>OX377620.1:27646511-28380716 GCA_947397865.1 Polietes domitor
ATATGTCCAAGTCAAAAAATTCAGAAATGACAATTAAAAAGTTTCTGAGGCTTACATCATGTAAGGTTATGTTCTGCGTGGCGCTATTAATGACAAAGATGAAGCTATATAAAAGGATGGTCCACTAAAAATTAAATTAAAATGAAACTTTAGGTTATATATTTATATAAATATGTGTCAATTTGTTTTCTAAAAAAAATAAAAATTAAAAAAATTAATTAGTTTTACCTACAATGAAGTAAAATCATATTTATTGCATGTGATATGTTATTAAAGCTCTTGTTCTGTCCTATCCAAAATGGTATACAGACAGATGGGGTATACTAACTTTGTCATTCCGTTTGTAACACCTTGAAATATCGACCTGAGACCCTATAAAGTATATATATTCTTGGTCGTCATAAAATTCTAAGACGATCTAGCCATGCCCGTGCGCCCGTCAGTTGAAAGCACGCTAGCATCTATACGAAAGGAGCTAGAACGTTCAAATTTTCCATAAATGCGTCTTATAGTCGTAGATCGGTTGGGATTGAAATGGGGCGAAATCGGCACAAAGGACTAAAAATACCCATAATAATCCCTAATATTTTAGCGTATTTAAGCATGTTTTTTGAATATGTCTTTATATTTGGTATGCGCATTCCCCCTATAGCAAAAACGTGCACCATAAAATGATTCTTATTTGTAGGGGGTGAAATGGGGCAAAAAAGGGATAAAAATGGTACATATTAAACGACAACAGCTAGAAACACGAAATTCGGTGTGTCATTCCTCTAATTGAATATATACATAATATAAAAGTATTTTTTCCAAATTCGTACTTTTAAGGGGTAAAATGGGAATAGAGGGATAAAAATGGTACCAACCAAACGGCTGTACCTAGAATAATGAAATTCGGTGTATACATTCCTCTGTTTGCAAAGACAAGTAAAATACACGGATGCAATTCGGAGCATTCATTCCCCTGACTGCGTAGACACGAAAAATAAACGGAGAAATTCGTACTTTCAAGGGATACAATGGTACAGGGGGGTAAAAATAGTTCCAACTAAACGATTACAACTAGAATGATGAAATTCTAATTGCGTAGAAATGTCAAGGGGGTAAAAATGGTACCAACCAAATGGGCGCAGCTGGAATCATGGAATTCGGTGTATACAGTCCTCTGACTGCATAGACACGCAAAATAAAATGTTTTTTCCAAATTCGTACTTTTTCTTTTACGGCAAAAATTGGTTGAATCTTGAAGTTAGGTTATCTTGCACTTTGCACATGTACGTCTGATAATGGATTTTCAAAATTTGTACTGTTGGAATTAAAATAGAATGGAAGTAAAACTAACTGTAGCACTGTATATTTATGGTATTTAAGCTTTTTGAAAATATAAATATAAGAATATTTATTTTTTGATTTGAAATAGATAATGGTTTGAAATAATTAAAATATTATTATTTATATAATTATTTTTTCAATATTTGTATTTGTTTTGGTTTGGCTCGAAAACCGACAACCTCTGTAGAATGCAATCCATGGTGGAGGGTATATAAAGTTCGGCCCGGCCGAACTTAACGCCGTTTTTACTTGTTAGTCTTAAAACGGTCTGTTGAAAAAAGCGTTCAATCCCCCTAGAATTCATTGTGAGTTTTTATTTGTCGGAACCTTCTTTCAAATCATTAATTTGACTCTTGACAAAGGGAGTCAACAAGTAGTGCACTTTTACATGACTGGAAATTGATTTGAACACAGCGACTGCTTGACATGCTTTCACAATGAGGTTTGTTACATCTTTGGAGGACCCTCCAGTCATAGTTAGTATGCTACCCAATTAACAGAAGTGGGTCACGTCTTGGAGTTCCATATTCTGGATATGCAGTCGTCGAAGAGTAGTTTTCGCATTTATCATTATCACCTTGGCAAATTTAATTTTAAATCTTGTCTTTGCCGCTTCTTTTATTTTTTGAGGTATTCTGCCATATTTATAACTAACTACACCCCATATTTTCCAGTAGCTCCATTTATCGCATTCATTGAACTTTTAGTTTGGATGTGATAAATTCTGCTTTTCAAAAAATTAAGCAACATCAGTTTGTATTATCTATTCGGCTTTTTATAAATAAATTGCGGAATACTGTTGTTCTTATTACATAGGAATAATGGGAAGACCCAGTTATGGGCGTACAACCTTGTCGCGTTGAATTCATTAGCGCCAGATTATGGACAAAATAGCGAATTGTGCAATATCAAAAGGTGAGTAACTTAACACACGCAGACAGAGGAAATTGAATTAGATCAATGAACCGTGAATCACATAGGAGATGGGTGGCGTAAAATCTTCTGAGAAGAATGAAACTAGTTACATATACTATCGCAGCATATCTATATCCCATCCATTTCAAACTAAGTAATGTTTCCCGAGGCAAATAGTATCTACTTCATTACAAATGCATAATTCCAAATCGAGTATTACATATTTGCGTAATTTTAAAAAGGTACAACTGCCATTTTTGCCGAAATTGCGTTTTTTACACATTCCAGCTTTTCTATTGCAATATATAAATAACGCGGTTGTGAAAAATGGTCAGTTATGCCCCTTTAGAATTAAGGGAACGATATTCATGAGTACTTACACACATAAACTAAATATACATGTACATATGGGAAAATCTACAAAATAGTCCGATTTCAATTTTGAAAAATTAAAAATTTCAAATTAGAGGCACACGTTTTATTTTAGCGCCAACTTGTTAAAAATACATTAAATATAAATAATGTGCTCGCGTGCATCATTTTTTTCAAGTGCTGAAGAAGTTATAATCGGATTGTCCCTTTTGGTTCTATTGCAAGTTAAGCCTGAAAACCCTATGAAAATCAACAAAATTTAACCTAAAATGGCTCTCGGTACCAAAATAATAATTCGATCTATTTAGCACTTACACACATTATTAGTAGTACCCATATTCACCGATCACACAGGGTTGCCACCTGATGATGTTCGTACTGTCATAATCTCCTTGTCGCCGAAGGCACACCAAATCGTCCGGTCGCCTTTTGTTAGTATCTCTTTCGTTTATAATACAATATTAAAAAATTTGCAATTACGTTCACGCTGAAAGCGCAAAAAAGAAAATTGTATCAATTTTCGTTTTATGCAAAAACAGAATGACAGATTTTGAAGAGCTACCATTTATTCCTCAGTGATGGCACACGCCCTTTTCAACATATAGAAGATTCCGCAACATCATTACTATCATCCACAAAAAGATCAGAATGATTTTCTCTTATGCTGAAAAAGTTATAGCCAAATGAGTTGAACAACTCCCGAAAGTTACAAGCAAAAATAGGATTTTGGCGAGGTTAAACTCGTCGTTTTGAAAATTATGACACTCTCAGAAATATTATATATTGCTCTTAAAGCGGTTAGAAGCCTGAGTGACATGGAATCGTTCTATACCGTAGATTTGCCCATATGTATTTCCCTCGAACAATGGTTGCATTCGACTATGCTGTGGTTCAGTGTTAAATATTTAACATTCATTTCAGTGAGTTTACAAGTTGAGCCAGCTTTTTGTATGCCATCCACAGTAGGACGATATATATACATATCATTCGATCATCATTCGATTTGCAACACCGTGAATATTGAACTTGAAGCTAGAGATGGACGCGACTCAAGTGAATTGCGTGAATCACGAGATTGAACAAAATTTTTATTATAAAAACCAGTAAGGAAGGGCTAAAGTCGGGCGGGGCCGACTATATAATACCCTACACCACTCCCTGCGTATGTACCTCGCTTTGATTACTAAACCCATTTATTTCATGGGAGCAATTTTATGTAGTTCATATAAATTATACTATAAATGCATCTTTAGTCATATTTAATGAATATGGTTAATGATATGGTAATTGATCCAATTATCCGATAGACAAATACAAATTATACAGTAGTAATAGAATGAATCGGACCGACATTTCAAAAGGGGGCCTATAACTAAATTTTGGGCCTGGTCCAAAACATGGGCCTATATATATCTCATTCACGGTAGGTATTCCTGGTTGAAAAATACCATGATCTGCAAAATTTGATGAAGATCCGATCCATTTGTGTTATACCAAAGTATGGACATATGGGCATCTCCCAAACAAGTAAGGAAATGCTAAAGACGGACGGACTTTCTATCTCATTACAATTCAATTTGGTAAAAAAGTGAAATCGGGAAGGATTTTTGCATCCTGTAAATGTATGTGTTTGACAAAAAATGTTAAATCGGAAAGGACATTTGTATAGGGGTATATTGAAACCTGGAACGATGTGACCCGCTTTCACCATGTATGTTTATTGGTGAAATATAATATGTAAAGTTTGGCCAAAATCGGTTAAACATTCGGGAGCAAACATTTCGAAATCTAAACCGATCTTATCCAACTTTTGCATACGTGTTTCTAGTTCGATTATAAGATGTTCTGCAAAATTTAAAGAAAATCGGGTACAATATGCCGTTTCTAGAGCGGAAAATGTCAAATCGGGAGCGACATTTGTATTAGGGCTATATCTAAATCTGAACCGATCATACCCACCTTCAGTATAGGTGTTTCTAGTTCGATTATAAAATGTTGTGCCAATTTTAAAGAAAATCGGGTACAATATGTCGTTTCTAGAGCGGAAAATGTCAAATCGGGAGCGACATTTGTATGGGGGCTATATCTAAATCTGAACCGATCTTACCCAATTTTTGCATACGTGTTTCTAGTTGGATTATAAGATGTTCTGCAAAATTTAAAGAAAATCGGGTACAATATGTCGTTTCTAGAGCGGAAAATGTCAAATCGGGAGCGACATTTGTATGGGGGCTATATCTAAATCTGAACCGATCTTACCCAATTTTTGCATACGTGTTTCTAGTTCGATTATAAGATGTTCTGCAAAATTTAAAGAAAATCGGGTACAATATGCCGTTTCTAGAGCGGAAAATGTCAAATCGGGAGCGACATTTGTATTAGGGCTATATCTAAATCTGAACCGATCATACCCACCTTCAGCATAAGTGTTTCTAGTTCGATTATAAAATGTTGTGCCAATTTTAAAGAAAATCGGGTACAATATGACGTTTCTAGAGCGGAAAATGTCAAATCGGGAGCGACATTTGTATGGGGGCTATATCTAAATCTGAACCGATCTTACCCACCTTCAGCATAAGTGTTTCTAGTTCGATTATAAAATGTTGTGCCAATTTTAAAGAAAATCGGGTACAATATGACGTTTCTAGAGCGGAAAATGTCAAATCGGGAGCGACATTTGTATGGGGGCTATATCTAAATCTGAACCGATCATACCCACCTTCAGCATAAGTGTTTCTAGTTCGATTATAAAATGTTGTGCCAATTTTAAAGAAAATCGGGTACAATATGACGTTTCTAGAGCGGAAAATGTCAAATCGGGAGCGACATTTGTATGGGGGCTATATCTAAATCTGAACCGATCTTACCCAATTTTTGCATACGTGTTTCTAGTTCGATTATAAGATGTTCTGCAAAATTTAAAGAAAATCGGGTACAATATGCCGTTTCTAGAGCGGAAAATGTCAAATCGGGAGCGACATTTGTATTAGGGCTATATCTAAATCTGAACCGATCATACCCACCTTCAGTATAGGTGTTTCTAGTTCGATTATAAAATGTTGTGCCAATTTTAAAGAAAATCGGGTACAATATGTCGTTTCTAGAGCGGAAAATGTCAAATCGGGAGCGACATTTGTATGGGGGCTATATCTAAATCTGAACCGATCTTACCCAATTTTTGCATACGTGTTTCTAGTTCGATTATAAGATGCTCTGCAAAATTTAAAGAAAATCGGGTACAATATGTCGTTTCTAGAGCGGAAAATGTCAAATCGGGAGCGACATTTGTATGGGGGCTATATCTAAATCTGAACCGATCTTACCCAATTTTTGCATACGTGTTTCTAGTTCGATTATAAGATGTTCTGCAAAATTTAAAGAAAATCGGGTACAATATGTCGTTTCTAGAGCGGAAAATGTCAAATCGGGAGCGACATTTGTATGGGGGCTATATCTAAATCTGAACCGATCTTACCCAATTTTTGCATACGTGTTTCTAGTTCGATTATAAGATGTTCTGCAAAATTTAAAGAAAATCGGGTACAATATGTCGTTTCTAGAGCGGAAAATGTCAAATCGGGAGCGACATTTGTATGGGGGCTATATCTAAATCTGAACCGATCTTACCCAGTTTTTGCATAGGTGTTTCTAGTTGGATTGTAAGCTGTTGTGCCAATTTTAAAGAAAATCGGGTACAATATGTGGTTTCTAGAGCGAAAAATGTCAAATCGGGACCGACATTTATATGGGGGCTATATCTAAATCTGAACCGATTTCCTCCAAATTCAACACCAATGGTCCCTGGCCAGAAAAAATAACTACTGTCAAGTTTCATGACAATCGGGCAACAATTGCGACCTGTAGAGTGCGAACAAGCTTAGATGGACAGCAGACGGACAGACGGACAGACGGACGGACGGACGGACGGACGGACGGACAGACAGACATCGTTAAATCGACTCAGCTGGCGATTCTAAGCCGATCCGTATACTTAAAGGTGGGTCTAGCTCAATTATTTCTTGGTGTTACAAACATTTGGCGGAAAACTAACTTATAATACCCTAGACCACGAAGTGGTGTAGGGTATAATTAAAGAATTAAAAAATTAAAAAATTACAAATTTAAAAGTTTAAAAGACTAAAAAATTCAAAAAATACAAAATTAAAAAGTTAAAAAACTAAAAAATTTAATTAATTAAATTTAATTTGTTTGTATCAAATGTATACTGTGGATTGCATTGCATGGAGGGTATACAAGATTCGACCTGGCCGAACATATTGCCGTGATGTGTTTATTGGTTTTGTAATTGAGTGTTGATTTTCCAAATGTGTATTGAATCTTCTTAAATATTTACATATGCATGTACAGAAATGTACGGATGAACAGAAATCCAACTATTGTCCAATAGACGAAATTGTGCGAGTATTTGAAGATTTTGGTCATCATGGATATGAAAGACAATTCTTCACCAACTGATAATGGTTTGAGTTTTATTTTGTCATTTGTAACTTCGCACAGAGTATTGAATAAATATTTGGAATAGAAAACATATTGCATAATAATTTGCCAAGACACCATTGATTTCAATGATTCCCTTAGGCTACAACCATAGCCTCCAACAAAATATTGTAAATTATCCGTGGATACTTTACTCGTATTGTTTTATGTGCAAATCAAAATGGAGTGACCCAATATCTGGCATTTTTGAGGGTTTTTCATGAAATTCGAGCCATTTACATTAAATTCATATAAAAACATAAAATATTAACGGTGGGCCTTATTTGCAAACTTTTAACATAAAATAAAAATAAAACGAATCAAGTCGAATCGAAACGTAACGTTATGTAGCGCCCATTTACATACATTTGTCGTAAAGAAAACCGAAAACCATTCTGTTACAAAAGGCTTTTTTATCGCATAGGCCCACATTTTAATAACCAAACCAAACGGGAATACTCTTATGAATAAAACATGGCCATTGTGTTCGTTTGTGTTAATTTTATGAAAAGAAATCTGTAAAATGCATTCATTATAACGATGACAAATTAGGCATTGTAATTCAGTAGGCTTTCATTTCGTTTCGAGTTGACTATGTATAAGACAAGTCAACTGTACTTCCAAGCCAAGGGCCAATTAATTGTCTAACCCAAACGTTTTGCGGCAAGATGATTCATCTGGGTGCTGTTACATCCTAATTCTTGCCGGAAAAGGTATATCCTTTCCTTTAGATGATATAATGTAACAGGGATCTACATTAGGGTGAAGCGAAATTTGCAATGTATAGATTTCTGATACTGATACCATTCGTCAATCATTTATAGGTCATGTAGTTTTTTTAATTTAACCAACTCCAACTAAGGCTAAAGCTCAAATTTGTCGACATATTGCCCAAAACCTCAATTGTATTACAATCAAATGACTAAATAAATCAATAAAGAAGTTCTATACTTTCTTCAGTTGAAATCCTGAGAAGTGCAGCAACTTGATGTCTACATTTGTTGGCAGTTATTTGCAGGCCTAAAATCAAACAACAAGTCATTTGAACTAACCTCGCTATGCTGCTGCCTCAGTATCCCCGCCGCAGAACAGCATTCATGGTAAACGGCACTATGTTCTGAACATTATTTAGAACAATAAACAAATACAAAGTACACAAAAAGAAGGCATCAACACGCAAACCCATTGTTTAGACAATTCGCGGTTGCTATGCCCGGGGGATTCCAATTTGCAAAAAAAAAAAAAAACGAATATAAAACAAACTGAACATTTTTTCGAGCTGCATAGCAAAATTCGTTTCTTGTGGTTCACATATTGACCCATATCTAGGTGGATTTGGTTAATAACTCTCTTCAATAAATCACTTGGGGAGATGGAGAAGACTAAAAAGGGGTGCGTTTCAATAAGCCATTAAGTGGAATAGCCAATTTTGCGAATAGCCAATGTGCTTTGATGTTCGTCGTCGTAACGTTATTAACCTTATTTCGCTCTTTGGTATACCCAAATTCGCACAAAAAAGGAAATGTAGCCCAGTTCCCAAACTAACAAAGTTAGCGAACTTTGCCCTGAAGATTTATGGCGTTTTATTTCCTTTAGTTGCTGATGGAATAATCGTTTCCATTACTTATTTTGTAGTATTTGGTTAGTAGTTAGTGTAGTCACATATGCGGAGGAAAACGGTCACTAGACTACTGTATACTAGGTTGGGTCACGAGAAAATGTGGCTGTAGTTACCACTTCGAATTCACTTTAGAAATCTGCAGAAAAATATTACTGCTGAACGATCAAATGATACTATAAGAAGTTCTAGAATGTCTGAAATCTTAATGAATTATATCTTCTAACTGTCATAAAACAATTTGTATTTTTGAGTGAGAACACTAAAAATATTTCTCATTCATATTATTTATAAAGCGATTTCATATAAAAATTATAAGTTGTAATTGATGTCCTCTAATTTTGACGTGAATACCAATGTCATTGTATGTGTACCCAGCAAAAAGACAGCACCCATAGAAGTGAAAAGTGATTAGGAAGTAGTGAAAATTTTCTTCACCAATGAAATTAACATGTAGTTGTCATAGGAGGGATGTCCTTTATTTCGAAAGACTTAAAAGTTATTTTAAATTAGTTCCTATTTTAAAAAATCCGCCTCTAACGGGGGTAATTAATAACACTTCTCAATTTTACTGATATTATGTAGTATTAATAAATAATAAAAAATGAAATATTTGAAGTACATTAATAAAGCAATAAATTTGTATTTTTAAGCAAAAAATTTTTAATTTCAAAAATTTTACAAAATTAAACATTGTTTATTTATAAAAGTAATAAAACACGAGACACGATTCGAACCCGAGACCTTCTGGGTGAAAATCGGACACCTTACTTATGGGACTCCATACTAAATAGTTGCTTATTCAATTGTGAAAATGTGCCAATTTCAAGATTGTGTAATGATAACACTAGTCAACAGTCAAAATGTACTCGGGATGCGATAATTTTTTCTGTGTAGATAACCTTGACATGAGCTCGAAAAACGCAATAAAATTTTTTTTTTTCGTTTGGTTTTTTTTTATTATTTTTTTTTTTTAAATTTTAAAAATTTTTTTTTGGTTAATTTGTTTCGTCCGGCATAACTCGGGAACCACTAGCCCGATTTAATTGAATTAAATTTTAAAAAATTTAAAATTACAATTCCCTTAATCTGTTCATATATTGTTTTCCTATACAAACAACAGTTTCCAAGTTAAAAATGAATATATAAAGGAAAAAACTTATTTTTTGCCTAAAAATTTAATTTTTTTTTTTTAAAAAATCCATAAAAAATCCAAAATGAAAAAAAATGTCAAATCTTATTACTTTTACGTAAAGTCACATAACCTATGAGCAAAATGAGACAAAGATCATGAAAATCGATGCACGCGTTTCGCTTTTATTCGCAATTGAGTAAAAGTATGAATTTCAAAAATTTAAAAAATTTTTTTTTGGTTAATTTGTTTCGTCCGGCATAACTCGGGAACCACTAGCCCGATTTAATTGAATTAAATTTTAAAAAATTTAAAATTACAATTCCCTTAATCTGTTCATATATTGTTTTCCTATACAAGCAACAGTTTCCAAGTTAAAAATGAATATATAAAGGAAAAAACTTATTTTTTGCCTAAAAATTTTAAATTTTTTTTTTTTAAAAATCCATAAAAAATCCAAAATGAAAAAAAATGTCAAATCTTATTACTTTTACGTAAAGTCACATAACCTATGAGCAAAATGAGACAAAGATCATGAAAATCGATGCACGCGTTTCGCTTTTATTCGCAATTGAGTAAAGGTATGAATTTCAAAAATTTGCTCGACATATGCACAACTTTGTCTATGGTAAGGTTTTTTCTTTTTTTTTTTTATTCTCAGAATTAACAAAACGGAATAAACAAAGGGTTATTTAATTTTTATGATTGCGTAAGCAAAGTAATAAACGCTAATAAATGTGCGTGAACAATTAAAAGGAAAAAAGGAAAGGGGACTTTTTTAATTATTTGGGTTTTCCGTTGGCTACCTGTATGATTTTTTTACAGAAATGCAACCCACATTTAAGGGTGGTCATTATTCGGAAAATTTAAGACTCACACATGGTGAAACAGGTATGTAGCCACCGTAAAAAAATATACACCCATTTATAAGTACCTGTCAGTAAAATACTAAACAATACACAGTATAAATAGGTCTTCATTGATCGATTTTACTCATTCAACAAGTGTCGACGAACGCGATAGTTAAAATGAGCAAACGTTCGCGAGGATTTGAATGCAATACCAATCCAAGTAATTTTTGTTACATGTGCGGAGAATACGTTTCTGAAAAAAAACAAGCGTTGTTTTTCACCTAAATTGAGAGATTCATTTGAAGAGAGCTTCAATTTAAAGGTCTCAAACATAGATGAGCGGTGGACACCAAGTGCTCTATGTCCAAGGTGCTACGTACAGCTAGCTGACTCAAGGTAAGTGTAGATTACGAAATTCAAGAACATATATAACTTATTATTGAAATTCTTTCAGACGACAGCCGAGAATCATCATGCCAATGCTTTGGAGAGCTCCGCTTTGCCATGTAACAGATTGCTACTTCTGTCTTAGCAAAAAAACAGGCGTGGGAAAAAATATACGATGGACTTACGCTGCTGTTTCAACAGTGAATTTTCCAGTGCCATTTTCCGAAGAACCAGTGGACCCGCAACCGTCCGTTTCAAGATGGGCATCTAATAATGAGGCGATACATCCAACATCAGATCCGGAGACAGTAGAAACCACATCAGAATGCGAGTCAACATATACATTGCATGGAGGTCAACGCTTATGTTCCCAAGCAGAACTGAACGATTGGGTTAGAGAATTGAAACTCTCCAAGGAAGATGCAGAGTTGCATGCATCGCGCATGCAACAGTTCGGTTTCTTGGCTCCTGGTGTGGTGACAACAATCTACAGGAAGCGTCATGAACCATACGCAAGGTACTACACAAAAAAAGACAACATCTGTTTTTGTAAGGACATTCCCGGATTATTTGGTGAACTCGGGTACTCTTACGATCCAGGAGAGTGGCGTCTTTTCATCGACAGCAACAAGCAGAGCCTTAAAGCAATTTTACTGCACAACGGCAACAAGAAATCTTCGATTCCAATTGCTCATGCCGTTGACACCAAGGAAACATACGAAGTCATGGACAATCTACTAAAGTGCCTTAACTATGAGAGGCACGATTGGAAAGTTTGTGCCGACCTTAAGGTTATCGGTATCCTTTGTGGATTACAAGGTGGATTCACAAAGTACTGTTGTTTTCTCTGCCTTTGGGACAGCCGCGATCGTCAACATCATTACACCAGGAGGAGTTGGACAGAAAGAGTTAACTTCATCCCCGGCAGCGACAACGTGAAATATACACCACTCATAAAAAAGGAAAATGTTTTTCTCCCACCTCTTCACATAAAGCTCGGACTCATAAAAAACTTCGTGAAAGCTATCAACAAAGATGGCGAAGCGTTCGCCTATTTAAAAACCATTTTTCCTCACCTTTCATCGGCAAAGATTAAGGAAGGCGTTTTCGACGGTCCGCAAATTAAAAAGTTGTTGCAAGACCAACAGTTTGAGCACATTTTATCACCAAATGAAGCTGCAGCTTGGAACTCATTTCGGCAAATTGTTTCCGGATTTCTTGGAAACAACAAAAGCTCAAATTACAGAGAGATCGTCGAACAACTACTCCAAAATTATAAAAAAAAATAGAGCAAATATGTCGCTTAAGATACATTTTCTACACTCGCACTTGGACTTCTTTCCGGACAACCTGGGCACAAAAATTAACTGGTAACAAAAATTACTTGGATTGGTATTGCATTCAAATCCTCGCGAACGTTTGCTCATTTTAACTATCGCGTTCGTCGACACTTGTTGAATGAGTAAAATCGATCAATGAAGACCTATTTATACTGTGTATTGTTTAGTATTTTACTGACAGGTACTTATAAATGGGTGTATATTTTTTTACGGTGGCTACATACCTGTTTCACCATGTGTGAGTCTTAAATTTTCCGAATAATGACCACCCTTAAATGTGGGTTGCATTTCTGTAAAAAAATCATACAGGTAGCCAACGGAAAACCCAAATAATTAAAAAAGTCCCCTTTCCTTTTTTCCTTTTAATTGTTCACGCACATTTATTAGCGTTTATTACTTTGCTTACGCAATCATAAAAATTAAATAACCCTTTGTTTATTCCGTTTTGTTAATTCTGAGAATCAAAAAAAAAGAAAAAACCTTACCATAGACAAAGTTGTGCATATGTCGAGCAAATTTTTGAAATTCATACCTTTACTCAATTGCGAATAAAAGCGAAACGCGTGCATCGATTTTCATGATCTTTGTCTCATTTTGCTCATAGGTTATGTGACTTTACGTAAAAGTAATAAGATTTGACATTTTTTTTCATTTTGGATTTTTTATGGATTTTTTAAAAAAAAAATTTTAAATTTTTAGGCAAAAAATAAGTTTTTTCCTTTATATATTCATTTTTAACTTGGAAACTGTTGCTTGTATAGGAAAACAATATATGAACAGATTAAGGGAATTGTAATTTTAAATTTTTTAAAATTTAATTCAATTAAATCGGGCTAGTGGTTCCCGAGTTATGCCGGACGAAACAAATTAACCAAAAAAAATTTTTAAAATTTAAAAAAAAAATAATAAAAAAAAAACCAAACGAAAAAAAAATTTTTATTGCGTTTTTCGAGCTCATGTCAAGGTTATCTACACAGAAAAAATTATCGCATCCCGAGTACATGAAATTTTTTTCAATTTGTTGACTAGTGTAATGGGCACCAAATTGTTCGGATAAGTTTCATTTTATTTAACAGATATCACTTCTTGACATTTGACCAGAGCAATGTCTTATGAACTATTAATAGTGTACTACGATAAATGTTTGGAGATTTAATAAATTTTTTTAGTAATTTTAAAAAAGTGTAGATAAGAATCGCCATGATATCGTAATGAAATCTAAAAACATTCTTAATAAAAGCAAATAATTTGCTTGATGCTAACTCGTAGCTTAATTATGAGTGCCAAATTTTGGACAAATTTGTAGTATATCTAATTGGAATGAAATCATTGAAAAGCAATTTACCTCTAAATTAATTATTGTGTAAAAATCTATTGGCGATACGAAATTCTTCATTCCTGCGAAAATGTATTGGAGTAACCTAAGAATTTTTATGTAGACATTTTTTACTTATACAAAAGAAAGTACAATACTTAAATTTTTAAATAAAATACAATTTGCATTTTTAAATTTCTTTCAATTCAAACGAATGATCTACCCCTCTCTGAGTATAGAAATCGATTTGGACATTTATATAAGGGCTATATCAAAACATTGACCCACATATTCGTATATTCCGTTTGTAATGTGTGGTTTGTAACATTTTATGGAGCTGTATCTAAATCTGAACCGATGTGACATATTTTCATCACATATGAAACAACAAAGGTTTCTGTTACTTCTAAAGGTTTTAGAACAAAAGTTTTTCTCCAAATTTATATGACAGATGACATCCAAATCTGAGAATAGTTGCCATCAAAAACTCATTTTCGAGAAAATGGTTCATAGCCACTTATGAATATAAGCCCTCGATATCTATATATAAAAGAGTTGCGTTACTGACTGACCGACTTATCATTGACCAGACCAAACGGATGAAGCCAGGGTCATAAAATTTTCAGGGTAGTTCCGAAATATGACGTAGACTAAGAATGGGTTTTACGAAATTCGTACTTTTAGGGAGTAAAATGGGACAAAAAGGGATAAACATCGAACATTCGTCCTGACTAAACGGCTGTAGCTAGAAACATGAAATTCGGTGTGTTCCTTGCAATGATCATGCAGACGAGCTACAAACAGGGATTTTTCGAAATTTGTACTTTTAAGGCAGGAAAGAGACAAACATTGATAAAAATTGTACCAACTAAAGTATTGTAGCTAGAATCTTCAAATTTGATTTGTAAGTTCTTCTGACCATGTAGAAGCGCATTAAAATTGCATCTTTCGAAATTTGTACTTATAAGAGGTAAGTGGGACAAAAAGGGATAAAAATGGTACCAACTAAAGTATTGCAACTAGAATCTTGGAATTTGATATGTAAGTTCTTCTGCCCATGTAGAAGCGCAGTCAAATTGGATCTTTCAAAATTTGTACTTATAAGTTGTGAACGGGATAAAAATGGTACCAACTAAAGTATTGCAGCTATAGTCGTGAAATTTGGTGTGTAAATTCCTCTGTCAAGGTAGAAGGGCAAATCCTAATGGATTTATTCGAAATGTATACTATAAGGTGTGAGCGTGACCAAAAAGGATAAAAATGGTACCAACATTAGGATTACAGCTAGAATCATGAAATTTAGTATGTAAATTCCTCTGACCATGTAGAAGCGCCATCAAAATGTATTATTTTTCGAATAAAATGATAAAAAATAGGGTAGAAAATGATAAAAAATATATATACGAAGGGATTCAGCTAAAACAGTGCACATCGACAACAGTGCACTGACTGTATATGAGTGTTATGTTTCCAATTTACTATTTTAGACAAGAAAATCAAATAAATACTATCCTAAAACAGAAACGGATAATAACAAATACGTGGCTTTTTCGCTTGCGAAGCAGCGGGTACTGCTAGTGTAAACATATTTCTCTTTGTTCATTTACAACAACTGATGACATGTTTGCGCAAACAAACTAATTTTTCCCACAAAAGAAACTCAAAAACGATGTTCACGTGTGTAAAATTTCGTTTCGCGTAATTCATTTTTTCTCTGCGTGTAGGTCTCTATATTAAAATCTAGTTTAAAGTTGCGAAACAATAAGAAATGAGTTTTAACTTACTGAATTTTTTGTCATGTTTTTCGTCTTGCATTTCATAGAGTACAAAAAGCTGTATTTGTTATTCGAATTTATACATATTAAAGATATATTAAAGATTAAAAAAATGAAGAAACATTTCCAAATATTTTTATTTAATCGGAATATGCGGAATAAAGATTTTGTGTAAACATCCTGTTACTCATGTAACTCCTGTATTCTTTAAAAACTCATTAGACATCATATTTAGGCCCATACTTTGTCAAGAAGCATATCCAATTTTCTGCATTTATCATAGAGAAATGCGGGGTCTGAAGAGGTGTTAAGCGCCGAGGAATTCGATCGTTTTTGTGTAATATTTCTTCAAAATATATATGTATGTAATTGCAAGCAACTATTTGTAGACAAGAAGTTCTACACTTAGAGTACAAGTCGGTTAATAAAAAAGCAGCGAATATCTGCTGCCTATCAGCAGACACTTTTCTGCTATTGCAACAGTTTTTTGGCATAACAGCAGTTATTCTGCAATCTTACATCACCATTCACACTGCTAAAGAGTTTGCAGTCTGCTAAAGTTGACTGCTGGTAATTAACATATAAAAATAGATAAGCGTTCCTTTTATATTAGCTTGGGACACTATGCGTATCATTAAAAAGACAATCGCAATATCTTTCCGTATAAAGCAATTTATAATAATTTATATTCAAAAAAGTTTTGTTAACATGCATATTTAAGTGGTCATACTTTTCTGTACATATACTTAAAGTTTTTTCTATATTGCTAAAAACAACAAATAGCTGTTTACCATCTCATCAGATCAGCAAATCTGCTGTCTCTTTTTCAGCTGAAAATTGAACTTTCAGTAGACTTTCTGCTTTCTTTTACTGACAAATTTCTTTGAGTGTACTGAAAGATGGATTACTGAAATGCAATTTTGCCGATGAAGGTATCAAAATATTTCTCGATGATCCTGATAATAAAATATGAATGGTGTCCAAACGCTAACGTAATCACACATAATCAAATTAACGTCATTTATCGTTGCGCCATAGACTGACTAGACTTCACGGGAAAAATTGAACATTGATTGAAAATTGATTTATTTTTCCATGCTTTATATAAGGTTACTTTCTATATATGTTTGTGTGCCACAAAATTTGAAATCAATTTTTGACCAACCAATCAACCAATTTTGCTCAAATTTTGCACACTTAATCATTATCGATGACAATACAAGGAAATGGAAAAATTTGACCAATTGGACAAAGGGGCGTGGCACCTCCCATACAAAGTTAAAACCTATTATTGAATATTGTCAGTTCTATGACACCTAGAGTGCTGAAATTTTGTGTAAGTGCATCTAGCATCAATGTGCATAGCTGTGCCAAAAATGGGCGGTATTGGAAAAGTGGGCGTGGAACCTCCCATACGAAGTTAAAACCTATTATTGAATATTGTCAGTTCTATGACACCTAGAATGCTGAAATTTTGTGTAAGTGCATCTAGCATCAATTCGCATAGTTGTGCCAAAAATGGGCGGTATTGGAAAAGTGGGCGTGGCATCTCCCATACGAAGTTAAAACCTATTATTGAATATTGTCAGTTCTATGACACCTAGAGTGCTGAAATTTTGTGTAAGTGCATATACCATCAATGTGCATAGTTGTGCCAAAAAGGGGCGGTATTGGAAAAGTGGGCGTGGCACCTCCCATACGAAGTTAAAACCTATTATCGAATATTGTCAGTTCTATGACACCTAGAGTGCTGTAATTTTGTGTAAGTGCATCTAGAATCAATGTGCATAGTTGTGCCAAAAATGGGCGCTATTGGAAAAGTGGGCGTGGAACCTCCCATACGAAGTTAAAACCTATTATTGAATATTGTCAGTTCTATGACACCTAGAGTGCTGAAATTTTGTGTAAGTGCATCTAGCATCAATTCGCATAGTTGTGCCAAAAATGGGCGGTATTGGAAAAGTGGGCGTGGCATCTCCCATACGAAGTTAAAACCTATTATTGAATATTGTCAGTTCTATGACACCTAGAGTGCTGAAATTTTGTGTAAGTGCATCTAGCATCAATTCGCATAGTTGTGCCAAAAAGGGGCGGTATTGGAAAAGTGGGCGTGGCACCTCCCATACGAAGTTAAAACCTATTATTGAATATTGTCAGTTCTATGACACCTAGAGTGCTGAAATTTTGTGTAAGTGCATCTAGCATCAATTCGCATAGTTGTGCCAGAAATGGGCGGTATTGGAAAAGTGGGCGTGGCACCTCCCATACGAAGTTAAAACCTATTATTGAATATAGTCAGTTCTATGACACCTAGAGTGCTGTAATTTTGTGTAAGTGCATCTAGCATCAATGTGCATAGTTGTGCCAAAAATGGGCGGTATTGGAAAAGTGGGCGTGGCACCTCCCATACGAAGTTAAAACCTATTATTGAATATTGTCAGTTCTATGACACCTAGAGTGCTGAAATTTTGTGTAAGTGCATCTACCATCAATGTGCGTAGTTCTGCCAAAAATGGGCGGTATTGGAATAGTGGGCGTACCACCTCCCATACGAAGTTAAAACATATTATCGAATAGTGTCAGTTCTATGACACGTATAGTGCTCAAATTTTGTGTAAGTGAATCTAGCATCAATGTGCGTAGTTGCGCCTAAAATGGGCGGTAATGCAAAAGTGGGCGTGGTACCTCCCATACAAACCACAAATTAAAAATCTATTATTTCTGCTCCTGATAACGCAGTAATTTTTCCTTCTACAAAAGATAACTAAAAAAGAATTTCTAGGCCCAATAGAATTCTGCTTGCATAAAGCATGGATTTGAAAAAAGATTTTTTTTTGATTTACTAGTTTGTAAAACTAGATGAAAACCCCCCAGGGGAAATCCTGCGCACGGCCCTGTTTCAAATGTATCTAATGGTTGTAGATCGGTTGGGATTGGAAGTGGGCAAAATCAGGGAAAACTTTTTCCCTAACAATGACTGAAAACACCCACAAATATTTAGATATTTAATTTTTTTTGAAGATTTCTGCTTTATATTCACTTGAAATTTGTTGCGTACATTCCACAAAAAAAAAATAAAATTTTTAGCGGGCCAAAAGGGATAAAAATGGTTCCAATGATACCATAACAACTAGAAACATGGAATTTTGGAGTACACATCTCTCTTATTGCGTATACACGTAATATAGATGGATTTTTTTAAAATGTTTACTTTTATGGGATACAAGTGGAAAAGACTGATAAAAATGGTAACAACCAAACCGCTGAAGTTGAAATCATGAAGTTCGGTCGCGAACCGTAAAGGATTTTTCGAGATTTGAAAATGCAGAAAATGCGACGAAAGGCGATACAAATGGTACCAACCAGACGACTTCAGTTAGAATAGTGAAATTAGGTGCGTAGACGAGAAAAATAAATATATCTTTCGATATTCGTACCTTTAGGATCAAAATGAAAATTGGTACCAATCAAGCGACTCTAGCTAGAATTGTGAAATTCAGTGTTTACACTCGTCCGACTGCGTAGACACGGAAAAAACCTTATATTTTCAAGCAGTGAACAAATATCGTAACATGCAAAAAATATCACAATTTTCCTAATATGGTACCGCACTTATATGTAAAGTCGATAGCATCATATCTGTCGGTAATACTGTGGAATGCACTCCGTGGTGGAAGGCATATAAGATTCGGCCCGACCGAACTTAACGCATTTTTACTTGTTTTTGTTAACATTTTTTTCAAAATATGAATACAAAATATACAATTTTGAAATTAATGTCCAGACCAAATTTAAATCTGAAAAATATTTCGGTTTGGATACTGAAAGCGACGAATATGTCGGATATTTTTACCCGGCTGAAATTTTGTTACTTGGTAGTCTATTTTTCAGTAACATCTCAAATAGATTTACCATTTGAAATCGTTGCAGTGTTTTGTTAACACAAAAAGAAAGTGGCTGCTGGTCTGACCCGTCATTAAACTTAAACAAATCTCCACTATTACAACATCTGACATAATGGCCATTTGTCTACTTCATCATCGGCTTCTACTTTTTTGTGATTAATTTGTATGTAAATTATTCGTTCTTCGCCCCACCCTCCAACACCACCACCACCACCGATGTTGTTGTAAGTGGTTAATCAGCTGTTGTTAAATGTGAATATATCTCGGACCATCATCATCATCATCATCATGTGTTTATTGCTCGCTCTCTACGGAGCCGTAAGTACAATGATACTATGGTATCACATATGATTTCATCCCAGTACCATCCAAGAAGCCCATCATCAATGCTGCCTGCTAATGACATCGCAGAGAAACAACACAAAACCCGCGGATGAAAAATTTCACCGCACAGCTGTGTCATGTAATGTTTTCTGTAAAAAACTTACGTAAAATATATTCAAAGCAGCAAACGTCAACCGATTAATGCCTTTTATTTTTTTTTTGGTAAACCCTTTTGGCTGTTTACTCTTCGATTGGATTGATTTCATGGCTTGTGGTTGAATGGGAGACCACAGATGCTAGAGAAGAAACACAGAAAATAAACGAAAAAACTTTTACTGAAAACCAGTATGCACCGGACCATCGCCAACCAATGACCACTGACTGGTAAGGGCATTCCGGTATTCTGGCCGAGAGTTTGTAAAGTTGCTGTAAAGAGGGGAGTTCAAGGTGAAAACTCTATCGTTTAATTATTTAATTACATATTCCATTTCTTCAGCTTGGACTTTGGACTTTTACAGAGTTTCTTTTTGTGGCATTGTTTTTTGGAGATGAAGAAAGTTGGTGATGTTGACTGCACTTAGGAAATTGTTGCAGTATTTCCGTTTTGTGAAGATCTTGTTATTACACCATATTTAAAAGAATGCTGGTAATATGTTCACTAAGGCAGGACATTTTTTCAAATGTATGTCAGATTATATAAAAGCTATGTCCTGGTTGCATTTAAAACAATTAAGGAAAGCGCAATGTTAGGCAGGTCCGCCTACATCACACTCACATGAGTAATTTTATGTGAAGCGATCACACAACTTTATTATCTTCTCTCCGAATTTGATGAAATTTTCCAAATCTGTACTATATGGCGAAGTAACACAATTTCCCGATTTTCAAAAAATAAAAAAATTTAGACACTAGGGTGGATCAAAAATAAAGTATTTTTGCATTAGGTAATTTTCAAAAATTTTCAATTTTTTTGGTACGAGGTACATATATGTATGGACCAGTTATATGATAATAGTCTAAGTCAAAAATCCAAAATATTGTATAATGTCAACTATAAATGTTTCAGATAAATTGAATAACAAATAAAATTAAATTATTTGAAAAGTTAATAATAATTTCAATATAAAGTTTCTAGGCGAACAATTTGTAAATATTTATATATATTTTTTGAAATAAAATAGTTTCTGCTTTCTTTCTTCTTTGCTAAGGAAATATTATTTTTTCGAACTAAAATAAAATATGATTCTTTCGTCGATGTAGTAATACGATATTCGTTGAAAACTTCGTTGAAAACTTAGACCATATATCATACTATATATATATTTTTTTTATTTTATACATATATATTTTTTTTAATTTCAAGAAAATTTCTTCTTGTTTAACAGAAAATCTTAAAAAAATATTTTTTTTCCTTTTTATTTTATTAATATATATATTATATATATTATTATTAAATAATATTTATAGTTAATAGAGTCAGAAGCACACCCCATAAGTTTTATGTTGGTGTCCCTGGATCTTACATTCATTGATGGAATAAAAAATATTTAATATAAATAACACCATGAAACAAAAAAGAAAAATTTTGTGTTCAAGCCAAAAAATTATGTGTGCATTGAGGTTGCTGACTCATAATTTCAACAAACTTTTAATTTCTATATATTTTTTATACCCTCCACCTCCAGGATGGGGGTATACTAACTTTGTCATTCCCTTTGTATCACCTTGAAATATCGACCTGAGACCCTATAAAGTATATATATTCTTGGTCGTCATAAAATTCTAAGACGATCTAGCCATGTCCGTCCATCCGTCCGCCTGTTGAAAGCACGCTAGCATCTAAACGAAAGGAGGTAGAACGTTCAAGTTTTCCATAAATGCGTCTTATAGTCGTAGATCGGTTGGGATTGAAACGGGGCGAAATCGGCCCAAAGGGAAAAATTTTTCCCTCACAAGGACTAAAAAAACCCATAATAATCCCTAATATTTTAGATGATTTAAGCACATTTTTTCAATATGTCTGCTTGTACTTACTTGATATTGGGTATGCGCATTCCCCCGATAACAAAAACGTGCACCATAAAGTGATTCGTATTTGTAGGGGGTGAAATGGGGCAAAAAGGGACAAAATGGTACATATTAAACGACAACAGCTAGAAACACGAAATTCGGTGTGTACAGAGGGATAAAAATGGTACCAACTAAACGGCTACACCTAGAATAATGAAGTTCGGTGTATATATTCCTCTGATTGCGTACGCACGGAAAATAAACTGGTACGGAGGGATAAAAATTGTACTAACTGGGTAGAAACGTCAAATAAAGAGATTTTAGATAGTCGTACTCTTAAGGGCGTAAAAATGATATCAACCAAATAGCTGTAGCTGTAATCATGGAATTCGGTGTATACATTCCTCTGACTGTATAGACACGCAAAATAAAAAGTTTTTTCCAAATTCATAATTTTTCTTTGTACTATGTACGTCTGATAATGGATTTTCAAAATTTGTACCTTTGGAATTAAAATAGAATAGAATTTAAAATAGAATAAAATACAACCAACTGTAGCACGATCTACTAATATTTATGGTATTTAAGCTTTTTGAAAATATAAGTAGAAGAATATTTATTTTTTGAATTGACGAATGGGTAGCCTTGCCTTATAAGCGTGGTTTGAAATAATTAAAATATTATATTTATTTATGAAATTATTTTTTTTAATATTTGTATTTGTTTTGATTTGGCTATATAAAAAAATTATATTTTCCTGTAATATTACTGCACTTCTACGAAAATCGGCATTCTCTGTGGAATGCAATCAATGGTGGAGGGTATATAAAGTTCGGCCCGGCCGAACTTAACGCCGTTTTTACTTGTTTTAAATTTAAAATTTTCAATATTTTTTGTTATTTAAAATTTTCGTCGTAGGTATATGCTTATATGTTCAATTAAAGGTAATTATGATGTCTACAAATGTTGCAGCGTCCAAAAATTTGGAAAACAATTTTTTCGAAAAGTATATATATTTGACTCCCTATGGGAGTCAAATGTACAGTGGTGGCCAAAACATATGCAACTAAGTGTGACTTACTTTATTTGGCTCTGTAAGTTTGTAAATTTAAATGACAAAGGGAACAATGTTGTTAAAATAAATATTAATACAGCATTAAGATTTCAAATAATTAATAAAATTCACATATTCTGTTAACATTTTTTTATTATCGACATTTTTGTTGATAATTATAAAAATCGGTGTGGACAAAACATATGCAACTCGACAATTTTGTTTTAAATAACGGAATTATTGATATTTATTTTGATTTGTTGTTGTTCGTATTAGTAAATAATAAGAATGTGTAAAGAAATTTATAAGAAAATTTTATTTTATTTTGTTATTTTTTCTATTGAAGTTAAAATAGAGTTTGTATTGAAATGGCATCGGATAAATTATGATCTTAGCTCAAACAACGAATTATCACTGCTAATTTTGGTGGAATATAACACAAATACATTGTCCAGAAATATAATGTTCACAAAAATTCAATATTTCGCATTATTGCTAATTTTTTAAAGGAAATCAAAAATTGCTGTTGTACACCGCAGTGATTGACCGCAAAGGATAAGTGATCGGACGGACAATTTTATGAACAGACTTGTGAAAATGTCTCTTCCTATAAACGAACTGAACAATTGCAACTGCCAGTTTTAGTTCGAAAAATTCGAAGACATCCTGTAAGCACCTATCCACGCGAACGACACCCTGCACTACCACGGCAAAAACCGATTATATCAAATCGTAAACAGAAAAAGCGTTTGCGCTATGCTAAAGACCGTATAATTAACCAGAAAGTGATTGGAAATCTGTCTCGTTTAGTGACAAATCAAAATTTAATATTATTGGCAGCGATGGCATGTGTTATGTAAGACCCACTGTTGGAAACAGATCGAAGTACGTTACTGCAAAAAGACGGTCAATCAGGAGTTGTGTTAAGAGGCATGTACAAAACGTCTTCGAATTGTTCAAGCAGAAAATATTATTTGCGATTGTTCAGTTCGTTTATAGGAAGAGACAAATGAGTCTATTTTCACAAGTCTGCTCATAAAATTGTCCGTCCGATCACTTATCCTTTGCGGTCAATCACTGCGGTGTACAACAGCAATTTTTTATTTCCTTTAAAAAATTAGCAATAATGCAAAATATTGAATTTTTGTGAACATTATATTTCTGGACAATGTCTTTGTGTTATATTCCACCAAAATAAGCAGTGATAATTCGTTGTTTGAGCTAATATCATAATTTATCCGATGCCATTTCAATACAAACTCTATTTTAACTTCAATAGAAAAAATTACAAAATAAAATAAAATTTTCTTATACATTTCTTTACACAGGCTTATTATTTACTAATACGAACAACAACAAATCAAAATAAATATCAAAAATTCCGTTATTTAAAACAAAATTGTCGAGTTGCATATGTTTTGTCCACACCGATTTTTATAATTATCAACAAAAATGTCGATAATAAAAAATGTTAACAGAATATGTGAATTTTATTAATTATTTGAAATCTTAATGCTGTATCAATATTTATTTTAACAACATTGTTCCCTTTGTCATTTAAATTTCCAAACCTACAGAGCCAAATAAAGTAAGTCACACTTCGTTGCATATGTTTTGGCCACCACTGTATGACCAACTCCCAATATTTTTTTCAGCCGCAATATTTTCTCAGTGCATTCCTATCCTATCTTCAACCATTAAATAGTCCCCATAAATTTTTTTGATATTTTTTTATGAAGGAAAGGCTCAAACCTGCCTCCGAGTCACCCCAAATGGGAGACATGTAAGACTTGTCAACGATGCTACATTTATCCATACATTTTTTACATATCAACATTGTTTTTTGCGTAAACATTATAGCTTTTAAAAAATAAAACAAAATTTTTTTTCCGATTTTTTCTATTTTTATGATTTTTTTTTTTTTCAAAAAAAAAATAAAATGTTTTTCCCAAATTTTTTTAAAAGACTATTCCTAAACCAATATTTCTATCTGAATGTATGTGTTCTTAAAACTTTTAGCCATCATGAATATTAACATATAATCGGGTGCTATCGGACTTTCCAAAAAAAATTCCAAAACGAGAGTAGAAATATTTAAGGTACATTCGCCTTCGAAAATTGGAATTTTAAAAACCCTTCGGAAAAAATTTTGTTGCATATTGTAATTAATGGATACGAATGGACAATGATAATGTTGTAATAGTTTGAGACAACTCATTAAACTAACTAAAGATTCATTTTAGTCGGGAAAATCCACAATTTTTTAAGTATGCTTATTTTAATTATTTATATTAAACATTTTTAATTTCGTCACGTTTATATTTTTTTATAATGAAACTTATAGAGTGTCTAGCTATTAATATATTTTTTTAAATCAAAGGTATATAAAATAAATAAAAAGTAATAAGAAAAAAATATATCACGCCACAAAAAGTTAAAAAAAAACAAGTAAGGAAAGGCTAAAGTCGGGCGGGGCCGACTATATAATACCCTACACCACTCCCTGCGTATATACCTTGTTTTGATTACTAAACCCAGTTATTTCATGGGAGCAATTTTATGTAGTTCATATAAATTATACAGTTACTATAAATTCATCTTTAGTTATATTTAACGTATATGGTTAATAATATGGTAATTGATCCAATTATTCGACAGACAAATACAAATTATACAGTAGTAATAGGATGAATCGGAGCGACATTTCAAAAGGGGGCCTATAACAACATTTTGGGCCTGGTCCAAAACATATTTCTCATTCACGGTATGTATTCCTAGTTGAAAAATAAAGGGTGATTTTTTAAGAGCTTGATAACTTTTTTTTTAAAAAAACGCATAAAATTTGCAAAATCTCATCGGTTCTTTATTTGAAACGTTAGATTGGTCCATGACATTTACTTTTTGAAGATAATTTCATTTAAATGTTGACCGCGGCTGCGTCTTAGGTGGTCCATCCGCTTAGTCCAATTTTGGCATTTCCACGTTTTTGAGTAACAGAGACCCAATTGGTGCGAACGGCGACGAATATAATATTGCGATATTTTCTTCAGTTCGCACTCTACGTAAGCGTGTTGGTGGTTTAATGTCCAACAATGTAAATTTGGTGCGAAATTTAGTCACAATAGCCCGAATAGCCGCTTCAGTGGGTCGATTAAACTGACCATAAAATGGAAGCGCGCAATGAACTTTCTTAACAGAGCACGCATTTTGATAATAAAATTCAATAATTTGCAAGCGTTGTTCGTTTGTAAGACGATTCATGATGAAATGTCAAAGCATACTGAGCATCTTTCTCTTTGACACCATGTCTGAAATCCCACGTGATCTGTCAAATACTAATGCATGAAAATCCTAACCTCAAAAAAATCACTCTTTATCATGATCTGCAAAATTGAAGATCCGATGTAAGATGTAGTTTCTAGCAGAGCTGTTAAGTAATGATTAGTAATCGTAATCATTAGTAATTAGATTACTTTTTTTTTTAAGTAGAAGTAATGATTACAATACGATTACATTCAGTTTTATACGATTAGTAATTGATTACGATTACAAGTAATCAAAAAATTATCTGGATTACTTGCGATTACTGAAAAATAATCAAAAATAATCAAAAGTAATCAAAAATGAGTGCGACTACTTTAAAAGATTACTTTTGACTATTTTAGATAACTTTTGATTACTTTTGATTTTTTGTGATTACTTTTGATTCTCGCGAAATCGGTATGAGAGTCATAGTAGTCTGTTTGTCAAAACTTTTGACTTTTCAATATATGTCAGTTTTGATTTTTTCTGTTCTCATTCTTTTGCCAGCTAAAACCGAAAGGTAACGGTAATCGCATGTAATCCTGATTATTTTTTTGATTATTTGTAATCGTAATCAATTAGTAATCAGAAATTGTTGAATAATGGATTATATAATCATTACGATTCTTTTTATAAATTAATGTAATTGATTACTAATCGTAATCGAAATTTAACAGCTCTGGTTTCTAGAGCTGTAATAGATCAGAATGGGGCCCCATTTGGGTCTTACCAAAGTATGGGCATCTCCCAAATAAGTAAGGAAAGGCTAAAGACGGACTTTCTATCTCATTACAATTCAATTCGGTAAAAAAGTGAAATCGGGAAGAAGTTTTGCATCCTGCAAATGTATGTGTTTGACAAAAAATGTTAAATCGGAAAGGACATTTGTATGGGGGTATATTGAAACCTGGAACGATGTGACCCGCTTTCACCACGTTTGGCCAAATCGGTTTAACATTCGGGTGCAACATTTGTATGAGGGCTATATGTAAATCTGAACCGATCTTACCCACTTTCACCATAGGTGTTTTAAGCTAGATTATAAGATGTTGTGCCAATTTTAAAGAGAAACGGATTTTAGAGCGGAAAAAGTCAAATCGGGAGCGACATTTGTATGGGGGCTATATCTAAATCTGAACCGATCTTACCCACTTTCAGCATAGGTGTTTCTAGTTCGATTGTAAAATGTTGTGCCAATTTTAAAGAAAAACAGGTACAATATGTGGTTTCTAAGGCGGAAAAAGTGAAATAGGGAGCGACATTTGTATAGGGGCTATATCTAAATCTGAACCGATCTTACCCAAATTCTGCATAGGTGTTTCCAGTTGGATTATAAGACGTTGTACCAAATTTAAAGAAAATCGGGTAAAATATGTGCTTTATAGGGCGGAAAAAGTCAAATCGGGAGCGCCATTGGTTTGGGGGCTATATCTAAATCTGAACCGATCTTACCCAAATTCTGCATAGGTGTTTCTATTTGGATTATAAAATGTTGTGCCAAATTTAAAGAAAATCGGGTACAAGATGTGGATTTTAGAGCGGAAAAAGTCAAATCGGGGCGACATTTGTATGGGGGCTATATCTAAATCTGAACCGATCTTACCCAATTTTTGCATATGTGTTTCTAGTTGGATTATAAGATGTTCTGCAAAATTTAAAGAAAATCGGGTGCATTATGTCGTTTCTAGAGCGGAAAATGTCAAATCGGGAGCGACATTTGTATGGGGGCTATATCTAAATCTGAACCGATCATACCCAATTTTTGCATACGTGTTTCTAGTTGGATTATAAGATGTTCTGCAAAATTTAAAGAAAACCGGGTACAATATGTCGTTTCTAGAACGGAATATGTCAAATCGGGTGCGACTTTTGTATGGGGGCTATATCTAAATCTCAACTGATCTTACCCAATTTTTGCATACGTGTTTCTAGTTCGATTATAAGATGTTCTGCAAAATTTAAAGAAAATCGGGTACAATATGTCGTTTCTATAGCGGAAAATGTCAAATCGGGAGCGACATTTGTATGGGGGCTATATCTAAATCTGAACCGATCTTACCCAATTTTTGCATACGTGTTTCTAGTTTCTAGATTATAAGATGTTCTGCCAAATTTAAAGAAAATCGGGTACAATATGTCGTTTCTATAGCGGAAAATGCCAAATCGGGAGCGACATTTGTATGGGGGCTATATCTAAATTTGAACAGATTTCCTCCACATTCAATACCGAAGGTCCTTGGCCAGAAAAAATAACTTCTGCCAAGTTTCATGACAATCGGACAACAATTGCGACGAGTGCGATGAAGCTTAGATAGACAGCAGACGGACGGACGGACAGACAGACATCGTTAAATCGACTCAGCTGGTGATTCTAAGCCGTTTATTTCTTGGTGTTACAAACATTTGGCGCGAAACTAACTTATAATACCCTAGTCCACAAAGTGGTGTAGGGTATAAAAATATATCACGCCACAAAAAAAGTTAAAAAAAATTACCTTATCACAAAACTACTTTAGTTGGGATCCACCATTATTTTTTGGGAAATACGGCTTATGGAGCGTCTTTCTGACACTATTAACTATCAATAAAATTTATTTTACAAGAATCGAAGGTATATTTTTTGTCTATAAAATAAATGCAAAATAAGTAAAAAAATATTTTTAAGATTTGACAACTTTCGGTATAACTAAAATAATTAATATAAATTTGCTTGCACTTAGTAAAATATATATTTGTATCTCATACCACAAACTATGTAAAAAATTTACCTTATGACAAAAATATTTTATTTTCGACCCACCCTAGTGTCTACAATTTATTATTTTTTCGAACATCGGGATATTTATTCGCCTTATAAAATATATATAATTGGAAAATTTTATAAAAATAGGACAGAAGTGTGTGATCTTTTCACATGAAATTACTCTATGGCGTCTAATTTATATTAGGGCTGTTTATAATTAAGTCGGGATAACAAGCTGCGATAACAACAACGTTAAAAAAATTGTTTTTTACCAAAAAAAATATACGATATTAATATTTGTATCAAAACAAATTTTCAAAAAACAATACTTTATGTTGACTTTTTTAGACTTAGCCTCGATAAACACAAATTGGACTTACACCGGCCGAAGTCCAAGATTTTTAACATTAAATATTTTGATTTGAACTGGGATATTGTCCTGGCTCAAGACCATTTTGCATCTAAAATTAATAGAATGCAAATTTATTTACAAATGGCATGGTGACATTTATTACTTGGCTGCAGACTACCACGATCATGATTTCGACCATGTCAAAAGTCTTTTCAAGTGGCTTCGCAGCGACTTTTCAACATCAACCCAAGCACAACTCACTTGCCGAATTTGCGTTTAAAAAATCACACCAAGTAATAAAGCATTAATGTTTTTTCATTTTTTTTTTGTGGAAATTTTGTTGATATGGCGAATTGAATACAATCCCCCGATATGCACATCGTAAGGCCCGAGGACGAAATTTCAAGATCATTGTGTTAACTATAATTTCATAAGCTCCCCCCTAGTATCATGACATTTTGTTTATTAATCTTCCTATCTTCCACATATTATACTTGCCCCTCCCGTAGGCGACAAGTTCCGGAACAATAAAAGGGAGATTTTTATCGCCTTCATAACAATTGCCATCACTTGCTTTGCGTTGCCTGGCTTGTTATATGATTTTAGGCTTAAGTTTCGTTTGTATGGGATGGGCCGGCCCGACTCCACTCGTCGCATGATGTAACTGCGATTGCTCGCTTTGAATAGTGTCTGTCACCAAAAACAAAAATTAAAAATAAAAAACGACAACAACAACAACACAATAAACAAAAATAGCCTCTTTTGTCGTTGTTGGTCGAGTCGAGTCGAGACGTTTATGTTGTAGGAAACAAAAGCGTGCATTGTTTGTTCAAAAAACGTGATGCCACAAACGAAATGTTAAAAATAAAGCCAAAGAAATTCATAACTTTTTTCTCTGTGTCTCTGCGCTTTTTTTCTTTTTTTTTTTTTTTTTTTTTGGGTGGGAAAGGCGACTGACTACAGACAAACCTCCAAAAAATAACCGAGTAACCGTAAAGAAAGACAAACAGACAAAAATATTTCGTTGTTAAGTACTTTCACCGGCATGATTTTTTTTTGGAAATTGTCTGTCCGCACGGATAATGTTTCAGTTCGATTTGTTGTGTTAGATAACAGCTCGGGATGGCCTAAAATATTAAGTAAACATACATTTTGGTTTGTGTACATGCTTTGCCTGGGCCAAGTAAAACTCTTCACTTCAAGCGTTGATGCACGGCGAGTACTTGAAAGCTTAAATTCTAGTGCACGACGATAGTTTGGACAAATCCGAGCTTGCGTGTTCAGTTTCTAGTGAAACGATTTGAGTTTCATCCTTAAATAAGGATTTTATTTCTTGGCGTAATGATCAAAAACGAGTACTTAAATGAAACTTGAATGGAAAAGTTCAATTGACCAGTGTTGTTTGCATGATATCGTTCATAGTAGGAAGAAACTTTCCTCTTATCAAGATAACGACATCGTCAGCCTTTTTAAATCGGTGTAGGATGATAATGTAGTCAGCACTGAGGGGTCATTGGCCAATTGGAAACCATGCGCGACGAATGAAGCTGTAATTCAACGATCACTGCCGCAGCAGCAACAACGAAGAGGAGGAAGAGACAGTAGTGCACTTCTTATTCAACTGCCCAGCTGTAATAAACGCAATGCGCAGGACCTTTGGGAAGCACTTACTACACGACATTGACTAGATATCGGAAATTGATATTAGAGATCTAATCAAATATCTCAATCTTTCACGCTGGATATATATTAGATCGTTTCGAGTGGTGTGATTCATTCAAAACGGAGCACTATGCCATAAGAGAGGTGATAACACTTTACTCGGTGTACCACTGTTCGCCATTATTATTGAATTTGAAATTTAAACATGAAATGATCACGATTGATAACACCGTCCAATAGTTTATGTTACACCTGAACCGATTGTTGTACGTCTGAAACTATATGCAAAGTGGAGTTGATTCCCGTTTCTACACCTTTTTCAATTGTAATTCAAAAGACATCACTTGAAATTCAAGACACCAGTTGAAATTCAAAAAATCCATTTTCAATTCCAAAAATGTTAAATGAAATTCAAAACTCGCCATTAGTAATTCACCAGACAACATTTGAAATTCAAAAGTCGTCAATTGTAATTCAAAAGACATCATTTGAAATTCAAAACTCTTCATTTGTAATTCAAAAATTATTCTATTTGTAATTCAAAAAGGGTAAACAAAATTATTTAAGCAAAAAAACCGATTTACGTATCTCTCATGCAAATCACTCTAACCTATTTAAATTTAAAGATTTTTATAACTTCTATACGTACGATCGGAATACTATGAATTTTTGAAAATTTGGTCATTGGTAATGTTTTCATAGACGTTATATACACCTGCAATATGAGCGATATTGCAAGACCTCTCACACAAATTGGCATAAGCTTTGGTTAAAAAATCATCAGTAAGAATTTAATATTGGAAATGGTTTTACAATCACTTTATACCTGTAAAATAGTTATGATTTGTTGTACCTCCCACACAAATAATCCAACCCTAAGTAAAATGCAAGTCCTTATAAATTATATGCAGATGCTCTCTGAGCTGGTGAAGATTATAAACTATTAGTTGCTTATCATTTTATTAAATCTGTTTACAAAACTGCAGAATATCCAAATTTGCAGAAAAATAAATGCTACCCCACCTAATGTATATTTTCCTTAAATAATTTTGTTTACAGTTTTGAATTTCAAATGGAATCTTTTGAATTTCAAATGGAATAATTTTTGAATTTCAAATGAAAACTTTTGAATTACAAATGACGAGTTTTGAATTCCAAATTATGAGTTTTGAATTTTAAATGATATTTTTTGAATTTCAATTGATATTTTTATACCCTCCACCTCCAGGATGGGGGTATACTAACTTTGTCATTCCGTTTGTAACACCTTGAAATATCGACCTGAGACCCTATAAAGTATATATATTCTTGATCGTCATAAAATTCTAAGACGATCTAGCCATGTCCGTCCGTCCGTCCGTCTGTCCGTCTGTCCGTCTGTTGAAAGCACGCTAGCATCTAAACGAAAGGAGCTAGAACGATCAAATTTTCCATAAATGCGTCTTATAGTCGTAGATCGGTTGGGATTGAAATGGGGCGAAATCGGCCCAAAGGGAAAAATTTTTCCCTCACAAGGACTAAAAATACCCATAATAATCCCTAATATTTTAGCGTATTTAGCATGTTTTTTGAATATGTCTGTTTATATTTGCTTGATAATTGGTATGCGCATTCCCCTTATAGCAAAAACGTGCACCATATAGTGATTCTTATTTGTAGGGGGTGAAATGGGGCAAAAAAGGGATAAAAATGGTACATATTAAACGACAACAGCTAGAAACACGAAATTCGGTGTGTACATTCCTCTAATTGAGTAGATACATAATATAAAAGAATTTTTTCCAAATTCGTACTTTTAAGGGGTAAAATGGGAATAGAGGGATAAAAATGGTACCAACCAAACGGCTGTACCTAGAATAATGAAATTCGGTGTATACATTCCTCTGATTGCATAGACAAGTAAAATACACGGATTTTTTTAAAATTCGTACTTTTTGGGGTTAAACTGAAAAAGGGGATAAAAATAGTACCAGTCAAATGACCTTAGATAGAGTCATGAAATTCGGAGTATACATTCCTGTGACTTTGTAGGCACGGAAAATAAACTGATTTTTCGAAATTCGTACTTTTTGGGGTCAAAATAGAAAAAGGGGATAAAAATAGTACCAACCAAATGACAGCAGCTAGAGTCATGAAATTCGGAGTACACATTCCTTTGACTACGTAGACATGAAAAATAAAAGGTTTTTTCCTAATTCGTACTTTCAAGGGATATAATGGGTACGGAGGGATAAAAATAGTACCAACCAAACGGCTACATCTGGAATAATGAAATTCGGTGTATACATTCCTATGATTGCATAGACACTTAAAATAAACAGATTTTTCGAAATTCGTACTTTTTGGGGTTAAAAAAGAAAAAATGGGATAAAAATAGTACCAATCAGATGACCGCAGCTAGAATCATGTAATTCGAAGTATACATTCCTCTGAGTGCGTATACACGGAAAATAGACGAATTTTTCGAAATTCGTACTTTTTATACCCTCCACCTCCAGGATGGGGGTATATTCACTTTGTCATTCCGTTTGTAACACCTCGAAATATTCATCGGAGACCCCATAAAGTATATATATTCTGGGTCGTGGTAAAATTCTAAGACGATATAGCCATGTCCGTCTGTCCGTCTGTCCGTCTGTCCGTCTGTCTGTCTGTCTGTCTGTTGAAAGCACGATAGCGGCCGAACGAAATGAGCTAGGAGGTTCAAATTTTTCCTAAATGTGTCTTATGGTTGTAGATCGGTTGGGATTGAAAGTGGACGAAATCGGCCCAGAGGGAAAAATTTTTCCCTCACAAGGACTGAAAATACTCCTAATATTTTGTGTATTTCAGCATGTTTTTTGAACATATTAGCTTAAGGGGTTAAATGGGGCAAAAGGGATAAAAGGGATAAAAATAGTACCAACATAACGGCTGCACCTAGAATAGTGAAATTCGATATATACATTCCTCTGATTGCGTAGACACGTGAAATAAAAGAACTTTCCAAAATTCGTACTTTTTGGGGTTCAAATGGAAAAAGGGGATAAAAATAGTACCTACCAAATTTGGAGTATACATTCCTCTGACTGCGTAGACACGAAAAATAAAACGTTATTTCCAAATTCGTACTTTCAAGGGATACAAGGGTAGAGGGGATAAAAATAGTACGAACTAAACGAATACAGCTAGAATGATGAAATTCAGTGTGTACATCCCTCTAATTGTGTAGATACGTAAAATAAAGAGATTTTAGACAGCCGTACTCTTGAGGGGGCAAAATTGGAAAAAGGGAATAAAAATGGTACCAACAAAATAACCGCTGATAGAATCAAGGAATTCGGTGTATACATTCCTCTGAGTGCATAGCCACGTAAAATATTTTTTTCCAAATTCGTACTTTATTTTGTTGCTTTTACGACAAAAAATGGTAGAATCATGAATTTGTCTTATACTGCGTACGTGAGAGATAAGGTATTTTCAAAATTTATACAAACGACTGTAGCTGAAAATACACTCTCTATCCCCCAATATTTAGGGTAATTATGATTGTTCCCTTATATTTACTTTATGAATTGAAGTATTATATCCATTATATATACATCCATTATATATTGGTGGCCTTGGCTTATTAATTAAATTTCTTATTTTCATACAGTTAAAATTTGTTGCGGACATTCCTCTTGTAGCTTGGAAGCACCACAAAGAAAATAAAAGTTTTAGCGGGCGAAATGGGACAAAAAGGGATAAAATATGGTACCAATGATACGACAACAGCTAGAATCATGAAATTCTGTGTGTACATTAGAGCGTACCAGGTTACAAGTAAAAAAAAAAAAGTTCGCCGTACACCTTCGAATATGAAGTATTATTGAAAGGTAGTTTCAAAAAAATTTTTTTTATTTTTTTATGCCGAACGTAGGGGTCGCGCTTTTACATTTTTCTATATAACTTCTGCATTTATAAACGGATTTTAAAGTGTGATACATCGATGTTTTTGTCCGATTTTTTTGTCTTTGAAGTCATTGAGCTCAAACATGATTCATGATTTTATGCGAGCTTTAATTTTCGATTATTAGAGTGGTACATTAGGGTAGTAGCAACTGAGAAATGATGGGTAAGTACCAGAAGGGGGTGCTTGAGCTCAATGACTTCAAAGACAAAAAATCGGCCTCGTCGAGACAAAAACATCGATGTATCACACTTTAAAATCCGTTTATAAATACAAGTTATATAGAAAAATGTAAAAGCGCGACCCCTACGTTCGGCATAAAAAAATAAATTTTTTTTTTTGAAACTACCTTTCAATAATACTTCATATTTGAAGGTGTACGGCGAACTTTTTTTTTGAGGTACGCCCTAGTGTACATCCCTCTAATTGCATAGACACGTAAAATAGAGGGATTTTTTGAAATTCGTACTTTTAAGGGATATAATTAAAAAGAGGGATAAAAATGGGACCTACCAAACCGCTGAAGTTGAAATCATGAAATTCGGTATATACATTCTGACTATGAATACTCAAAAAAGGTTTTTTCAAAATTTGTACATTTGGGCGGAGAATCACTTATCTTATCACTTTCTCTGTATCTGAAAATGCTTCTTTCTAATGGCGACTGACAATCGCCTAATATTTAGGCATGTTCTCTTTCACAATTTCAGCATTTTATTTATATATAGTAGTCGATTTTAAACAGTGCGCATAAGTATACATTATAGTCTGAAATAGTAAACAAATATAGTAATGTGCATAAAAATATCACAATTTGGTACTGTGCTTCTATGTCGACATCCTTTAATCTGCTGGTAATACTGTGGAATGCACTCCGTGGTGGAGGGTATATAAGATTCGGCCCGGCCGAACTTAACGCCTTCTTACAACTTCGAAATTAAGCCCAAAAGCTAAACAAATGTCTCTGTTACAGCGACAACCGAAAACCGTCAGAATCATAAAAAACCCACAACAGAACGACAAAGAGTCGACAACTTTTGTTGCGTCACGGTTTAAATTTTTTCTATTCAATATCCTACCTGAGTGATATTGAATAGCAGATGGAGTGTAGAGATATCTGCCTAGGCTATTCACAACTCTCTGGAATAAATTAGTCTCATCTCATGTGCCAATTAGTATGATAGTAGTATATGTAAAAATTAAAAATAAAGAGATATGCATTTTTATACCCTCCATCTCCAGGACCAAGACCCCATAAAGTATATATATTCTGGGTCGTGGTAAAATTCTAAGACGATATAGCCATGTCCGTCTGTCTGTCTGTCTGTTGAAAGCACGATAGCGGCCGAACGAAATGAGCTAGGAGGTTCAAAATTTTCCTAAATGTGTCTTATGGTTGTAGATCGGTTGGGATTGAAAGTGGACGAAATCGGCCCAGAGGGAAAATTTTTTCCCTCACAAGGACTGAAAATACCCCTAATATTTAGAGTATTTCAGCATGTTTTTTGAACATATTAGCTTGTATTTACTTGATATTTGCAATGAGCATTCCCTTTATAGCATAAAAGGGCACCATAGAGTGATTTTTATTTGTAGAGGGCGAAATGGGACAAAAAGGGATAAAAATGGTACCTATCAAACGACAACAGATAGAAACACGAAATTCGGCGTGTACATTCCTCTAATAGAGTAGATACATGATATAAAATTAGTTATTCTAAATTCGTACTTTTAAGGGGTTAAATGTGGATAGAGGGATAAAAATAGTACCTACCTAACGGCTGCACCTAGAATAATGAAATTTGATATATACATTCATCTGATTGCGTAGACACGTAAAATAAAAGAACTTTCCAAAATTCGTACTTTTTGGGGTTAAAATGGAAAAAGGGGATAAAAATAGTACCTAACAAATGACAGCAGCTAGAATCATGAAATTCGGAGTAGACATTCCTCTGACTGCGTAGACACGAAACGTTTTTTTTTCAATTTCGTACTTTCACGGGATACAATGGCTACAGGGGATAAAAATAGTACCATCTAAACGAATACAGCTAGAATGATGAAATTCAGTGTGTACATTAGGGCGTACCTCAAAAAAAAAGTTCGCCGTACACCTTCAAATATGAAGTATTATTGAAAGGTAGTTTCAAAAAAAAAATTTTTATTTTTTTATGCCGAACGTAGGGGTCGCGCTTTTACATTTTTCTATATAACTTGTATTTATAAACGGATTTTAAAGTGTGATACATCGATGTTTTTGTCTCGACGAGGCCGATTTTTTTGTCTTTGAAGTCATTGAGCTCAAGCACCCCCTTCTGGTACTTACCCATCATTTCTCAGTTGCTACTACCCTAATGTACCACTCTAATAATCGAAAATTAAAGCTCGCATAAAATCATGAATCATGTTTGAGCTCAATGACTTCAAAGACAAAAAAATCGGACAAAAACATCGATGTATCACACTTTAAAATCCGTTTATAAATGCAGAAGTTATATAGAAAAATGTAAAAGCGCGACCCCTACGTTCGGCATAAAAAAATAAAAAAAATTTTTTTGAAACTACCTTTCAATAATACTTCATATTCGAAGGTGTACGGCGAACTTTTTTTTTTTTACTTGTAACCTGGTACGCTCTAGTGTACATCCCTCTAATTGTGTAGATACGTAAAATAAAGAGATTTTGAGGGGATAAAAATGGTGTAGCTTGGAAGCACCACAAAGAAAATGAAAGTTTTAGCGAGCGAAATGGGACAAACATGGATAAAATATGGTACCAATGATGCGACAGCAGCTAGAATCATGAAATTCGGTGTGTAAATACCTCTAATTGCATAAACACGTAAAATAGAGGGATTTTTCGAAATTCGTACTTTTAAGGGATATAATTGAAAAAGAGGGATAAAAATGGTGTATATATTCGGTGGGTATTCGGTGGTCTGACTATGAAGACTCGAAACAAAAGGTGTTTTTTTCCAAATTTGTACATTTGGGAGGAGAATGGAATTCTTATGAAAATAATGCAGTCACTTTGTCTGTATCTGAAAATGCTTCTCCCTAATGGCGACTGACAATCGCCTAATATTTTCGGCATGTTCACTTTCACAATTACAGCATTGTATTTATTTATAGTAGCAGATTTTAAACAGTGCGCATAAGTATACGTTATAGTATGAAATAGTAATCAAATATAGTAATTTTCATAAACATATCACAATTTTCGTAATATGATTCTGTACTTCTATGTCGACATCCTTTAATCTGCTGGTAATACTGTGGAATGCACTCCGTGGTGGAGGGTACATAAGATTCGGCCCGGCCGAACTTAACGCCTTCTTACTTGTTGGGGTTAAAATGGAAAAGGGGGATACAAATAGTACCAACCAAATGACCGCAGCTAGAGTCATGCAATTCGGAGTATACATTCCTCTGACTGCGTAGACACGAAAAATAAAAGAATTTTTCGAAATTCGTACTTTCAAGGGATACAATGGTACAGGGAGATAAAAAAGTACCAACTAAACGACTACAGCTAGAATGATGAAACTCTAATTGCGTAGAAATCTCAAGGGGGTAAAAATGGTACCAACCATATGGGCGCAACTGGAATCATGGAATTCGGTGTATACATTCCTCTGACTGCATAGACACGAAAAATAAAAAGTTTTTTTCCAAATTCGTACTTTTTCTTTTACGACAAAAATGGGTTGAATCATGAAGTTAGGTTATTTTGCACTTTGCACATGTACGTCTGATAATGGATTTTCAAAATTTGTACTTTTGGAATTAAAATAGAATGGAAGTACAACCAACTGTAGCACCCACTATCTTCCAATATTTATGGTATGTAAGCTTTTTGAAAATATAAATATAAGAATAAATATTTTTTATTTGAAATCGATAATGGTTTGATATAATTAAAATATTATATTTATTTATATAATTATTTTTTCAATATTTGTATTTGTTTTAGTTTGGCTATATTACAAAATTTATATTTTCCTGTAATATTGCTGCACTTCTACGAAAACCGACAACCTCTGTGGAATGCAATCCATGGTGGAGGGTATATAAAGTTCGGCCCGGCCGAACTTAACGCCGTTTTTACTTGTTTGAATTTCAAATGGAATTTTTGAATTTTTGAATTACACTTGAAAATGGTATAGTTTTTCATTTCATCATCATGTTATCCCTTAAAATTACTACAAAGTCTCAAAGGATAACATTTAAAGAAATATTTTAAAATGGAGAACATTTTCTAAAAAAACTTTAAATTTCATGCTTCTTTATTAGTTTAGCACTAACAGCCATTTCTCTCTTAGAATGTAACATATATATAAACTAAACAAACTATGTGGGAAATTTAAAAATATTATAAATGCTAAACTAATACAGATGGAAGCATGAAAATTGAAGTATTTTTAACAGATATTCTTCTCTTTAATTTGATACGTACACCGATATCAGAAGATACGAATAAGTTTCTAAAATGTTTTTTTGGGAAAATGTTATGCTTTGAAACTTTATAATCCTCTGAGGGAAAAATAGGATGAACAATTAACTCCTTTTTGCCTATAGTTTCAAACGTATATCATCCGGTTCAAAAATGATTATCCTGTTGTTCAGCATATTATTACTCCAATCTACTTGTCTTTGTACTTATATTATTAAAAGTTCAATCTACGTCTAAGAGTGTTTAGTTTATGGTAGAATTAATATCTCGTCAGCATTCTTCGGCAAACTCCTGCAATTGTCATCTTAGTTTAGCACAATTTTTTATTATCCATGGTACATATATTTGATCATATAGCTGAATATGTTTTGTGTATTGTCATTCTAATTTTGTGCATTTATATTATTTCCTGAGATATTAAAAATTAAATATTTATATATTTGTATGGCATATTTTACTATTCCTCAGATCGAACTAAGCTTCTTTCTTTAAAGCTTCCATAAAATTTAGTTTTTGGTCACCCTGTACCAATACGGAGTGATAATTATGTTAGTTATATATTGAGCGGTTATAGCGGACGTAGTCATTATTTTTAGTATATTATTTCCACCAAATATAGAAAATTACACAATTGTATCTATATTTTTCAAATTTGTTCCATAAAAATGGATTTGGGACCAGGTGATAGGCCTATAAAGACATTTGATGATTGGTATCAAATTTTAGAAAAACCAAACAACTTATGAATCTCTTGTAATTGTTATGAATATGGATTCCATTCTTTTCATTCAATTTTAATATATTTGGCCTGAGGAGAAAGTTTCTTGATCGTCATAAAATTCTAAGACGATCTAGCCATGTCCGTCCGTCCGCTAGCATCTAAACGAAAGGAGCTAGAACGTTCAACTTTTCTATAAATGCGTCTTATAATCGTCGATCGGTTGGGATTGAAACGGTGCGAAATCGGCCCAAAGGGAAAAATTTTTCCCTCACAAGGACTAAAAATACCCAAATAATCCCTAAAATTTTAGAGTATTTAAGCATGTTTTTTGAATATGTCTGTTTATATTTGCTTGATATTTGGTATGCGCGTTCCCCTTATAGCAAAAACGTGCACCATAAAGTGATTCTTATTTGTAGGGGGTGAAATGGGGCAAAAAAGGGATAAAAATGGTACATATTAAACGACAACAGCTAGAAACACGAAATTCGGTACATTCCTCTAATAGAGTAGATACATAATATAAAAGTTTTTTTTCCAAATTCGTACTTTTAAAGGGTAAAATGGGAATAGAGGGATAAAAATGGTACCAACCAAACGACTGCACCTAGAATAATGAAATTCGGTGTATGCATTCCTCTGATTACGTAGGCACTTAAAATAAACAGGTTTTTCGAATTTCGTACTTTTTGGGGTTAAAATGAAAAAGAACAAAAATAGTACCAATCAAATGACCGCAGCTAGAGTCATGAAATTCGGAGTATACATTCCTCTGACTGCGTAGATATGGGAAATAGACGAAACGGATTTTTCGAAATTCGTACTTTTAAGGGATGCAATGGCACAGAGGGATATAAATAGTACCAACTAAACGACTACAGCTAGAATGATGAAATTCTAATTGCGTAGAAACGTCAAGGGGGTAAAAATGGTACCAACCAAATGGGCGCAACTGGAATCATGAAATCATTCCTCTGACTGCATAGACACGCAAAATAAAAAGTTTTTTTCTAAATTCGTAATTTTTCTGTTACGGCAAAAATTGGTTGAATCATAAAGTTATGTTATTTCGCACTATGTACGTCTGATAATGGATTTTCAAAATTTGTACTTTTGGAATTAAAATAGAGTGGAACTACAACCAACTGTAGCACCCACTATCTACCAATATTTATTGTATTTAAGCTTTTTGAAACTATAAATATAAGAATATTTATTTTTTGATTTGAAATAAATAATGGTTTGAAATAATTAAAATATTATATTTATAAATAAATTTGCATTCTATTAAATATAGAAGCAAAATGGTCTTGAGCCAGGACAATATCCCAGTTCAAATCAAAAATTGATTACAGACCAAAAAAATTCAAACGAAAAAACTAAAAAATATTTTATTTATTTATAGAATTATTTTTTCTATATTTGTATTTGTTTTGGTTTGGCTATATTAAAAAAGTTATATTTTCCTGTAATATTACTGCACTTCTACGAAAACCGACAATCTCTGTGGAATGAAATCCATGGTGGAGGGTATATAAAGTTCGGGCCGGGCGAACTAAACGCCGTTTTTACTTGTTTAATATAATTAAAAAAAAAAACGAGTAAGGAAGGATAAAATCGGACATAGCCAACTATATGATACCTAACACCTAGTCATTACAGGTTGTGATGTAGGGTATAAAAAGGTCGTTACATTTGCCCCGGACGATATACGCTACAGCTATTAGAGAGGAATGTACTACAAATTTCAGACTTCTATCTGTATTTATAAGAAAATTGTAACACACACTTTTAATGGGAGCCATATATAAATCTGAACCAATTTACACATTTTTAGCATAGGTTTTCTAGTTGAAATATAAGACGCTTTACCAATTTTTTTGGAAATCTGTTAAATATGTGGTTTCTAGAGCGGAAATATACAAATCGGGGGAGTCATTTATAATATATAAAAATCTGAACCGATGTGAACCACAATCGAAATTGTTGTTTCTCTTTGAAATATTAGCTGATTGTCCGAATAAGAGGAAAATGTGTTCAAATATGATACTTCTAGAGCGGAAATAATCAATTCGGTGTCGAAATTTGTATTGGAGATATATATATATATATATATATATATGAACCGATGTGGCCCATTTTTACAAGAGCTTTAAATAAAGGGTGATTTTTTAGCTATTATCTTTTTGCCAACACTGGTTTAAACAGCTGACGCGCGTTTCGTGTTTTGTTTCACTGTCAAACATCTTCAGTTTGCTCTATAATTTAACCATGAATCGTCTTACAAACGAACAACGCTTGCAAATTATTGAATTTTATTATCAAAATGCGTACTCTGTTAAGTCATCGCGCGCATCCATTTTATGGTCAGTTCAATCGACCCACTGAAGCGGATATTCGGGCTATTGTGACTAAATTTTGCGCCAAATTTACATTGTTGGACATTAAACCACCAACACTCTTACGTAGAGTGCGAACTGAAGAAAATATCGCAGCTGTAACGGCCAGTGTTAATGATGACCATCAATTATCGATTCGTCGCCTTTCGCAGCAATTGGGCCTCTGTTACTCAAAAACGTGGAAATGCCAAAATTGGACTAAGCGGATGGACCATTTGAGGCACAGTCAAGGTCAACATTTGCATGAAATAATCTTCAAACATTAAATTATATGGACCGTACTATCGATTCAAATATTCATGCATTTTTCAGAATTTTATGTGTTTTTTTTGAAAAACTTTCCTATAGCTTTTAAAAAATCACCCTTTATATATCTGAACCGATGTGACCCTTTTTACAAGAGCTGTAAAACATCGTTTTGCATCGTTTCATTAATTCTAACAAGAATTGACTAAATCGACTCGAAAGGTGATTCTAAGTCGATCGGTATAATAAACGATGGGTCTATCTCCCTTTTGGGTGTTGCAAACAAAGACATAAATCCATTTTATACCCTATGATATAGGGTATAAAAATGAGAAAATAATTGTTTTCTTCATTTTTATATATTTTTATTAGATTAAATATTTTCCTGCTAATTCGGTTTTTTCTATTTTTATCGGTTTTTTCGCGCAGCAAAAACAAACTAGAAATTAATTTTGGAAACTTATACAGTTTTGTAGCATAAGTAGTCAGGATGTTGTTATCAGCCATATATATACAATTTACATATGCGTTATATATACATCCGAAACCTCACGCCGTTTTGAAGAGTGTTATGATCTACCAACTTAACCATTCGCATTACCATCTACTGTAGGCTAGTGGCTTTCTCTTCATAAACAAACAAACTACATACACAGTTCCTAGAGTATTCTGGATATTATTTTTCTGTTTTTACATTATCTGCGGTTGCATTCAAGTTGTTTAACACTTTATTATCATTTTACTAAAACCAATGTAATACTAACAAATTAAAATTATCTTTTTTTTTTAAAGAAAGTGTTTTCAGTGCAACGATGTTATGCTTTGGTTTAACAGTGGATGAAGTTTAACAGTTTCCCTTATCCACCCTAATGTATACACTGCACAGTCGACTACGTTTATATTTTAAACAAATTTTGGGAGTGCTGCTGTTGAATAGTTAAAATCCCCAAAAATGTAGGCCTCTTTCTCCGCACAAACAAACGCATGACTATGTGTGTTATGTAAATAGAAATTCATTTCAGTGGATGACACTGTGACTTTTAACTAAATTTGTTGGAAATATCGCACAAAGTTTATTTGAAAGCCGTAAACATTTGCGGGCGGAATTTATTAAACGTATGTGTGATGAACACTGCAAACGAAGAGAAAAAAGTGAAATCAATTTATGGAGGCGAAGGGCATATGAAAAACAGCCAACTCAGATAATGATGGTAGTCCTAAACATGGCTAAAGAGGAAATTATTTGCTACATCACCTGCGATTACTTTGGCGGCGCACCTTGTTAAACAACACTCTTAACTTGGAATTACCCCTGAAGTATGTTGACAGTTGTTTCATGTTGCTTCCAACCAGATTACGGTTGAACAAGTAATCGATCAGATTATCGACATGCTACGGCCGCCATAAGTGATCTTAATGTGGTCAACATACTATGGAAACCCACGACTACATTACCCATGTTGTGTTGGGGGAAATCCCCAACGACACGACAATTCATTCATTCGGGCATTGTCTACATCTTTCATAGTTGCCAAGTTCTGGGAAAAAATATTCCTGTTCTTTGGTGATGGCGATGGTGATCGTCCTCCTCATCAGCCACATTTCAAGTTCATTCAACTCTCATACGCAGGCAAATCCCTTCACCACACACATCCCAGCCATTCATTCATTCATTCAGTCATCCAGTCATTCATTGATTCATTCATTCGAGAATTTCACAACAGCCGAACAGCAATAATTCAACAAGTAGGAGTACTATGACTCCTAGACGAGTCATTCACATATGCATATGTGATCGTCATTGATTCATTCACCCGGCTATCCCGTCCATCCAACCATCCGCATCCATGCGGCGATATTCCATTTCAATCGGTACGATTCCATTCCATTCTTTGAGAACGCTGTCTCAATGGCCTTCAAAATGACAATATACCAGTCATATTAAGCAGATCCATAATACAATGCGTTTTAAGGTTTATTCAACTCGAAAGTGCCAACAAGATCAGAAGCACAAAGAACTTAGCAAAAAAAAGAAACCGGCCGGGAAACGTCATCGTCGTCGACGCCGTCATCATCATCATCACTCAGATTATTTGCATCGGGTTGATTAATACAACTATTTCTTTTTTGTTGGCCGCTTGTTGTAGATTTCTTCAAGATAATCATTGGGATCGTAGAAAAACGATAATGAAATGATGTTTTCTGTTCACTACTACCTATCCAGTTTAAGGATTATGAACGCTACACTCATGGAAAAAAGTTAATCGTAATCATGCTGTGATTTATGTTGAGTGCAAATGTTTTAGTGTCCATTAATGTCACATTTAAAACATGCATATATATGTTCAGTTGAAGGCCTCAAAAAAAGAAGTTGTCTGCCCCCCTTCATGGTGTCCATTCTATATTAACAAGCGCTGTGTTAAAAAGTCTTGTTTTGAAACAAATTCGTCGAAATTGTCATATTCTACATTTTAAATCGTCAACAGATAGTCATTGACATTTCAAAAAATTTTAGTTTTTTCGTTTGTATTTTTTTGGTCTGTAATCAATATTTGATTTGAACTGGGATATTGTCCTGGCTCAAGACCATTTTGCATCTATATTTAATAGAATGCAAATTTATTTACAAATGGTATGGTGACATTTATTACTTGGCTGCAGACTACCACTATCATGATTTCCACCCTGTCTAAAGGTTTCATTCAGGTGGCTTCGCAGCGACTTTTCAACATCAAACCCGGCCTCTATAAGGAGATGATTTTCACAAACGAACGAGAATCACAACTCACTTGCCGAATTTGCGTTTAAAAAATCGCACCAAGTAATAAAGTACGCATGCCATCTTACAAGCATCTCATTGAGTTGCATATGTAAGTATGTGTATGTGCAGGTATAGTTACCCAGCAATACTTCTGCCGTGCCAACGCTCATTTGTTTTAGTTTTTTCGTTTGTATTTTTTTGGTCTGTAATCAATATTTGATTTGAACTGGGATATTGTCCTGGCTCAAGACCATTTTGCATCTATATTTAATAGAATGCAAATTTATTTACAAAAAATTTTTAAATTATAAATTATAGTAATACGAAAGTTAGTATCCTCTGACATATCACACCGTGCACAAGTATTTTTTGTAGAGAGTATGTTGAAGTTTTTCATTTGATGATATTTTCTCCATTTTACAGAACTTTCCAAATATAATAATATATTTTCGTAATTTTGCGGGTCATACATAGGCGATATTATAAAAATATTTAAAATTTCATGCTTCTATCTGAATTAGTTAAGCATAACCAAAATATTACCGAAGATATGTATAATATTTTCTGATACATTTTGCCTTTCTAAACTTTAAAACGATTTTAATTGCTTTTATGAACATTTTATTACTAAAATTCCAATTTTCGCCGAAGGTTCCTTTAATACTGGTACTCTCATTTTGGAAATATAAGGCCGGTTATTAACCCGCAATATACTTTTGCATAGAAACAGTGGTTTAGGAACAGTCTCGAAAAAAATTGGGAAAAATAATACCGTAAAAATAAAGTACCCGGCATTGCACGGGTTCATTTTTATACCCTACACCGATCGATTTAACGATGTCTGTCTGCCCGTCTGCCTTCCATCTAAGCTTGTTAGCACTCTACAGGTCGCAATTGATGTGCGAATGTCACTAAATTTGGCGAAAGTTCCTTTTTTGGCCAAGGACAATTAGTATTGAATCGGTTCAGATTTAAATATAGCCTCCATACAAATATCCCTATAATTTAAACTATTACTACTCTAACATACACATTTTACATGGGATGACAAACTTTTCAGGATCATGGTTTATTTGAACTAGAAACAGCTAACAGGAAAGTGGACCACATGGGTCTATGTTTTGATATAGCCTCCCATACACATGTACCTCCGATTTACAAAATTTCTGCTCTAAAATGCACATTTTACCTCGGATCTCGATCAAATTTCTCACACAATGTTACGTTTGGACTGGAAACACCTATGTTGAAAGCCAGCGATATATGTCAATGTTTTGGTATAGCCCCCATACAAATGGACCCCCAGTTTACACTATTATCGCCATTATTATATTATAACCCACATATTACATTGGATCTTGATAAAATTTTGCAGATCATGTTATATTTCAATAACAAATACCTACTTTGAAAGTGATTTATAAGGGCTCACTTTTTAATGTAGCGCCCTTACAAATGGGCCCCTTTTGGGACCCACATTTTACATAGGAAGTTTATCAAATTTTGCAGATTGTATTATATTTCAACTAAGAATACATACTATGAAAGTCAAATATATTGGTCCATATTTTGGTATAACCCCCATACAAATTGGGCCCCCATTCTACTCTATTATCGCTCTACAACTGACATCTTACATTATATCTTGATACAATTTTGCAGATCATGTTATATTTCAATAACGAATACCTACTTTGAAAGGGATCTATATTGCCCAATTTTTATTGTAGCGCCCTTACAAATGGTAGCCATTTTTATACCCTACACCACTTCGTGGACTTGGGTATTATAATTATAAACTACACCACTTCATGGACTAGGGTATTATAAGTTAGTTTCGCGCCAAATGTTTGTAACACCAAGAAATAATCGAGCTAGACCCACTTTTAAGTATACCGATCGGCTTAGAATCACCACCTGAGTCGATTTACCGATGTCTATCTTTCTCTCCGTCTGCTGCCCATCTAAGCTTTTTCGCATTCTACAGGTCGCAATTGTGGTCCGATTGTCATCAAATTTGGAAGAAGTTACTTTTTTTTGGCCAAGGATGATTGGTATTGAATTTGGAGAAAATCGGTTCAGATTTATATATAGCCCCCATACAAATGTCGCTCCCGATTTGACTTTTTACGCTCAAGGAACTGCATATTGTTCCCGTTTTTCTTTAAAATTGGCACAACATCTTATAATCCAACTAAAAACACCTATGGTGAAAGTGGGTAAGATCGGTTCAGATTTAGATATAGCCCCATTACAAATGTTGCTCCCGAATGTTTAACCGATTTTGGCCAAACTTTACATATTATATTTCACCAATAAACATGCATGGTGAAAGCGGGTTACATCGTTCCAGGTTTCAACATACCCCCATAAAAATGTCCTTTACGATTTAACATTTTTTGCCAAACACATACATTTACAGGTTTCAAAAATCCTCCCGATTTCACTTTTTTACCGAATTGAATTGTAGTGAGAGAGAAATTGGGGTGTATCATACAATGAATGAATGAATGCTACAATGAAAGTCAAATATATGTGTCCATATTTTGGTATAACCTCCGTGCAAATGGCCCCCATATTGCTCTATTACAACAATTGTATTTGCATTAACAAAATTATTGCACCTAGAACCGTGAAGTTTGATATGTAAATTCCTCTCACCACATAGAAGCGCAATATAAAGCATTATTGTATTTTTAAGAGGTGGGTGGCACAAAAAGGGATACAATTAGTACCAACAAAATTATTGCATCTAGAATCGTGAAGATTTGATTTGTGAATTCCGCTGACCGTTTAGAAAAGCAGTAAATTTGGATTTTTTGGAATTTGTAATTAAGGGGTGCGCGGGACCAAAAGGCATAAAAATGGTACCAATTTTAGTATTGCAATTTGGGGTATAAATTCTATTGAAAACTTAGGATCGCAATCTAAATGGATTTTTCGAAATTTGTACTTATAAAGGGTGAGCGAAACAAAAAGGGATAAAAATGGTACCGACTATAGTATTGTTGCTAGAATCGTGAAATTGATACATGCCGTACATTTCTACGACCACGTAGACGGGCAACATAATTGATTTTTTGGAATTTGAACTTCTGAGGAGTGAGTAGTACAAAAGGGATAAAAATGGTATCAACTATAGTATTGCAGGTAGAATCGTGAAATTTTGTGCATTAGAATTGGATTTTTGGACATTTGTACTTTTGAGGGGTGTGCGGTACAAAAAGGGATAAAAATTATATCAATTTAAGTAATGCAGATATATTCTTGAAAATCGGTATTTACATTTCTCTGACAACGTAGACTTGCAACATAAATGGATTTTTCGAAATTAGTCCACTTTAACCACTAGTTGAAATTTGATCAAGAACTGATACAAGATATTTATTATAGAGCCACAATACGGAAATCGAAATTTATTAGTACTTTGGCTATACATAAATATCGATCGATCATTTTAAATGATCTGTTGGGTGTTGCAATTTTTTAAATTTATTATTTTAAAAATGTACTTCAGATGGCAGCTATCAATGTTTTCATTTTTTCGTCGAAGGGAAAATGTTCATGTCTGAGAGAATTCTTATTATCGAAACGATATCGTGGAATGGTATGGGGATATTTTTTGTGGAAGATCTTAACCCTGTATCTCCTCTCTTTATGGGTCAATTTGACCTGTTTTGATCAAATCGAAAATGTCCTTTAAAAAGGACTTTTAAGAATTAAAATGCACCCCCCCCCCACGGGGGGTCTACACCAAAGTTCAAATAAAGCTCTTCACGCTTACATAACAAAATTACACTCCAACTTATACAAATAAAATACTAGGGTTAAAATTTTGGAAAATCTATCTTTTTCGACAATAAATGTAGGTATTTCGGTAGAGTACGGTAAACAAAATTGGATATTTTTGTAAAATTTTTTGTGATTTTCTCGCAATCTATCCAAAGAATCTGGATGATTTTTTCCATGTGTATTGATAAAAAATGTCAGTTTTAACATATTATTTAAACTTTCTCTATCGGGTTTTCTGAAACTATTCTGTCACAAATATTCCCTATTTAGTCAGCAATCATATGCCGACAAATATTTGTTTAATCTCTATATGATAAAAAGTTACGCGGGTTTTTCTAAACCTACATTTATCCTATTTCAATCTTATTTTCACTTCTTCGGATGCTCTCTTTTTGCTGGGTTATTAAATCGGAAGTACTCCTTTGTAGAATGGCCATCGGGGGGTATCTTGTTCTATGCTAATATCGCCGTACTATCTGTCTAACATCATTCCATTCACCGGAAACAATCGAATCGTCAATAAGCCGAGACTAACAGACGACAGAAAAAGGTCTGTGCACTTCACTAAAGAAAGTATTATTCACTACAGCTTTATCGTCTTTTAAACAATTTATCGAATAAATAGTGAAATGAAGTCTCGTATTTGTCGATGTCGTCGTCGCTGTTATCTCAGTATAATGAAATCGCATGCCCTCCTCCTGCCAACGGAGGAGGAGGGCGGCTTAAATGCCGCCAAAACTAAGACAACGGAGACCACAAAAAAGAGAAATGTAAAAGCACGGAAGTGCTACTTTTATTCATTAAAAGCTATGTAAATATGCGAGCTTGAGTGTGTGTGTGTTAGTGTATGAAGTACCTATTGGCTTCAGCCAGTGAGTGAGTGAGTGTGTGTTAAGTTTGAATAGGCCGACTTACATAAAACAACAACAAAAGCTGAAAACATTCCGACGCCGATGATGGTTTTTGGAGTACAGCTACACAGTGGGGGGAATTTGTCATTTTCTTTCAATATCTAGGGTCCGCCAAATAACTATTTTCTCAAATTTCTTTTTATACCCTCCACCTCCAGGATGGGGGTAGTATATTCACTTTGTCATTCCGTTTGTAACACCTTAAAATATTCATCGGAGACCCAATAAAGTAATATTCTGGGTCGTGGTAAAATTCTAAGACGATATAGCCATGTCCGTCTGCCTGTTGAAAGCACGCTAGCTTCCGAACGAAATGAGCTAGGAGGTTCAAATAGAGGGATAAAAATGGTACCAACCAAACGGCTACATCTAGAATAATGAAATTAGGTGTACACATTTGTCTGATTGCGTCGACACGTAAAATAAACGGATTTTTGCAAATTCGTAATTTTTGGGGTTTAAATGAAAAAGGGGATAAAAATAGTACCAACCAAATGACAACAGCTAGAGTCGTGAAATTAAGAGTATACATTCCTCTGACTGCGTAGACATAAAAGTTTTTTCAAATTCGTACTTTCAAGGGATATAAAGGGTACAGAGGGATAAAAATAGTACCAACTAAACGGCTACTGCTAGAATGATGAAATTTGGTGTGTACATTCCTTCAATTGCGTAGACACGTAAAATAAAGAGATTGTAGGAAGTCGTACTCATAAGGTGGTAAAATTGGAAAAAGGGGATAAAAATGGTACCAACGAAATGATTGCAGCTAGAATCATGGAATTTGGTGTATACATTCATCTGTAGTCAGATGAAGACTCGCGGAATAAAAAGATTTTTCCAAATTTTACGGCAAACATGGTTAAATCATGAAGTTGGGTTATTTTGCACTATGTACGTGGATTTTCAAAATTTGTACTTTTGTAATTAAAATAGAATGGAAATACAACCAACTGTAGTACTTACTATCTACCAATATGTGTGGTATTTAAGCTTTTTTGAAAATATAAATATTTGTAAGAATATTTACTTTTTTGAATTGACTTGAAGTATTATTTCGATATATATAGTGTAAACGTATTGGTAGCCTTGCCTTATAAACGTGGCTTGAAGTAATACAAATAATATATTAATTTATAAAATCTGTGGAATGCAATCCATGGTGGAGGGTATATAAAGTTCGGCCCGGCCGTACTTAACGCCGCTTTTACTTGTTTTATTTGAAAGTACAATCCTTCCGGTTAATAATGGAAAATAATTTCATTCAAATGGCTGCTGCTGTTTAACGGTTGAATAGTTAAAAAAAAACGTTAGATGGCGGACCCTATATATTCCGAAAGTTTTTATGGGGGTCGAAGAGCAACATCTCAGTTTCGGTCGGAGTTCTCCAGCATATCTCTTGGAAGGTTCCAACACAACGAACAAGTACGAAACCTCATGGGGGAAATATGAAAGTTCTTAGAGATATTCTGGAGAATGCTTTAAATAAGATGGACCAGGAATAGTTGAATAGCGGCGGTATTTATTTCTAACTCCGATCGAAACTGAGATGTTGCTCTTCGGCTTCCATTATAACAACATAATGTTCCTAGGTGGTAGGTTTATAAAATGTGACCGACCGAACTTGCAGCCGTGTTGACTTGATTTTTCTAAGACGATATATATCTTCTTTGGGATGATTCATTCTGGCTGGTGTGATGGACACCCAATCTTTTGTGATTGGTAATAAGATTGAGAAAATTGTTCTGATTTTTTTCGCAGATTTCCATTATCATCCCACAAGGACCTCGGCGAGTACGATATTCCTGCCAGCGGAAATTTCTTTCCCTAATTATTTACAATTCCCCCCACTGTGCATGTTATTGTCGCTTTTTTATGCAACATAGTTGCAGATGTCGTTTCTTTTCTTTTCTTCATTATTTCAACCACAATATTTAGTCGCTCGTACCGTTTCAGTTTTTCGGTTTTTGGCTTTCGTGAGCTGTAAGCCGTGTTGTCTCTTTCATCGTTTTATTTTATTTTGTTGTGTTATGTTTGTTGTTGAGTTTCATATGTTTGTCTTTTCTTAAGTTATTGTTATTGTATTACGTCGAGAAAAGCGAAAAAAGAAAGGTGAAATGGCTCTGTGTGTTGTAATTAAACATGATCGGTTTTATTTTACTGTTGGGATCACACATTGCCGGGAAGGCTCTTACTCTTCGTTAAGTGCAGTATTGGTATTGGTAGCTTTCTTTTGGGCAGGAGAGGTAGGTAGGGAAATACACACGAAAAAAAAAAGTTTAAATTTACATATCTTCATATCTACGCTACAGCAATAAGTGGAAAAAAGTTTAACGGAAGTTTCTTTCTTTAGACAGATAGGTACCCGCACCCTATAAAGTACAAAACACAGTGTTTTCTGTGGAGAAAAAAGTGATGAGATAGCTTTGAGCGGCTTTAAAGTAGACATTGTAGAGGAAGAAAAAAATGATAAAATAAAAAGAGTTAATTTCATAATATATTAACACTATTGCTTACAGAAGTTTAGATAAGGTGAGAAATACTAGCCAGACCTCAAGAGTTCCTCTGTGATGCATCGCCTTTTACGCCTCTCATCGGTACTGTGGTACTCACAAAAGAGTTTATTCTGTCGATTTCGGTACTGGCTAGGGATCTAGAAATCGGCTTTCGACTAATCGACTTTTGGGAGGAAAAAGTCGAAATCGACTTTACCATTGGCAAAAGTCGAAAAGTCGACTTTTGTTTTCGACTTTGTGCATCAATGAATGTAAGTTATTGAATACCGATTTTACATTTTTCGCTCTAGAAAACACATCCTTTATAAAAATTTCTTCAAATTTGACATAACAACTAGAAACATCTATGCAAAAAGTGGGTAAGATCGGTTCAGATTTATATATCCAATATAAATGTATCTCGATATAGTTTTGATTTGGTCTATTCGTCTTTACATTCATTTGCACTGTCGTCTTTTTATTTATTTGCAACAATTCAAAAGTCGAGTTTTCAAAAGTTGAAAAGTCGACTATTCATATATTTCAAAAGTCGAAAAATCGACTTTTTGCTCCAACTATACATCCCTAGTACTTGCCATGTCACCCAAGCTTTAAAAGCAACCGGAAACAGTTACATAATAAGTGTTCTACTGTCTCTCCTTCAACTTGGTTATCGCAAATTCCCAATGACTGTTCGATTACAGCTTCATGCGCGACGGTGTTTTCAAATTGGCCTATGGGCCGTCAGCAATTCAACCAATCTTGATACCTTCCATTTATTTTGCTTAATAAATACTCTGGTACAAGTTTTGTTATATTCGGCTCAGAATTGTCTTGTTTCTTTACATCAACCGCCATTTTCCCTTTCAATGTAAGGATGATTCATTCGATCAGATCCCAATAGATTTAATTGATTTTATCTCGATCACCTCTATTTTGGTTGAGAAGAGATCTAGTAGCTTTCTTGAGTTATTCAGATATTTCACAAGTTTCTATGTTTTTCCACTTAAAATTAGTCTGCTTTTATTACCATAAAAGTCTAAATGTCTAGGAATCCATAAAGAGTGATTTAATACAACAATACTATGCTGTTGTCACTAATTGGCAGTCGTCGTCCTAAATCAGGCCGTTTATTAGGAATGAAGCCTATTTTAAATACTTGAATGCACCACAATACTAGAGTTATTTCAAAAAGTATCACAAAAAGGGGATTTTTAAAAAAAGTGGCAACTTTAATTTGGAAAAGTGGCACACATTTTCTGTTTTTATTTTAAGAAAGCAACAAAAAATAAAAGTTTAACCAAAACATAAACAATTCATTTGAGTACATATGTAAAAAGCAACTCATTTGAGTACATAGTATATAAAAATAAATTAAATCACATATTAATTTTTATACCCTACACCACTTCGTGGTCTAGGGTATTATAAGTTAGTTTTCCGCCAAATGTTTGTAACACCGAGAAATAATTGAGCTAGACCCACCTTTAAGTATACGGATCGGCTTAGAATCGCCAGCTGAGTCGATTTAACGATGTCTGTCTGTCCGTCCGTCCGTCCGTCCGTCCGTCCGTCCGTCCGTCTGTCCGTCTGTCCGTCTGCTGTCCATCTAAGCTTGTTCGCACTCTACAGGTCGCAATTGTTGTCCGATTGTCATGAAACTTGGCAGAAGTTATTTTTTCTGGCCAAGGACCATCGGTATTGAATTTGGAGGAAATCGGTTCAGATTTAGATATAGCCCCCATACAAATGTCGGTCCCGATTTGACATTTTCCGCTCTAGAAACCACATATTGTACCCGATTTTCTTTAAAATTGGCACAACATCTTATAATCTAACTAGAAACACGTATGCAAAAATTGGGTAAGATCGGTTCAGATTTAGATATAGCCCCCATACAAATGTCGCTCCCGATTTGACATTTTCCGTTCTAGAAACGACATATTGTACCCGGTTTTCTTCAAATTTTGCAGAACATCTTATAATCCAACTAGAAACACCTATGCAAAAATTGGGTAAGATCGGTCCAGATTTAGATATAGCCCCCATACAAATGTCGCTCCCGATTTGACATTTTCCGCTCTAGAAACGACATATTGTACCCGATTTTCTTTAAATTTTGCAGAACATCTTATAATCGAACTAGAAACACGTATGCAAAAATTGGGTAAGATCGGTTCAGATTTAGATATAGCCCCCATACAAATGTGGATCCCGATTTGACATTTTCCGTTCTAGAAACGACATATTGTACCCGATTTTCTTTAAAATTGGCACAACATTTTATGATCGAACTAGAAGCACCTATGCTGAAAGTGGTATGATCGGTTCAGATTTAGATATAGCCTCCATACAAATGTCGCTCCCGATTTGAATTTTTCCGCTCTGAAATGCACATATTGTACCCGTTTTTCTTTAAAATTAGCACAACATCTTATAATCCAACTAAAAAACAAATGGTGAAAGTGGGTAAGATCGGTTCAGATTTAGATATAGCCCCAATGTTGCTCCCGAATGTTTAACCGATTTTGGCCAAATTTTACATATTATATTTCACCAATAAACAGACGTGGTGAAAGCGCGTCACATCGATCCTGGTTTCAATATACCCCCATACAAATGTCCTTTCCGATTTAACATTTTTTGTCAAACACATACATTTAAATGATGCAAAAATCCTTCCCGATTTCAAGTTTTTACCGAATTGAATTGCAATGAGAATGGTTTGGGTGATGCCCATATGTCCATACTTTGGTATGACTTTGGTATACTACTGTATAATTTGTATTTGTCTGTCGGACAATTGGATCAATTACCATATTATTTACCATATTCGTTAAATTTGACTAAAGATGAATTTATAGCATATAAATTATATTCATATAATTTATATAATTTGTATGAACTACATAAAATTGCTCCCATGAAATACCTGGGTTTAGTAATCAAAGCGAGGTACATACGCAGGGAGTGGTGTAGGGTATTATATAGTCGGCCCCGCCCGACTTTAGCCTTTCCTTACTTGTTTAATATGTTACTTTTAATTTGTTACTTTTTGGTAATTTCTTTCCTATATTTTTAATGAGATCTGTACTAGGAATCCAATTTTCCAAATCCACGTCTACTAAATTAAGAGTTGAAAGCATTGAATGACAAGTTTCCACTTTCAACCTGTTCGTTAATTTATTTTTCATTAATGTGAGCTTCGAAAATACACGTTCTGCGCAAGCCCTGCTATGAGGCAAAGTAAAAATATATGTTGCAAATTGGTATAACTGTTTATTCAAATTATTTTTTAAATTTCCTATTTTGTGCCAAAAAACTTCAACATTTGTGGATTTGAAAATCTGTTGATATAATCTATCATCCGATTTATTTTCCAGTAATTTTAATTCATTAATAAAAGTATCTGGTAACTATGTCAATATAATTTACATCTTCATTAGATTTTATATAAAATGGATCTAAAAACCTTAAAGTATTCAGTTTTTTATCCTTCAGATCAATTCTGGAAAATATTTGATCACATACTGTTTGGTAAAATAGCAATATATTTGTTTTAACAATCGTAATATCAATTGCTGATATATTTTCGGAACAAATTATCGTTTCGGCTTCATGACCTATATATATCTTAGTTACATCCTTGATATATGAAATATTTTTATAATCAATTTCTCATAATTCACTTTGCGTGATATAATCTTTTTTTTTTTAATTTCTACAAATTTGGAGTAAAATCTCTTTTGTCAATGGAATTAGATATATAATTTGAGAAGACTCACTTTGAAATGTTATGTTTAGTGAATTCATAATTTTAAGAATATAAACTAAAAATGTCAAGTATATTTTATTTTTAGTTGACAGTCCTTCTTGAATATTTCGTATTTTTTGGAGATTTTTTTTCTCAAATTGCTCTCTAATAAAATAATGTTGCAAAACCGGCCGGACTCAAATGAAAGCCATCTGGTGTCGCTCAGTCTTAAAAGTTTGTGCTCAGGAACGTCAAAAATGCTCTGCAAATCTTTATAATCAGACTGCCTTTTTGAGCTCTTAAAGTAGTTATAAATATTTCTCAGCAACTGCTCCACATCTTTGGTTATACATTTTAAAGATGAACTATTAAAAAGGTTAATGGAGTGGGAAACACAACCAATATGAAAAATGTTAGATATTTTCCTTTTTAATAAAGTAGCCACTACACTCTTTCTTCCTACCATACTGGAAGCATTATCAGTGGAAAATCCGATAAAATTCTTCAATGGAATATCATCTTGTTCCAGCATAGATAGCAGAACGTTGCAAATACCTTCACTAGTTCCATCTGGTGCCTGCGCTAATCGAAAGAAAGAGTTTTACCTTGTTGTATATCGAATTGTCTAACTAATACTACGAGACATTTTTCATTGGAAATATCTGTAGTTTCGTCGATAATCATGCTCAATACTTGTTGCTCCATTTAACCATATAAAGGAATCCTTCTTTCCCAAGGAACTGTGCGACTTTTGATTTTGTGCGACCACAAGTTACTTGCAGTACATACAAATATTAGGAACTATTTATATATGTAGATATCTTAACCTAAATGCAAAATGACGAAATATTAAAATAAATCTAAATCGACTTTTTGATTAGTAATGCTGTAACAGCCAGAAACATATGTCTACAGTTAAGAATATTAAATGTTTACAACAAGCTTTGTTTCTCCTGAAAACTTATGAAAAACATTTTGCATTTCAGGTGATATTGCATTAATAATACCAACCGATTTAATGAGTCTGGATAAATCGAGGAATGAATTTTGGCTACTTGATCCATTGATTTAAAGGACTGATTTTTAATAATTATTCTAACCACCAATTTGATTTCTGCTATTGCAACATTATTTTGAAAATCTGTGCTGGGATGTGGTAAAAAATCCAGTATTTGCATCTTCACTGTTTCTGATTGTTTTTTTTAAATTGTTGATGTGTTTCTTTGCATTTGAATGCCGATCTATATGGGGTTTTTCGTTTATTAACAGTTGCTTGCAAACAATACAAACGGCTCGTTTTGTTTCCTCATCTTGTTTGATCCAATTGTAATTTACTTCCCGGTCTTTGCAATAGGTTCGGGAAACTTTTTGCCTTTTGGACGAATTTCTTGGCTTGCTGTTGAAAAATTTTTCGGGTTCTGAATCAAGATCTGTCGATGCCGAACTGCTCGTTTGCAAAAGCAAGTAAATATCTTTTTCAACTGCCGATTCTAGTTGTTTTTCGGACGATTCATGTCCAGGGACATTTCTTGTTCTCACTATAAACCTATATGTTATAAGAGCCACTAATTTGCCAAATATCCAAAAGAAAAAGTACTTATTTATCCATATATTAAGGATTACATTTAAGAAACAGCTTGTCTGAGAGCAAATATATATTTTTCCTTATTTTTTTATTTATTATGAATTACAATACAAAGTAAATTTATATTCTAATTTTGGGTCCAGGGATTGAGCCGGGGTGACTAAGACCATTGTAGCTAGTTATTGCAGCGACAGACCAGAGCCTCTGGTGGGAATCGAAACCACGAACCCCACGATGATAGCCGAGTACGCTATCAACTCGACTACCGGGGCGCTCTTTTTTTCCTTATTTACGAATGTCGTCAACAACGAATGTCAGACAACAACACCACACCCATACACACACAAATCTGAGATGTCGTTTTGACAGATGCGCTCATCACTTAGAGCACCTAATTCATAATCGCGTCGCATGACGTGTTTTCATACCTTTTTGTGGTACGGAACCAAAGAGTTGACAACATAACGTAAGAAGTAGATTTTTTTGAAAAAGTGGCACATATGTACTATAAAGTGGCACAGAAATGTACTATAAAGTGGCACAGAAAAGTGGTATAAAAGTATCAGAGAAGAAAAAAGTGGCGCATATGCCGCTTTAGTGGCACAACGGTAACACTGCACAATACTCCTTACCTAAATTCGAAGTCTTTCGATTTGTCGGGGTGAAATCACATATACCTCTAATACATTAGAAATCATGGGCCTAATGATCAGTTTGTAGGTCAATAATTTGACTTTAACTCTACTAACTAGAAATTACAGTTTCCACTTTGGATAGAAACTAACATGGAACTCCAAATTTTTTGATTTGATTCTATAAGCTCGACTCATATTTCCTTCTATAAATAGGTAGTATTCACTTGTCAATAGGTAGATCTAGATAGTTCTTCAAGGGAAAAGATAGCGATGACCGCATCTGCTCTTGACAATGCGAAGAAAATATCATTCTCATATATCAAAAGAAGTCCCCTGTAGTTGGTAGCAGAATAGAGAACACTATGTAAATCTCAAAACATACATAGTGTAAGAGAAACTATTCCCAACTGGCATTATGTCATGCAAGTTTAAAAACCTTAGCTGAATACAAGCGAACTTTTGTCGTAACCCGTATACTATTCAGACAACTGATTAAATTGTCCCTGAGGGTCATGAGACGTTGTCGACGTCCTATAGCCTACAGTGCATATTGCTTGTCAAAGACCGATAGAAAAGATATCGGTCTCTAGCACCCAATTCTCGATGGGTTATTCCATGTCTTCAAGCTTGGAATCGTGCTCGATTCCTTCCAAGCAGTTGTAAAGTATCCCAAGTTCGAGAGTGTTTTAGCCTTAACATACTGTCGAATCAGGACTGTAATCAGGACCACTGGACCTGCGGTTTCGATTTGTTCTCAAGGCTGTCTCCACATGCAGATGTCCAACAAACCCATGTCGTCGCCATATACATAAGGTACCGTCGACTGTGATGTTTGCCCAAAAATTGTAAAGACAGGGTTCTGTCATCAAAGATGAAAAGACTCCCTCCGGGCATTGTATGTCCAGACGAAGTACTCCATCAATACTCGCTGATGGTTCCCTTTGAACAAATTCTGCCCAATAGCCGCCTTGTAGTGGTCATTGGCAACCTGGACTCAGCCTAGACCTAATTCTAGTCGCAGTCTTAACGTTCCTTAAATTCATATTGTTCAAATGGATGCTACGAAGTTAGTTACCACACTGATAACGTTTGTATACCCTAATCGATTCGTAAATAGTTCTGTACAGTTTAGGTATGTCTGTCCTAAAGCTACCTTTACATTACGCGATCCAGTCTCGCGATCTGTCAAAAATGACAGATCTCGTGAAAAAACGCATATTGTAAACAAAACCACACGATTTCGTGAGAGGATCGAACGTAAATTCTGATAGCCTATTCGATTTTCTTATTTGTCGAAATTTGTCAAAAACTCCACAACTCCACGATCAGGTTATATTTCACGAGGCATGCAAAGGAAATCAGCATTCAAGAAAGACAAATTTAAAATAACTTAAATGTTTTTTTTAATTTCGCAACGACTTTCGATGTGATTGTTTAAAAGTGGCTGAAGAACTATGCGGTTTTTCTCACAAAAAAATCGTTTTACACAATCGCGTAATGTAAATGGTGCTGAATCCTGACAAGTCGTACCGTTTTACCTGTCCGCTTAAGAATGCCACACTAGCTCTTCTTCTCCGGAAGATGTTCTCCATCATCAGTCTAGAACTATTTTCACACTAATCAGCTCCTGTCCTAAGCTTGGCAAGTAGTTCCCTATTACCCATGCAGAGAAGCGTCATATGCAATCACTTAATCTCGCATATGATTAGGAGAGTCTCCGGCGAGAAGTTGTGAAGATTGTCCATCCAGAGAAGCGTCATATGCAATCACTATATCTAGCATATGATTGGGAGAGTCTCCGGCGAGAAGTTGTGAATATTGCCCATCCAGAGAAGCGTCCTATGCAATCACTTCATCTCGCATATGATTGGGAGAGTCTCCGGCAAGAAGTTGTGAAGATTGCTCACAGAGGGAAGCTTGTACCAAAGTAATTTGACGCGTTATTCAGCCACTGACATCAACGCAAACATTTCAAATCTTTCAATTGGCATAAGACAATTCGACATTCTTTCATATTTTAGCCAAACTTTATTATTAACATGAAAAAATGCGTTTTTTAATTTAGCTCCCGATCCAGATCAACGATCAGATAGTCGTTTGATTGTTGCATGACATCGGTGTCGTGGATTGTGGAGGGATCGTCGGACTGGAGGGGTTAACCCTCACCCTTAGGAGATACCGATAAAACTCTTGTTTTGATTCCAGTGATTATGTCGCGTTGAAGTTCAATGCAGCTGAGCTCACACACAACACGACGGACAATTGATTGACCTTACATCTACTTACTTTTTTAGGCGTCTACATATCACCAGTCCACGATTAAAATTCAGTCGGTTAACCCGACGAACCGAAAAAGGACGATCTCGAATGGCAGTTATTTCGTTTCTCAAATTTCTCTTCATACGAAGTATATTTGTTTTTGGAGGAGGAGAACCACACTCAACTATATATATATATATATATATATATATATATATATATATATATATATATATATATATATATATATATATATATATATATACTTCAATCATACATGTCTTGTATGAATCATGATGTCTTGTATTATGTTCCGTTATCAGTTGTATATCGTCAGCTGAAATGCCCAAGGGCGAAACATCATGAACATCCAAAGTTGAGCATAGTGTATCGACCATGACCATTAATATATACCCCGACCTATGTCGCTGAGGGTATGCGAAGGTCGGCTTACGCGACTGAAACGCAGCTTTACCTATTTACACTTCTCGTTTAATTCAGTACTTCAGAAAAAGTAGTCATTGGACGACTGCTCGTTCACTTTGCATGCAAAAAGCGCAAATTCTTTTCCGTTCTTCTTTTTCCTGCACTCAGCGGAAACATGATGTTCGCTCGCCGACGCATGAACAGCTCGAACAATCACGTTTAAAACGTGATCAAACCTAAATCGAGAACCGTGCGTTTTGCATGCTTTTCGCACCAAATAATTGCAAACCGAAAAAACACAGATAATCTCCATCGCTCATGCGGCTGCTTCTTCGCATGTTGTGCGATACGACAGCGACGAATACCAAAAAAAAAATTGGGATTGCAAAAGTTGTGTTTTCTTTCATTCAATTCATGCGATCGATTTTGGATTTTTTTAGAGTAAATGAATGCTAAGTTCCTGGTTGCATATTTGGCATATTGAATATGAACGCGGTCATACGGTCATTGACCGTAACATTAAATTCATGCTGCTGCGGCTGGTGCTGCCGCTGTTGCTCACTCCATGCCATGTAGTAGTAGAGCTGGCTGTGCTGCTGCTCGGCTGGCTCTTCAGTCCGTATAGTTCATCAGCCAGAAGTAGCAGCAGCAGTGGCAAAAGTTTCAACAAACAAAAAAAACTAAATATACAGAAAGAAACACAAATCGAAACAAACCGAAAGCATTCAGAAGATGCACAGTGCTTGGAAACGAAACAAACACACATTTTTGCCAAATATAATTGTCAAAAACTACGGAAATCATTGGCCGACAATTTATGGAGAGCTAGAAGAACTGGGTTCAATGATAGATCAAAGCGAAATGATGGATGGCAATAGTCGTTTAAGATCCGTTTATGATCGGATATAAAATAAATAAGTAAAAAAGACGTTAAGTTCGGCCGGGCCGAATTTGAAAAAAAAAAACTTTTTTCGTGTCTACGCAGTCAGAGGAATGTATATTCCAAATTTCATGACTCTAGCTGCGGTCATTTGGTTGGTACCATTTTTATCCCCTTTTTTTCATAATCCTTTCATTTTCGAATAATCCATTTATTTTACGTATCCACGCAATCAGAGGAATGTATATACCGAATTTCATCATTCTATTAGTAGCCGTTTAGTTGGTACCAATTATATCCCCCTGTTCCCATTGTATTGTAGAAAGTACGAATTTGGAAAAAACCTTGTTCCTTGTCTACGCAGTCAGAGGAATGTATACTCCGAATTTCACGAATCTAGCTGCGGTCATTTTGTTGGTACATTTTTTATCCCCTTTTTCCATTTTCATCCCAAAAAGTACACATTTCGAAAAATCCCATTATTTTACGTAATGTATACACCTAATTTCATTATTTTAGGTGCAGCCGTTTGTTTGGTACTATTTTTATCCCTTGCTCCATTTCACCCCCTACGAATAAGAATCACTTTATGGTGCACCTTTTTGCTATAGGGGGAATGCGCATACCCAATATGAAGTAAGTACAAGCAGACATATTGAAAAACATGCTTAATACTCTAAAATATTATTATGGGTATTTTCAGTCCTTGTGAGGGAAAATATTTTCCCTTTGGGCCGATTTCGCCCAGTTACAATCCTAACCGATCTACAACTATGTGACGCATTTATGGAAAATTTGGACTTCCAAGCTCATATCGTTTAGATGCTAGCGTGTTTTCAACAGACGGACAGAACGACGGACGGACATTTCGAGAATTTTATGACGATCAAAAATATATATAGACTTTACTAGCTGAACCCCACCCGCTTCGCGAGGCAAAAACAAATGGTAATATTAAAATCAGGTTTCTTGTTGATTTTTATCGTGGTCAGTAATTTATACGCTCCAATTTTTTAACCTTTTTAGCTCAAAAACACTTTTGCCACGTCCCCACCGCCCACGAAACGAAAATCCAAATTTCGGCATCATATTTATCTTTCTCGTTGTCAGTAATATATATGTACCAATTTTCAGCCTTCTACCTCTCCAAAACACGTTTGCCACGCCCTCACCGACCACGAAACGAAAATCCAAATTTCAAATGATCTTTCTTGTGGTCAGTAATATATAAGTTCCAGCCTTCTAGCTCAAACAAACACTATTTCCACGCCCACTCCGCCCACAAAACGAAAATCCAAATTTCGGCGTCAAATTGAACTTTCTCGTAGTCAGTAATATAAAGGGTGATTTTTTAACTATTATCATTTTGGCAACACTGGTTTAAACAGCTGACGCACGTTTCGTGTTTTGTTTCACTGTCAAACATCTTCAGTTTGGTCTATAATTTAATCATGATTTGTCTTACAAACGAACAACGCTTGCAAATTATTGAATTTTATTATCAAAATGCGTGCTCTGTTAAGAAAGTTCATTGCGCGCTTCCATTTTATGGTCAGTTTAATCGACCCACTGAAGCGGCTATTCGGGCTATTGTGACTAAATTTCGCACCAAATTTACATTGTTGGACATTAAACCACCAACACGCTTACGTAGAGTGCAAACTGAAGAAAATATCGCAGCTGTATCGGCCAGTGTTAATGAAGACCATCAATTATCGATTCGTCGCCGTTCGCAGAAATTGGGCCTCTGTTACTCAAAAACGTGGAAATGTCAAAATTGGACTAAACGGATGGACCATTTGAGGCGCAGTCAAGGTCAACATTTGCATGAAATAATCTTCAGACATTAAATTATATGGACCGTACTATCGATTCAAATAAAGATTTCATGAATTTTTCTGAATTTTATGTGTTTTTTTTTTGAAAAACTTTCCTATAGCTTTTAAAATATCACCCTTTATATACTTTACTAGCTGAACCCCGCCCGCTTCGCGAGACAAAAAACAAATGGTAAAATTAAAATCGGGTTTCTTGTTGACTTTTATCGTGGTCAGTAATTTATACGCTCCAATTTTCAGCCTTTTTAGGTCAAAAACACTTTTGACACGTCCCCATCGCCCAAATTTCGGCATCATATTTACTTTCTCGTGGTCAGTAATATATAAGTTCCAATTTTCAGCCTTCTGGCTCTCCAAAACACTTTTGCCACGCCCCCACCGACCACGAAAAGATCTTTCTCGTAGTCAGTAATATATACGTTCCAATATTCAACCTTCTAGTTCAAAATACCCTATTGCCATGCCCATTACGCCCACAAAACGAAAGTCCAAATTTCCCCATTAAATTGATCTTTCTCGTGGTCAGTAATATATATGTACCCATTTTCAACCTTCTAGCTCCAAAAAGCATTATTGCCACGGCCACTCCTTTCACAAAGTGAAAATCCAAATTTCGGCATCAAATTGAACTTTCTCGTGGACAGTAATATATATGTACCAATTTTCAGCCTACTAGCTCAAAAATCACTATTGCCACGCCCACTCCGCCCACAAAATGAAAATCCAATTTTCATTTATCATTCTCGTGGACAGTAATATATATGTACCAATTTTCAGCCCTCTAGCTCTCAAAAACACTATTGCCACGCCCCCTCCGCCCACAGAGCAAATTTTTAAAAATTCTATAGCCTATAGTTCCTTCCAAACCTGCACCTATCAATCGATATTTTAAGGTGTTACAAACGAAATGACAAAGTTTGTTTGTTACCCCCATTCTGGAGGTGGAGGGTTTACAAACACGGCGGATTATAGGGATGTTGAGCTCGAGACGACAAGATGCCCGCGAGCAAGTTCAACGACACAAACGAGAGCGCTCTTAAAATAAGCACGGGTTTGCAAGCTTTAACTAGCGCATCCGAGTGCGCACACATTATACTGAGTAATGAGCTTACTTTTTAATATGTTCTTTGGGATTTCCGAGCTAGGAGTAATGAGAACCGACTATTCCGACACATGAGAGCGCTCCTAAAGTAAGCTCCCTTTTACGCACTTATAACGAGAGCGCCCGAGAGTGTAGCCAACATTCCATTGAGTAAAGATTATATTTGTAATATACTGATAGTATGAGATTGATTTTCGTGACCTATACTGGTATGCTCGTCAACTTCTCAACTAATAACAACAGTTTTCTAGCTTGCTTCATGAAAAGTCTAGGGGGTCTTCGGCAGATTACATCAGTTCGAGCGTGCCGTTTCGAGCCACTGTTCGGCGATTATGAGAAAACAGCCGGACGGTCAGCAAAGAAGCACAGAGAATGGGGAATATAAGTCAACGAAACATTTTTTTGTTGTCTTCAACGTTTGCACAACGAACGCGCAACATTGTATCGCCGAAGAAGAAGATTGGCTTTTGTCTATTTTTGAAATCGTTTAACATAGAAATGGCTAATAAATTTCTGAATTTAATTTTTTTTCGGTTTGATTTAATATGCGCCATGGCCGAGTAGAAAGCGGAGGTGTTGCTTGGTTGCTCCATTTGGTTGTAACAATTGCCATTCCAAACATATCCATGTCATCCAGTCGCCGTCAGGCAACGTTAGCGCCACAAACATTTGTAAATGTATTCTTTTGCTTAGACATGTAAATTAATTCTGCATTTTAATGCCGTCTAGAAAGGGCGAAAAAGTTCAGAATCTTAAGAGAGTTTTACATTTTCTGTTGTGGGGGGGTACATTTGAATATACCAACAATATGCGTTGGGTCTTTGTTCGAATTTTGTTACAGAAATCGTTTTGGCAGAAGGTGACGTGGTAGACTTTAATAACGAGAATCTTCTTCGATATTCATATGAAGCAAAAGTGGGTTATAATTAGTTATGATGGCGTAGGAGGGGGAACAAAATGGAAGTCGAATGATCTAATTTTTATACCCTCCACCTCCAGGATGGGGGTATATTCACTTTGTCATTCCGTTTGTAACACCTTGAAATATTCATCGGAGACCCCATAAAGTATATATATTCTGGGTCGTGGTAAAATTCTAAGACGATATAGCCATGTCCGTCTGTCCGTCTGTCTGTCTGTTGAAAGCACGATAGCGGCCGAACGAAATGAGCTAGGAGGTTCAAATTTTTCCTAAATGTGTCTTATGAATGTAGATCGGTTGGGATTGAAAGTGGGCGAAATCGGCCCAGAGGGAAAAATTTTTCCCTCACAAGGACTGAAAATACCCCTAATATTTAGAGTATTTCAGCATGTTTTTTGAACATATTAGCTTGTATTTACTTGATATTTGCAATGCGAATTCCCTTTATAGCATAAAAGGGCACCATAGAGTTTTTTTATTTGTAGGGGGGCGAAATGGGACAAAAAGGGATAAAAATGGTACCTATCAAACGACAACAGATGGAAACACGAAATTTGGCGTGTACATTCCTCTAATAGAGAATAGAGATACATAATATAAAAGTATTTTTTCTAAAATCGTACATTTAAGGGGTTAAATGAGGATAGAGGGATGAAAATAGTACCAACCTAACGACTGCACCTAGAATAATGAAATTCGATATATACATTCCTTTGATTGCGTAGACACGTCAACTAAAAGAACTTTCCAAAATTCGTACTTTTTGGAGTTCAAATGGAAAAAGGGGATAAAAATAGTACCTACCAAATGACCGCAGCTAAAATCATAAAATTCGGAGTATACATTCCTCTGACTGCGTAGACACGAAAAAAACGTTTTTTTCCAAATTCGTACTTTCAAGGGATACAATGGCTACAGGGGATAATAATAGTACCAACTAAACGAATACAGCTAGAATGATGAAATTCGGCGTGTACATCCCTCTAATTATGTAGATACGTAAAATAAACAGAGTTTAGATAGTCGTACTCTTGAGGTGGCAAAATTGGAAAAAGGGGATAAAAATGGTACCAACAAAAGGGCCGCTGATATGGAATCATGGAATTCGGTGTATACATTCCTCTGAATATTTTTTTTTTCAAATTCGTAATTTATTTTGTTGCTTTTACGACAAAAAATGGTAGAATCATGAAGTTGTCTTGTACTGCGTACGTGAGAGATAAGGTATTTTCAAAATTTATACTTTTGAAATTAAAATAGGATGGAAATACAACCAACCAAACGACTGTAGCTGAAAATACGCTCTCTATCCCCCAATATTTAGGGTATTTATGATTACTCCCTTATATTTCCTTTATATATATACATAGTATACAAATATTGGTAGCCTTGTTAATTAAATTTCTTATTTTCATACAGTTAACATTTGTTGCGGACATTCCTCTTGTAGCTTGGAAGCACCACAAAGAAAATAAAAGTTTTAGCTAGCGAAATGGGACAAAAAGGGAGAATCATGAAATTCGGTGTGTACGTCCCAATAATTCGTAGACACGTAAAATTGAGAGATTTCGTAATTCGTACTTTTAAGGGATATAATTAAAAAGAGGGATAAAAATGGGACCTACCAAACTGTAAAGTTGAAATCAAGAAATTCGGTGTATACATTCTGACTATGAAGACTCGAAAAAAGGGTTTTTTCAAAATTTGTAATGGTGAAATTTGGGATATGGTGAATGGAGATATCTTTAAAATTTATACTTTTCTGATCACTTTGTCTGTATCTGAAAATGCTTCTTTCTAATGGCGACTGACAATCGCCTAATATTTAGGCATGTTCACTTTCACAATTACAGGATTTTAGTTATATATAGCAGTCGATTTTAAACAGTGTCCCTACTTATGCATTATAGTTTGAAATTGTAAACAAATATAGTAATGAGCATAAACATATCACAACTTTCGTAATATGGTACTGTACTTCTATGTAAAGTCGACATCCTTTAATCTGCTGGTAATACTGTGGAATGCACTCCGTGGTGGAGGGTATATAAGATTCGGCCCGGCCGAACTTAACGCCTTCTTACTTGTTTTTCACTAGTATCCACAAAATATTTATTTAATATTAACTAATATATAACGCAAATAAATATTAAATTAAATTAGTATTACATAAATTAACCACTTAATTAAGAAATATTAATAATAAAACAAGTAAGGAAAGGCTAAAGTCGGACGGGGCCGACTATATAATACCCTACACCACTCCCTGCATATATACATCGCTTTGATTACTAAACCCAAGTATTCCATGGGAGCAATTTTATGTAGTTCATATAAATTATACTATTACTATCAATTCATATTTTGTCAAATTTGATGAATATGGTAAATAATAAAGTAATTGATCCAATTTTCCAGCAGAAATTCCGAGTAAAGTAAATATAACATGATATGGAAAAATTGATCAAGATCCATAGGTTTTTTTGTTGGATTTTTAGATGTTGTGCCAATTTTAAAGAAAATCAGGTACAATATGTGGTCTCTAAAGCGGAAAAAGTGAAATCGGGAGCGACATTTGTACGGGGGCTATATCTAAATCTGAACCGATCTTACCCACTTTCAGCATAGGTGTTTCTAGTTCGATTAAAAGATGTTGTGCCAAAATTAAAGAAAATCGGGTACAATATGTTGTTTCTAAAGCGGAAAAAGTGAAATCGGGAGCGACATATCTATATCTAATCTGAACCGATCTAACACGATTTCGCCACAGGTATTTCTAGTTTGACTATAAGGTGTTAAGCCAAATTTGAAGAAAATCGGGTACTATATGTGCTTTATAGGGCGGAAAAAGTCAAATCGAGAGCGACATTTGTATGGGGGCTATTTCTAAATCTGAACCGATTTCCTCCAAATTCAATACCGATTGTCCTTGGCCAGAAAAAAAAAACTTCTGCCAAATTTCATGATAATCGGACCACAATTGCGACCTGTAGAGCGTGAACAAGCTTAGATGGGCAGCAGACGGACGGACAGACAGACATCGTTAAATCGACTCAGCTGGTGATTCTAAGCCGATCGGTATACTTAAAGGTGGGTCTAGCTCGATTATTTATTGGTGTTACAAACATTTGGCGCTTAAACTAACTTATAATACCCTAGCCCACGAAGTGGTGTAGGGTATAAAAAATAAAGAAGTAAAGAAAGGCTTAAGTCGGGCGGGTCGACTATATGACACACTCCACTTTCTATCCGAATACAATTCAACTCGGTAAAAAATGAAAACGGGAAGACTTTGTGTATGTTTCCTAATCATAGGCTAATATTACCTGGTCCAATTTGTCAAATCGGAAATATTTATATCGGTGCTATATCCAAACATGGAATATAGTGACTAACTTTCACAATAAGTTTATCCAGATCAAATATAACGTGTTAAACTCATTTTGTGAAAATTCGTGCTTTCTGGTGCGGAAAAAGTCTATCCGAAATTTGTATGGGAAATTTTTGGGACGAAATTTGTATGGGACATTTTTGGGACGAAATTTGTATGGGAGCTATATAAATCTGAATCGATGACCCATTTTCACCATGGGTGTTTCCAGTTGAAAATATGACATATTTTGAAAGATTTGAAGAAGATCTGTTAAAATATGTGGTTTATAGAGTAGAAAAAATTGAAATCGGGAGTGAAATTTGTGTGGGAGCTATATATAAATCTGAACCGATCTGACCCATTTGCGCCATGGCTTTTTATATAACAAATATAAGATATTTCGCCTAATTTGATGAGGATCTGTTAAAATATGTGGCACCTAGAGCAGAAAAAGTCAAATCGGGAGCGAAATTTGTATGGGAGCTATATATAAATCTGAACCCATCTGACCGATTTTCACCATAGGTGTTCCTAGTTTAAATATAAGATGTTTTGCCAAATCTGAAGACAATCTGATACAATATGTTATTTCTGGAGTGGAAAAAGTCAAATCGGGAGCGAAATTTTAATGGGAGGTATATATAAATCTGAACCGATCTGACCTATTTTCACTATAGGTGTTTCTAGTTTAAATATAAGATGTTTTGCCAAATCTGAAGAAAATCAGATACAATATGTATGTGGTTTCTAGAGCGGAAAAGTCAAATCGGGAGCGAAATTTGTATGGGGGCTATATATAAATCTGAACCGATTTAATCTATTTTCAACACAGATGTTTCTATTAGAATTATAATGTAATGCAAAGTAATTTGAAGCAAATCAAGTGAAATATGTGGTCTCTAGAGCGTAAAAAGTCAAATCGGGAGCGAAATTTGTATGGGAGCTATATATAAATATGAACCGATCTAACACATTGTTACCACAGGTGTTTCTAGTTGAAAGATAATATGTTTTGCCAATTTTGAAGTAAATCTGTTGAAAAATATTGTATCTAGAGTGAAAAGAGTCAAATCGGGAGTGAAATTCGTATGGGGGCTATATATAAATCTGAACCTTTTTTTTCAAATTAAATAGTGTTCGTCTTTGTATCGAAAAACTTCGTTGTGCTAAGTTTCATTTGGTTCTGTCTACAATTGCGACCTGTGTCGTGATTACAAGAATAGATGGACAGACAGACGGACATTGATAAATCGACTCAGAAAGTGATTCTAAGACGATAATATAATATAATTAACAATGGGTCTATCTCGTTTCCTTTTGGGTGTTACAAACAAATGCACAAAGACATAATACTTTCGTGGAGTGTATAAAAATGAAATAAAGTACATAAATGAAGGTCAAAGGACTGTCTACAAAGATTTCTATATGACTCGTTGCATGCTTGAAAGGTTCTACATCTGACAGGTTGTCGAAATTATCATGCTTTGCCACGCTTTTCCGCGTCCTTTGTAGTCCCCATCCAAGTGAAAATTAAAACCATAACTTCTATACCGGTGCGTTACTTGAAATCTGAACTTATAAATGGAACAAACATTTTTTATCTATCTTTTATTTTGCCGGGGATAATGAATATAATAATCACACATAACTCTTTCTGTGCCGCTTGTGCCCTTAAACATACAAATTTCGAAAAATTAATTTATGTACTCGGAATTTCTTTTCATATTCTAGCTGAAAACTTTGTATCTGTATCCCAAATCCCCAATTTTGGTTGGTACCTTTTGCACCACTTTTGATCCGCTTCCCCCTTTAAAGTATGCATTTGATACAATCCAATTGTATTACAGTATCCATTTTAATCGCTTTTTTCCAAGTTCAACATAAAAGTGTAAATATTGAAAATCAGTTAATGTTTCGCGTCTACACTGTCAGAGGAATATACACACCGTATTTCACGATTCTAGTTTCAGTCGTGTTGTTGGTACCATAGGGGTATAAAAAGGTACGAATTTCGAAAAATATATTAATTTTGTGTTTCTATGCATCTACAAACAGAATTTCATGATTGCTACCGCTGTTATCCGTTTTTACCCAATTTCACAAGTATAAAAGTACGAATTTCGAAAAATTCCTTCAATTTGCATTTTCAGGGATGTACACGCCGAATTTCATGATTCCAGCTCCGTCTGTTTGATTGGTACCATTTTGTTTCCCTTTCCACCCAATTTCACTCACAAAAAGTACGAATTTTGAAAAAATATTTTCTTAGTCGCATTCGAGCTGTAAAAGTAATGCCAGTTCCGAATTTCATGATTCTAGACCCAGTTGTTTGGTCTGGGCTGTTGTACAATTTTTATCCCATTTAATGCCTTAAAAGTTCAAATTTTGAAAAATGCCTTCTTATCAGTGATGTGCGCTGTAAAACGAATATACATACCGAGTTTCATTATTGTAGCGTCATCCGTGTTGTTGGTACCTTTTTATCCACTTTTCCCTTTAAAAGTACAAATTTCGAAAAGTTCCTTCATTTTGCTATTCTAAACATTTTGAGGGATGTACACACCGAATTTTATGGTTTCAGCTCCATCCATTGGTACTATTTTTTATCCCTTTTTACCCGATTTCACCCCCAAAAAGTACGAATTTTGAAAAATATTTTATTTGGCGCGTTGACGCTATAAGAGGAATTTTTTTTACCAAAATTCCCAGCCGTTTGGTCATTGCGGTGGTACCATTTTTATCCCTTTTTACCCCTTCAAAGTACGAAATTAGAAAAACCCCGTCTTATCACACATCTACACTGTAAGAGAAATGTACACTAGGGCGTACCTCAAAAAAAAAAGTTCGCCGTACACCTTCGAAGGTGTGACTTCAAAGACAAAAAAAATCGGCCTCGTCGAGACAAAAACATCGATGTATCACACTTTAAAATCCGTTTATAAATGCAGAAGTTATATAGAAAAATATAAAAGCGCGACCCCTACGTTCGGCATACAAAAATAAAAAATTTTTTTTTGAAACTACCTTTCAATAATACTTCATATTCGAAGGTGTACGGCGAACTTTTTTTTTTACTTGTAACCTGGTACGCTCTAATGTACACACCAAATTTCATGATTCTAGCTCTAGCCGTTTGGTCTGGGGAGTGATCAGTCAGTCACTCAATCACGCAACTCTTTTATATATATAGATTAAATACATTAAATGAAATCTAATTGGGATCCATATCTCACTCTATCGTTGAAAAGATTATAATCTCGAATGACATTGCGAATGTCATCATAGGAGTGCTGCAGTGCAGGAGGGTGGTCGAAGTTGGTGAGAAAGTTGAAAGTTATTCAAAAATGTGGGGTTGTAATCGGCTTGGAGTCACCTAAAGTGCTTTTATATAAATCCAAGATAGTCTTGGTTATATTTTTGATACCATTGGCCAAAAGGACCTTTGGCTTTACACTCATGGAGTGAATCTATGTTTTATGATATCTCAATATAATTTACTATGACTGAACGACTTTAATAGTGGAAGTTAACTGGAATTATGGCTATTATCTACTCGGTTAGTCAGGCTGCTTGGTGACTCTAATTTCAAGAACAGCTCAGGACCGCCTCGCATCTCTTCAGGAGAAGGGCGAGTATCGCCGTATTTGGCTACCACGGATTTTTATTTTAGCTAAAATGGCCAAATTAGAAGCGTCTCTACAAGTTCCATCGGAATTTGCTTGCGTAGGAACACCCTGTCTACATGCAAGTTACATCTCAGCCACTGGTGAAGGCGAATATCACGAATTCGAATTACGAATCTCTATCTCTCGCAGATAATTATTTATGGTCGACAGTCATATGCATGTCGATTTGTTTCACTCGAGTATGCTGCAAAATTTGGCGTGGGCTTAAACTCTCCTAGGTGGATGGATGTCTGAACCTATACGTCTTGGCCGTAGCCATTCGATATAACCTTATAATATGCATAATCCAATCCCTATAAACTAGGATTTGTGTCTCACACATAAAATGCTTATGAGAGCACCATTCGTATATATTTGTATATATCTAGTTAGTTATACGTTCTAAAATCTCATATGATTTATGGAGACATTTCCAACGTTGCAATAATAAATTTTAAATATATTTTTTCCCCGTCTGATTTGGTGAAATGGCACCCTACTTTTCGATACATAAAATGGAGCTAAGAACAATATATTATAGTGCCAAACCAAACAAATAAAAACAAAAAACAAATGTCAAGAAATTCAAATTAACCTATCATTCCGATCAACCCTAGATGCATTTATAATTTCAACTCCAAACCAACGAAACTTTCTTAATTTCTCCCAGCGTCAACTTTCTTAACTGTTTCGACGAGACGAAACACGCAGACAGACAGACAAACAAACAAGAAATTGAACCCGACATTTTAAATTTACACCACCACCACATCACACCAGCCAGCCTGGAAGTGTACATGTAACAGCAACAACAACAAAAGCTGATAAATCAACAGAGCACAATAAACCATTACCCACCCCAACATAGCCCGCGATACGACGAGCCAGCGAGCGACGTTGGCCGGCCAAGAGTCAATGATCTTCCAAATATGACGAAAAAAAAACTTTCAAGTTTCACAAAAAAAAATCATTGAAAAGAAACCAACAACAACAACTGTTGTAAGGGTCACAAAACTTTCAAAATGCTGCTGTGTGATCAAGACAACAAAAAGTCAATCAACTCAAACAAAAACTCGTACGAATGGACGGACGAACGTACGGACGATGGATGACGCGTCGTCATCGTCATCATCAACACACAACCGGCCAGCCAACGCAGCCGTCGCCACCGCTAACGTCGTCGCCTCTACGCCATTGTCAACGCCTCGATCGCTCCGGACTTATGTATGATCCATATCTTGAACATAATTAAGCTTCGATGTTTGAGCAACCGAAAATACGCGCTGAGGCGGGTAAAGAAACCCCCGAAAACAACATTACATAATAACAATAAGATGCGAAAAGGCAACAACAACAACAAACAAATAACAAATGTGCGAAAATACCCAACAATTACAGCAGCAGCAACAACCACGGGCAACAACAAACAGCTGATTGTGCCCAAGACGTTGCGTCGCGTTTGGCGCGTAATTGTTTTAAGTTTGTCAACCCCACTTGAATCATGCCGACGATCGACAACAGACAGCCAGCCGGCCAACGGTCCACGGCGGCGGAAGAACAGAGCCGCCACCACCATAATTGACGAACGAACGAAGGCGGCCGGTCAGAGTCACTTAGGGGGCTATTCTGGCAGGCATTCAGCAGGTTGACAACTTCAATGAAAACATTCTTGAGAATCTCAATAAAACGGTCATTGATTCCTTTTTTTGTTTATTATTGTTGGCGGTTGTTGCTGGTTTCATTGGCTCGTCATCATCGTCATCGTGTTGCTGGTGCTAACGGCTGCCGGCTGCTGTTGACGATGATGTTTCGACCGGAATTGAGAAGTTCCGGAAGAGTTATTTACTTGATATTGTCTGTTGTTGTTATTGTTCTGTTGCCTCTGGCTGCTGCGGCCGTTGTGCCGAAGCCCAAATTTATCTCAGAGCTTATGTTAAATATAGAATAAACAAAACGGCCAGAAACTAAAGACCATTGACTGGCGGCATCACCCCCGTACAAAAAAAAACGGAATGTAAACAAATCGTTGCGTTTAACCGGTGCTGGGTCATTGATCTTTGACAGTTGTTTTGGTTTTTTTGTATTATTATTATTATTCATTTTTTTCGGTCGAGCTGTTTGGGGGGAATCGACATTGTCACGTGAAATACTGAATGATTGTCTCTTCCGTGGGAATTTTTCGTGCATCTGTCTTTGATTAAGAAGCAAGGAAATGCTAATGACTGACAGGTGATACTGTTCGAATTCGGGGTTTATACAGAGTGACAGTAAATCAGAAGGCACTTTAATTTTTGGAGCACTAGTTTCTTCAAATATATTGTTTACACTATTGCTTTTGTCCTTGCTATTTGTAATGAAGGTTTGTTGTCTATACCGGATAGTCAGAAAGTTCGTACCTGTTTAGGCGGAATACTGAAGTGGAACATAAAACAAAGGGTTTTGTAATCAGTGTTAACTGTCAGCTTACTTCTTTGGAAGTCATTCGAACCCCAGTCCATTTAAAGACTCATTTAAGATTGGAATGAAGTCATTTATTCCAACTAAAATTATTTCGGATAAATCATCAAATAACCCGACATGGAAGACTGCTGACAGATTCAAAGACGAAGCGTTCAGAAAATGGCCTTTAAATAAAACTGCCACTACTGATCAACTACCAAGCAGACAAGAACCATGTGTGCCAACGTACTTAGACGTGAAAAGTTTCTGTATGAACTACGTGTTCGTGCCAAAGTTCTTTCCTCTCCCAGGGGAAGTAAGATCTTTTGGTCATATGTAAAAAGAGTAAAGGATAAATCCTCATCTATCGCAACACTTGTTAAAGATGACCAGATATTCACTAACCCGGTTGCCAAGGCTAAGCTCTTGGCTGAAATGTTAGCAAAGAATACATCCTTGCTGGGAAGCAATCAACCACTCCCCGTAATTGAAAATGTTTCTAGTTCCATGCTCAGATATTTTTTCTAACAGGTGGAGTAAAAAGGGTCCTCGCAAACCTCGACGTAAATAAATCTTCTAGTCCGAATGGCATTTCAGCAATTATCCTATGTAAGTGCTCTTCAATGCTTGGCCATCCATTTCGTAACCTTGTATACCGTGCAGGGATTTTCCCAGAGCGTTGAAAGATTGCGAACATACAAGCTAATCCCTGGAGAAGATGAGGCTAATAACCCTACTAACTACCGCCCGATTGCGATTTCCTCTGTCCTCTCGAATGTTATGGAGAGCATGGTTAACCACCATCTTGTGAGAAAACAACTGAATTAATTAATGTTCGGCAGTATGACTTCCGTAGGAATTGATCTACGGGGGACCTGATGACGCTGCTGCCGATCCATCCACCAGTTTGGTGATAGTAAGATTGTTGCTCTAGATATCTCCAAGACCTTTGGTAGAGTTTGGCATGGCGCACTGATATCAAAGCTTATCGCTTTTGGTGTTGATAGTGACTTCTCTCGATTCACATCAAGCTTCCTCAGAGATCGCACTATACGTGTTGTTGTAGATGAGTTCTCACCCGACGAACATAGGTTGACTGCAGGAGTACTATATGGCTCTGTCCTTTTCCCTTCCGACGCTTGCCCATCCACTTCGTAACCTTTCCAATCTTGCATACCATGCAGGGGTTTTCCCAGCGCGTTGGAAGATTGCGAACATACAGTCAATTCTTGAAGAAGGAGAGGCTAATAACCCTGCTTTGCTCTGCGTTTTCGAATGTTATGGAGAGTATGGTTAACCACCATCTTGTGAGGTATTTAGAAACCAATGACTTACTTAATGATCGACAGTATGGCTTCCTTAGGAATCGATCTGACGCTTCTGTCCGAAAAATGTGTTCGATCCATCTACCAGTTTAGTAAGAGCAAGGTCTACATATCTCCAAGGCCTTTGATAGAGTATAGCACGGCGTACTTTTGGTGTTGGTAGTGACTTCTCTGGGCTTATATCGAGCTTCCTCAGAGACAGAACTATACGTGTTGGTATAGATGGTTTTTCATCTGACAAGCATAGGTTAACCGCAGGAGTACCACAGGGCTCTGTCCTTTCACCCTGCCTTTTTCTTATTTTCACCGACGGACTTCGAATCAACTTTACTCATTCGCGGATGATAGTAACCTCTGTCATTCATACTCATTCGATCATGGAGCAAGTCGTCAAGAAATTGAGGACGAAAGGCAATTGATGAATGGGACAATTGCTCAGGATATATTGACCATTTCTGAATGGGGTCGATTAAATAGAGTAGATTTTAATGCACGTAAGTCTCAATGCTCCTTGTTGTTTCGCAAGTGATTCAATGATCCAACGGTGACGTCGATATCAATTAATGGTGTCGACATCAGACGCTCTTGAAGTTCTGGCCATGAAAATGCAATGTGATGTTCATTGGACAAAACATATATTTAACATGTTGAAAGAAACGTTCGAGTGTCTAGGCTTTTTAAATCAGATTCAGGATCTTCCCTGGAGCTACTTAACCGTGGAGACCGACGGTGTTGATAGGTGACGTTAGGATATCCAATTCTTTTGTCGCTATGTAGGATGTGTGTCTTTATTCCATAGATACGTTCATGGTGTTTGTTCTTCGGATATTCGTGATCTTATACTGGCCGTTAGAACTTTCGGTAAGCGACTTTCCAGGAACTCCCTTTGTTGTCGATTGGACAGCCGGTCGCAGTTCACATTACAGAACGAATTACTTCTTAGCCCGCACTATCCGTATGTGGAGTCGACTACCGGCAGATAATTGTGACATTCAGAAATTCAAAACAGAAGTCAAGAAACGCTTTTACCTCTTTCCTCCTTCCAATAGCTTATCTTATCTTCCTTCCGCCATTTTTAGGGGACATCCCCTGAGTGTTGGTTCAGTGAAAAAGACCACATTTTTAGAAAAATTAAAAGATCAATTGATCAATCAATTGATTTTGAATGAGTTTGCCGACTTTGGGTATCAGACTTTCCTCGATTAAGGGATTACGTCCTTGCGTAAGGTTCAAAGGTTATGCATGGAAAAGCATGTAACTTTAGGATAGGCTTAGCTTAGGGCCAGTACAAATTTAGTCCATTCTATTTTTTTTTTGATATATTAAATATATTCACATCATAGTTTCACATAGTTTAGTTTTGCAACTTCCCGGTGTAATTGTTTCAAAATTCTCCCCAACCAACGGTTGGCAAATACTTGAAATTGAGTTCAAGTCTTGGTAGTGTTCCATGTCTCACATACATATAGCAGTGTTGATTAAATAATCAAAATTTTGTTCTTCTTGAAATGTTGCAAGTCTTCCATATAGGATTTAAAAGTCAAACTATCGATGAGTGCTGTTTATTCGATTGACAATATATAACTCACTTGTGGATGATGTTTCCTACGTAGCAGATTTCTCAACATCCTAATCCTCTAATATTTTATTAGATACAGAGATTTGGGAAGCATCACCTATAACAGGATATAACAGAACATTACGAATGATGTGGTCCATTCAAAATGATGCATTAATATTATCTTCTTTGCAGGATTAAGAGCGTAGACTGACTATGTTGAAAGAAGTAAAATCTATGAATAAAGTTAAAGAACTGTTAGAACCTAACATAACATGTCAAGGTAATGATTAAGCTAAGGATGTTAAAAAATTTAGTATTTTGAACTTACTCGTGTCTATTTTTTTATAAGCAAAAAATACTAAAATATAGGAAAAAATCAAGAATTTGATTAATTAATAATGACTAATGATCTATTGAAACAAATAAGTAAAGTTCCTTCATTAAAAAGTAAAACATGAAAGAAAAACTTAAACAATTATTTGGGAAAATTAATGCTACACTAATACAGATAGAATCATGGAAATTTAATTATTTTTAACTGATATTCTGATATTGTTACCAATATCGTTTGTTTGATTGAAAAAGTACAAAAATAATTTATTAAAACACCTATATCCTTTGGAAATTAAAAGTCATGTAAAAGGACAAACGATCACGAAATAAAAAACTGAGGTCTATAGATTCATGTGTATATGGCCTTGTTTAAGTCCAATAAAAAAATTAAATTGTCTCACGGTGTTATTATGATGGCATAATGAAAGAAATTTTGGAGACCCATTTGCATCCTCCTGTTCTTGAAAATGGAGTGTTGGAAGTAATAGATCATCTAAAAACTAATGCAGCTCCAAGATATGACAAAAGAATTGTGAATGAGTGCAATGAAATCTTTGGTCCAGTTCAATATTATTTAAACTTCGAATTATCCTGACATGCTACGTCCTTAGATCAGTTTCGGCCTGTAGTGATAAAGGGTGTTTTTTATTGGGGTATAGAACTTTAAGTTGGCATCACTTTTTTAACTGGCGGCCATTTTGTCAGCTGGCAAGTGATTAATATTTAGTTTGGTTTGCCATTTCATCATGAACAGGTTGACAAAATAACAACGCTTGCAAATCGTGCAAATTTATTTCGAAGGTAATGGTTCAGTTCGCGAAGTTCACCGCAATCTCCGTCCATTTTATGGTCGACGTAATCGTCCATCAGAGCAATTAATTCGGTTAACCATGGATCGTTTTCGCACTACGTTTACTCTATGTGATAATACGCATCCGCAGAGACGTCGAACAGTGCGCACCGAAGAAACAATTGCCGCTGTAGAGCAAAGTGTTGAAGAGGACCCGAATGAATCGATTCGCCACAGTGCACAGCAATTGGAGCTTTGTCCATCAACTCAAAGTGGTTGAAAATTGGACCTGTAGAATTGGCTATATTCGAGCCAGCCGCGGCGGCCACATGCCCGAAATCATATTTAAACATTAATGGCATAAAATTATCCTTCCAATAAAGCCAAATTGATGGACATTAAAACGATTTTCTTGTGTTTTATTTCAATTCGAAGTTCTATACCTCAATAAAAAACACCCTATATTACCGATTGTAGAATAAAATTTTGGAAAAAAAAAATTAACATAATCCCATGTTCAAACACAAGTTTGGTTTTACGAAGGTGGTGTGGTGTAGAGGAGGCTGTTGCAAATGTCATCGATTTTATATGTAGTGGATTCGGCTTAACTAGGCTAGCTTATTCTTGGACTTTTCAAACACGTTTGATTTAGTTGTCCACAATATTCTATTGAAAAAATATATCTTTATGATATATGTGGCAGAGAAATTTTACTTTTTCAAAGTAGAAGCAAAGAGCCCTTTGGCTTGTGTGGTGTGTTTGGGTGAATTTAAAAGTTCGAGTACTCTTAATAGTCTTCAAAATAAAAAAATATATTATATGGTCCAAAAGGTTGAACAGATCTTCTTAAGCAACTTATGTCGACTACTAAATCATGTGTTAACCGGAAGCAAAGGATGGAGAAATGTCGAGTACATAGAATGTTAGCAAAGGAATAACAAAGTTCGTGTCTTAAGTCTTTTGTTTTAACTACGAGAACAGTCAGTAGTGGTAAAGCCACAGAAACACACACACACACCCCGTCGATTCACGTGTGGTTGTATTTCAAACTATTTTAATTACATATATAAATTTGACATCTAACAGTAAGCCCACTAAAAATTATTACAATAAAATCGTAACAAATCACACGGTAACAGTTCAACTGTAAAAACAAAGAATTCAGCTGTCTATTTATATTCATCAAAAAAATCCAATCGATTCAGACACCTTTGGTGTTGAAACAATTAATACAAAGACAGGCAGGAATGGGAAAAAAAGAAAACGTGATTTCTATATTTAACGACTGTGAATAAAAATAGGCACAGAAATGAAATTAAAGTCAGATAAATTCCAATACATACACAGACGCACACACACTCACACAATATTGAGACGATCATGCCAATCATCATCTACATATGTGATTAAAATGGTCGTTCATCTGCAAATTTGATTATCTCCATGCTGATGGAGTTGAGAAAAATGTTACGAAAATAAATGCTATGACCAGTGATTTCCAATAGATTTTTTGGACTTTTTTGAGAATTTATCAAAAAAGTGTCATGCATAGTTTAAATATTGTCAACAAAATGTGATATAATCCATTTCGCTTGTTAGGTATCCATACAAAGAAAACAGTAAACTCTGTTATATGTGGACAACCACCATGGATAGGGAAGTAACACGAAGCTGGGTAAGATTTTTGAATAGTGGGTGAGTTTGACTAGAATTTATAGCCTTCATAAAAACCGTATATGAGCCTTATTTGAAGGAAAATGTTCCGCTAGAATATTAACTTAATATATGGCTTCAAATTTTTCATATACACTGTTTTGTAAAAACTATTCACATTAAGTTTTCGCTTTTAAAAAATATATTTTACTCTATTCACATTGTATTAATTAAAATATAAAATCAATTTTTTGAAAGGTTGAAAAACTTTACAAAATTAAGGTTAAAATTCATTTTTGTGATTTAAGGCAGACATACGTTCTAGAAATTATGTTTTTATAATAAACAAGTAAAAATGGCGTTAAGTTCGGCCGGACCGAACTTTATATACCCTCCACCATGGATTGCATTCCACAGAGGTTGTCGGTTTTCGTAGAAGTGCAGTAATATTACAGGAAAATATAATGTTTTTAATATAGCCAAACCAAAACAAATACCAATATTGAAAAATTAATTTTATAAATAAATAAATAAGGTAATGCTACCAATACGTCAATTCAAAAAAATAAATATTCTTATATTTATATTTTCAAAAATATTTTCAGAGCCATAAATATTGGTAGATAGTGGGTGCTATAGTTGGTTGTATTTCCATTCTATTTTAATGCCAAAAGTACAAATTTTGAAAATCCATTATCAGATGTACATAGTGCAAAATAACCTAACTACATGATTCAACCAATTTTTGCCGTAAAAGAAAAAGTACGACTTTGGAAAACAACTTTTTATTTTGCGTGTCTATGCAGTCAGAGGAATGTATACACTGAATTCCATGATTCCAGCTGTGCCCATTTGGTTGGTACCATTTTTACCCCCTCGACGTTTCATTCATTTCATTATTCTAGCTGTAGTCCTTTAGTTGGTACTATTTTTATCCCTCTGTACCATTGTATCCTTTGAAAGTACTAATTTCGAAAAATCCGTCTATTTTCCGTGTCTACGCAGTCAGATGAATGTATACTTCGAAATTCATGACTCTAGCTGCGATCATTAGATTGGTACTATTTTTATCCCCTTTTTTCATTTTAACCCCAAAAAGTACGAATTTTGAAAAATCCGTGTATTTTACTTGTCTATGCAATCAGAGGAATGTATACACCGAATTCATTATTCTAGGTACAGCCGTTTGGTTGGTACCATTTTTATCCCTCTATTCCCATTTTACCCTTTAAAAGTAAGAATTTGGAAAAACTACTTTTATATATGTTTTCGTGTTTCTAGCTGTTGTCGTTTAATATGTACCATTTTTATTACTTTTTTGTCCCATTATGTGCACGTTTTTGCTATAAGGGGAATGCGCATACCAAATATCAGGCAAATATAAACAGACATATTCATAAAACATGTTTAAATACGCTAAAATATTAGGGATTATTATGGGTATTTTTAGTCCTTGTGAGGGAAAATTTTTTCCCTTTGGGCGATTTCACCCCATTTCAATCCCAAACGATCTACGACTATAAGACGCATTTATGGAAAATTTGAACTTTCTAGCTCCTTTCGTTTAGATGCTAGCGTGCTTTCAACAAACGGACAGACGGACGGACGGACGGACGGACGGACATGTCTAGATCGTCTTAGAATTTTATGACGATCATGAATATACATATTTTATAGGGCCTCAGGTCGATATTTCAAGGTGTTACAAACAGAATGACAAAGTGAGTATACCCACATCCTGTAGGTGGAGGGTATACAAAATCTGATACTGATTTGAACAAAGAAAAATGTGAAAACATGTGAATTTTTTAACGATTTTCTATAACTTCCTACAGACTTAAAATTGAAAAAATGTAAGACTTTAAAATGTCAACCATTGTGCCATTTCTTATTTATATCATCTATTCAGACGGACTCTTCTAAGAAATTATAAAGACCGCGACCGCCGTAATCTTGAGCCTTATTTCAATATTTAAACATTCTTCGGCCAAATTATAAAATCAGTACCAGCAATTCTTATAACTTAAAATTACAAAATTTTTCAAAAACTCAAACCAATTTACACCTGAACTTTTTTAAGGTAGAACAAAAAAACAAAACATTTTTGTCATGGTTTTCTATTGTCTATTATTATGTTACATCCCAATGTAGATGAAATTTGGCGCAAGCGAATTTTCAGCCAGTGACATTTTGTTCTAGACCCAATTGCCAAAGTGTTGGCCTCTTATTATATTCCGGCAACGGTTGTGAGGATAATTTCCATAAAATTTGACTTCATATTCGTGCCTTATAATGCCATCTTTGTGCGATTTTATCATAAGAAAGACACATTTTTGGAGATATTTTTCATATTCAAATTACACCATTTTTGGATCATATTTAATTTTTTGTTTGGATGATATTTCATTTCTTTCGTAATCGACAATATTACCTTTTTGATTTTTTTCTGACTTGGTCGAATTATTATTCTTCTGGTCCCTTTTTCATGGAAACTCTGTGGATGAGATCAACCAACCCTACACCACTTCGTGGACTAGGGTATTATAAGTTAGTTTCGCACCAAATGTTTGTAACACCAAAAAATAATCGAGCTAGACTTACCTTTAAGTATACGGATCGGCTTAGAATCACCAGCTGAATCGATTTACCGATACCGATCCGTCCGTCCGTCTGCTTTTCATCTAAGTTTGTTCGCACTCTACAGGTCGCAATTGTGGTTCGAATATCATGAAATTTGACAGAAGTTACTTTTTGGCCAAGGACGATCGGTATTGAATTTGGTGGAAATCGGTTCAGATTTATATATAGTCGTCATACAAATGTCGCTCCTGATTTGACTTTTTTTCGCTCTAGAAACCGCATATTGTTCCCGATTTTTTTTTAAATTGGCACAACATCTTACAATCCAACTAAAAACACCTAAGGTGAAAGTGGGTAAGATCGGTTCAGATTTAGATATAGTCCTCATACAAATGTCGCTCCCGACATGACTTTTTCCGCTCTAAAATCCACATCTTGTACCCGATTTTCTTTAAATTTGGCACAACATCTTATAATCCAACTAGAAACACCTATGGTGAAAGCGGGTAAATGTCAAATGTCACTCCCAATTTCACTTTTTTTTCTTTAAAATTTGCACAACATTTTATAATCGAACGAAACACCTGTGGTAAAAGTGGGTAAGATCGGTTCAGATTTAGATATAGCCCTCATACAAATGTTGCTCCCGAATCTTTAATCGATTGTGGCCAAACTTTACATATTATATTTCACCAATAAACATACATGGTGAAAGTGAGTCTTATCGTTCCAGGTTTCAATATACCCCCATACAAATGTCATTTCCCATTTAACATTTTTGTCAAACACATACATTTACACGATTCAAAAATCCTTCCCGATTTCACTTTTTTACCGAATTGAATTGGAGTGAGATATATTGTCGGCTCCGTCCGTCTTTAGCCTTTTCATACTTATTGGGGAGATGCCCATATGTCCATACTTTGGTATAAAATAAATGGGCTCATTCTGCTCTATTGCAGCTCTAGAAACTACATCTTATATCGGATATTCATCAAATTTTGCAACTAGGAATACCTACCGTGAATGAGAAATATATAGGCACATGTTTAGGCATGTGTTGTTATAGGCCCCCTTCAAATGTCCGTCCGATTCATCCTATTACCGCTGTATTTATCATTGGATCTTGATAAATTTTTCCATATCATGTTCAATCCATATCATTGGATCAATTACTTTATTATTTACCATACTCATTAAATTTGACTAAAGATGAATTTATAGTAACTGTATAATTTATATGAGCTACATAAAATTGCTCGCATGAAATACCTGTGTTTAGTAATCAAGCGAGTAGTGTAGGGTATTATATAGTCGGCCCCGCCCGACTTTAGCCTTTCCTTGCTTGTTATTTTTTAAATTTTTGCTTCCAAGGAAAAACTTATAAAAATAGAAATAAAATTGGAACAAATAGTTTGTGGTATTTTTAATAGCTTGCTAAATGTTTTAATTTAAATGTTTTTAATTTAAAAAATAAAATTATTTTTTATATAGCTTAGCTCATAAAGAAAAACAGACCTATTGTGTTCTAAGTGTAACGACTTTCGATACGATTTTTTTAAATTGGGGGTTCTCTAACCAAAAAAGTTATCTACATTTACGAGTTAAAAGATTCTCTAAAAACGCACTAGCCTTCCAGTCTGGTTCTAAACGGCTGACCCCTTTTAGTGGGAACAAAAGTATATATTTTCACTGATTGCGAGAAGCTCTCCCTTGTTCTTCCCGGATTACTTGTATTTGTTAAAAAAACATAAATGTTGAGAATGTTGCCCTACTGCAGAAATCGATTAATCTCCAATTTGAATTGCAACTCCCTTTAAACAAGCTAGTGGAGATGTTTAAAGTGTTAACCTAACCCATATAGTGCAAAAACACTATCCACAATTGGGAGGTTTCACTGTATTTTCACATAACCATCTGCGACAACAGAACTTCAGTCAAGTTTGAAGAGAAACACAGAGTCACAAACTGAACAAGAAGAAGAACGACAATACATACATATGCACATACATACATACATAGGAATAAACTTAAATAAAACGACTCCAAGGTTCGTTGTTCTTTATGTTCGCACACGGATACATCAGCTGCTCGTTATAAGTCACAAACCATACTGGGTGTGTGAGAGTGTGTGTGCGGAGTGGTGTGGTGTTGTTGGAGGGAACACACCTCTGTTAACTGTATTTTCGATTAAACACACAACACAAAAGCAACAGCAACAATAAGCGCACAAAGATCACGTTCGAGTTCTTTGTGTTCTGAGTCGACCCCCCATCTGTCTCACTCTCCCACATACACTCCATGAGGAGAATTTGTGTGCGTGCTCGCGAGTGTGTGTGCGCACCAACAACTCAGCCGTGCGTTTGTTGACCACAAATCGCGTTTGCGCGCGCGCTCGTATGTGTTGTGTACGTTCGCGTTCTCTCCGTCCGGTCTTGGGGGCTCTGTGTGTGTGCGAGAGTTCTGTGTTCTGCGCTTGTATATGTAGGTCTACGTCCGAATTCACTTTCACTTTCAAAGGTTTACGAACTTTTTGTGTTCACAAAATTTACCTTTCAAATGATTTTTCATTTTAGGTGTGAGTCTGTCTTGTTGTATGTATGAACGAATGTATCTCAGAGGGAGTGAGTGAGTGTGTGTGTACGTCTTATACGTTTTTTTATTCATCATCTTCTTTTCTTTCTTTTGGATACGTTTAACGTTTTTGTTGGCTGACGACGAATTGAACAGAATTTTATTATGTACAAACGTGAACATTGTTATTGGCTTTTTAGGGGGGTGTTCTGGCTGTGGAAGTTTAACGAGTGTGATTTCAAATTGTGGAATGTTGCTATTTATAGTTTAATTAATTGAAGTCATTTAAACGGTGGGTAATTTGAAAATTATCAAAAGAATAGTAGTTCTGTGGAATATTAAAAATTCTTGTAGCCAACGAATCGCACTTACAGTACTGAGGGGCTACTCTTCAGCGTTAAACTGTATAAGAAAACTGGGAAAATGTGCTGAAGTTTTGAAATAAAACATATTGGTTCTGATTTTGCATTTAGTCTTAGTAATGTCAAATAATATGAATTTATCGGTTCAACACTATGGAGAACGTAGATTACACACTTATTATTCTATTTATGATTTTGTCTTAACCTCAGTGAACAATTTCAATAAAAAGTCGACAAAGAAACATTTCATAAAATGTATGAAATATGTTTCATAAAGCACAAATCAATGAAAATTGTCATAGAATTTATGAAACATTTCTTAGAAACTATGAAATTCACTTCTTCATTCGAAGAACTTCTGATTCATTATCTATATATATAAAAGAGTTGCGTTACTGACTGACTGACTGACTTATCATTGACCAGCCCCCAGACCAAACGGCTGAAGCCAGGGTCATGAAATTTTCAGGGTAGTTCCCAAATATGATGTAGACGTCGACTAAGAAAGGGTTTAACGAAATTCGTACTTTTAGGGGATAAAATGGCCCAAAAAGGGATAAACATCGAACCTTCGTCCTGACTAAACGGCAGTAGCTATAAACATGAAATTCGGTGAGTTCCTTGCAATGACCTTGCAGACGAGCTACAAATAGGGATTTTTGAAATTTGTACTTTTAAGGGACGAGCGGGACAAAAAGGGATAAAAATGGTACCAACTAAAGTATTACAGCTAGAAACGTGAATTTTGGTATGTAAATTCCTCTGACCATATAGAAACGAAGTAAAATTGGATTTTTCGAAATTTGTACTTTTAAGGGAAGAGAGGGACAAAAAGGGATAAAAATGGTACCAACTAAAGTATTATAGCGAGAAACGTGAAATTTGGTATGTAAATTCCTCTGACCATATAGAAACGACGTAAAATTGGACTTTTCGAAATTTGTACTTTTAAGGGGCGAGCGGGACAAAAAGGGATACAAATGGTACCAACTAAAGAATTACAGCTAGAATCGTGAAAATTGGTATGTAAATTCCTCTGACCATATAGAAACAAAGTAAAATTTGATTTTTTCGAAATTTGTATTTTTAGGGGGCGAGCGAGACAAAAAGGGATAAAAATGGTACCAACTTTTAAATGGAGTAAAAATGGAGCGCTACACGAATGAACAACGCATTCTCATTGTGAAATTGTTTTACCAAAATGGTAAAAGTTTTGCGGCTACAGTTCGCAAATTGCGATCAATTTGGGGTCACAATAATGCTCCAAAAGAGTCAACTGTAAAGAGATTAATGGATAAATTTGCCGAAACTGGGTCTGTTAGTGATGTAAAGACAACAACGCGCCATCGACCAGGTCGATCGACGGAAAATGTCGCAGCTGTACGTGATGATGTCGCTCAAACTCCATCCACCTCAATTCGACACCGAGCTCAGCAAATTGGTGTCTCCAAATCCACTTTGCAGCGAATTTTGACGAAAGATTTGCATCTTCATGCATACAAAGTTCAATTGACTCAGGAACTGAAGCCAACTGACCATGGACAGCGAAGGGAGTTCGTTAATTGGGTATTGGAGAGACAACATGAAAATGCTGATTTTGCCGATAAAATCATCTTCAGTGACGAGGCCCATTTTCATCTTGATGGCTTCGTCAATAGGCCGAATTGTCGCATTTGGGGTGCGGAAAATCCTCGAGTGATTCACGAGAAGCAAATGCATCCTCAACGTGTCACTGTGTGGTGTGGTTTTTGGGCTGGAGGAATCATTGGACCTTTTTTTTATGAAAATGAGGCAGGTCAAACGCAAACAGTCAATGGTGTTCAGTATCGTGAAATTATAACCAGTTTTTTCTTGCCTAGAATTGAAGAAATGAATGTGGAGGGCATGTGGTTCCAACAAGACGGCGCCACATGTCATACAGCCAGAGAAACAATTCAATTGCTTCATCAGTCATTTCCCGGTCGTGTTATTTCGCGTTTTGGAGATCAGAATTGGCCGCCTAGATCGTGCGATTTAACACCATTAGATTTTTTTCTTTGGGGTTTTTTGAAGTCGATGGTTTACGCGAATAAGCCGACGACGACTCAAGCCTTAAAAGACGAAATTGGACGCTGCATTAATGAAATACCGCAGCATTCATGCAAAACTGTCATTGAAAATTTCATGAAAAGATCGCGTGCATGCCAGCAAAGCCGCGGCGGCCATCTGCACGATATATTGTTCCATACATAACCTCATTCTGTCTACTTTACGATATAATAAAGTTTCACGATTTTTTCTTAAATATCTGTGTTTTATTTAAAATTAAAAAATTGCGCTCTTCTTGGGACACCCTTTAGAAACGAAGTAAAATTGGATTTTTCGAAATTTGTACTTTTAAGGGGCAAGCGGGACAAAAAGGGATAAAAATGGTACCAACTAAAGTATTACAGCTAGAATCGTGAAATTTGGTATGTAAATTCCTCTGACGATATAGAAACGAAGTAAAATTGGATTTTTCGAAATTGGTACTTTTAAGGGGAGAGCGGGACAAAAAGGGATACAAATGGTACCAACTAAAGTATTACAGCTAGAATCGTGAAATTTGGTATGTAAATTCCTCTGACCATGTAGCGCAGTATAATTAAATTGTTCGAAATTTTTACTTTTTAGGGGGTAGACGGGACAAAAAGGGTTCCAATTTAAGAATTGCAGCTATCGGGAAATTTGGAGTGTAAACTGTTTGTAAAGCGCAATCTAAATGGATTTTTTGAAATTTTCTTATAGGGGGTGAGCAACAAGGGATAAAAGTAGTACCAACTAAAGTATTGGAGCTATAGTCGTGAAATGTGGTGAGTGGTAAGTTCCACTGACAACGAGAATCGCAAATCTAAACTATTTTTTTTAAGATTGTACTTATAAACAATGAGCGGGATAATAATAGTACTAACTAAAATATTTCAGCTATAGTCGTGAAATTTTGTGTTTAAATTTCTCTGACAACGTAGACAACGTGTGTGAGTGCTAGGAGGTTTCCAAATTTCTATTTTAGATTTATCTATATCCACCAAAAGAAAATTAAATAAATACTATCCAAAAACTAAGACGGATAAAATTAACAAATAACTGGCTTTTTCGCGTGCGAAGCAGCAGGTACTGCTAGTTTTTCATAAGATGATGTATGGAATTTTTTATAGATTTTATGAAGATACTTCATTAATTTTATGAAATAGTTTCGTAAATATTAATAATTTATACCGAAGTTTCCAATATAAACAAAAAAGCAAAAAAATGTCTGACTTGATTACTAACCCCAATCAACACACACCACCATTGCGAAAGTCTTTGCAATGAATATGCCTTTCACCAAAGTCAGTGTAAATACTTACGTCAGAGTTAACAGAGGACAAATGGGAATTGCTAACATTCAACCGAGTAATTCGACACACTAATAAAGTAGTTGTATTTTATGAAACATTTCATAAACAAACTATGAAATCCTTCATTGTATTTATGAACATATTTCATAACTCAAATATTTTATTGCTTATGACATATTTCATAAAATTTAAGAATGGTTTCTTTAACACTATGAAATCTTTCTTTGATCTTATGAAACTAAATTTATGAAAAAATTTTCCGATACTTGTATGAAACATTTCATTTTATTTATGAATTTTTCATACATATTGAGAAAAAATTCACTAAATTTATGAAAAACCATTTATGAAATCGTTTCATAAATATTATGAAGGAAAATTCCGTCAGTGTAGAGGGAAAGCTTTGGTTCGATCTATTTATATCCCTCTCCCTCACCTATTTTGCGTTATTATGTTGTCAGGGGAGCAGCATCACATTGGTTTTTCTAATTTTCCCACTCCAACTTTCACGATTCCTCCTGGCGCATTTGGTTGGTAATATTTATATACCCATTTATTCCGCATCGCCTTTAAAAGTACAAATTTTCATTCCATTCAGAGGACTGTAAACATAGAATTACTCGATTCTAGCTGCAACAATTTGGTTGGTACCATTGAAAAATTGCAAAATTCCGATGCTAGATGCAACACTTTAGTTGGTACAATTTGCTTCCCTTCTCCCCAATTTCCCCTAAAATTAAAAGTTAAAAATTTGATTTCGAACAAGTTATGTATATTTTTTAAGTAGAAACAATGTGAATATAAGGTGATTCCAAAAAATTTCGACACAGTCGCGAAACCGGGGTCCTCAGATTTGTATAAAATATGGGCCTCCTCGTTGCAGCGAGTTTTTTGGCGTTAAAATTTTGGATTTACTTCCAATTTTTTTTTAGTTTTTGTTCCTCCAGAGTCCATGATGATCCCTGAAATTATGTCAGGCTTTGTAGAAAAATCCAAATGGCGCTATGTAAAGATATTCTGGGATAAAATATATTTTGGCATTTTTAACATCCTTGATCCATCGGGAAATGGACAATGTACGATATCGTATTAAAGTAGTCGTCAAGAGCTTTTCGATTATACTTATGTGATTATATGGTAAGCTCTAAAAAAATTCCGGTGAAAATTTTCATGTTGAGGACATCTGATCTTATATGGAACAATTTACAAACTCATTACGCTTTCTGTAAGTAATCTCGTTATACGAACAACATTTTTATTTCGTTCCATTTTGAAGCATCACATATATATTAGAGTGGCTTCTTTTGTGAGGAAGGAAAAAATGTTGTCCCGACTAAAATGAAAGATTGGTTTGTTTTATGTGTTCTCCCAAAATATTTCGCTTTTATCATTGTCCATTCGTGAGCTGGACGCGTTCAAAATAACCTCAATAAATCAAGTTTTTCTTGAATAAAATTCACCATGAGAATGGTATTGAGAAAAAACTAGAAATTACAATCTGACCCGAGCCTTATCAAACCATACTAAAAACTTACTATTTTAGTGCAATTTTGGATGCGTTTTTTATAAAAACCGCAATAACTTCCACATTTTTAGTTCGATTTATGCTTTTGGGGGCTCGTTGGAGAGGCATTGATAATCAATTTCATTTTTTAGAATTTGCTAACCCAATAAGGGCCGACAATTTTTTTTTACTGTTAATACTCAGTGGGTTAAATGTGAAGTAAAAACTTAAATATGCGGTTATTTGCATCGTAAACACATTCTAGTCTTATATAAAGCTAATTTTTGGAAAAAAATTCAACCATTTCAAATTTTCTCCCTTAAAAAATAAAACATGAATAATCTACATAAACTTTATAAAGGGGAAAAATTTAAATGGTTGTTAATGCTAAACTAACATAGATAGACGCATGAAATTAAAATTATATTTAGCAGATTTTCTTCTCTTTCATTTGCTACCCATGTCGCCATTGTATGATACGCAAAACTACGAAACTAAATTATTGAGGCATTTACATCCTTTGGAAATTAAAAGTCCTGTAAAAAAGACAAACGACCACGAAAGAAAAAACTGAGTATGAGTTTTTCTATTTTCCCTCCCTTCTTGGGAGGGTTTTATTGTAACGCACGGTTTTATTGTAACATATTATGTGAAGTTTTCCTCCCAATTTATGCATTGAAAGACCAAAATTTCAGATGTTAATTTTCAAAAAGTAGCGTTTTGTAAGACTAGAATGTGTTTACAATTCAAATATCCCCATATTTCAGTTTTTACATCACATTTAACCCACTGAGAACCAACAGTAAGAAAAAAATGGTCGGGTTAGGAAGTTCTAAAAATTGGAATTAGTCATCAATACCTCTTCAACGATCCAACAAAAACACAAATCGAATTAAAAATATGGAAGTTATTGTGGTTTTAATAAAAAATGCAACAAGAATTGCACAAAAATGTTAAAATTCTACCCTCTATTCTTGATTAAAATGCAAGTTTTTGATATGGTTTGATAATGCTTCGTCCAGATTTTAATTTCTAGCAGGTTTTTTCTAAATACAATTCTCACCGTGAATTTTATTCAAGAAAAACCGAATTTATAGGGGTTATTTTGAACGCATCCAGCTCACGAACGGACAATGATAAAAGCGAAATATTTTGGGAGAACACATAAAACAAACCAATCTTTCATTTTAGTCGGGAACATCCACTACTTTTATTTTGAAGCCACTCTAATATATATACCCGCCACTAGGGTATTATGTTTTTGTGCATTTGTTTGTAACACCCAAAAGAAAACGAGTCACATTCTGAGTCGTCTGTTTGTGCGTCTGTCCATCTATTGTTGTGAACAAAGTACATGTCGCAATTATTGTCCGATCCGAACGACAATTGGCGAGGCAAGGAAGAACGCATGTCATGAAAAAATACGGCCCGAAGATGCCGCCAGCCCATAAACCGCACCACCCAGCCACTCTTTGTGGGTGCATTGGTATTGAGCTACGAATTATGCAGAGAAATAAAATGAGATGATAGGGAAAACATGTCTTCATATCGGTTACTTATTGAATTGTCACAAATTGATTGCAATGCACTCCGGTTTTCACACTTGGCATGGAACGATCGATATGATAAGAGAATACAATATTCTGCGAGTTATGCGACCCCTCCCCCCATCCATCTCTTTTTTTTTTTGGAACACAGCTCCATTTATGCTCAATTAATATGTCAAATTCTGCCATAAGTCTGATGATATATGACCAAATCGGGCGAATATGTAATAATATTTGAAATTGTTTCAATATTTTGTAATCAATTACACTGCTCCAGCAGCAGAAGTAGTATGTGTAGAGCCAAAATGCCTGAAGAAAGTCCGCATCGGTCAGTCGATTGAGTTCCGCCAACTCGCAGGCGCAACCGCAATAAATCAGTAAATAAACAAACACCAAAAAAAACTACAGCCATACATACTTAAGCCTCAATAAATGCCCATATAAACGGCACGCGTTGCACGTTAATCATTGTTATCGTCGTCGTCGTCATCATCATCAGCAACATGGGCATCTGCACCATCATCATCATCATCGTGATCGTCGTCATCGTCATGATCTTCATCATCATCATCTAACAAACAAGTGAATCGAGTTGAGTCGAGTTCAGTTGAGTGACTCTAATGCCATTTCCCAGCGATGATACAATGCGGCAATGCACACCAGAAATGTGCACATTTCTCTTGACTTCGACTTCGACTCTGACACCAGCAAGAGGCAGCAGCACACATTTCCAAGCTGATGTGTCGCTGTGTTGTTTGCACATGTTGCAGGAAAAGCTAAGCATGCGTGCCAACACTTTGAGCCTGGACGGGTGTGTGAGCGAGTGTGTGTGTGTGTTTGTTGTTTTGAAAATCTTGAGATGCAACTTTGGCAACAACATCATGACGACGACAACGACGACCATCTCCTCTATTCATGCCAAAAAGTCAGTCATTAAGTCACTAAGTTTTCCGGCCACTGTGCCAACAACATTTTTGTTGCTGTTGTTGTTGCTGCGGAAAAACAGCTAGCAAAGAAAACAACAGCAACAACAACGAAAAGCCAGCAACAACAGATTGTAACATATATCGTGTAGTAATGTGGGCAAATGTGATGACGACGATGGCATGGACTATGAGTCTGACGATCATCAACATGACGATGATGTTGCTGCTGGCGATGATGTCGTATTGAAGTCAATAAACTCTTTGGCTCATCGCGAGCCTAATAACAACGGCAACAACAGACATTCACACACGATGTACAAATATAACATGGCATATTACAAGATTATTTGCCGCTATATTACAACAGCAACAGTAATAGCACCAATAGCTGTAGCAAGTGAGGAGAGACACCAAACAACAACAACATCTGATCTCAGCGGCAATAAAGAAAATAACATCATTAGACATCATCGGGTAGCAGCAATAAATGTCAAACCCTGAAAGTGGTCTCGCATGATGAGATGAAGGGGGGGAAACTGTATCACATATGATGACATTGGTCTTCATAAATAATATTTTTTAAAGATTACACTGTGCGGCAGTCCAAAATTTCGGGGGATTGATAGTGTTTTTCGGGTAGGTATTGTCAAGAGAAATAAGAATATCCCCAAAAGCTTGATTTATTGGTAAAACCCGTGTTTGAGTATCTTTTCGCACTATAAGGATGCAAATTTGTTAATTACACCGTGCGACAGTACTTTTTTTGAGTTGAACAACAGAATATACCTTAGACAATATGTGCTAGACATCGCATATAGGAGAACTGTGTTTTCAGTTTTCCATTTGGTGATATTTTCTCATTTTTAGAGGACTTTTAATTTTTAAAAAGTTAAGAGATGTTTTAATTATTTATTTTCGCACTTTTCCGAGTCATACAAAGGTAATATGGTTGTCAAATATGTCATGCCTTTGTCTGTATAAGTTTAGCATTAACAACCTTTTTCAAATTTCCCCCTTAAAAATAAGAATAATCAATCGTTAACTAATGTATATAGATGCATGAATTTGGAGGTAGTTTTATTAGTTATTCTTCTCTTTCATATGTATCCATTTCGCCTTTGCATGGCTCGAAAAAGTATAAAAATAAATTATTAAATCTTATATATCCTCTGGAAATTAAAAGTCCTCCAATAAGGGGGAAAGATCTTCTAATGGAAAACTAAGAACACAGTTCTCCTATATACGATGTATAGTTTCATGTATATATGGCCCTGTTCAGCTCCAATGAAAAAATGTAAAATTGTCAAACGGTGTCGTCAACAGATTTTCAGTTACTCGCCGTATTTAAAAGAAGAAACCTAGATTCTTCGAATGGTATGTATATTGTTTATGTAAAGTTTAAGTAATCTGAGTATATTTCGATTAAAATATATCGTCTCTAGAGCGGAAAAAGTCAAATTTATAGCGAAATGTACATGGAAATCAAATCTCGAGCTACACCCCGTCGTTCCGAAGTTATTCTTCACGTATCTGCGATTTTATTTGGGAAATTGACTTTTAAGTTTCAACAGTTTATATCAAACAAGTAAGGAAAGGCTAATGTCGGTCGGGGCCGACTATATGATACACTCCACTTTCTATCGGAATACAATTCAACTCGGTAAAAAAGTGAAAACGGGAAGAATTTTTGTATATTTCCTAATGATAGGCTAATATTACCTGGTCCAATTTGTCAAATCGGAAATATTTATATCGGTGATATATCCAAACATGGAATATAGTGACTAACATTCACAATAAGTTCATCCAGTTCAAATATAACGTGTTAAGCTCATATTGTGAAAATTTGTGCTTTCTGGTACGGAAAAAGTCTATCCGAAATTTGTATGGGAAATTTTTGGGGCGAAATTTGTATGGGAGCTTTATGTAAATCTGAACCGATGAACCATTTTCACCATGTGTGTTTCGAGTTGAAATATGAGGTATTTTTAAAGATTTGAAGAAGATCTGTTTAAATATGTGGTTTATAGAATGGAAAAAGTGAAATCGGGAGTGAAATTTGTATGGGAGCTATATATTAATCTGAACTGATCTGACCCATTTGCGCCATAGCTCTTTATAGAACAAATATATAATTTTATGAGGATCTGTTAAAATATGTGGCTTCTAGAGCAGAAAAAGTCAAATCGAATTTCACTCCCGATTTGATCCTTTCCACTCTGGATACCACATATTTCAACAGATTTTCTTCAAAATTGGCAAAACATCTTATAGTTCAACTAGAACAATCTGTGTTTGAAAATGTGTTGAATCGGTTCAGATTTGTAGATATACCCCATACAAATTTCGTTCCCGATTTGAATTTTCCGCTTTAGAATCAACATATTTTAACAGATTTTCCTCTAAATTCGCAAAACACCTTATATTTCAACTGGAAACACTTGTGGTAAAAATGTGTTAGATCGGTGCAGATTTATATATAGCTCCCATACAAATTTCGCTTCCAATTTGAATTTTTCCGCTCCAGAAACAGATTTTCTTCAAAATTGGCAATACATCTTATATTTAAACTAGGAAAAACTATGGTGATAATGGGTCACATCGGTTCAGATTTACATATAGCTCTCATACAAACTCACATACAGAGCAGAAACCGTGTATTTTCAGAGAATTTCTTAAAATTGAGCATAACACGTTATACTTCAACTGGAAGAACTTATTGTGAAAGTTAGTCACTTCATTTCATGTTTGCATATTGCCCCGATACAAATATTATATCTTAGAATCACTCAGAAAGTCGATTTACCAATGTCCGTCTGTCCATTTATTGTTGTAATCAAATTATAGTCCGATCTTAACAAAAATTGGCACAAATAAGTTTTGTGGATCAAGGACGAACGCTATTTAATTTGAGACGAATCGGTCCGATTTTACATTTTTTGTCAAACACATACATTTACAGGATACAAAAATCCTTCCTGTTTTCACTTTTTGAATTGAATTGTATTCGGATATAAAGTGGAGTGTATCAGAAACCATAAGAGGTAGGGACCTGGCGATTTAACAGATCGATATCTCATTTTCTAAAAATATCTCATTTTTCCATTATGTGATATACGTGAAGAACGATTTGTATGGGGCCTATATCTAAATTTGAACCGATTACGTAGCGTTCGACCTTGGGCCGCAAAACTTACTTGTGTCGATTTTTGTTAGGATAGGACAGTAATTGTGACTTGTACTTTGATTACACGAATAGATAGACCGAGCTTCAGTCGCTTAAATGGACTTATATATACCCTCACTCTCAGAGAACATGACTATGGAAGTACCTAAATTTTACTTAGCGCCAGATAATTAAAAACAATGTTACAAATATGAAGTCATAGTTAATTTCATGGATGTTATAGAAGTTATATCAATTTTATTTCAACCAAAACTTATGCCACTTTATGTGAGGTACCATAAGGGGAGTGGTCAAATTCCAGGGGAATGCAACGTCTATAAAAAACGTTGCCAAAGGTCAACTTTACGAGTATTTCGATCATTCGTATTGAAGTTATAAATAGGTTAGGTGATTTGTGTGGGAGATACTAGAAGGGGCGTGTCAATACCGCCTACAAATGTTACGTACTGCATAAAATAGAATAAATATTTTTTAATAGCTACAATTCTAATGTAGGTTTTAATGCTTATTTGTCAATGATCTATGGTTACGACCCACTTTGTAGGAGCAGGAAAATGTAAACGTCACGTTTTTACTGATCAATGAATTTCAGGTACCGCTTTAGAAGTTCTAAAGGATTTAATTCTACCTAGGATAGGGACACTTGTGTGAGAGAAGGGGGGTGACAAAGCTTATAACAATTTGTGTGGAATGTGTCGGAATGGGTGTGCAAATGCCGCCTATATTCCAGGTGTGTACAAAGTCATTGATTACATTTCCAACGGTCAAATTTCGGAGTATTCCGATTATATGTATAGAAGTTACAAAATCCACATACCTGCCGTAAATGACGACCATTTAATAAAAAATGTCCGATTTTGTTAAAAACTTGGCAGCCATTATTTTCGAACACATTTCCTTATTAGACCACAATTTTCGAAGATTTTCACTTGTTTAAGAAAATGAAAATCGGGCCAATAAAAATAGCAACTTTCAAAATACGAAACCAGCCTCGCATAAAAATCTCTGCACATACAAATCTCTGTACATACACATGTAAGTACATTTATGTAGATATTCACAAGCAATATCAGTGCTATCGCTACGGTCAAAAAAATAGCAGCGACGAGATAAAAAAATGTCGACAAAGAAAAATATTAGTTTTACTTCGAAAATCCTAAAAGTTTTTACGGTGATTGAAAGGTGGTATTGTGCCATTCTTAAAAATTAAGTTTTGTAATTTTGAGATTAGGCCTTTAGAACCATTTATGTCAAAAATGAGACCAGTCAAAAAATAGCAGCGCTAATGAAAACTAAACCTATTTTGTTTCAATTTACTTTAATTGAAAGCTTTTTTGAATAATAAGTTAAATAAGGACATTTCCTTGAATTTAATACATAGTTGTATTGACTTTATGGCTTACTACTGCTACATACGGCCGTTTCATAGAGTCAACTAGTCTTTTAAAAGTTTTACCCGATATTTTTGCCCATACCACTATAATATCGTGTCAAAGTATTGTTTTCCAGTATTGCTAGTGAGACCTAATTTTAGTCATTACACTTAAAATTTTTGAGTATATTTAGGTGCGATGTCTGCCCGAACCATTCCATAACATCGATATTATTGACTTCAAACCACCTTTTTGCGAGTCGACTGGTGTTTTCGGGATAATTGACCTGGTAGAAGAAGGCATTCCGTATTCTGTATACGTAAGCATAATATTATGCAGTATTTTGATGTACTGGTCAGAGTCTATAGTAGTTCTGGGCCAATGTATTGACCTAACTCCATAATATGAAAATTACGCCCAAGCCATTATGCTTGATCCTCCCTATTCGACAGTTTTGGTACTGACCATAAAACGAGCATCCACTTCTTGGTTGGCTACACCAGGTGTGTTTTTGCTAATTGCAATTTTTTGTGTCATGTCTTTGTGGGACTTTTTTCGGACTTCTGATTATGATTTCTTAGTATTCTACGAACATTTTAGACTCTCACATATGGACAGACATTGTTTTTTATTTCGGGGGCGGGCGGGCATAAGTGGTTTTTATACCCTACACCACTTCGTGGACTAGGGTATTATAAGTTAGTTTCGCGGCAAATGTTTGTAACACCAAGAAATAATGGAGCTAGACCCACCTTTAAGTATACCGATCGGCTTAGAATCACCAGCTGAGTCGATTTAACGATGTCTGTCTGTCCGTCCGTCCGTCCGTCTGCTGTCCATCTAAGATTGTTCGCACTCTACAGGTCGCAATTGTTGTCCGATTGCCATGAAACTTGGCAGAAGTTATTTTTTCTGACCAAGGACCATCGGAATTGTATTTGGAGGAAATCGGTTCAGATTTAGATATAGCCCCCATACAAATGTCGCTCCCGATTTGACTTTTTCCGCCCTATAAAGCACATATAGTACACAATTTTCTTCAAATTTGGCTTAACACCTTATAATCCAACTAGAAATACCTATGCAGAATTTGGGTAAGATCGGTTCAGATTTAGATATAGCACCTATACAAATGTCGCTCCTTATATCACTTTTTCCGCTGTAGAAACCACATATTTTACCCGATTTTCTTTAAATTTGGCGCAATGTCTTATAATCCAACTAGAAACACTTATGCAGAATTTGGGTAAGATCGGTTCAGATTTAGATATAGCCCCCATACAAATGTCGCTCCTGATTTGACTTGTTCCGCCCTATAAAGCACATATAGTACCCGATTTTCTTCAAATTTGCCTTAACACCTTATAATACAACTAGAAACACCTATGCAGAATTTCGGTAAGATCGGTTCAGATTTAGATATAGCCCCCATACAAATGTCGCTCCCGATTTGACTTTTTCCGCTTTAGAAACCACATATTTACCCGATTTTCTTTAAATTTGGTACAACATCTTATAATCCAACTAGAAACACCTATACAGAATTTGGGTAAGATCGATTCTGATTTAGATATAGCCCCTATACAAATGTCGCTCCCTATTTCAGTTGTTTCGCTTTAGAAACCACATATTGTACCTGATTTTCTTTAAAATTGGCACAACATTTTATAATCAAACTAGAAACACCTATGGTGAAAGTGGGTTAGATCGGTTCAGATTTAGATATAGCCCTCATACAAATGTTGCTCCCGAATGTTTATCCGATTTTGGCCAAACTTTACATATTATATTTCACCAATAAACATACATGGTGAAAGCGGGTCACATCGTTCCAGGTTTCAATATACCCCCATACAAATGTTATTTTCCGATTTAACATTTTTTGTCAAACACATACATTTAGAGGATGCAAAAATCCTTCCCGATTTCCCTTTCCCGAATTGAATTGTAATGAGATAGAAAGTCCGTCCGTCTTTAGCATTGCCTTACTTGTTTGGGAAATGCCCATATGTCCATACTTTGGTATAAGCCAAATGGGGCCCCATTCTTATCTATAACAGCTCAAGAAACTACATCTTACATCGTTTCTTCATCAAATTTTGCAGATCATGATATTTTTCAACTAGGAATACCTACCGTGAATGAGAAATATATAGGCCCATGTTTTGGACCAGGCCCAAAATATTGTTATAGACTCCCTTTTGAAATGTCGGTCCGATTCATCCTATTACTACTGCATATTTGGTATTTGTCTGTCAGATAAGTGGATCAATCATCACATTATTAACCATATACGTTAAATATGACTAAAGATGAATTTATAGTATACTATATAATTTATACGAACTACATAAGCAGTAATCAGAGCGAGGTATATACGCAGAGAGTGGTGTAGGGTATTATATAGTCGGCTCCGCCCGACTTTAGCCTTTCCTTACTTGTTTAATATATAACATAGAATTTAATGATTTTATATTATTTGACTGTTCATTTAAATTTAGGCAATTTTGGCATTTTTTTCTTCTTTGCCTATTGTTCATACATCCCATGTTCTGATGCATTTTGATGCCCTTAACTCGAAAAAGTATTAAGTTCTTTGTTCACATCTTAAGATTTGTTTATTATTTTCAAATGTTGCGAACATCAGTTTCATATAGAATCTATGGCTTAGGAGAAGTCGCCAACAAATTAAAAAATATTTTTTGATAATAACTTTTTGTCGTCGGCACAGAAAACAATAACAAATATAAAAAATAAGAAATATAGTATATAAATAAATATAATTCATTTTATATTTTTATTAAATTTTCGTGTTTGCAAAATGCTTCGGGAGGGGTAAGTACTTATAGCGACTAGATAGATGTTTGCTGTTCTACTTCTCATATATTTAAAATTCACAAATCCAACAGTATTTGAAATCCGCCAGCGGCTTTCATATGTGGTACAAAACAAAAAGTTAAGTGTTGCTGGTCGCCAAGTTTGATTGCAGTTTGACATCGTCGTCCAGCAATGCTTCAATATGGCCGTTGTCGTTGTCATAAAGCGTACTACTGTCGTTGTGGTTGCTTTGATTTGCTTAGAATCTTGAGTGGGTTACTTACACAGATTCTAAGCTGGGAAAAAAACGCAACAACAACAGCAGCAGTCACCAAACCAAAGAAATAAACCCGAAAATGGTGTTGTAAGCAAGTCGCTCGAACGCTCGCTCGCTGGCTGGCTCACTGGCAAGCAATCAACACAAGCAACAGGCAAAACGCGACAGCCAGCCAGCCAGTCAGTCAGCCTGCTTGTACATAGTTACACGTCTGTCCGTCCGTCGCTCCGTCTGCATGTTCCTTTCTACTTCTTCCAACTTTAGCAAACAGCAACAACGTCACCAGCAGCAGCACCGGCACCAGCACCAGCAGCGACAACACCAGCAACAGAGACTTCGCACAGAGTTCATTGACTTGTTTACAATTTCGTTTTATATCAATTCAAAGTTGTACTCCGGCTGCTGCAGCAGCAGCAGGCAGTTGTCGTAGCCGACGCCGCAGTCGCTGCGGATTCCGCCAGCAACAGCAACCATAATACACCACCAACCGAACACCGGGCACCGAACCGGCAGCATTACATAGCGCTCGCTCTGAATCGAAACCGAACCGAGATCATACAATGATCAAATATCTTTTTTTCTTCTTCTTCTTATTTTTCTCTCCTTCTACCTTGTCGTTGATGTGAAGCCGTTGTTCGGGGTTGTTGTAATAACAACTGGCTTTACAGCTTTGTCATTATTCATTTTTAGAGAACATTTTTTTCGGTTTGTTTCAGTGTTTTGGCGTTGCTGCTGCCCCAGCAGCAAGCAACACTGAACGAACTATGTGTGATGTGTTGCAAGCAATTCTATTTGCCCACTGCTTGCTTATAAGTTGCCATTCACCATCAGCTACCATGCCACCAAGCTACCAACAACCCACCATTCCACACACAAAACAAAAAAAGACTCGAAATCAATCAGCAGCAAATCTTAGAATAGTCCGAGTCCATATAAATGCAACGTCGCAGATCTGAAGTGATCCATTCATAAATTGTCCGTTTTTATTATGTTTAGAACCTCATTGCGAACAACAACATCACTCCAACACTATTTAAGTAGGCAGACATCAAGAAGGCACAGTGGTCCGTGGCAAACAAAAAATTTAAGAATAATTATAGCTAAAGCTCTTCGTTATATTAATGATTTTGCCACAACTTATGTGAAAAATTTCACTAAATATCTTCGTTATATTAATGATTTTGTCATAACCTCAATGAAAACTGTCTTTAAAAAGTCGGTAAAAGTCTGAAACATGTCTCATAAACCACATTTCAAGCGAAAGTTACACACAAATGCACTTCTTCATTCAATAAATTTTTGAACCAAATGAAATATCGTCAAAAGTTGTTTATTTTTCATATGAAAAGTTGACCAAAAATATTAAGAAATCTTTATATAAAAATCGCCCAAAATATATTTCATGTGTGATATGTCCAAATCCGACCAGATAGAGTCCTTCGGCCTGGCTTACAAACTTTCACATATGCTTTCAACAGACGGGCGGACGGATGGATGGACGGACGGACATGATTATATCCTCTTAGAATTTTATGACGATCAAGAATATATATACTTAATAGGGTTTCAGATCAAGGTGTTACAAACGGAATGACAAAGTTAGTATACCTGGAGGTGGAAGTATTTCCATATTCCTACTTTTAGGATCAAAAATGGTTAAAAAGGGATCAAATTGGTACCGCACAAATTGCTGCAGCTGGAATCATAATATTCGGTGTGTATATTCCACAGTGAACGTGAAAGATAATGGACTTTCGAAATAAATTTGCAAAAAAATTTTTTGGTATGATTACAGACCAAAAAATACAAACGAAAAAACTAAAACAAATGAGTGTAGGTACGGCAGTAGTATTGCTGGGTAACTATACCTGCATATACACATACTTACATATGCAACTCAATGAGATGCTTGTAAGATGGCATGTGTACTTTATTACTTGGTGCGATTTTTTGAACGCAAATTCAGCAAGTGAGTTGTGCTTCTCGTTCGTTTGTGAGAATCATCTCCTTATAGAGGCCGGGTTTGATGTTGAAAAGTCGCTGCGAAGCCACTTTGACATGGTCGAAATCGTGATCGTGGTAGTCTGCAGCCAAGTAATAAATGTCACCATGCCATTTGTAAATCAATTTGCATTCTATTAAATATAGATGCAAAATGGTCTTGAGCCAGGACAATACCCCAGTTCAAATCAAATATTGATTACAGACCAAAAAAAAAAATACAAACGAAAAAACTAAAACATTCGTACTTTTTATACTGTGTGGGAGGTTGGAAATGAAAATGGGCGAAATCGGTCCAAAGGGAAGAATTTCTGCCTTAAAAACGAATGAAAATGCCGCCAATAATATCCATACTTAGGTTATGTAAGCTTACTTTTTGCAAATTGCTGCCTTTTTGATTGCATCTGAAGTACTATTTTGAATGTCAAGGACTATTACGCTATAAAAACATTTGTAAGTTTTTTAAATTAATTAATTAATTTTATTTAAATATTATGAACTTATGAAGCATCAGATGTTATTTAACAAATATCGTAATTAACAACAACATTTCTTTAATATATTGCAACATTTCATTTTAATTGCTGTCATTTTAACGAAGTTGTGCCCCTCTTTGTAGATGTAATAAATTTGGTAGAGATTAAGACTCTTCTTGACGTGATCAGACTTATACTCCCGAGTTTCGAGTTTTATAACAAAAAAAAGTAATAATGCAAATTTGGGTGAGAAATTAGTACGGGGGCCAGAACCTTCCTTTGCGTAAAAAAATAGTCAGATAAATTGATTGCGGAATCAGTTTTTGCTCGTATAGAGATGGAAATGTTGATGGAGCACCATTTTTCAGAAGAAAAATGTCAAAAATTTACTGTTCAACTGACTGGTTCAAGATAAAAACAAGTAAGGAAAGGCTAAAGTCGGGCGGGGCCGACTATATAATATCCTACACCACTCCCTGTGTATATACCTCTTTGCTTTGATTACTAAACCCAGGTGTTTCATGAGAGTAATTTTATGTAGTTCATATAAATTATACAGTGGGCCTATATATTTCTCATTTACTGTAGGTATTCCTAGTTGAAATATATCATGATCCGATGTAAGGCGTAGTTTCTAGAGCTGTAATAGAGTAGAATGTGGCCCCATTTGGGTTATTCCAATGTATGGACACATATATTTAACTTTCATTGTATGTATTCTTGTTGAAATATAATCTGCAAAATTTGAAAACAAAAATCCGATGTAAAATTTGCGTCATTGAGGGGTAAAAATTAAAATGGGACCATTTGTAAAGGTTCTACATAAAAAAGTGGTTCCATATAGATCACTTTCAAAGTAGGTATTCTTAGTGAAAATATGGCATGATACGTAAAATTATATCGAGAGAGGTAATAATTAAAATGGGGGCCCATTTGTAAGGGCGCTACATTAAAAAGTGGACCTTTATAGATAACTTTCAAAGTAGGTATCCTACACCACACCCTGCGTATATACCACGCTTTGATTACTAAACCCAGGTATTTCATGGGAGTAATTTAATGTAGTTCATATAAATTATTCAGTGTATTTAAATTCATCTTTAGTCATATTTAACGAACACGTTAAATAATAAAGTAATTGATCCAATTTTCTAGCAGATGTTCCGAGTAAAGTAAATATAACATGATCTGCAAAAATTTATAGAGCTGTAATAGAGCAGAATGGGGCCCCATTTGGGTTATACCAAGTATGGACATATGGCCATCTCCCAAACAAGTAAGGAAAGGCTAAAGACGGACGGAGCCACTATATGATACACCCCACTTTCTATCTCATTACAATTCAATTTGGTAAAAAAGTGAAATCGGGGAGGATTTTTGAATCATGTAAATGTATGTGTTTGGCAAAAAATGTTCAATCGGAAAGGACATTTGTATCGGGGTATATTGATACCTGTAACGATGTGACCCGCTTTCACCATGTCTGTTTATTGGTGATATATAATATGCAAAGTTTGGCCAAAATCGGTTAAACATTCTGGAGCGACATTTGTATTGGAGCTATATCTAAATCTGAACCGATCTCACCCACTTTCAGCATAGGTGTTTCTAGTCCGATTATAAAATGTTGTGTCAATTTTAAAGAAAATCAGGTTTAATATGTGGTTTCTAGAGCGGAAAAAGTCAAATCGGGAGCGACATTTGTATGGGGGCTATATATAAATCTGAACCGATCTTACCCACTTTCAGCATAGGTGTTTCTAGTTCGATTATAAAATGTTATGCAAATTTTAAAGAAAATCGGGTACAGTATGTAGATTTTAGAGCGGAAAAAGTCAAATCGGGAGCGACATTTGTATATCTAAATCTGAACCGATCTTACCCACTTTCAGCATAGGTGTTTCTAGTTCGATTATAAAATGTTGTGCCAATTTTAAAGAAAATCGGCTACAATAAGTGGTTTCTAGAGCGGAAAAAGTCAAATCAGGATTGACATTTATATGGGGGCTATATATAAATCTGAACCGATCTTACCCACTTTCAGCATAGGTATTTCTAGTTCGATTATAAAATGTTGTGCAAATTTTAAAGAAAATCGGGTACAGTATGTAGATTTTAGAGCGAAAAAAATCAAATCGGGAGCGACATTTGCATGGGGACTATATCTAAATCTGAACCGATTTCCTCCAAATTCAATATCGTCCGTGGCCTAGAAAAATAACTTCTGCCAAATTTCATGATAATCGGTCAACAATTGCGACCTGTAGAGTGCGAACAAGCTTAAATGGACAGCAGACGGACAGACAGACATCGTTAAATCGATTCAGCTAGTGATTCTAAGCCGATCCGTATACATAAAGGTGGGTCTAGCTTGATTATTTATTGGTGTTACAAACATTTGGCGGAAAACTAACTTTTAATACCCTAGTCCACGATGTGGTGTAGGGTATAATAACTTGTTAATTGTCTAGTTTCAACTATGCCATGAACTGCACATTTGCCCTTACAATCAGTTTCAGAGTTTATAAATAATAACACAATTCTTATACCCAAGCCACTGTGCCGCAATAACACGACAAGGTGCAAAACTTACTTGGTTGCATTCACTCGTTCGTGTACGTTGACGGATTTAAATGTCATTAATACGTTTTTCGTTTCGTTTTTTTTTTGTGTTTTCATTGAAAATCCGGCTTTATGCTATTGCTTTTGCGGCGTTGTTGCTGGCAGTGTATGCTAAAAATAAAATAAAATCAAATTTACATTCCCACAAAACTAAAACAAATTTTGTTCAAAAATCTAATAAAAGAGTTCATTGAACTCCAAGTCAGTCAGAGAGCCAGCCAACCAGCCAGCTAGCCAGTCAGTCAACGAGGGGACCGGCGAGCAACAGTTTAGCGGCGGCCGCAGCAACATCAACCGAAAACTCAAAGCAACAAAAATTTTTAAATACAACAAAGTAAAATATGAAAAAAATGAAAAGGTTACATAAGTTACACATAACAAAGATATATTTAATAATATTTTTCTTTTCGGGTTTTTTGTATTTGCGGTGATTTTAGTTTGTTTGTTGGTTTCTTCGTTGGTCTTGTGGGAAGTTTGCGCAACTTTTACCTCTAAAAAGACATCGCGGTTGTGGAAGACGACTTTGGAGAATGCGTTTTTTTTTGGGACTAGGCAGATTTGATAAGACTCTTCAGCTAAAGTTGGGGACTGTATGATCCAGGGTCCTAAAGGAGGTGCCTAGAGTAGTCATATATTTATTGTTCCAAATGTGTTTGTAGTTAGTAAAACCAAACAGAAGTATTTCGAAAACCTCCATAAAAGGAAATAATAATGTAGTTAACCCATTTTCAGGGAAGGCTGAAAATACCGCTAATATTTTAAGGCTTTTTTTATATTTACAATAACTAAAACAACCAAAACAACTATTTTTGCCAAATTCATACTAATTGGACAAAAGCGATAAAAATAGTACCAATCAAACGAAAACAGTTGTGTATATTGAAATACACACAAATAAGGTGTACACGTCTCTCTAACTTTGTAGATGCGAAAAATAAAGCGATCTTTTAAAATAAACGAATATTTCGAAATTCGTAATTTTAAAAGGGTACAATGGGAATGAGGGATAAAAATGGTACCAACCAAACGGCTCTGACTGCATACTCCTACACCACTCCTACTTGGTCCAATTTTCCGACTGATATTCCGAGTAACGTATAAATAACATGATTTGGAAAAATTTATTAAGATTCCACGACAAATGCAGATTATACAGCGAAAATAGGATGAATCGGACGGACATTTAAGAAGAGCAATGGAGGAGGCGAGAGAGTATAAGTAAACTTCGGCTTTTATAGTGGTACCTCTGATACCTTTTATGTGAAAGTATGCTCCTCTATACTACAGGTAATATTATGGAGGATGGTACATAAATATCGCCCGAAACCCTGGTATTGTACTGCAAATATGGTTGACTGGATGGACTAATATTGCTGTTTTTCTTTAAGACAGGATAACTAACAGGCATTAACAAAAACCTAAACAAAATGTTAAAATTTCGATCGAAATAATTTTTTTTTTAAATTGTCACCTACAGCAATATCAAAAGCTCAATGAAAATAAAATTGAAAAAATAATTTTATGTTAAAAATTTTGAACAAAAAATGTTGTTGTTGATAAATTATACAGTGTAAGTCAAACTTATGGTTATCTAGCCCAATAAGTCAACACAAAATATTTTTTTGAAAATTTGGTTTGATACAAATATTCGACAAAGCGAAAAATGGTTTTTTTATTTTGAGTAACAAATTAACTCTTTAGTAACTTTTTGTTATGACACCTTGTTATCCCAGCTTAAAGAAAAACGAAACAAACAAAATCCAGATATTGTTTTTGAAGTCATTTTCGTATATTTATTAACCACTATATTTAAAGATTTTTTAAAATAACCACTATCACTGTTTTAATTTATTGATTGCAGACCGAATGAAAAGAACCAATTGAAACAAACAAAATCATAAACACACAAACTTAAATATAAAATTCAATGAACTTTTAACTTAAATAGTTAAGGATAGTTAAATAGTTAAGGAGTCTTTAAATTTGGCAAAATATCTTATATTTCCACTAGAAACACCTATGTTAAAAATGGGACAGATCGGTTCAGATTTATATATAACTCCCACGCTTGACTTTTTACGCCCACCAAGCATTTTCTTCAAATTTTCCATAACACGGCATACTTTAGCTAGAAGCACCTATGGTGAAAGTGGGTCACTTCGTTCCATATTTGGATATAGTCCCGATACAAGTATTCTTCTCGATTTGACAAAGTGAGTTAGGTCACATCGGTCTATGATTAGGACACATACAAAAATCTTCCCCGATTTCACTTTTTTTACCAAATTGAATTGCATTCGGATAGAAAGTGGAGGGTATAATATAGCCGGCCCCGCCCGACTTTATCCTTTCCTTACTTGTTTATGCATACATTTTCTTTAAATAAGCTTTGTATTAATCGTTAAGATGTACGTTATTATTAAATGCTATTTCATCAAAAAATAAAGAATCATTATTTTTGTAAAAAACCTCCACCTCCAGGATGAGGGTATACAACTTTGTCATTCCGTTTGTAACACCTTGAAATATCGACCTGAGACCCTATAAAGTATATATATTCTTGATCATCATAAAATTCTAAGACGATCCATGTTCGTCCGAAATCACGCTATCATCTAAACGAAAGGAGCTAGGACGTCCAAACTTTTCATAAATACGTTATATAGTCGTAGATCGGTTGGAATTGAAAGTGGGCGAAATTGGCCCAACTGGAAAAAATTTTCCCTCATTAGGACTAAAAATACCCATAATAACCCATAATATTTTAGAGTAGTTAAGCATATTTTTTCAATATGTCTGCTTGTACTTACTTGATATTGGGTATGCGCATTCCCCCGATAACAAAAACGTGCACCATAAAGTGATTCTAATTTGTAGGGGGTGAAATGGGGCAAAAAGGGACATAATGGTGCATATCAATCGACGACAGCTAGAAACACGAAATTCGGCGTGTACATTCCTCTAATAGAGTAGACACATAATATCAACGTATTTATTTCCAAATTCGTACTTTTAAGGGGTAAAACGGGAATAGAGAGATAAAATGGTACCAACCAAACGGCAACACCTAGAATAATGAAATTCGTTGTATATATTCCTCTGATTACGTATACACGTAAAATAGAAGGATTTTTCGAAATTCGTACTTTTTGGGTTCAAATGCAAAAAAGGGGATATAAATAGTACCAACCAAATGTCCGCAGATATAGTCATGAAATTCGGAGCAGAGTTACAAGCCGACCCATAATTATCGGCGGCGGCGGCGCTACCCAAAATGGGTCGGCGGTGGCGGCTTTCGGCTGATTTGCCGGCTCGTCCTATCATTCGATCACCCCTATTTATTTGACAATTTTGGGAAAATGCAAAGAACAATTTGTATTGGTTTTTAATGCCTTTTGTTTTATTTTTGGCAAGTATTTCAATATTCGTTAATACTAGCCAATGTTCCCTTAATTTAATAGTATTATCCCATACAATTAATTTTTGGGAGTGGGAATCTATTACCAAAACTTATAATATGGACGAATTTAATAAATATTTTTGCAATTACAGCTTTTCATGTGCGGCATATATGACCAGACATCTTGAATATCATAATCCTCCCAAAGAATCGTAAAGTTCCACCTACTTTGACACACTAAAGAAGCACAATAGAGGAGCTGTTGTTTATTGTTTTTATAGGAACACATGGCTATACTGGAATTGACTTATATAAATGCTACTTTCAAATCAAAATACAATCATACCACTTTCTATAAACGTCATCATATAGTGGGATACCAAATTCAAAGAAAGATCCATATATTTGTCTATGTCGACAGTTATATTTTCTTTTGCAATTTTGTGTGGATTGTCTATTTTGGTAGTAAGACTGGACTGAGTTAGAACTCCGTCAAATATCGGCGGCGTGGTTGAAGTCGATATGAGTCGATGAAATCGGCGGTGTGGTTGAAGTCGATGTGAGCCGATGAAATCGGCGGCGGCTTGTCGGCTTGTATCTCTGATTCGGCTTGTATCCCTGATTGCGTAAACTCGAAAAATAAAAGATTTTTTTCCAAATTAGTTCTTTCAAGGGATACAGTGGGAACGGAGGGATAAAAATGGTACCAACTAAACGGTTACAGCTAGAATGATGAAATTCGGCGTGTACATCCCTCTAATTGCGTAGACACCTAAAATAAGGAGATTTTGGAAAGTCGTACTCTTAATGGGGTAAAATAGGAAAAAAGGGATACAAATGGTACCAACCAAATGACTGCAGCTACAATTATGGAATTCGGTGTACACACTCTTTTGAGTGCATAGACAAGCAAAATAAAAAGATTTTTCGTACATTTTACTTTTTCGGCAAAAAGTAAAATGTAAAATGAAGTTAGGTTATTTTGTACTATGTACGTGAGATAAAGGATTTTCAAAATTTGTGCTTTTGGAATTAAAATGGAATGGAAATACAACCAACTGTAGCACCCACTATCACAATATTTATGGTAATTACGCTTTTTGAAAATATAAATAAAAGAATATTTATTTTTGAATTGGCTTGAAGTATTATTTCGATATATATAGTGTAAACGTATTGGTAGCCTTGTCTTATAAGCGTGGTTTGAAATAATAAAAATATTATATTTATTTATAAAATATTTTTTCAGTATTTGTTTTGGTTTGGCTATAATAAAAAGTTTATATTTTCCTGTAATATTACTGCACTACTACGAAAATCGACAGCCTCTGTGGAATCCATGGTGGGGGATATATAAAGTTCGGCCTGGCCGAACTTTTCTCCGTTTTTACTTGTTTAATTTTAAGTAGTGTTCTTAGATGTATTTTTTAGCAGCTGTGTGAGTAGAAGTGGTGAATTCTATTTTTTATGATTTTTTTTTAAATATTTTTTGCAAAATCAACCAAAATTTCAGTCAGAAATCTTGCAACATTATGTAATGATTTCATATATGTCCCTAGGTATGTGCATATCCAGTGGTATATAACTGATTATAAACCATATTATTGTACTAACTTCGGTCCTAGTCGGTTGCTGTGGAACTTACTTCTCATGTGGAGGGTAAGTTTGACAAATCTATGCCTTTTTAAACGTGTTGTCCGATTTTTCAGAACAATTATCACATGTATTCCCCTTGGTCGCCTTTCCCCTCACTAAGCCAATGGCCAGGCCCACATTTTTCGTAAATCTATGACGGCAATACAAAATGATTGTCTTGACAAACAAAAATGCATTCATTGAGCAGCAAGCGGCAACATTATTCACACCTTTTACTATTAAAAAAGGTGTTCGAGAGGCGGCGAGGGGGGGTAGCTATTCACATCAACAAAAATATTGAGAGAATATATGAATCACATTTGCGCAGTGGAGTGCAACTCCAACTGGACAAAGTGGTCCAACTCAATTTACAAGAAATCCCACCAGCATCTAACAGCCCGGCCAGGCCATCACCGCGAACCACGATTATGTGGAATGAATTGAAGTGTTATCAAGTGATCGCCGTTTCAATTCAAAACAACAACAACAAATTGTTTTCGTTCGTTGCATAGCTATGCAAAGTGAGGCGAAAACCCGCCGACAACTTGTGAACAATTACTAAACATTTGCCTCAAAAAGAGGCACAGGGTTTGCGTTGGCGGCTGGCGTTTGCCGCTGTGCTGTCTGCGGCGACAGTGGCATGGCAGCAAGCAGCGGCGGCGGCGGTGGCAGCAACGACACACGACACGACCAGCATCAAAACATAAACATTCGGAGACGTTACGTCTACGCCGGTGCGGTCAATGACCGACCGACTAAAGCAAGAGCACACCCATACAGTCAAAACGCGAACGAGTAACCAGCCGGCAGCCAACAGACAGACAGACAGCCACACAGCCATACTTGCCCCACCAACAACAACAACAGTAGCGCGTTGTAAAAGCTAAGCTTATGAATGAGCAAACACTCACAAACACACACACTTGCCACACGTTCAACATTTGGTTGTGTTGCAGGCAGGCTGGCTGGCTGGCATGCATGCCCACAAAAGTGTATGTCTGCGCCTTGGTTTGATTGTAAATGATCGCCAGTGACTGTTGCACGCGAGAGTACTCGTGCACTCACATACAATTCCATTCCATTCAATTCGATATTATTTCTTTTGTTTTGAGGTCTTACAACCAACCCCTTTTTCGGTACGTATGTACTTTAGGAAACTGTCTTTGCTGTGATACCCTACCCACATTGAGGCAATCTCAGGAATTTTCACCAAGTCTGCCAATTTGTAGTACAAACCACAGCGTTAGCACCAAATACCCTATAAACTATAAATACTATAGGAAAAAAAGAAAAGAAAAAAAGATAATTTTGGCATCATTGATGTAACTCTATACACAAGTTTCACTGATGGGTTATCCCACACAGGATACGAAATATGGACAAAGTGTGGTTCTCTTCGTCTTCGTTACTATACAATTTCCTTCCATTAAAAAACACCTCAAAGAGATTGAGTTTCGTTGATGAAACTCCATTATTTCGTTGACGAATTCACGGAGTCACGTTTTGAAAGGGCCACATCTCTCCGAAAGGTCTATCAAAGGTCCATGGTTTACAATTGGCTAATGGCCCGTCATCATTGCGATTGCTCTTGATACGTTCCTTCTATTGTGACTAGGATGAGATGCTGTACGTTATTTGTTTGTTTGTATTTGGATGTTTCACAAGGTCTAAGTTTTCCCAAATTGCAAGGCTTATGAACCTGAAACACAGATTGGATGACATCGGGTATCCCAGCAAAAAGAGAACACCTGAAGAAGTGAAAAAGAGGCTCATCTAGTGATTCTGATGTAGTGAAAATTATGAGCTACACCAATGAATGCAATATGGAGTTGGAGTTTATTTTGAAAGACAAAATTTATAGTTGGTAGTGACAAAGATATACTTTTTAACTAGTGTCCATTTCTCATTTAAAAACTACTGGTGGTAGAACGGCCGACCTTGTACTGCGACACTATAACCATCTCAGGTATCCTCTGTTGTGTGTGGTAAATAACTAAAACAAACCAGTTTGTTCGGTAGAACTGACATGGGAAACTTAACCAAATATTTTTTTAATATAAACTAATATATAATGCAAATAAATATTAAATTAAATTAGTACTAAAAATATTAACACTATTTAATTTTACTGATTTTATGTAGTATTAATAATTAATAAAAAATAAATATTTGAAGTATGTTATTTAAGCAATAAACTTGTATTTTTTAAGCAAAAATGTTAAAATTATACAAAATGTAACATTGTTTATTTGTAAAAGTAATGAAAAAAACTGAAAGTTTTTTTTTCCGAACCACGTTCGAACCCGAGACCTGCTGGGACACCTTACCTCTGTGATCCCACACTAAAAAGACGTTCCCATTCACTTGTGAAAATGTTATTCGTAAAGCGTTACTGGATATTAACATATTGTCGACATTTCTGGAAGTTATTTAAAAGAACTTCCTCAAAAATTATAATTTTGAATTAAAATAATTTTTTTTTCAAATTAATTATTTTTTTTTCATTCGTTGTCTGAGAAGAAAGTTTTGCCTTCGAACCGGTTCCTTTCCCTTCGAATTAGTTCCACTTTTATCCTAGATGTATGAATTTCGAAAATCCATTATATCGAGCCCTTAGCGCGGAATTATCGTAAGCGACATTTTCTAAAAAAAAATGTTATTGTTGAATTTAAAATTTTATGGGCTGATACATAAATAAAAATTGTAAAAATGACAAAATTGTTAACGTTTATATAAAGAATGGCGCTAAGATTTTATCGTAAGCTGCTGCTCACATTTTCAAAGAAATCAGATTTATCGTAAGCGACAGGTCATGAATTTAGGAAAAAAACAAGTAAGGAAAGGCTAAAGTCGGGCGGGGCCGACTATATAATACCCTACACCACTCCCTGAGTATGTACCTCGCTTTGATTACTAAAACCCAGGTATTTCATGGGAGCAATTTTATGTAGTTCATACAAATTATATAAATTATATTCATATAATTTATATGCTATAAATTCATCTTCAGTCAAATTTAACGAGTATGGTAAAATATGGTAATTGATCTAATTGTCCGACAGACAAATACAAATTATACAGTAGTATACCAAAGTCATTTGAAGTGCTCGTCTGTTCGTTGAAAGTATGATATGTTACGAACGAACTAATTTTATAAATAAATATAATATTTTTATTATTTCAAACCACGCTTATCAGGCAAGGCAACAAACAAATACGTTTACACTATGTAAAGGGTGATTTTTTAAGAGCTTGATAACTTTTTTTTTTAAAAAAACGCATAAAATTTGCAAAATCTCATCGGTTCTTTATTTGAAACGTTAGATTGGTCCATGACATTTACTTTTTGAAGATAATTTCATTTAAATGTTGACCGCGGCTGCGTCTTAGGTGGTCCATCCGATTAGTCCAATTTTGGCATTTCCACGTTTTTGAGTAACAGAGACCCAATTGGTGCGAACGGCGACGAATCGAAAATTGGTGGTCATCATTAACACTGGCCGATACAGCTGCGATATTTTCTTCAGTTCGCACTCTACGTAAGCGTGTTGGTGGTTTAATGTCCAACAATGTAAATTTGGTGCGAAATTTAGTCACAATAGCCCGAATAGCCGCTTCAGTGGGTCGATTAAACTGACCATAAAATGGAAGCGCGCAATGAACTTTCTTAACAGAGCACGCATTTTGATAATAAAATTCAATAATTTGCAAGCGTTGTTCGTTTGTAAGACGATTCATGATGAAATGTCAAAGCATACTGAGCATCTTTCTCTTTGACACCATGTCTGAAATCCCACGTGATCTGTCAAATACTAATGCATGAAAATCCTAACCTCAAAAAAATCACTCTTTATAACGAAATAATATTTCAAGTCAATTTAAACAAGAAAAAATGGCGTTAAGTTCGGCCGAGCCGAACTTTATATACCCTCCACCATGGATTGCATTCCACAGAGGTTGTCGGTTTTCGTAGAAGTGCAGTAATATTACAGGAAAATATAAATTCAATTTAGAAAATTAAACAAATACAAATATTGAAAAAATAATTTTATAAATAAATATAATATTTTAATTATTTCAAATCACGCTTTAAGGCAAGGCTACCAATACATCAATTCAAAAAATAAATGTTCTTATATTTATATTTTCAAAAAGCTTAAATAGCATAAATATTGGTAGATAGCGGGTGCTACAGTTGATTGTATTTCCATTCTATATTAATTCCAAAAGTACAATTTTTGAAAATTCATTATTAGACGTACACAGTGCAAAATAAGCTAACTTCATGGTTCAACCAATTTTTGCCGTAAAAGAAAAGTACGAATTTGGCAAAAACTTTTTATTTTGCGTGTCTATGCAGTCAGAGGAATGTATACACCAAATTCCATGATTCCAGCTGCGCCCATTTGATTGGTACTATTTTTATCCCCTTTTTTCATGTTAACCCCAAAAAGTACGAGTTTTGAAAAATCCATGTATTTTACTTGTCTATGCAATCAGAGGAATGTATACACCGAATTTCATTATTCTAGGTACAGCCGTTTGGGTGGTACCATTTTTATCCCTCTATGCCCATTTACTCCTTAAAAGTACGAATTTGGAAAATAATACTTTTACATTATGTATCTACTCAATTAGAGGAATGTACACACCGAATTTCGTGTTTCTAGCTGTTGTCGTTTAATATGTACCATTTTTCTCCCTTTTTTGCCCCATTTCACCCCCTACAAATAAGAATCACATTATAATGCACGTTTTTGCTATAAGGGGAATGCGCATACCAAATATCAAGCAAATATAAACAGACATATTCAAAAAAACATGCTTAAAAACGCTAAATTATTAGGGATTATTGTGGGTATTTTTAGTCCTTGTTAGGGAAAAATGTTTCCCTTTGGGCCGATTTCGCCCCGTTTCAATCTCAACCGATCTACAACTATAAGACGCATTTATGGAAAACTTGAACGTTCTATCTCCTTTCGTTTAGATGCTAGCGTGCTTTCAACAGACGGACAGATTAGAATTTTATGACGATCAAGAATATATATACTTTATAGGGTCTCAGGTCGATATTTCAAGGTGTTACAAACAGAATGACAAAGTTAGTATACCCCCATCCTGGAGGTGGAGGGTATACAAATAAATAAATAAATAGTATGTAAGCTTTTTTGAATATATAAATAAAAGATTTTCAAAAAAGCTTACATACCATAAATATTGATAGTGGATGCTACAGTTGGTTGTATTTCCATTATATTTTAATTCCAAATGTACAAATTATGAAAATCCATTATCTCACGTACGTGCAAAATAACCTAACTTCATGATTCAATCATTTTTTGACGTAAAAGTAAAAAGTTCAAATTTTTTGTCTATGCAGCCAGAGCAATGTATACACCGAATTCCATGATTCTAGCATAGATCATTTGGTTGGTACCATTTTTATCCCCGTTTACGTATTTTACCCCCCTTAATAGTACGACTTTCTAAAATCTCTATATTTGACGTGTCTACGCAATTAGGGGGATGTACAAACCGAATTTCATCATTCTAGCTGTTTAGTTGGTATTATATTATTATTATTTTATCCCCCTGTACCCATTATATCCCTTGAAAGTATGAATTTGGAAAAAATGTTCTTAAATAACTCTAAAATATTAGGGGTTATTATGGGTATTTTTAGTCCTTGTGAGGGAAAATTTTTTCCCTTTGGACCGTTTCAATCCCAACCAATCTACGACTATAAGACGCATTTATGGAAACTTTGGACGTACTAGCTCCTTTCGTTCAGATGCGAGCGTGCTTTCAACAGACGGACGGATGGACGGACATGGCCAGATCGTCTCGTTATCGATATTTCAAGGTGTTACAAACGGAATGTAACACCTTGACATTACTTTACCCCCATCATGGAGGTAGAGGATATAAAAACTTCAGTTTTCGTTAAGAACGTTAACATAACATTTTTACTTCCTGGTCATACAATGATGCCAGTTGATTTTATACACTCTACAATTGAATCATTTTGTAAAGGAAGAATAATTTGGACCCCTTCTGAGTGGCGTACCATAATTACAAATTCCCGCACGATACCGATGTGTTATGAATGTATTTTACTAAATTATTTAGATTTTAAGGACTGGAATTCATTTTCTACAGCATTTCTACCGCCAAACATTAAAATAAAATTTTGAGCACAACTTAAATATGGATATTTTGCAAATAGTAGGGTGGATGAAATGAATATTAATTTAATTATTCGTTCAAAGAAATATTCAATATCGATATTACCTAAAAACTTTTATATGAAATTTAACTATTAATCATAGGAATTCCAATGTGTCTAAAATAGTTATACACTCCACGAGAGTATTATGTCTTTTTGTGCATTTGTTTGTAACACCCAAAAGGAAACGAGATAGACCCATTGTTAATTATACCGATCGACTTAGAATCACTTTTTGAGTCGATTTAGCAATGTCCGTCTGTCCATCTATTCTTGTAATCACGATACAGGTCGCAATTGTAGACATAACTAAATGAAACTTTGCACAATGAAGTTTTTCGGGACAAGGACGAACGCTATTTAATTTGAAGAAAATCGGTTCAGATTTAGATATAGCCCCCATACAAATTTCACTCCTGATTTGACTCTTTTCACTCTAGATACCACATATTACAACAGATTTTCTTTAAAATTGGCAAACCATCTTATATTTCAGCTAGAAACACCTGTGGTTAAAATGTGTTAGATCGGTTCAGATTTATATATAGCTCCCATACAAATTTCGCTCCCGATTTGACTTTTTCCGCTCTAGAAACCACATATTGTATCAGATTGTCTATACAGGAAGGTACATACCGATTTTCGTTATTATAGGTGCAGTCATTCGGTTGGTTCCATTTTTATCCCTGATTCCATATATTATTCATATTATTTTATTACTACTTGGGATATGATTCGCCACAATATTAACACAATCCTTTAACCAATATGATCACCCAAACCCTATATTTTTTGTGTTCTTTTGAATAATTGGAAAATGTTTTAATTAGGGATTTTAATAGTCTACCTTTGCCAACATTCCTATTTAACGCCTGCATTTATCTATGAACTACGGCGATTACGGAAAAAGCTCAATACCAAGTAATTACAACCGCATTTTCCTTTGTTGATTTCTTTTGTTTGGTTGGTTCGTTTTTTTACGTTTGCCAATGACGTTTCCAACATGGAAGCAATACGGCGGCAAGACAACAAACAACAACAATGACAACATTAGCTGCAACAAGCACCGCAGAGTAATTCAATGACGAGGACGTAACCAACCAACCAACATACTGCTGGACGGACACAGATATTTCATGAATCACGGAAAGATCATGGCGAATGTGCCTTATTGTCGATGTTGCTGGTGTTGCAATTGTTGTCGATGTTGCCGGTTGTTGTCAGTTATCGGTTGCATGCATAGCGGTGGAGGTGTTGTTGGCTCAATTTTTGCTAGGCGACATGGTCATTGTCATAGTTCAATGCAACATATTTTGTTTACGTGCAACAAAGGCTCCCACAACAATAACAAGTATTAAGTAATAGCCCAGTTGTTCAGCTTGTTGTTGCTCAGTTGCCGATAATCGGGTTCATTGAACTATCTCCCCAAAAGCTACTCATTCGTTTCGTTCGCTATGACAGGAAGTGGACTGGTTATGGTGAAGTGTATTTTTTGGGGGTATTATGTAAACGAAACTAATGTTGTGTTGCACCAAACACGATGTGGATGTGGTGGGTGTTCGAAAAGCAACGCCTGTGGATGTAGAGGGATGTTGCGTTGGTTATTAGTGTCGCTTTTGAAAGGTCATTTCATTTTGGCAACTTTATGCAATTTTTGGACTACTTCCGTCTACATCAGTATAGACGAGAGTCGCCGTCAATGATTATGAAATCCGAACGGGCTCAGTGAGGGAAGATCTTAAAAAATGTTTTATGTATCGTGTTTTGGTGTGGGGATAGGTAGGGATTCCAGGATTTGGTGTATTATGGAAAATTAGAGTTTTTATCTAAATACCGTCGAACCGTGATTCAATCAAGCAGAAATATAAATAATGCATGAATGAAATTTCACACAGATCAGTTGTTTTTAAATTTACAAATAGACATGGTTAAATTTGTCCAATCATAGTTTAAGTTTTAAGATGGGTTTAGATTCAATTTGAACAGGTTTCCATCAGGATAATGGAACTGTTGGTCTCCCCTAGACGGAGTCTAGAGGAGACAATTTATACAAAATACAACTCAAATAGTTTTTAATATTTTATTTCAGCACGTATTGCTGCTCTGTACGAAGTACACACAAACAACTTTGACAAACATAAAACAAACAATAACGCCATCTGTATGTGGATGTCACGGTATGTCATATGTGCATCAGGTGATGTCGATCATATGGCCGATCTTCCACAAACCAGCATCAGCTGATGTCGACCATATGATCGATCGTCAAGATGCCGGCCTCCTTGCACTAGTGCGAAATGATGATGACGCCGCTTACATTGTAGTTGTTATTGTTGTGCTTGAAATACTGTGTGGTTGTGTACATTGTTTTTGTAGTTCAAAGTACATGGTTATGTGGTAGATGCTGCCGTGACTGCGTAATCCTTTGGCGACTTGGGCTTTTTCTTCCTATATCTCTGAATAATGACTCGTAGAGTCGTGTAGAGAGAAGCAACGTATATTTGCTTTATTCACCGTCACTGGCTCGTAAAGCCTTGATTCACGTAGTGACAACAATGGTATGGTGACGGGGAACTTAGTTGGCTCGTAGAACCATGTCACGACATTTTATTTAATTAATTTGGATGGATATGCCGACACTTCTTAACGCGCACTGCAGATTATCACTAGTTTCGATCGAGGGTGGTTACGAAGGACCATGAACAGGTTTCCATCAGGATAATGGAACTGTTGGTCTCCCCTAGACGGAGTCTACATATGTGCCGGGGGGTTTCCGGATGACGAATCACTCATTGTATTCGTCCAACCAACTAATTGACATACATACATATGTTTTTATACCATTCACTAGGCTATTATGTCTTTGTGCATTTGTTTGTAACACCCATAAGGCAACGAGGTGGACCCATATTGTACAGATCGGCTTAGAATGACTTTATGTCTGTCCGTCTGTATGTCCATTTATTCTTGTAATCAAAGTCGCAATTATTGTCCTATCCTTCAGAAAATTGGCAAGATTGAGTTTAGCGGACCAATGACGGATGTTATTTAATTTGAAGCAAATCGGTTCAGATATATATATCCACCATACAAATTTCGCTTCCGATTTGACTTTTTTCTGCTCTAGAAACCACATAGTGCAACCGATTTTACATCTAAAAAATCTGTGGTGAAAGTAGATTAAATCGGCTCAGATTTATATAGAGCTCCTACGATATTTCGCTATCGATCTGACGTTTTCCGCACTCGAAACCATATATTTTAACAGATTTTCATCATTTGGCACAACACCTTATTTGAACCAGAAATATTTCTAGTGCAAATGAATGAAATCGATTCAGATTTATATATCGCTCCCATACAAATATCACTCCCCGTTTGACTTTTTATACTATAAAAACTACTTAAATTAACCGATTTTGATCAATCATTGAAGTTATTAAAATTCATGAATGAAAATGATCCGGAATTCCATCGAAAAATCATCTTGACTGATTAGGCCCATTTCCACCTCGGTAGCAATGTCAACAAGCAAAATTGTCGCATCTGGGGCTAGGAAAACCTCTGCATCCTCATCGTGTAACTGTTTGATGCGGTTTATGGTCCGGCGGGGTCATTGGACCTTACTTTCGAAAATGAGGTTGGATCAACTGTTACGGTGAATGGATTGCGCTATCGAGAGATGATTAATGATCTTTTATGGTCGGAGTTGGATGGTATTGATCTGGACAACGTTTACTTTCAACAATATACGTGCCACACAACCAACGAAACCATTGCTCTTTTAGGGGAAAAGTTTCCGGTGATCACAATGGCCACCGAGATCTTGTGATTTAACACCTTGCGACTTCTACCTTTGGGGCCAAGTGATAGTTGAGGTCTACGTCAACAGCCAAGCGTTGATTCAAGACCTCAAAGATAGAAATCGTGAGGCTATCGAGGACATAGGGCAACCACTTTGCGATTTGGTTATGGAAAATTTCATGAAAAGCGTGGTCGTTGTGGCCATTCGGCTGATGTTGTTTTTCATTATTAACGGCATACCTTCCTCTTTATTATGAAATAAACATCCGATCATTTATCTCAAAAAATTGCATTTTTCTTTGAATACCAAAATAACACCTCTTGTTGGACAATCCGTATTTTAACTGGAAATATCTGTAGTGAATATGGGTCCAATCGGTTTAGATCTATATATAGCTTTCATACAAATATCGCCGATTTTACTTTTTCTGCTCTAGAAATCACATATTTTTGAAGATTTTCAAGTTATATTTCAGCTGGAAGCATACATTGTGAAAGAGGGTATCATCAACCCATTATATAGGACACATTCCAAAATGCAAACCGAATCTTATTTTCCGCTTGATTTATACCAAATTTAATCCCATTGAAAGTATGAACATCGAAATATCACATTGTTTTTCGCGTCTACACAGTCAAAGAAATGTACACGCCGAAATTCATTATTATAGCTACAACCGTTTGGTTTGTACCATTTCGCTTTTCGCTCGCCCCATTTTCCGCTTAAAAGTAAAAATTTCGAAAAAAAATCCTCTTTGTTTTTCATCTTCACAGTCACATAAATGTATACACTGAATTTCTATATTTCAACTTCAGCGGTTTTGTTGGTACAATTTGTATCCCACTTTTCGAATTGTATCACTTAAAATTAATTTTGAAACATCGCTATATTTTACGTATTTACGCAATTAGAGAAATGTACTCTCAGAATTGCATGTTTCTTGATGTTGCATTTTTTGTCTCATTTCTCCCGCTAAAACTATTATTTACTTTTTGGTGCTTACGGAGCAGAAATTTAAAAATTGATTAGATCGTCAAAATATTTTCAGTCCTTGTTAGAGAAACTTTTTTGCCTCTGGGCCTATTTCGCCCCCTGAACTGCAACCATAAGATAGATTCAGGGAAAATTTGAACCTCCTAGCTCATTTCGTTCGACGGCTGGCAATAGACGGACATCTTCGAATTCGTCTTCGAATTTTACTACCACGCACAATATATATACTTTATGGAGTCTCCGATGAATATTTCAAGTTGTTACAAACGAAATGACAAAATGAATATTCATCTTAGGTGGAGGGTATAAAAAAGTAATATAATTGTCATTGTCCATCACATTGAATTTATTTTAATACGAATCGATTTATTGCATGGCAACTCATTAAATCTGTTGTTATGAGTGTAAAAAAACTATATAAAAACCGTAACATTTGCGACGACCCATAACACTGCCATTACATTTAACACGCACTTTTTTCCTTTAATTTTCGACAACATTTCGTTACAGTAGCCAATTGCAACACGCATGCGCGTTGTTCGTAATGGGTGAGTATCATTATGGCCTTTACGTTCTTTTTACACATTTTGCTGATGCTGGTGTTGTGAACCAATTCGGAACAAAAGTTACCGTTGCAAAGCAATTACAATTTGTAGTTATTTTAGCCATCATTAAAAGCGCAACCAAAACAGAAAATGATGTAAATCCATCACAGCGTACAAGGAGTAGGTTTCTACCCATCATCTCAACACTGGACTGATATGGAGCATGTGTCACGAAGATGACCAAAGTCTCACCAGTCAGTCAGCCAGCCAACCGGCCATAAAAACATTAAAATAAGAAACGAAAATAATCATAAAACTGGTGGCAACGCAAATGAACATAATTGCATTTCACCAATTTATCATTTCAAGCTGTGTGTGACCCCATAATACAGCCAACCGGCAGCCGAAAATCGACAACTAACAGCCGATGTAAAACTGTATTGGTTACACTCGAGGAGAAATGTTTGGTTGATTCAGTTCGAAATTGTGCATTAATTTTTCATTACATGACCGTAATCGTGCTAATCATGACGCTATGTTTACAATTCAGTCGAAATGACAGAAAAGGGCCTATAAGACAACTACAACGTATTGTTACAGTTGAGGAATTCCATGTATCACAAAAAAAAATGTTTAGTTAGTCGGTAAAAACTAAGAATCCTCCTGAAAAAAATGTTTTTAATATTACTTAAGCCGCAAATGTTATATCTATTTCTAGCTCAAATTTATTTAAATTCCGCCTTATGTTCATATTTGCTACATAAATTCCCATTATAGCGGGAATAAACAAAAATATTTGTGTTCCAAATTCACACTATTAGGAGGGGACAAAAAATGTTACCAATCTAACGATAACAGCTAGAAACACTAAATACTTTCACATAATTGCTTAGACTTAAAAAATAAATAGATATTTCGAAATTCGTATTTTTCAGGGATAAAATTGGAAAAGGGATAAAGGAAAAATCTTTTTAGTTTGCATGTCTATGTAGTCAGAGGAATGTATACACCAAATTCCATTATTCTAGGTGCGCCATTTGCTTGGTACAATTTTTATTCATTTTTATTTTATGACTTTCGGAAATGTCTTTATTTTACACCGAATTCCATCATTTCAGCTGTAAGCGTTTAGTGGGTAGCATTTTTATACCCTCCACCTTATGATGGGGGTAAATTCACTTTGTCATTCCGTTTGTAATATTCGTCGGAGACCCTGTAAAATATGTATATTCTGTGTCGTGGACCACGAATCGTGGTCTGTTGAGAGCACGCTTGCTGCCTAACGAAATGAGCTAAGAGGTTAAAATTTTATAGAGGTAAATGTGTATCATGCTTGGGATTGAAAGTGGGCGAAATCGGCCCAGAAGGAACTTTTTTCCCTAACATGGACTGAAAATATTTAGATTATTTAAGCAATTTTTCGAAAATTTCTGCTTTTTATACATTTGAAATTTCTTACGTACATTCCTCTTGTAAAAAAGTAAATAAAAGTTTTAGCGGACGAAATGTGATAAAAATGGTACCAATAATACAACAGCTAGAATCACGAAATTCGGTGCATCCTTCTAATTGGGTAGACACATAAAATTTGACACCAAGCGGCTGTAGATAGAATCATGAAATTCGTGTGACTGCGTTGACGCGGGAAATTAAGATAATTTTTCCAAATTCGTACATTTAAGATCAAAATGAAAAGGTGGAAACAATTGGTATCAAGCAAACGTTTGTACATAGAATTATGAAATTAGATGTGTACATTGCAATATGGACGTGAAACATAATGGATGGAAATTAGTATTTTTCTTATCAAAGTGGCAAATACACTTGACCTGTAGTTGGAATCAAGAAATTACAAATGGGAAAACTGGCCCTGAGGGAATTGTTTATTGTTATGGAGGGTATATAAGATTCGGCCCGGTCGAACTTAATGCCTTTTTACTTTTTATTTCTTTCTGTTCCCATTGATCTGCAACTAAATTTATTAGACGTATTGTGGGAAAATTTGGTTGTCCTGACTCCTTTCGCTTTGATGCTAACGTGCTTTCAACAGACGGACGGACATGGATATATCGTCTTTATGGAGTCCTAGGTCGATATTTCAAGATGTTACAAATTGAATGGAATTGACAAATTGTAAAAACTTTAAAAAATACTTTAGTAATTGGAACTAATTTCCAAGCATGTACATTAAAATCGGCCAAGGAGTTACAGATTGAATTAACACACCGTTTTGAAAAATTCGAAATTTCACCACTGAAATTGCACACTGGCCCCAAATCCATATTTTATGGCATAAAGTCGAAAAATAAAGATATAATTTTGTAATTTTGCACATTTGCTAGACATATTATACTTAAAAAATAAAAAATAAAATTGGGCCGATCGGACACGCCCCCTATTACCTCCCACTTAAACTCAATATATAACGAACATAATTATCACCCTGTATTAGTACAGGGTGACCAAAAACAATAGTTTATTAAAGCTTAAAAGAATGAAACTTACTTCGCTTTTACGAAAAATGTTTTTTTGAACATTATTACAAAAGCAAAATATAGCATACAAATATTCTACTTGACACTGCAATTTAAATAATAATTTCAGGAAATAATATCAAATGTATACATGTGTATAGAAAAGTGAATAACTTTATATATCATTTTAAAGGTACTTACAATACATTTAAAATGAGATGTTGATGGGTCTCATATACAAATCTGATTCAGAGATATTAACAAATATTTGTACTATGGCTATCGAAAATTGTGCTAAAATAAAGTGACAATTGCAGGAGATTGCCGCAAAATGCTGGCGAGATATTAATTCCACCATGAACTACACACTCAGACGAACACTTTCACATTTACACTTTGAGTCAAATTGAGTCCTACATACATATAACTTTTGGTCCACGACATTTATATGCTCACTACAAATCATAAAACTACAACAATTAGGAAAACTGTCAAGACTACAGTAATCACAAAATGTTAAATATAATTTTGCAACTACTTACGCCGACCTTCAATTTCAATAATATAGTCACTTCATTATTTTCTTTTTGCGCCTTAATTTTAAGTATTTTGTATAACAGCTTTAGACCCGAATTAATCCCACTTGTTTTAATGGCAAACTTTAAATACTTCTCATGCTTGCGGTGTTGCCACCTCGTTTTCTCCAATACATTTTCTTGATAGTTTTGAGTGTTGCCATTAAGCAAATATATACAAATTTAAAAATTTCCAATTTAATTTTATTTGAATTTCTGCCAAAAAATATGGATTTGGGACCATAGTGCACTGTTAAATAAGGTCATAACTCGTGATTTTTTCCCCAAAAAATACGTATAAAATATTTCAATGCGAAGAAACTTTCAAAACAAAACAAGTAAAGAAAGGCTAAAGTCGGTTGGGGCCTAATTTTGGCATTTCCACATTTTTGAGTAACAGAGGCCCAATTGCTGCGAACGGCGATGAATCGATATTTGATGGTCATCATTAACACTGGCCGATACAGCTGCGATATTTTCTTCAGTTCGCACTAGAGATGGGCGCGACCCCCGTGAATTGCGTGAATCACGCGTGATCGCGAGCAAAATTTATTTTACTCACGTGAGCGTGCGTGAACGTGAGGAAGGAAAAAAATGTTCGTGCGTGATTCACGTGATTATTTCGTGAGTCGCACATATTTATTAATTATTTTACTTTCATTTTATTTCCTTTAAAAATGTGAAGTTTTAAATCAAAATAAAAGTCATATATAATTTTTTTTTAAAACAAAGTGCTTCAATGCAGGTATAATTTCTACTATTCTATTATTTAAGCAAGCATTCCTTGCTCCAACAATAGGCACTGCATTTATATGGGAAACCCCCTTAGTGTTAGTTCAATAAAAAAAAAAACAGTAAGGAAAGGCGGGCGGGGCCGACTATATGATACACTCCACTTTCTATCAGAATACAATTCAATTCGAAAAAAGTGAAAACGGGAAGATTTTTTGTATGTTTCCTAATCATAGGCTAATATGTCCTGGTTCAATTTGTCAAATCGAAAAGAATATTTGTATCACGGCTATATCCAAACATGGAAAGAAGAGACCGATTTAACAATAGTTTCTTCCAGTTCTCAATTTTAAGTAATTCGATGAAAATACGTGGTTTCTGGGGCGGAAAAATCAAGTCGGGAGCGATATTTGTATAGGAGCTATATATAAATCTGAACCGATCTGACTCATTTTCATCCTGGATGTTTCTCATGCAAATATAAGATATTTTGCCGAATTTGAAGAAAATCTGTTAAAATATGTGGTTTCTGGAGCGGAAAACTCAAATCGGGAGTAAAATTAGTATGTGGCCTATTTCTAAATCTGAACCGATCTGGCTCATTTGGTCTGTTTCATGGGTGTTTCTAGTTTAAATAGAAGATGTTTTACCAATTTTGAAGAAGATCTGTTAAAATATGTGGTTTCTACAGCAGAAAAAGCCAAATCGGGAGTGAAATTCGTATGGGGGCTATATCTAAATCTGACCCGATCTGGCTAATTTTCCCCGTGGGTGTTTCTAGTTGAAATATAAGATGTTTTCCCAATTTTGAAGCACATCTGTCAAAATATGTGGTTTCTACAGCAGAAAAAGTCAAATCGGGAGTGAAATTCGTATCGGGGCTATATCTAAATCTGAACCGATCTGACCAATTTTCACCATAGGTGTTTCTAGTTGAAATGTAAGATGTTTTGCAAGTATGAGGAAAATCTGTTGCAATATGTGGTATCAAGAGTGAAAAGAGTCAAATCGGGAATGAAATTCGTATGGGGGCTATATCTAAATCTGAACCGATCTGGCTAATTTTCACCGTGGGTGTTACTAGTTGAAATATAAGATGTTTTGCCAATTTTGAAGAACATCTGTTAAAAAATGTGGTTTCTACAGCAGAAAAAGTTAAATCGGGAGTAAAATTCGTATGGGGGCTATATCTAAATCTGAACCGATCTGACCAATTTTCACCATAGGTGTTTCTAGTTGAAATGTAAGATATTTTGCCAAGTTTGAGGAAAATCAGTTTTAATATGTGGTATCTAGCGTGAAAAGAGTCAAATCGGGAGTGAAATTCGTATGGGGGCTATATCCAAATCTGAACCGATTTTCTTCAAATTAAATAGCGTTCGTCCTTACCCCGAAAAACTTCGTTGTGCAAAGTTTCATTTGGTTCTGGCTACAATTGCGACCTGTATCGTGATTACAAGAATAGATGGACGGACGGACAGACAGACAGACAGACAGACAGACAGACAGACAGACAGACGGACGGACATTGCTAAATCGATTCAAAAAGTGATTCTAAGTCGATCGGTATACTTAACAATGGGTCTATATCGCTTCCTTTTGGGTGTTACAAACAAATGCACAAAGACATAATACTCTCGTGGAGTGTATACCCAGCGGCGGAAATTGTGACTTGGAAGGCCTTATATCAGGCCTGTCTACAGCACCCGGAGGCCTTCCATAGACTTTCCATCTTCCTTTCCTTTTAACATTGCGTGAGATTGGGAGGTCAGGCCTTCCACGCTCGCTTCCTACAGGAAGGCCTTCTAGCAGGCCTTCCTAGATAAGGCATAATGCATGTCGGAAAAAAGCAGGCCTTCTAGAAGATCTCGAAGAGAAGATCTGATGAAGGCCTTTGAGGCACAGGCCTGCTATAAGGCCTTCATGAAGAAGACATGAAGAAGGCTGTGTTGTGACACAACACAGTTGAAAATGCTAAAAATATTTATTTTTTATTCTGATTTTTCTTTAGAAATAAATTTAAATAATAGAAAGTAAAATAAAATAATTCAGTAATAATAAAATAAAATAATAAAAACTCCAGAAGTAGAAACTACAACCGAACGACAACAGAAACTGATAAAAACTGATAGCGTTTTCTGAAATCTGTTTTTGTTTTCAATATGCTCTTTTGTTTTACTCCCCCTCCCGAAGCACGTAAAGTGGCAATGTAGGGTTGCCAGAACTGTGGATGTGACCCAGTCGTTGTTGGAACAAACGTTTTTACTTACACCTATGTTACTTTAGTACACTTTTGCTATAACTTCTCAGAATTATGTGAATTTGATATGTATGTGCTATATGCCGGATTGTAAACGGAAGATCAATAAATATGTTTCGGACTGAAATGCAACATGCGAAATCAATCGATTTCAGCGTGAAATGACAAGGTCGATTTACAAATATCAAATTTTGTATGGAATCTCACATTTGTAAATCGACCTTGAGTTAAAATCGATTGATTTCCCATTAAGTATGAATAGGCTATTAGGGACTTTTTCAGATTTAGTAGGGCATAGTTGGGCATAGAAAAAGATTTGTGGCAATCCTGCTTCAACGTTCGAGTTTTTATAACGGGATACATTTTTGCAGCATACAGACGATATATCAAAACATGATACACCTTCTACACACATTCAAAACAGAAGCGAAGTGGAATGTCTACACCTTCCCCATAGCTTATATTTGCAAGGCCTATAACAGGCCTTCTTAAAAGAAGGGAAGAGGAATGTGAGAGAGAAACTGGGAAACCCTTCTCCTTGCTTTCCATTTGCAAGGCCTTCAATAGACCTTCTAAAAATAAGCGAAGAGGAACGAGATAAAAATCCATACACCTTCTTTTTAAATGGCCATATAACAGGCCTTATTAAAAGAAATGAAGAGGAATGCGAGAGAGAAAATGGAAACCCATTCCTCTTGCTTTCCATTTGCAAGGCCTTCAATAGACGTTCTAAAAGGAAGCGAAGAGGAACGAGACAAAAATCCATACGCCTTCTTTTAGAAGGGCATATAACAGGCCTTATTAAAAGAAGCAAAAATGAGATAAAAAAGAAAGCAATGGCAAGGCCTTTTAACACGCCTGATAGTTGCAAGCCTACAATAATTTCCTGCAATGCTTTCTCGCAGGCCTTACATAAGGAAGCCCTCGCCAAATAAGGCCTTCCACATGCCTGAAATTTGGAAGGCCTCGTAAATTCCGCCGCTGGGTAAAAACAAATAAGTTATATCGGGGTATATGCTTTGATTTCTATTTCGATTTTATGTCAGAGTTCGATTTTTAACTTATTTTGCGTTAAACTATACGATATATCACACTGTAATTTTGTACATTACTTTATAAATATGAATTTAAGACAAACATCGCAAACGTAGTGATTTAAGTAATACAATTTTCGGTTTTGCGCGGCGTTACTCATTGCGATTTAGAATGTATATATTATATATTATTATTTATGTATATATTATTATTTTCCATGTGGAAATTGTTTGTTTACTGACCATAAAATGGAAGCGCGCGATGAACTTTCTTAACAGAGCACGCATTTTGATAATAAAATTCAATAATTTGCAAGCGTTGTACGTTTGTAAGACGATTCATGGTTAAATTATAGACCAAACTGAAGATGTTTGACAGTGAAACAAAACACGAAATGTGCGTCAGCTGTTTAAATCAGTGTTGCCAAAAAGATAATAGCTAAAAATCACTTTATATGGAAGTAATTATTTTTCAGGGTGGGACAAATGCTAGGAAATTATATAAACTTGTCAATTTATCTCATTGGAGTTACTCTATGTGGAAATGGAGCCCAAAAATGTGATTAACAATTGACAACAAATGACCCATTATTTCGACGATAACGAAATCATAAGAGAGAGATCATTTTGAAAAATGCATCAACAACTTAGGTTATGGTCGTTCTCTATGCAAAAAACTTGATAGATCTGGGGAAACCCCCGTATCTAAAAATAAATATTCGGTTATGGCCCCCCAAATATCAGACAAACAATATTTTTCTGAGTGTAAAAAACCAAAACAAGCCATGAAGTTCTTTTACATTTCCAAAACAGAGTTGCTGTGTTTATTTCCTACCGAAAAATGAGAGAAATAAAGCAAAAGCAACAACATTTTTCTTGTTGTATATAGGTTATAAACATAAAAGAAAAGTTATTTTTAGCCAAAAAGAAAACCACGAAAAAATCACAGACAGCGACAACCAACCGACCAACATTGAACAACACGACACACGAAAATTGTAACGCACTTCAAGTGATCAGCAACACCAGAAATCGGCAGCGTGGTGCAACATCATTGGAAATGAAAAGCAAATGGTCACCACAACTACATACAACTTCAACTCCAAGTGGTAGACAGCAGACGGTAGACATGATCGCTCCTCTTAATGTCTTTTTTTTTCTTTTCTGTTGTTGTTGCGAAGGAAAAGAAACTCTTTTTCCCCAATTGCAGCTGTGCGTTTTCGTTTTTGGCATTCTGTTCGATTCTTGTTGTTGTTGTTATTTTATAGACTACAAAAATTATTCAAGCCTCCACCGATGCGCACCACCAACGTTTCTTGCGCATAATTTTTGGGATCTGTAGAATTTCTTTGGTAATTTTCTGCAAAAAGAAATTTCTTTCTTTGGACTTTTTTGTGTTAATTTTTTTTTTTGATTTTTTTCGCAATTAATGTTGACCCCAAAACCAACAAAAAATCCGTGGAGAAGGGGAACGCGCACTCCCAAGAAAATAGCCAGCCATGTAGCCAAAGTCGGAATTAGTTTTTTTTCTTTCTTTTTATAAGAATACGGACATGTCAGCTTGGATGAATTGAGAAAAGAATTGTCGTTGTGATACAATGTTGCATAGAAAATAAATCTTGAAATTGCCATGACAGTGGCATGATAACGACGATGTTGGCAATTTGCCTAATTCCTTGTTGCTGTTGTATGACGCTGCCGTTTTGTTGGTGTCGCTTCTACAGTGATCATGGCGGAAAATAACTGGCATGAATTAGCGTACGTAAGAAATATAACAACTGAAAATGGAAAATCAAACATCAATTAACAATGATTACACTAGTTTACAAAAAAGCGAAAAACCAACATATCTGCAAAGCGATCACAAAAACATTGCCTGTTCCTCCGATCTTGATGGCGAATAAAGCAAAATTTTTGGTTTATAAATTAAGTATTTTTAATTTAATTATTTAGGTATCTCAACTTGTTTTGGTAAATATAATGTAATTGCTTCTAGTTTTAACGAGAATTATAAAATCTTAACAAATATTTATTTTTATTTTTTATAAAAAAATATTAATAGCTAAAGTCTCGCTAAAACTCTCCATAAGTATTTTTGATGTAGATAATAATAGCTTTACAACAATTAAAGTCCTGACTGCAGTCGAAATTAAAAATATTCGCTCAAGTTATTTTAAGCTGACTTTAAAAAAGTTGTTTTTGTTTCTAACTACACATTTTATATTTTTAATGTGGTTGCGCAAAAAATTAAATAGGATTTTTTCTAATAATAATTGTAATTTTTTAGATGAAAATAATAACGATTATGAAGGCTTTAACATCGACAGGTCCGAATCTTATATATTACCGGCAGATTAGAAGCCGTAGACTTTTACGTATAAGTGCAGTAAAATATTAGGAAAATATACTGCTTGAATACAAACAAGTAAGGAAAGACTAAAGTCGGGCGGGGCCGACTATATAATACCCTACACTACTTCCTGCGTGTATACCTTGCTTTGATTACTAAAACCAAGGTATTTCATGGGAGCAATTTTATGTAGTTCATATAAATTATACTAAATTCATCTTTAGTCAAATTTAATGAATATGGTAATTAATAAAGTAATTGATCCAATTTTCCAGCAGATATTCCGAGTAAAGTAAATATAACATGATCTGGAAAAATTGATCAAGATCCAAAGACAAATACAAATTATACAGCGGTAATAGGATAAATCGGACGGACATTTGAAATATAATATGTAAAGTTTGGCCAAAGTCGGTTAAACATTCGGGAGCATAATTTATATTGGGGCTATATCTTAATCTGAACCTATCTTAACCACTTTCAGCATAGGTGTTTCTAGTTCGATTATAAAATGCCAATTTTAAAGAAAATTAGGTACAATATGTGGATTCTAGAGCGGAAAAAGTCAAATCGGGAGCGACATTTGTATGGGGACTATATCTAAATTTGAACCGATCTTACCCAATTTATGCATAGGTGTTTCTAGTTGGATTATAAGATGTTGTACCAAATTTAAAGAAAATCGGGTACAATATGTCGTTTATAGAGCGGAAAATGTCAAATCGGGAGCGACATTTGTATGGGGGCTATATCTAAATCTGAACCGATCTTACAAATCTGATCTAACAAACAGAGATTTTTCGAAATTTGTACTTTTAAGGGAGGAAAGAGACAACAAGGGATACAAATGGTACCAACTAAAGTATTGCAGCTATAGTCGTGAAATTTGGTATGTAAATTCCTCTCACCACATAGAACCGCAATATAAATGCATTTTTGTACTTTTAAGGCATAAATGGATATTTAAAAAAGTGTACTTATAATGAGGATGACGACAAGGAATGAACGTGGTAAAAGAAAAGCTCTGCGGTTGTATTTATTGTTCAAAACTGGGTAAAAACGGGCATGGATAGATCATCTTAGAATTTTGCGATCAAGTTTAAGATATTTCAAAGCATTACAAACGGACAAACTTAGTATAGCCCATATCCTATGTTGGAGGGTATAAAAATGTAAAAACTTAGACATTTCTGAGGAGAAACTGCAGAAAGCCCACTCTAAATTCTATTTATATTTAGAACACAGAGGTAAATACATATTTGCTAAGAAACATTTTTTAAAAAGTCATTCTCTTTTCAAAAATAAAAAATACTTTTTTTCTTAGTTTTCAAAAATTTTTCATTTTTTATAGAACAATAGATTTGACAGGTCGAGTAAATGCCATTTTGTAAAATATGCAAAACTTCAATGTTACATGGTTGCCAGCTTTCAAAAATCGTCTAACATAATATCTTGCAATGCCAATACTTCACCAACTTTAATCGAACTTCGATAATTTATCTTTGGTTTTCATTGTTGGTTTGACATTCTTCTATAGATGAATTATTTAAAATTCAATCTTTTGGATTTTTCCTATTTTAGAAATACTGGGATCATTTTTATACCCTACACCACTTCGTGGACTAGGGTATTATAAGTTAGTTTTCCGCCAAATGTTTGTAACACCAAAAAATAATCGAGCTACACCCACCTTTAAGTATACGGATCGGCTTAGAATTACCAGCTGAATCGATTTACCGATGTCTGTCTGTCCGTCTGCTGTCCATCTAAGCTTGTTCGCACTCTACAGGTCGCAATTGTGGTCCGATTATCATGAAATTTGGCAGAAGTTACTTTTTTTGGCCAATGACGATTGGTATTGAATTTGGAGGAAATCGGTTCAGATTTAGATATAGCCCCCATACAAATGTTGCTCCCGATTTGACTTTTTCCGCTCTAGAAACCACATATTGTACCCGATTTTCATTAAAATTCGCACAACGTTTTATAATCGAACTAGAAGCACCTATGGTGACAGTGGGTAAGATCGGTTCAGATTTACATATAGTCCCCATACAAATGTCGCTCCCGATTTGACTTTTTCCGCTCCAGAAACCACATATTGTACCCGTTTTCTTTAAAATTGGCACAACATTTTATAATCGAACTAGAAACACCTATGCTGAAAGTGGGTAAGATCGGTTCAGATTTAGATATAATCCCCATACAAATGTCGCACAACATTTTATAATCGAACTAGAAGCACCTATGGTGAAAGTGGGTAAGATCGGTTCAGATTTATATATAGTCCCTGTACAAATGTCGCTCCCGATTTGACTTTTTCCGCTCCAGAATCCACATATTGTTCCCGATTTTCTTTAAAATTGGCACAACATTTTATAATGGAACTAGAAACACCAATGGTGAAAGTGGGTAAGATCGGTTCAGATTAAGATATAGCCCCAATACAAATGTTGCTCCCGAATGTTTAACCGATATTGGCCAAACTTTACATATTATATTTCACCAATAAACATACATGGTGAAAGGGGGTCACATCATTACAGGTTTCAGTATACCCCCATACAAATATCCTTCCCGATTTAACACTTTTTTGTCAAACACATACATTTACATAATTCAAAAATCCTTCCCGATTTCACTTTTTTACCGAATTGAATTGTAATGAGATAGAAAGTGGGGTGTATCATATAGTCGGCTCCGTCCGACTTTAGGCTTTCCTAACTTATTTGGGAGATACCCATATGTCCATACCATATATCCATAGAAACTACATCTGACATCGGATCTTCATCAAATTTTGCAGATCAATTTATATTTCAACTAGGAATACCTACCGCCGATGAGAAATATACAGGCGCATGTTTTGGCACAGTCCTCAAGTGTTGTTATAGGCCCCTTCAAATGTCCGTCCGATTCATCCTATTACCGCTGTATAATCTGTATTTATCATTGATCAGCATCGATAAATTTTTGCAGATCATGTTATATTTACTTCACACGGAATATCTGCTAGAAAATTGGATCAATTACTTTATTATTTACCGTATTCGTTAAATATGATTAAAGATGAATTTAAGTATACTGAATAATTTATAAGAACTACATTAAATTGCTCCCATGAAATACCTGGGTTTAGTAATCGCACGGTGTATGGTATTATATAGTCGGCCACGCCCGACTTTAGCCTTTCCTTACTTGTCATAAAAGTCTTAAATTTTGGTCACTTTTCGATTTCCAGTGTCAATCTCGAAACGAATAAAAAAATCAGTTTGAATGCGCTATTTTTATACCTTTTTCTCCGACAAATAGATTTGTATCTTAAATTTCACAATTATTTATTAAACTAGAGGTAGTTTTCTTGGCAAGAACACCAGAGACATATATTGTACGTACTTCTTCATCAAGAAAGGAGGTTAGGTTCTCCGAACATGACTGATGTTGCCAAAATATTTAGAAAAATCCGTTAGCGTTCTGGCCTCAGCGTACGTGCGAAATTTTCTCTAGATCGTTTGTTGATTCTTCAATTTTCCCTGAAGTGTTACATTTTCTCAGTTACCTTGACACAATTTCTTGTATTTATTTATTTTTTGATAGCTTTGATTTTTTGTTGTAATCTCAACAACAATGAATAAAAATCTCAACGTTAGCATAATCGTTGAAAATTACAAAAAATGTTTAAAATGTTCAGTGCAGCAAATAAATGTAATGTACAAAATACGTATGTGAAAATGCAGATATTAAAGTATACATACATACATATTAATATAAGTATAAGTTAGGGTGGTTCTTAGCGTAAGGTAATTTGGAGATTTAAAACGAAAATCGAAAATAATTCACAAACGGTAATTTAAAATCGATCTGGTAGTTTTTTGATTATTAAAATTAAATTCGAAAAAATATTGTATAAATTGCACGCCTTGCAGTTGTTTCATTGTATACAATTAGATGAAAACAAAACTTTTCTAAAATTTACAATTAAGTACCACCCTGGTATAAGAAGATATATCCGTTGTACATCATGTACTTGAATATATATACATATGTTAAGTACATAAGTACTAGCTTACAAAATGAACAGAAACTTACATGTGATAAGCAATTATCGATGTTAATTTTTTACTCGAATACAATTAATGGATATGATGACGAATAGATTGTTAACGTCATGATATGTACTAGTAACTGAGATTTCTGTCAGTACACTTAAAGAAAAAATATCATAATTGCAGTGAGATGTTTTGTATTATTTAGGAAGTGAGAAATACCTCTGCGATATTTATTATTTATGAGCGTTAACATTAAGTATGATCAAGATTTCAATTAAATAGAAAACACAGTTTTTACAGTTTCCCAACATTTTTTCTCAGTGTTCATTACTATTCCAAAATAATTGGCTCAATAATCATTGTAATAAATGCACTTTAAGAATGAAAATCGGCCAAAATGCTTCGATTCATCAAAATACTTGTTGAATTGTTTTATGTTTTTTTGCTCTTTTAATGTTGTTCGTAAAGTGCTGAGACCAACTGATATAAATCCGACTTGGAGACAAAGTGCAATTACAAGAATAAAACGCTTACCACATGCTATGACGTTTAGGAATTTAAACATGTAACAACTATCAGAATGTATCTCAAAACAAGTAAGGAAAGGCTAAGGTCGGGCGGGGCCGACTATATAATACCCTACACCACTCCCTGCGTATGTACCTCGCTTTGATTACTAAACCTAGGTATTTCATGGGAGCAATTTTATGTTGTTCATATAAATTATACAGTTACTATAAATTCATCTTTAGTCAAATTTAACGAATATGGTAAATAATATGGTAATTGATCCAATTGTCTGACAGACAAATACAAATTATACAGTAGTTAACCAAAGTCATACCAAAGTATGGACATATGGACATCACCCAAACAATTCTCATTGCAATTCAATTCGGTAAAAAATTGAAATCGGGAAGGATTTTTGCATCCTATAAATGTATGTGTTTGACAAAAAATGTTAAATCGGAAAGGACATTTGTAAAGGGTGATTTTTTAAGAGCTTGATAACTTTTTTTTTAAAAAAAACGCATAAAATTTGCAAAATCTCATCGGTTCTTTATTTGAAACGTTAGATTGGTCCATGACATTTACTTTTTGAAGATAATTTCATTTAAATGTTGACCGCGGCTGCGTCTTAGGTGGTCCATCCGCTTAGTCCAATTTTGGCATTTCCACGTTTTTGAGTAACAGAGGCCCAATTGCTGCGAACGGCGACGAATCGATAATTGATGGTCATCATTAACACTGGCCGATACAGCTGCGATATTTTCTTCAGTTCGCACTCTACGTAAGCGTGTTGGTGGTTTAATGTCCAACAATGTAAATTTGGTGCGAAATTTAGTCACAATAGCCCGAATAGCCGCTTCAGTGGGTCGATTAAACTGACCATAAAATGGAAGCGCGCAATGAACTTTCTTAACAGAGCACGCATTTTGATAATAAAATTCAATAATTTGCAAGCGTTGTTCGTTTGTAAGACGATTTATGATGAAATGTCAAAGCATACTGAGCATCTTTCTCTTTGACACCATGTCTGAAATCCCACGTGATCTGTCAAATACTAATGCATGAAAATCCTAACCTCAAAAAAATCACTCTTTATAAGGGTATATTGAAACCTGGAAAGATGTGACCCGCTTTCACCATGTCTGTTTATTGGTGAAATGTAATATGTAAAGTTTGGCCAAAATCGGGTAAACATTCGGGAGCAACATTTGTATGAGGGCTATATCTAAATCTGAACCGATCTTACTCACTTTCATCATAGGTTTTTTAGTTGGATTATAAAATGTTGTGCCAATTTTAAAGAAAATCGGGTACAATATGTGGTTTCTAAAGCGGAAAAGTGAAATCTGGAGCGACATTTGTATGGGGGTTATATCTAAATCTGAACCGATCTTACCCAATTTTTGCATAAGTGTTTCTAGTTGGATTATAAGATGTTCTGCAAAAATTTAAAGAAAATCGGGTACAATACGTCTTTTCTAGAGCGGAAAATGTCAAATCGGGAGCGACATTTGTATGGGGGCTATATCTAAATCTGAACCGATCTTACCCAATTTTTTCATACGTGTTTCTAGTTGGATTATAAAATGTTCTGCAAAATTTAAAGAAAATCGGGTACAATATGACGTTTCTAGAGCGGCAAATGTCAAATCGGGAGCGACATTTGTATGGGGGCTATATCTGAATCTGAACCTATCTTGCCCAATTTTTGCATACGAGTTTCTAGTTCGATTAAAAAATGTTCTGCCAAATTCAAAGAAAAACGGGTACAATATGTCGTTTCTACAGCGGAAAATGTCAAATCGGGAGCGACATTTGTATGGGGGCTATATCTAAATCTGAACCGATCTTACCCAATTTTTGCATACGCGATTCTATTTGGATTATAAGATGTTCTGCAAAGTTTAAAGAAAATCGGGTACAATATGTCTTTTCTAGAGCGGAAAATGTAAAATCGGGAGCGACATTTGTATGGGGGCTATATCTAAATCTGAACCGATCTTACCCAATTTTTGCATACGCGATTCTATTTGGATTATAAGATGTTCTGTCAAATTTAAAGAAAATCGGGTACAATATGTCGTTTCTAGAGCGGAAAATGTCAAATCGGGAGCGACATTTGTATGGGGGCTATATCTAAATCTACAATCGGACTACAATTGCGACCTGTAGAGTGCGAACAAGCTTAGATGGACAGCAGACGGACGGACGGACGGACAGACAGACATCGTTAAATCGACTCAGCTGGTGATTCTAAGTCGATCCGTATACTTAAAGGTGGGTCTAGCTCGATTATTTCATAGTGTTACAAACATTTGGCGCGAAACTAACTTACTAACCACGAAGTGGTGTAGGGTATAAAAAGAATACAAATTTCTTGACACAATGAAATATAATCACTAAATTGTGATTAATATTTTTGTTTTAAACTCAAACCCAAGTTCGACGACAAATTACCTACAATGAATAAGCTCGACAGGGGATATCCATTTGTCGAATATGAGGCTGAGATATACAAGAACTTTAAACTTGATCGCGCCATCAGACAGTAGAGTTTTACCTATTTTTGCCAAATATATCTCTCATTAAATGTAAGATATCAATTAAGTGCTTAACTTCACAGTACTGTCAAACTTTAGTTTCTTATCATATTAAAAAAATATTTTTTAAGTAATGTTTGCTTGGTCAATGTGAAATTGTTTTTAACCATAATTTTTAAGATGCACAATTTTCTGTGATATTTATATAATCTGTATCTATAATTACATGAATAATCATTCTAGAGTACTACCTGAAGATGCAATTCATGGAATTGCGAAAAATTGGAATTTAATAAAAATATAAAATCTGAACCAATCTGACTCACTTTCGCCATAGATGTTTCCAGTTGAAATATAAGGCGTTGTTCCAAATTTGAAAAAAAAATGACAAAAAGTGGTCTCCAGAGCGAAAAAGTCAAATCGAGAGCAAAATTTTTACCATATCTGAATCTAAACCGATCTTACCGGCTTTCACCTTAGATACTACTAGCTGGATTATAATTATTGTTGTACCAAATTTGAGGAATATTGGTGTTGTTTCTAGATCGAAAAAGTCATATCGATAGCGTAATTTGTACGAGGGCTATATCTAAATCTGAACCGATCTTACCCGCTTCGCCAAATTTAAAGAAAATCGGGTACAATATGCGGTTTCTAGAGCAGAAAAAGTCAAATTGCAACTTAAATTTGTATGGGAGCTATATCTAAATCTGAACCGATTTCATCACAGGTGTTTTTAGTTGGATTATAATATGTTGTTCCAAATTTAAAGAAAATCGGGTACAATATGTGGTCTCTAGATTGGAAAAGACAAATTTGGGGCCACATACAGGGTGGCTGATGAATGACACTACATTAAGAAACTAAAATAACTTTTTGTTTAATTCATGTAAATTACTTTTTCTTTGTTCATTTGACAACCGATACATTTTTATTAAACCTTTTTAACGGGTTTAAAAATAAGAGAATTTAAATGACATGACGATAGCCGGTGACGTATGTGCAAAATTCATTATTCATTACATCCTGCAGAGTTGCAGTAAGAATTGTTTCAATTGTTGTTCGAATGCATTGCTTTAAATCATCCATTTTTTTGATTTGGTTTGTAAACTTCCAGATGAAGTAACCCCACAAGTAAAAGATAGGTGCAGTGAGGTCACGAGACTTTGGGGGCCAACGAAATGTCGAGTGTCTAGAAATCACCTTCTTGGGGAACTTTCGCAGCAATTCTCTCTCATAGCAGGACCTGGCTATGTGACAAAGTCGCATCATCCTGTTGAAACCACACAGTGTTGAAAGGGATTCACTTTCGATGCAGTTCTGCAAAGAATAAGTCCTTTAACAACAGCATTAAGTAGCATGGTAGCAGTATTCATCAGCCAACCTGTATGTATGGGGGCTATATCTAAATCTGAACCAATCTTATCCACTTTTACCATAGGTGTTTCTGCTCTAGAAACCACATATTTTAACACATTTTCTTCAAATTTGCCAAAATAACTTATATTTCAGTTAGAATCACCTGCGGTGAAAATGAGTCAGATCGGTTCATATTTATTTATATCTCCCAATTTCGATCCTGGCTTGACTTTTTCCGCCCTATAAACCACGTATTTTCATTGATTTTCATCAATTTTGGCACAACACCTTATATTTCAACAATAAACATCGTCTTATAGTCGTAGATCGGTAGGGATTGACTAAAAATACCCATAATAATCCCCAATATTTTAGCGTATTTAAGCATGTTTTTGAATATGTCTGTTTATATTTGCTTGATATTTGGTATGCGCATTTCCCTTATAGCAAAAACGTGCACCATAAAGTGATTCTTATTTGTAGGGGGTGAAATGGGGCAAAAAAAAAAGGGATACAAATGGTACATATTAAACGACAACAGCTAGAAACACGAAATTCGGTTTGTACATTCCTCTAATTGAGTAGATACATAATATAAAAGTATTTTTTCCAAATTCGTACTTTTAAGGTGTAAAATGAGAATAGAGGGATAAAAATGGTACCAACCAAACGGTTGTACCTAGAATAATGAAATTCGGTGTATACATTCCTCTGATTGCGTAGACACTTAAAATAAACAGATTTTTCGAAATTCGTACTTTTTGGGGTTAAAATGGAAAAAAGGGGATACAAATAGTACCAACCAAATGACCGCAGCTATAATCATGCAATTCGGAGTATACATTCCTCTGACTGTGTAGACACGGAAAATAAACGGATTTTCCGAAATTCGTACTTTCAAGGGATACAATGGTACTGAAGGATAAAAATAGTACCAACTAAACGACTACAGCTAGAATGATGAAATTGAGTAGAAACGTCAAGGGGATAAAAATGGTACCAAGCAAATGGACGCAGCTGGAATCATGGAATTCGGTGTATACATTCCTCTGACTGCATAGGCACGCAAAATAAAAAGTTTTTTTCCAAATTCGTAATTTTTCTTTTACGGCAAAAATTGGTTAGGTTATTTTGCACTATGTACGTCTGATAATGGATTTTCAAAATATGTACTTTTGGAATTAAAATAGAATGGAAATACAACCAACTGTAGCACCCACTATCTACCAATATTTATGGTATTTAAGCTTATTGAAAATATAAATATAAGAATATTTATTTTTTGATTTGAAATAAATAATTAAAATATTATATTTATTTATAAAATTATTTTTTCAATATTTGTATTTGTTTTGGTTGGCTATATTAAAAAATTTATATTATCCTGTAATATTACTGCACTTCTACGAAACCCGACAACCTCCGTTTTTTCTTGTTTTTATGTTACATTTTGGTCCATTTTTTCTGAATTAATAGAACCATGAAATCACTTTAAATATAATTGTTGTATTGCTTTATTTCCGTGGGTTGACTTGGAATTATTTCGTTATTTGTATGGACTCCGACCAAGGCTAATATATATGTGTTTGATCCAACTTAGTTTACTGTAGAAATTTAATCTTCTCTTAGTTCTTTAAACTCTGCAAATCCAGTTTGAGGTATTAAGAGTTGTAAAATGTTTCCGCCGTTGTTTCCAAGCTATAGTTAATTAGTGTAATGAAGTGTTAGATTTTTTTTAAATTGACTACCGTTCCTCGTACATTTTCTAAACAGACTATCAATTAACCATCTTTTCCAATGTATTTTACAATGTACGTCATTCGAAAATAAACAATATTGATTTAATTTAAACTGACACATTTTATTACAAACATTTCATATCAGTCCCACTCTCACTGGTTGTACAATAATTTCTTTTTTTATAAAGGGTGTTTTTTATTGAGGTATAGAACTTCGAATTGAAATAAAGCACAAGAAAATCGTTTTAATGTCCATCAATTTGGCTTTATTGGAAGGATAATTTTATGCCATTAATGTTTAAATATGATTTCGGGCATGTGGCCGCCGCGGCTGGCTCGAATATAGCCAATTCTACAGGTCCAATTTTCAACCACTCCAATTGCTGTGCACGGTGGCGAATCGATTCATTCGGGTCCTCTTCAACACTTTGCTCTACAGCGGCAATTGTTTCTTCGGTGCGCACTGTTCGACGTCTCTGCGGATGCGTATTATCACATAGAGTAAACGTAGTGCGAAAACGATCCATGGTTAACCGAATTAATTGCTCTGATGGACGATTATGTCGACCATAAAATGGACGGAGCGGTGAACTTCGCGAACTGAACCATTACTTTCGAAATAAATTTGCACGATTTGCAAGCGTTGTTCTTTTGTCAACCTGTTCATGATGAAATGGCAAACCAAACTAAATATTAATCACTTGACAGCTGACAAAATGGCCGCCAGTTAAAAAAGTGATGCCAACTTAAAGTTCTATACCCCAATAAAAAACACCCTATATAATTAATAAAACAACATACATATAAATTATATTGATAATGAAAGTGAGACTTGATGTCGACACGACTATATGTATTGTCAAGCAGTTGTGCTCTTATAAAGACATAAAGTTTATCTAAAGAAAGACTTTTCGAAATGCGGTCACCTACATATTTTTTATGAACTTTAAATAAAAACTTAACCCATTTTGTTTTGTTCTCGTTGAAATAAGAGATAATTTGAAAAAGAACATGATGTTTACTGTTTTCGTAATGGAATAAACATTTGTTGTTGTTCACTTGTTCACAGTTCAGTTATATTCCTGGTTGTCGTTGAGGGAAATAAACAATTTATTTAAATTACTTCACATGTTTAAACATGTGCTGGTGCAGTTGGTCTTTAAGATATTTTTGAGACAAATGAAATGCATTTCATTTATCAAATAACCTGGAAGAAGGGGGATAATATTTCGCTCCATATGGATGTGATCACAACTTGTAATTGTAAAGTATATATATAATATATTGGCTCTAATATGATCTGATCTATGTGAAAGTGGCGTGTTCTTGAGGGGTTATCTTAAGTAAAAAAGTTGTTCACCTTAGAAATTATAACTAAAAAATTGAAATTCACTAAAACTAAAAGAACAAGGTCGAATTAATCAACTGCCATGACATCTTTATGAAATTTAGCAATTCATTTAGTTTTTTTTGGCAATGCTTAATCACCATGAAATATGTTCGTTTTTTTGAGAGATGCGTTGAATTGAGGTTTAAATAAACTCGTGCACATTTTCTGCAAGCTATTACATTTATTTTAAATTCTCCGCTCAAGGTGTTATTTTAGCCCATTCATTTCATTATGCAGCAGAAAGATTATGCGAATGATGGTTTAAGCTTAAATAACGTCACATCGTCAAAATATTGGCAATATTACCCAAAAAGTCACACCAAATGCTATAATACCCAAATTTATTGTTTTTAAATACAAACCATTTTTATGAGAAATTCTTTAAACCTGGTCGAAAGTCTTCGGTCGGTAAAGATCTTTCAGCAGGATTTTTTCCAAATTCGTACTTTTAAGGGGTAAAATGGACATAGATGGATCAAAATAGTACCAACAAAATCGCTGCACTTACAATTATGGAATTCGGTATATACACAATCCTCTGACAAGAAAAATAAAAAGGTTTTTCCAAAATCGTACTTTCAATGGGTACAATGGTAACAGAGGGATAAAAATGGTACCAACTAAACGGCTACAACTGGAATGATGGAATTTAGTGTGTACATCCCTGTAATTGCGTGGACACATAAAATAAAGAGATTTTCGAAAGTCGTACTGCGTAGACACGAAAAATAAAAAGGTTTTCCAAATTCATACTTTCAAGGGATAACAAGTAAGGAAGGTTAAAGTCGGGCGTGCCCGACTATATGATACCCTACACTTAGTCATTATACCCATTATTATGGTGTAGGATATAAAAAGGTCATTACATTTGTTATATACGATGCAGCTATACCAGGAGAATATACTACAAATTCTATCTTTATTTGTAAGAAAATTTGAACACAAGCTTGGAATGGGAGCTATATACAAATCTGAACCGATCTGACCCATGTTTCGCAAAGGTTTTCTAGTTGGAATATTAGACGCTTTCTCAAATTTTATGGAGTGGTAAATATGTGGTTTCTAGAGCAGAAAGAATCAAATCGTGAGGTATATATAATCTGAACCGATGTGACCCCCTTTCACTATAGTAATTTCTATTTGAAACATTAGTTGATGTGGGTAGAGCGGAAACAATCAATTCAGTAACGAAATTTGTAGTGGAGCTAAATATATATATATAGCTGAACTCATCTGACCCATTTTCACCAGACCTGTTTTTAGTTGAAATATAAGTTGTTTGCCAAATTTGAAGAAAATCTGTCAAAGTTTGTGGTTTCTAGAGCGGAAAGAGTCTAATCGGAGGAGACATTTGTATGGCTAAATATATATCTAAGCTATATATAAATCTGAACCTATCTATTCTATTTTTACCAGAGCTGTTTTTAGTTGAAATGTAAGTTGTTTTGCCAAATTTGAAGAAAATCTGTCAAAGTTTGTGGTTTCTAGAGCGGAAAGAGCCAAATCGGATGAGACTGAACCGATATATCCTATTTTTACCAGAGCTGTTTCTAGTTGAAATATACGGCGTCTTGCCAAATTGGAGGAAAATCTGTTGAAATATGTGGTTTCTAGAGCGGAAAAAGTAAAATCGGAAGCAAAATTTGTATGGGAGCCATATCTAAATCTGAATCGATTTGCTTCAAATTAAATAGCGTTCGTCCTTATCCAAATTTTCAAAGTTGCAAAGTTTCATTTACTTCTAACAACAATTGCGACCCGGCTTTGATTACAAGAATAGATGGACAGACGGACGGACGGACATCGCTAAATCGACTAAAAAGTGATTCTAAGTCGATCGGTATAATAAACGATAGGTCTATCTTGTTTCCTTTTGGGTGTTACAAACAAATGCACAAAGACATTATACCCTGTGGTGTATGGTATAAAAACGGCTACAGCTGGAATGATGAAAATTGGTGTGTACATCCCTCTAATTGTGTTGACACGTAATATAAAGACTGTTTTGAAAGTCGTACTTGTAGTGGGGTAAAATAGAGAAAAGGGGGTACCAAATGGTACGAACCAACTGGAATCATGGAATTCGATGTATATATTCATCTGACTACATAGACTCACAAAACAAAAAGATGTTTCAATTTTTTACTTTTACGGAAAAAATGGGTAGAATCATGAAGTTAGGTTATCTTCCATTGTGTACGTGAGAGATAATGCATTTTTAAAATTTGCACTTTTGGAATTCAAATAGGAAGGAAATACAACCAAACGGCTGTAGGCACCCAATATCCCCCAATACTTAGCTTATTTAGTAGGTTAGTTAGTATTCGATTTAAAGTTGTATATTATCATCGCTCATGACCATATTATAAAGTGAAAAGTATTTAATACTGTCAATAACAAGTAAGTAAGCTTCAGTCGACTAAACCGACTTATTTATACCCTCACGCTCAGAGAACATATATAGGAAAGTTATAAGGACTTAAATTTAACGCAGGATCCTGTCCTTTGTGTGGAAGGTACTAGGTCCCAGCTTACACATTTATAAAACAATTGTAAAACATGATCAAATATCAAGTCATAGTGGATTCCATGCATCAATATAGAAGTTATAAAGGATTCAATATTACCTAGTATAGATACAAGAAGGGGCATGGCTAAAGCGTAAATATTTATACACTCCACGAGAGTATTATGTCTTTGTGCATTTGTTTCTAACATCCAAAAGGAAGCGACATAGACCCATTGTTAATTATACCGATCGACTTAGAGTCATTTTTTGAATCGATTTCCGTCCGTCTGTCCATCTATTCTTGTAATCAAAGTTCAGGTCGCAATTGTAGCCAGAACCAAATGTAACTTTGCACGACGAAGTTTTTGGGGATAGGCACGATCGCTATTTAATTTGAAGAAAATCGGTTCAGATTTAGATATAGCCCCCATACGAATTTCACTCCCGATTTGACTCTTTTCACGCTAGATATTACAACATATTACAGCAAAACATCTTACATTTCAAATAGAAACATCTATGGTGAAAATAGGTCAGATCAGATTCAGATTCAGATATAGCCCCCATACGAATTTCACTCCCGGTTTGACTTTTTCTGCTGTAGAAATCACATATTTTAACAGATGTTCTTCAAAATTGGCAAAAAATCTTACATTTCAACTAGAAACACCCATGAAACACACCAAATGAGCCAGAGCGGTTCAGATTTAGATATAGCCCCCATACGAATTTCACTCCCGATTTTACTTTTTCTGCTGTAGAAACCACATATTTTAACATATGTTCTTTAAATTGGCAAAACATCTTATATTTAGACTAGAAACACCCATGAAACACACCAAATGAGCCAGAGCGGTTCAGATTTAGATATAGCCCACATACGAATTTCACACCCGATTTGAGTTTTTCCGCTCCAGAAACCACATATTTTAACAGATTTTCTTCAAATTTGGCAAAATATCTTATATTTCCATGAGAAACACCCAGGATGAAAATGAGTCAGATCGGTTCAGATTTATATATAGCTCATATAAAATTTCGCTCCCGGATTGATTTTTCCGCCCCAGCAACCACATATTTCCACCGAATTACTTCAAATTGAGAACTAGAAGAACCTATTACGTAAGTAAGTCACTTTATTCCATATTTGGATATATCCACGATACAAATATTCTTCTCGGTTTGACAAATTGAACCAGGACATATTAGTCTATGATTAGGAAACATACAAAAATTCTTCCCGTTTTCACTTTTTCCGAATTGAATTGTATTCTGATAGAAAGTGGAGCGTATCATATAGTTGGCCATGCCCGACTTTAGCCTTTCCTTAATGGTTTTTAGGTTTAAAGTGATTATAAAAACATTTTCAAATGTCATATTGCAAATGATCTTGGCTACCCGTGTGGATGTTATATCGGTTTTATTGTACATATTCCATGCGAATGTAACCTCTATAAAAGCATTGCCAAATATCAAAATTCACAGTATTTCGATCTTCAGTATAGAAGTTATAACAACTTTAATTATACGTAGTTTTGTGTTATTTGTGTGGGAGGTACTGGAAAGGGTGTGGCAAAACCCTCCATATTTAGTACACTTAAAGTATGCATCAATTGCAATCGTTGACCACTGTTAATTATACCCTACACCTCTTCGTGGACTAGAGTATTATAAGTTAGTTTCGCGCCAAATGTTTGTAACACCAAGAAATAATCGAGCTAGACCCAACTTTAAGTATACCGATCGGCTTAGAATCACCAGTTGAGTCGATTTAACGATGTCTGTCTGTCCGTCTGTCCGTCCGTCTGTCCATCTAAGCTTGTTCGCACTCTACAGGTCGCAATTGTTGTCCGATTGCCATGAAACTTGGCACAAGTTATTTTTTCTGGCCAATGACCATTGGTATTGAATTTGGAGGAAATCGGTTCAGATTTATATATAGCCCACATACAAATGTCGCTCCCGATTTCACTTTTTTCGCTTTAGAAACCACATATTGTACCCGTTTTTCTTTACAAATGGCACAACATCTTATAATCTATCTTAAAACACCTATGGTGAAAGTGGGTTAGATCGGTTCAGATTTAGATATAGCCCCCATACAAATGTCGCTCCCGATTTCACTTTTTCCGCTCTAGAAACCACATCTTGTACCCGATTTTCTTTAAATTTAGCACAACATCTTATAATCCAGCTAGCAACACCTATGCTGAAAGTGGGTAAGATCGGTTCAGATTTAGATATAGCCCCCATACAAATGTCGCTCCCGATTTGACTTTTTCCGCTTTAGAAACCACATCTTGTATCCGATTTTCTTCAAAATTGGCACAACATTTTATAATCGAACTAGAAACGCCTGTGGTGAAAGTGGGTAAGATCGGTTCAGATTTAAATATAGACCCCATACAAATGTCGCTCCCGATTTGACTATTTCCGCTCTAAAATCCACATATTGTACCCTATTTTCTTTAAATTTGGTACAACATCTTATAATCCAACTAGAAACACCTATGGTGAAAGTGGGTAAGATCGGTTCAGATTTAGATATAGCCCCAATACAAATGTTGCCCCCGAATGTATAACCGTTTTTGGCCAAACTTTACATATTATATTTCACCAATAAACATACATGCTGAAAGCGGGTCACATCATTACAGGTTTTAATATACCCCCATACAAATTTTCTTTCCGATTTAACTTTTGTTGTCAAACACATACATTTACATAATTCAAAAAATCTTCCCGATTTTAGTTTTTTACCGAATTGAATTGTAATGAGATAGAAAGTCCGTCCGTCTTTAGCCTTTCCTTGCTTGTTTGGGCGATGCCCATATGTCCATACTGTGGTATAACCCAAATGGTGCCCACTCTGATCTATTACAGCTCTAGCAACTACATCTTACATCGTATCTTCATCAATTTTTGCAGTTCATTATATGTTTCAACTATGAATACCTACCGTGAATGAGAAATATATTGGCGCATGCTTTTGCAGAGGCCTCAAGTGTTGTTATAGGTCACCTTCAAATGTCCGTCCGATTCATCCTATTACCACTTTATAATCTGTATTTATCATTGGATCTTGATCAATTTTTCCATATCATGTTTTATTTACTTTACTCGGAATATCTGCTGGAAAATTGGATCAATTACTTTATTATTTATTATATTCATTAAATTTGACTAAAGATGAATTTATATATATATAATATATATATAATATATAATTTATATGAACTACATAAAATTGCTCCCACGAAATACTTGGGTTTAGTAATCAAAGCGAGGTATATATGCAGGGAGTGGGGTAGGGTATTATATAGTCGGCCCCGTCCGACTTTAGCCTTTCCTTACTTGTTTTTATTTATACTCGTATTGTTTTTTATTTTATTTGCTAGGTATTGTAAAAATAACTGTATTCATAGTCAAACACACACAAAATCAAATAAAAATTTACTAATATTAATTAAATAATTAATTAAATATTTAAATTGAAGTTTGATTTGAGTACGTACTTACTCAAATTCTACTGATAATATTAAATACTTAATTTTGCAATTTAATTTCAATGCACCTTTTTGTCGATGACATTTTCTGTTTTTTTTTATATTGAAATATTATAACATTCTTTCCAAATTAACGCCAGCAAAGTCTTCTGAAGATAGTCGTCACCGACCAAAAATCATGATAAGCCATGTGTTAAATGTAAACGCTAGGGTATTATTAGTTTTCCGCCAAATGGTTGTAACTCCAAGAAATAATTGAGCTACACCCACCTTTAAGTATACGGATTGGCTTAGAATCACCAGCTGAATCGAATTAATGATGTCTGTCTATCCGTCTGCTGTCCATCTAAGCTTGTTCGCACTCTACAGGTCGCGATTGTTGTCCGCTTGTCATGCAATTTGGCGGAAGTTTTGTTTTTGCCAAGGACGATCGGAATTGAATTTGGTTCAGATTTAGATATAGCCTCCATACAAACTCCATATAACTTACACTATTATGATCATGACAACATTTTCAGTACCATGTTATATTTGAACTAGAAACAGTTAACGGGAAAGTGGACCACATAGGTCTATGTTTTAATATAGCTCCCATACAAATGCACCTCCGATTTACAATATTACTACTCTAAAATGCATATTTTACATCGGATCTTGATCAAATTTCCCACACATTATTACATTTAGACTAGAAACGCCTATTTTGAAAGGCAGTTATATAGGTCAATGTTTTGGTACAGCCCTTATACAAATGGGTCCCCTCTTTACACTATTATCGCTCTAGAACCCACATCTTACATTGGAGCTTGATAAATTTTGCAGATAATGTGATATATATGAACCCATTTTTTAATGTAGCGCCCTTAAAAATGGGCCCCATTTTTATTATTACCCCTCTAGGACCCACTTTTTACATCGTATTTTTTTTTTAAAATTTGCAGATTATAATATATTTCAACTAAGAATACAAATTCAAATATATCTGTCCATACTTTGGTATAACCCATATGAGCCCCCATTTTACTCTATTACACCTCTAGAAACTACATCTTACATCGGATCTTTATCAAATTTTGCAGGTCATGATATATTTCAACTAGAAAGAATAAGAACTATATAGGCCCATGTTTTGGCGCAGACCCTAAGTGTTGTTATAGGTCCCAACAGGTGTCCGTCCGATTCACCTTATACCGCTGTATAATCTGTATTTTTAATTGGATCTTGATAAATTTTTGCTAGGATTATCTGCCGGAAAATTGCACAAATTACCATATTATTTGCCATATTTCTTAAATTTGACTAAAGATGTATTAGAGTATACTGTATAAATTATATGAACTACATAAAGTTGCTCCCATGACACACCGGAGCGAGGAGTAAACGCAGGGAATAGTGTAGGGTATTATATAGTCGGCCCGCCCGACTTTATCATTTACTTACTTGTTTTTAAATAAGTTAGCATTCTGTAAATTATATTACGGTCATGAACCAGGACAATTTCCCACTTCGAATCAAAATACCCAAAATATATTTTGAAATTCCCTGTCTCCATTTTATATTTTTTGTCCTTTTGACCATCGAAAAAACCCCATGGTTGGGGACAAACCCCCAAATCTGGCAAGCCTACTGTAGGATTTTCGAAAAATCGTTTTTTATTTTCTTGGATGAAAAGTTTATGTCGGGGATACTGTTGTTTATAAGAGAATAGTGTTGAAAAATTATCATAATTAAAAAAATACTTTATTTAATGCAATCACAAATACCCATGACAAAGCAATGCAATGTACACAAACAAAAGCAGATCACAAATTAGTAAACTGTTGGAAATTTGGGAAACTTGTTTCTTTTTTCACACCGTAGACATCACTAAATGTGGCCGATTAATGCAAAGCTCCAACTAAAGCATGTTTGGGCTGCGCCAGCCAACGACAGATGTGTAGCAACAAACTCTCAATTACTACTGCTGCTAGTCGTGGTGGAGTTTTATGTTAATACCAAGGTTTCTCAATGCGATGACAATTTCAAAACTATAGGTCAAAACCTACATTAATCGAATGAAACAAAATAATAAAAACGGCATTAACAATGGAAAAAACCATAGATTTTCTTGAATGAACGAAAACAAATAAAAATAATGTATTTAGTGTTGAGTTTATTGAACTCTTTCGATTGTTTCTGGTTTTGCTGTGACAACGTCAACAACATCAGCACCAGCCGCCGTGGAATATTGCACGTGTATAGCCTAGTTCCAGTGACTTTACGCCGAAAACTGGTCGGTTAACATATATATGTATGTATGTATGTCTATTGGTGACTTTGCTAATTATGCTGTAACTTTCCGAGGTATTAGTGTTTTTTCGAGACAAACAATCCTTGACAGGCATTTCAATTCAGTTCGGTTAGCCTTGGTCAAAAAACTCCCCTGAACTCTAAGAGCATCATCAAATTGGAAATTTTGTTTATCTAGTTTGGATGATGTTTTGAAATACGTTGGAATATATTTGCATGTCTCTCTGAGCATACTGGTTTTTGTAACGTGCACCATAGCATGTCCAGTATATGGAATTTGTCATTTTGTCTGCTGCACCAAAATAAATATATATCGGAGTATGGTTCGTTGGATTAATTGTGTTTGTTCTGAGTTGCAATTAATTACACGGAAATTGATCTTTTTTGTACCGAACCTCATATACGCCCCATCATGGAGTAATTCCATACTATTACGGGCAGTATTGCGATATTTTAAGATGACAATTTTTAAAATGGTTCCCTTAATATTCGTTGCTAGAAAACACCTACTTCATTCATGTCCGATTTCGCCCATTTGTAATTTCTATACCATTTTAATTCTAGAAGTACAAATTTCGAAAATCAATATTCTTCTGCATCCACAGTGGTACACATTTCATGATTCTAGCTACAGCCGTTTTTGCCGTACAAGTTTTATGCTTTTTTACCATTTTGACCATAAAAGTACGTATTCGAAAATTTCATCGTATTTTGCTCGTCTACGCTGTCAGAAATACGAATATTGAAATATATCGAGGGCTTATATTCAAAAGTGGCTATGCACCATTTGCTCAAAAATGAGGTTTTGATGCCAAACTATTCTCAGATTTGGATGTCATCTGTGATATAAATTTGGAAAAGAATATTTTTCCAAAGTAATTTTATTTTTAAATTTTTCTGATTTGGCTATCCACTTACACGTTTGTTTGCGACTGCATAAGTGGCTATGAACATAAAAACAAGTAAACAAGGCGTTAAGTTCGGCCGGCCGAACTTTATATTCCCTCCACCATGGATTGCATTCCACAGAGGCTGTCGATTTTCGTAGAAGTGCAGTATTATTACAGGAAAAAATATATTTTTTTAATATAGTCAAACCAAAGCAAATACAAATATTGAAATAATAATTTTATAAATAAATATAATATTTTTATTATTTCAAACCACGCTTATAAGACTACCACTACATTTACATATCGAAAAATATTTCAAGTCAATTCAAAAACTAAATATTCTTATATTTATACTAGCAGTACCCACAGCTTCGCACGCGAAAAAGCCAGTTATTTGTTAATTTTATCCGTCTCTGTTTTTGGATAGTATTTATTTAATTTTCTTTTGGTGGATGTAGATAAATATAAAATAGTAATTTGGAAACGTCCTATTAGCTAGCACTCACGCACAGTCAAAGGAATGTGCTTGTCGATATGCACTATTTTAGCTGAACTACTTCGTATGTAAAAGTTTTAAAATTTTCTACCAAGTTTTGAACTAAATATTACAACCATTTATATCCTTGATCTCATGTTTCTAGATTCAGCCAGCCAGTTTATAACTTTTAGCACTTCTTTCCCAAAAAGTACACATTTTGAAAAATCACTATAGGTAAAATGTGTTTTTGCTTCCACTAAAAATATGTATTATTATTTATTTGGTAACACATTTATTCCTTGTTGTCCCGTATCCCGCATTTTAAGTACAAATTTTGAAATATCCATTTATATTCCGCGCTTACGTAATTAAATGATTGTACAGCATTTTTATTCCTTTTCGTCCCGCGCACCGCTTAAAAGTACAAATTTTGAGAAATCCATTTATTTTGCAAGTCTACGTTGTCAGAGAAATTTAAACACAAAATTTCACGACTATAGCTGAAATATTTTAGTTAGTACTATATTTATCCCGCTCATTGTTTATAAGTACAAAATTAGAAAAATTGGTTTAGATTTTCGCTTCTCGTTGTCAGTGGAACTTAGACACCACATTTCACGACTATAGCTGCAATTCTTAAATTGGAACCCTTTTTGTCCGCCTACCCCCTAAAAAGTACAAATTTCGAAGAATTCAATTATACTGCGCTTGTACATGGTCAGAAGAATTTACATACCAAATTTCACGATTCTAGCTGTAATACTTTAGTTGTTACCATTTTTATCCCTTTTTGTCCCTCTCGCCCCTTAAAAGTACAAATTTTGAAAAAATCCAATTTTACTTCGTTTCTATATGGTCAGAGGAATTTACATGCCAAATTTCACGATTCTAGCTGTAATACTTTAGTTGGTAACATTTTTATCCCTTTTTGTGTCGACGTCTACCGTGAAAATTTCATGACCCTGGCTTCAGCCGTTTGGTCTGGGGGCTGGTCAATGATAAGTCAGTCAGTCAGTCAGTAACGCAACTCTTTTATATATATAGATTTTCAAAAAGCTTAAATACCATAAATATTGGTAGATAGTGGGTGCTACAGTTGGTTGTATTTCCTATTATCCTTAATTCCAAAAGTACAAATTTTGAAAATCCATTATCATAGTGCAAAATATCCAATCTTCATGATTTTACGTTTCTACGCAATCAGAGGAATGTATACACCGAATTTCATTATTCTAGGTGCAGCCATTTTACCCCTTAAAAGTACGAATTTGAAAAAATACTTTTATATTATGTATCTACTCTATTAAAGGAATGTACACATCAAATTTCGTGTTTCTAGCTGTTGCCGTTTGAAATGTACCATTTTTATCCCTTTTCGCTCCAATTCACCCCCTACGAATAAAAATCGCTTTGTGGTGCACGTTTTTATTATAGGGGGAATGCGCACACCCAATATCAAGTAAGTACAAGCAGACATATTGAAAAAATGTGCTTAAATACTCTAAAATATTAGGCAATATTATGGGTATTTTTAATCCTTGTGGAGGGAAAATTTTTTTCCCTTTGGGCCGATTTCGCCCAGTTTCAATCCCATCCGATCTACGACTATAAGACGCATTTATGTAAAGTTCGGACGTCCTTTCGTTTAGATGCTAGCGTGCTTTCAACAGGCGGACGGACAGACATGGCTAGATCGTCTTAGAATTTTATGAAGATCATGATAATATATACTTATAGGGTCTCAGGTCGATATTTCAAGGTGTTACAAACGGAATGACAAAGTTAGGGCATATCGTACTATCAAATTCCATCATTTCGTGTTAATAGCATTTTGATTCCCAAGTTATCAGGCTAAAATAGGATAAATAGTGACTGTAAAGTCAAAAAATTTGAAAAGTATCTTGAGAATACCAAAATATTTATTTGGCATGGGAATGTGTCAGAAAAGTTTCAGAATCTTGGATAAAGAAAGTTAAAATATAAGCAATTGCAACTGCGATTTTTGGATTTTTCAACAATTGCAGCGATTTTAGCGACTGAATACATATATGTTACAAGCGATATTGGTTCTTAATAAACAGACAAAAATTCAGTCGGATTCGTTTTCTAGATCGCGAGAAAAACAAAAATGTCATACATGAAAATCATTTTTGCTATATTTTCATCGAAAATGAAAATTTCCCAAAAATATCCAATTTGTATTTTTTGTTTACCGTGCCCTACCGCAATATACACTTTTTGTAAACAAATTGGAAAAATTGTACCAATCTGGCGGATGACTCTGACTCTTAAAATTAAGGAGAAAATAAGTTATTATGCTCTTCTGAAAAGTTGTTTTTGTTCATAGCCACTTATGAATATAAGCCCTCGATATTGTTATTTTTCCCATTTCAAGAATTTTACTACGAATCCGACCAAGTCATATTTTGAAATGATTGCTAAAAGCCCAAATATTATGCGAAATGTGCACACCAAAAATTATTGCCTTAATATTTTCAAACAAAATTTGGTTTGACAATTTAGTTTGTTTTAAAGGGTGATTTTTTTAAAAGCTATAGGAAAGTTTTTCAAAAAAACACATAAAATTCAGAAAAATGCATGAAATCTTTATTTGAATCGATAGTACGGTCCATATAATTTAATGTTTGAAGATTATTTCATGCAAATGTTGACCTTGACTGCGCCTCAAATGGTCCATCCGCTTAGTCCAATTTTGGCATTTCCACGTTTTTGAGTAACAGAGGCCCAATTGCTGCGAACGGCGACGAATCGATAATTGATGGTCATCATTAACACTGGCCGATACAGCTGCGATATTTTCTTCAGTTCGCATTATACGTAAGCGTGTAGGTGGTTTAATGTCCAACAATGTAAATTTGGTGCGAAATTTAGTCACAATAGTCCGAATAGCCGCTTCAGTGGGTCGATTAAACTGACCATAAAATAGAAGCGCGCGATGAACTGCCTTAACAGAGCACGCATTTTGATAATAAAATTCAATAATTTGCAAGCGTTGTTCGTTTGTAAGAGGATTCATGGTTAAATTATAGACCAAACTGAACCAGCTGTTTAAACCAGTGTTGCCAAAAAGATAATATCTAAAAAATCACCCTTTAATTATTATTTTTAATTGAATTAATTAATTATTATTTTTAATTGAATTAATTAATTATTTTAATTTAACTATAAATTAGATTACAAGTTTATTTGCTTTAAAATATAAATTCAAATAAAGGCATTAGTTGAATCAATTAAAACTGTGATTCAAAATTCATTAAAATGTTCAATTAATTTATTAATCAATATACAATTATTTTAATTGAAAAAAAGATAATTTTGACAATATTTTTAATTGAAATTAATTATATCTTTAATCGAATCTGCGAAGAAAATCATATTTTCACCTCAGTCGATTCATCAATAAGCAGAATTGCCACATTTGGGCGAATGATAATCCAAGAGTGATTGTCGAAAAACCAATGCACCCACAAAGAGTGACTGTTTGTTGCAGGCGGCATCATCGGGCCGTATTTTTTCAAAATGAGGCCGATCAGGCAGTTACTGCTATCGGGAGATGATAACAAACTTTTCATGGCCCGAATTGGAAGATATGGATGTGGCTTCAGCAGAACGGTGTCACATGCCACGCAGCTAACGAAACAATGGCTCTTTTGCGCGCAAATTCAATGACCGTGTTATCTCACGTGGTGGCGATGTCGATTGGCCACCAAGATCATGTGATTTGACACCTTTGGGTTATTGAAAGGGTTATTTGAAAGAAAAGGTGTACGTCGATAAGCCAGCAACAATTCAAGAGCTAAAGGATGAGATAATTCGGCACATAGAATTATGCCTCAGCATCATCGAAAATTTGGACCATCGGATGGAGGTGTGTTCCATTCATAATTGAACCATACCAATATTATCGTAATAAAAAGACACGACACTAATTTCCTAAATAATTTGTGTTTTATTCAAAATCAACATCGGCCCTTAAAATTTAACCACCCTTTAGAAACATGTGTGGTGAAAGTGAAAGAAAGTGAGCCAGATCGGTTCAGATTTATATATAGCTACCATACAAATAATGCTCCTTATTTTACTGTTTCTGCTCTAGAAACCACACATTTTAACCCATTTTCTTTAAATTTGACACAACGACTTATAAAGGTTGATTTTTTAAAAGCTATAGGCAAGTATTTAAAAAAAACACATAAAATTCAGAAAAATGCATGAAATCTTTATTTGAATCGATATAATCCATATAATTCGGTCCATATAATTTAATGTTTGAAGATTATTTCATGCAAATGTTGACCTTGACTGCGCCTCAAATGGTCCATCCGCTTAGTCCAATTTTGGCATTTCCACGTTTTTGAGTAACAGACTCCCAATTGCAGCGACGAATCGATAATTGATGTTCATCATTAACACTGGCCGTGTTAATGATGTTGGTGGTTTAATGTCCAACAATGTAAATTTGGTACGAAATTTAGTCACAATAGCCCGAATAGGCGCATCAGTGGGTCGATTAAACTGACCATAAAATGGAAGCGCGCGATGAACTTTCTTAACAGAGCACGCATTTTGTTGTTCGTTTGTAAGACGATTCATGGTTAAATTATAGACCAAACTGAAGATGTTTGACAGTGAAACAAACCACGAAACGTGCGTCAGCTGTTTAAACCAGTGTTACCAAAAAGATAATAGCTAAAAAATCATCCTTTATAACAACTCAAATCATCTGTGGTGATAGTGGGTTAGATCGGTACAGATTTATATTCAGCTTCCATCCCCATTTTACGTTTTCTGTTCTATAAACCACATAATTTAACCGATTTTGATAATATTTGGCACACTGCACTATATAGCAACTAGAAACATATATGATTAAAGTGGGTTAGATCGGTTCAGAATTATATATAGCTCCTACATGTATTTCGCTCCCGATCTGACTTTTTCCGATCTCCAAACCATACGTTTTGACAGATTTTAATCAAATTTGGCAGAACACCCTATATATTAACTAGAAACATCTCTAGTGAAAATAAGTCAAATCGGTTCAGATTTCTAAATAGGTTTCAGACAAATGTTGCCGATTTTACTTTTTCTATTCTAGAAAACATATATTTTAAAAGATCTTGATCAGAACAAGTTGTATTTCAGCTGGAAACATACATTGTGAAAGAGAGTATCATCGGTCCATGATATAGGACTCTTTGACCTCACCTAATTGAATTGCAATGGCGTAGAAAGTGAAGGCTATCATATAGACGGCCCCGGCCTATTTAAGCCTTTCCTTAATTGATTTATTTGTGTAAGTTTGGCTATATTTAAAAAATGTAAAATGTTCCGTACAAGTGCAGTACGAAAAATCGACAGCCTCTGTTGAATGCAATCCTTTCTACTTGTTTTAAGTATGTTTATAACAAATAAAAATATATATCTATATATATAAAAGAGTTGCGTTACTGACTGACTGACTTATCATTGACCAGCCCCCAGACCAAAAGGGAGAAGCCAGGGTCATGAAATTTTCAGGGTAGTTCCCAAATATGACGTAGACGTCGACTAAGAAAGTACGAAATTCGTACTTTAAGGGAGTAAAAATGGCCCAAAAAGGGATAAACATCGAACCTTCGTCCTGACTAAACGGCAGTAACTATAAACATGAAATTCGGTGAGTTCCTTGCAATGACCATGTAGACGAGCAACAAATAGGGATTTTTCGAAATTTGTACTTTTAAGGGGCAAGCGAGACAAAAAGGGATACAAATGGTACCAACTAAAGTATTACAGCTAAAACGAGAAATTTGGTATGTAAATTCCTCTGACCATATAGAAACGAAGTAAAATTGGATTTTTCGAAATTTGTTCTTTTAAGGGAGAGCGGGACAAAAAGGGATGAAAATGGTACCAACTAAAGTATTACAGCTAGAAACGTGAAATTTGGTATGTAAATTTCTCTGACCATATAGAAACGAAGTAAAATTTGATTTTTGGAAATTTTTACTTTTAACGGGCGAGCGGGACAAAAGGGATAAAAATGGCACCAACTAAAGTATTACAGCTAGAATCGTGAAATTTGGTATGTAAATTCCTCTGACCATGTAGAAGCGCAGTATAATTAGATTGTTCGAAATTTTTACTTTTTAGGGGGTAGGCGGGGCAAAAAGTATTCCAATATAAGACTTGCAGCAATAGTCGGGAAATTTGGAGTGTAATCTGTGTGTAAAGCGCAATGTATATGGATTTTTTTGAAATTTTCTTATAGGGGGTGAGCAACAAGGGATAAAAGAAGTACAAAATAAAGTATTGGAGCTATAGTCGTGAAATGTGGTGTGTAAGTTCCTCTGACAACGAGAAGAGCAAATCTAAACGAATTTTTCGAATGTTGTACTTATACACAATGAGCGGGATAAAAATAGTACCAAAAAATATTTCAAAAATAAAATATTTCAGCAATAGTCGTGAAATTTTGTGTTTAAATTTCTCTGACAACGTAGACTTGGAACATGAATGGATTTCTCGAAATTTGTACTTTTAAGGGGCGAGCGGGACAAAAAGGGATTAATATGGTACCAACTTTAGTATTACAGCTAGAATCGTGTTTACATAATAGCGGAACATAAATAGATATTTCAATATTTGTACTTAAAAGGGGGATACAGGACAACAAGGAATAAATGTGTTACCAAATAAAGTACATATTTTTAGGGGAAGCAAAAACACATTTTACCTATAGTGATTTTTCAAAATGTGTACTTTTTGGGAAAGAAGTGCTAAAATTTATAAACTGGCAGGCTAAATCTAGAAACATGAGATTAAGGATATAAATGGTTGTAATATTTAGTTCAAAACTTGGTAGAAAATTTTAAAAATTGTACATACGAAGTAGTTCAGCTAAAATAGTGCATATCGACAAGCAGATTCCTTTGACTGTGTGTGAGTGCTAGCTAATAGAAGGTTTCCAAATTACTATTTGAGATTTATCTATATCCACCAAAAGAAATTTAAATAAATACTACCCAAAAACAGAGCGGATGAAATTAATAATAACTGGCTTTTTCGCGTGCGAAGCTGCGGGTACTGCTAGTAAATATATATAGAAAATAAAAATAAATATAAAATATTGCGTCTAATAACTATAAATAAAAAATTGCCTTCTCGCCGCTATTGCCCCGAGATTTGTTTCGACTTATAGAAGTTCGAGTTGTGAAGATTTTAAGCTGCAATAATGTTTAAAGAACAAAATATGTTTAAAGAATAAAATATTCGTAGGAATTCTGTAGAAAAATGTTAATTACATAATCAACCATCTTATTCGGTTATGTTTCATTCGCATTCATTCTGCTCTCCTATTTATTTATTTGTTTTATTATGGGTACATCGTGGCTATTACGTGGTACTTGAGTCTATACATGACAAAGTCCACTTGTGCTTAGCTGGGCTAATAGTAACTTGGAAATAGGAGTTAGACAGAGAAGATGTAAAATATTTCAATTAATTTTCATTAATATTTTAGGCAAGCATAAATTAATATATTTTAATTTAATTAAATTATTCTTAATCTACAGCAAAAAATATAAGTATGTATGAATGTATATGAAAGTGGATTCAAGCTGTGATTATTCAAAGTTTTATAGTTCCATGATCGTCTGTTACATTTTTTACAAGGTGTTGATATTTTGCATCAAATATCATTGATAATCGATTGATTCAGCTTTTCCATTTGACAATTTTACGCGCGTTGGATTTCCCCTTGTCGCAACAAGGTAATATACATACAGACATACATTTGTTTGTATGCACGAGTGTTAATCTTATTTAAATTGATTTCTAATTTATTCCATTTCAAAGTTTTATTGCGTTTTTTTGCTATAACTTATCATCTGTCTGTTTTTCTGCTGCTGTTTTGTTTTGTGGCCGTGTGAATGCTTCGATTAGATTACTCAACTTTTGTGTCGCCATATTCTCGGCGACAAATACGAACTTGAAATTGTCTTATTGATTATTTATTATTTATACAAGTGTGTCCTTTTGCAATTGTTAATATGAAAATTAGTTTGTTTTGCAAAAAAAAAAAAGTTTTAACGCACTGAAAACTGATAACACGAGATGCTGATTCAGAGCAAAACTATATTTAATCATTATGAGGAAAATGGTCCCATGGAACAAAGTTCGATTTGCTAGTCATAATTGAAGTTTGATTAACAACGATTTCACCCAATGTATCAAATTAGATTTTAAGGCAGTTAAGTCTGGGACGTCCACCCGCCCGTCTTTCAATTGGGATGAAAAGAGTTAAAAAATGTATTCAAATCTGCAGAAATTCATATTTTCGAAATACAGTGGTTCCAAATAGTTTTTCCAACTCTGCAACTTCTCTGATACACACACATTATTCTTTTCTGGTGGAACAAAGATTTATAGTAAAGATGATTCCTCCGAATAAGAGGGAGCCGTGATTAAGTTATCTATATCACATTTAGTGAATATTTTGAATTGACTCAAACATAAACTTGACTTGGACCACTATCATTGGCACATTTAATGATATCTTAATTATAGAAATTTAATGATATCTTAATTATAGAATTGAATATTCTATTATTATCAAATTTCAAATTTTCTATTTTTTCAATATATGACGGAGAAATATTGAACCAAATAGTTATGCATATTATAAAGCGAAACATTGATGTGTACATTAATGTTTTGACAACTTAAATAAATTTCTGAGGAAAATATTGATTCAGTAAAAAGTGTGCTGTCGGACAGTGTAATTGACGTGTAAATTGAAGTACAAATTGCCTATGTAAACGACTAGATATTTTATAACGTATTTAATAGATATTACACTATCATTCATTATCGAATTCTTCCTAGTATTATGATTACGTTTATCAAATGCGGGACGGAAAAGGATCGTTTCGCATTTCTTTGTGTTGAATTTCATATTCCAATCGATAGCATATTTTTCAACGATATTGAGGGACTCTTGCAATTTAATATTAATTATCCACTCCACGAGAGTATTATGTCTTTGTGCATTTGTTTGTAACACCCAAAAGGAAGCGAGATAGACCCATTGTTAATTATACCGATCGACTTAGAATCACTTTTTGAATCAATGTCCGTCCGTCCGTCTGTCCATCTATTCTTGTAATCAAAGTACATGTCGCAATTGTATCCAGAACCAAATGAAACTTTGCACAATGAAGTTTTTCGTGACAAGGACGAACGCTATTTAATTTGAAGAAAATCGGTTCAGATTTATTCGAATTTCACTCCCGCTTTGACCCTTTTCACTCTAGATACCACATATTTCAACTAATACAAATTTCGTTCCCCTAGAAAGCGCGTATTTTCAGAGAATTTCTTAAAATGGAGCATAACACGTTATACTTCAACTGGAAGAACTTATTGTGAAAGTTAGTCACTTCATTCCATGTTTGGATATAGCCCCGATACAAATATTATTCTCGGTTTGACAAGTTGGCCCAGGTCATATTAGCCTGTGATTAGGAAATATACAAAATTTTTTTCCATTTTCACTTTTTTAATGAATTGAATTGTATTCCGATAGAAAGTGGAGTGTGTCATATAGACGGCCCCCCGACTTTAGCCTTCCTTACTTGTTAATATTAATTTTACTTTTTATCATGAGCTTGGTAAAGTATTATGTAAGCCGCAAATCCTATTCTGCAATCTGAGTAATTTTTGTACCCTCCACTAAGGAAAAGAGTTAGACCCATCGGTTATTATACAGATCGGCTTATCACTTTTTGAGTCAATTTAGAGATGTCCGTCTGTCTTTCTGTCCATCTATTGTTGTAATCAAATTGCAGGTCGCACTTATTGTCCGATCGTAACAAAATTTGGCACAAGTAAGTTTTGTGGATCACGAACGAACGCTATCCGGTTTGACTTTTGCCGCTCTCGACACCACATATTGTACCCGATTTTCTTTACATTTGGTACAACATGTCATAGTCCAACTAGGAACAGCTATAGTGAAAGCGGTTAGGATCGGTTCAGATTTAGATATGGGCACCTTACACATTTTGCTCCCGATTTGACGTTTTGCGCTCTCTAAACCATACCTTTTCACAGATTTTCTTCAAATTTGGCACAACACCTTATATAGGGTCCGCCAAATAACTTTTTTGAAAATGCTATAAAAAAACTACTGAATATTTTCTCAAATTTCTTTTTTATTTGAATGTACAATCCTTCCGGTTAGTTTCATTCAAATGGCTTCTGAGGGCACCTACAAATAATAGTCCAACGGTTGAATAGTTGAAAAAAAACGTTAGATGGCGGACCCTATATTTGAACTAGAAACATCTGGAGAAGATCAGTAAAGTCGGTTCAGATTTATATATAGTGTCCATATAAATGTCTCTCCCGATTTGACTTGTTCCGCACTTGAAGCCACATCTTTTAACCAATTTTTGGCATAATGGCTCATGTTTCAACTGGAAACAGATCGGTTCAGATTTATTTATAGCTTTCGATTTGACTGTTTCTGCTCTAGAAACCACTCATTTAGCCGATTGTGTTCAAATTTGGTACAATGCATTCTATTATAACTAGAAACATCTATGGTGAAAGTCGGTTAGATCGGTCCAGATTTATATATTGCTCCTACATATATTTCGCTCCCGATTTGACGTTTTCTGCCCTCGAAACCATTTATTTTGACAGATTTTCATCAAATTTGGCACAACACATCATATTTGAATGAGAAACATCTCTAGTGAAAATGAGTCAAATCGGTTCAGATTTATTTATAGCTTCCATACTCCCTATTTGAATTTTCTCTACTCTAAAAACTAAATATATTAACCGATTTCGATCAAATTTATCACAACACCTTATAGAAACGTCTATAGTGAAAATGTGCAAAATCTGTTCAGATTTACAGGGTTTTCCAACAAGAGGTGTTATTTTGAATCAGTCGGAATTTCGGTAGCTGTCACTTTTGAAGTTTTTATTCTTTGACATTTGACAAGTAGGAACTACGCCATTACTAAAAATGTAACGATGCATGCTTCAACAACGCACTGAAATTATTAAAATTCATGAATGAAAATGATCCGGAATTCCATCGAAAAATCATCTTGACTGATGTCGCATCTGGGGCTCGGAAAACCCAAGAGCCTCTCCATCCTCATCGTGTGACTGTTTGGTACGATTTATGGTCCGACGGGGTCATTGGACCTTACTTTTTCGAAAGTGAGGTTGGATCAACTGTTACGGTGAATGGATTGCGCTATCTAGAGATGATTAATGATTTGTTATGGTCGCAGTTGGATGGTATTAATCTGGACTACGTTTACTTTCAACAAGACGTCGCTACATGCCACACAAGCAACGAAATAATTGCTCTTTTAGGGGAAAAGTTTCCGGACCGTGTTATCTCTCGAAGAAGTGATCACAATTGGCCACCGAGATCTTGTGATTTAACACCTTGTGACTTCTTCCTTTGGGGCCACGTGAAAGATAAGGTTTACGCCAACAGACCAGCGTCGATTCAATACCTCAAAAATAGAATTCGTGAGGCTATCGAGGACATAGGGCAGCCACTTTGCGACTTGGTTATGGAAATTTTCATGAAAAGGATATGGTCTGAAAGCGTGGCCGTGGTGGCCATTTGGCTGATGTTGTTTTTCATTATTAACGGCATACCTTCCTCTTTATTATGAAATAAATATCCGATCATGTATCTCTAAAAAAGACAGTTTTCTTTGAATGCCAAAATAAAACCTCTTGTTAGAAACCCTTGTATATATAGATTTCATACAAATGTCTCCGATTTTACATTTTCTGCTGTAGAAAATCCATATTTTAACAGATTTTAATCAGAACAAATTATATTTCAGCTGGAAACATACGTTGTGAAGGTGGATATCATCGGTCCATGATATAGGACTCTTTCCAAAATCCTCACCTAATTAAATTGCAATGACGTAGAATGTGAAGGGTATCATATAGTCGGTCCCGTCCGACTTTAGCCTTTCCTTACTTGTTTTTTTCTTTAGATAAAAAGGTTTGCAGATGTGTTAACTTCGCCTCAATGTTTCTTATTCAATAACTGTACTCAATATATGTGATTAAGATATTAATGTACCTTATATTAACATTTAATATAATTTAATTTGAATGAAAAAAAAAAAAAAACAAAATAAATAATTTAAAATAAAATAACCAATCACAGACAAGCCTCCACCTCGAAATTCCCACAATCCTGATATGGAAACTGAAAGTGTCAAAGGTATGAATTTCAATTGAAATCCGAAATCTTGTATGCCAGATTTTAATCAGAACAAATTATATTTCAGCTGGAAACATACGTTGTGAAGGTGGATATCATCGGTCCATGATATAGGACTCTTTCCAAAATCCTCACCTAATTAAATTGCAATGACGTAGAATGTGAAGGGTATCATATAGTCGGTCCCGTCCGACTTTAGCCTTTCCTTACTTGTTTTTTTCTTTAGATAAAAAGGTTTGCAGATGTGTTAACTTCGCCTCAATGTTTCTTATTCAATAACTGTACTCAATATATGTGATTAAGATATTAATGTACCTTATATTAACATTTAATATAATTTAATTTGAATGAAAAAAAAAAAAAACAAAATAAATAATTTAAAATAAAATAACCAATCACAGACAAGCCTCCACCTCGAAATTCCCACAATCCTGATATGGAAACTGAAAGTGTCAAAGGTATGAATTTCAATTGAAATCCGAAATCTTGTATGCCCGTCACGTTGTTGCGCATGCGTCTTCGCAAAACTTGAACAAAAAAACAACAAATAAAGAAATAAACAAACTGAACTTATTTCAATACATACATATGTATGTATGTATGTATGTATGTACAACGTACATACTCGTATTACCATTTGTTGTGCATATGATTTGCTGTTTGTATTTCGTTTAAATTTACTAGTAATCGCAACAACATCACACCAACACTAACAACTAACAACTGCAGCAGCAGCAACAACACCAACAACAGCAGTAGTAGCAATAGTGGTGATACACTCTCTCAAGGATTACATGCTTTTGACATACGAGTATGGCGCGGTTATTGTCAATGCAATAGCCTACCATCCAAGCGTCTACCAGCAGCGACGATTGTTGTCGTAGTTACTGCAATTCAACGTTGTGTTGTTACTGTAATTGCACGAGTACAACTGCGATTTCCAATCGAGCGACAAATGTGACAAAGTAAAACAAACAAAAACAAAAAAAACATACACACAAAACATTGCTCAAAAAACAAACAGCAACAATGCGAGTAATGAAAACATCAAATTAACACTACCCGACCACAATTCGTAATAAAATTATACAATTTGCATAACAATCGCACATACAGACAGGCATATAAACAACCATACATACGTACATGTAATCGCACATACATTAATATCGATAATATCAAGGTACCCTACTGACCATTATTTTGTTGGAGTTGAATAAACATTTCTTCCAAAGGGTTCCAAATGTACTAAATGGAGGGATCGCAGAGGGAAAGTCGGATAAAATGATAAACATTTTTATAGGGCAGCGAAAAAATACAAAATGTAATTCTGCGGGAAATTGATATTAATCTACTTATTCTGAGATATCACAGAATGGTTCCAAAGTTAATTCTCTTCTTCAATTATTAAGTGTACTTTTATATATAAGTACTATTGTGAATCTTTATTATTATAATATTAATAGTCATCTTCTATATATAAATATCAATATAATTATTAGTCAAAAATCTTCGAAAATGTGTCCTAAATATTATTAGCCCGATTTTCCCCATTTGTAATATTGAAAATCCAATATGTTTCAGAGTGGTACATTCCACCTAATTTTATGATTTTAGCTATAGCCGTTTTAAAGGTACCAGTTTCACTCCTTTTCCTGAACCTAAAAGTACGAATTTATTCATTCGTACCTCTTATTTACCGCGACGAGTGCATATACTAAATATCATGATTCTAGCCACAGCCGTTAGATTGCAGCAAAATTTAATTCCATTTAGATCCTGATGCTATGAATATCGGAATATCTATTTATTATTCGCGTCACAGCAGTCAAATAAGTGTACGCACCAAATTTCATTATTATAGCTGCAGCCATTTGGTTGGTACCATTTGTATCCCCATTCGCCCCATTTTCCGCCTAAAAGTAAAAATTTCGACAAATTCCTTTTTATTTCGCATCTTCGCAGTCAGATGAATGTACACACCGAATTTAATGATTTCAACTTCAGTGGTTTCGTATGAAAAATCCCTCCATTTTACGCATCTACGCAATTAGGTATTTAGCTATTGTCTTATCACTGTTTCCATTTTTATCCCATTTTGCTAAAATGTGTATTTACGTTTTGGTGCTTTTTTACTTCTTTTGAAAACTTATGAAAACTATGGTTTCATCATTTTGCATTTCAGAGAACGTAATGTAATAACTGGACTGACGTACAAAACTAGACCGATTCATACAACGATTTTAAGTAGATCGGCATAATAAAGAGTGATTTTTTTGAGGTTAGGATTTTCATGCATTAGTATTTGACAGATCACGTGGGATTTCAGACATGGTGTCAAAGAGAAAGATGCTCAGTATGCTTTGACATTTCATCATGAATAGACTTACTAACGAGCAACGCTTGCAAATCATTGAATTTTATTACCAAAATCAGTGTTCGGTTCGAAATGTGTTTCGCGCTTTACGTCCGATTTATGGTCTACATAATCGACCAAGTGAGCAAACAATTAATGCGATTGTGACCAAGTTTCGCACTCAGTTTACTTTATTGGACATTAAACCAACCACACGAATGCGTACAGTGCGTACAGAAGAGAATATTGCGTCTGTTTCTGAGAGTGTTGCTGAAGACCGTGAAATGTCGATTCGTCGCCGTTCGCAGCAATTGGGTTTGTGTTATTCGACCACATGGAAGATTTTACGCAAAGATCTTGGTGTAAAACCGTATAAAATACAGCTCGTGCAAGAACTGAAGCCAAACGATCTGCCACAACGTCGAATTTTCAGTGAATGGGCCCTAGAAAAGTTGGCAGAAAATCCGCTTTTTTATCGACAAATTTTGTTCAGCGATGAGGCTCATTTCTGGTTGAATGGCTACGTAAATAAACAAAATTGCCGCATTTGGAGTGAAGAGCAACCAGAAGCCGTTCAAGAACTGCCCATGCATCCCGAAAAATGCACTGTTTGGTGTGGTTTGTACGCTGGTGGAATCATTGGACCGTATTTTTTCAAAGATGCTGTTGGACGCAACGTTACGGTGAATGGCGATCGCTATCGTTCGATGCTAACAAACTTTTTGTTGCCAAAAATGGAAGAACTGAACTTGGTTGACATGTGGTTTCAACAAGATGGCGCTACATGCCACACAGCTCGCGATTCTATGGCCATTTTGAGGGAAAACTTCGGAGAACAATTCATCTCAAGAAATGGACCGGTAAGTTGGCCACCAAGATCATGCGATTTGACGCCTTTAGACTATTTTTTGTGGGGCTACGTCAAGTCTAAAGTCTACAGAAATAAGCCAGCAACTATTCCAGCTTTGGAAGACAACATTTCCGAAGAAATTCGGGCTATTCCGGCCGAAATGCTCGAAAAAGTTGCCCAAAATTGGACTTTCCGAATGGACCACCTAAGACGCAGCCGCGGTCAACATTTAAATGAAATTATCTTCAAAAAGTAAATGTCATGGACCAATCTAACGTTTCAAATAAAGAACCGATGAGATTTTGCAAATTTTATGCGTTTTTTTTTTTTAAAAAAAGTTATCAAGCTCTTAAAAAATCACCCTTTAAAACAAGTAAGGAAAAGCTAAAGTCGGGTGGGGCCGACTATATGATACACTCCACTTTCTATCCGAATACAATTCAATTCGGTAAAACAGTGAAAACGGGAAGAATTGTTGTATGTTTTTTTGTATGACCAGGTCCGATTTGCAAAATCGATAAAAATATTTGTATCGGGGCTATATCGAAACATGGAATAAAGTGACTAACTTTCACAATAAGTTCTTCCAGTTCAAATATAACGTGTTATGCTCACTTTGAAGAAATTCGGTGAAAATTCGTTGTTTCTGGGGCGGAAAAAGACTATCCGGGAGTGAAATTTGTATGGGAGCTATATGCAAATCTGAACCGATCTGACCCATTTTCACCATTGGTGTTCCTAGTTGAAACATAAGATGTTTTGCCAAATCTGAAGACACTCTGATACAATTTGTGGTTTCTACAGCGGAAAAAAATCAAATCGGGATCTCAATTTGTATGGGAGCTATATATAAATCTGAACCGATCTAACACATTTTTACCGCTGGTGTTTCTAGTTTAAATATAAGATTTTTGTTTGTGGTATCTAGTGTGAAAAGAGTCAATTCGGGAGTGAAATTCGTATGGGGCTATATCTAAATCTGAACCGATTTTCAACAAATTAAATAGCGTTCGTCCTTATCCCGAAAAACTTCGTTGTGCGAAGTTTCATTTGGTTCTGTGTACAATTGCGACCTGAATCGTGATTACAAGAATAGATGGACAGACAGACATACAGACGGGCATTGCTAAATCGATTCAAAAAGTGATTCTAAGTCGATCGGTATAATTAACAATGGGTCTATCTCCCTTCCTTTTGGGTGTTACAAACAAATGCACAAAGACATAATACTCTCGTGGAGTGTATAATAAATCTTTATATTGGGTGTTACAAACACATGAACAAAGTCATAATGCCTTGGTAGTGGTTATTTAAATTGCAGTTACTGGGCAACCTCTGAACGAAAATATGGAATTTGGTAGAAATAGTCAAATAAAACTAACAAAAAACTAAAATATTATAGTAAATTTTTTTGAAATTGTCGATTTTTTCTGATACTTTTGAATTAAAAACAAAATAAATACTAAAGGGTGATTTTTTAAGAGCTTGATAACTTTTTAAAAAAAAAAAAACGCATAAAATTTGCAAAATCTCATCGGTTCTTTATTTGAAACGTTAGATTGGTCCATGACATTTACTTTTTGAAGATAATTTCATTTAAATGTTGACCGCGGCTGCGTCTTAGGTGGTCCATCCCCTTAGTCCAATTTTGGCATTTCCACGTTTTTGAGTAACAGAGACCCAATTGGTGCGAACGGCGACGAATCGAAAATTGGTGGTCATCATTAACACTGGCCGATACAGCTGCGATATTTTCTTCAGTTCGCACTCTACGTAAGCGTGTTGGTGGTTTAATGTCCAACAATGTAAATTTGGTGCGAAATTTAGTCACAATAGCCCGAATAGCCGCTTCAGTGGGTCGATTAAACTGACCATAAAATGGAAGCGCGCAATGAACTTTCTTAACAGAGCACGCATTTTGATAATAAAATTCAATAATTTGCAAGCGTTGTTCGTTTGTAAGACGATTCATGATGAAATGTCAAAGCATACTGAGCATCTTTCTCTTTGACACCATGTCTGAAATCCCACGTGATCTGTCAAATACTAATGCATGAAAATCCTAACCTCAAAAAAATCACTCTTTACCTTTTAATTTTCCATCATCAATTGCATTTGTCCAAATGCAATCAGATTTTCCAATGCTCGTTTTATTGTTGAGTGAAACGGGCGGAAATCCCTTTCTACAAGTAGAAGATGTATACAAACCTGAAATCTAATAGATTTCCAGTTTGTATGATAAGCATTTAGTTTGGTAGTTCTTAGTCAACGTTTTCTAAGTCGTTTATCATCTTATTTCCGAAAAACTTGGTTAGTTTTATGAATACACCCAACACCCTAGCCAATTCTACAATTCGTTGATCCATTCGGAATGAATCAATCCTTCCCTGTAGTCAATTTGACTTTGCAAAAGCATTGATCGTCGAAGGGTGTAGCAAAGCCAACTAAACTCAACATCGATTTTTCCCTATTCAAACATTTGTACTTACATTTATTTTCGAAATAAGAGTAAAATGTCGGTGACTTTTATGGTGAATGACATTGAATGCCAGCTTTATTGTAAAATAAAGTGTGAATTATTTTAAATGCATTGTGAATTTTCACAGATGATATCGCTTCTCCGTTAAATAGAGTTTTCGATTTTCCTACGAAATCTTTAATATATATTTATTTCAAATTCGTATTCAGTAATGCGTATGCTAATTATATTCTTGATTAGTTAGGAATTCAATACAAGTTATTAATAATTAATTACAACACCTCGATATGTCAACTACAACAACATTTTCAAATTTAAAATATTCGAATGCGCACATATTTGTCGTCTGACAGTTGCGCGTGCGCGGTGGACATGCCGACAGGAGGGAAAGGCAGGCAAGCTGGCTGGATGTAGTATGGTGGTGTCATACATACGTTGCAAGCGTTTAGAAAACGAATATTGAAAATTTGCCAAACTGGATGTACATATTTCTGTAATGCTTTACAATTTATTAGACTTAAAAGCGATAGATTACAGCCTAAAAACGGGGGTTTTTCATTCTGAGGGGATTTTTTCGAACACCAAATTCTTAGTTGGCTATGACAACTGGATGGTGATTTTTTATATTTCTTTGGGGGATTTAACCAAGACGTGAATTACATGACCAATGAGTGGAGAACACATTCTACCAAGGTCAAGGGAAAATATTTGTAATTGTAAATTGTAAATGCATTAAAGGTTTTGAGATGCTAGTCATTGTATATAAGGAAGAGCGGGCTCGACGAGGTTGTCAATGCTCTTTGAATTATAGACAGAGAAAAATCTAAAGCTGTAAAATTATATCCTGGGCCCAACTGGATTTCACACTTATGTTCATGGGCTTCTTGAATGGGACAGATTTTTTTGGCATAAGTATTGCATCCGAACATCTCGGTTCCTTGAAATCATGAAATTAATTGATCAAATCTATATTTATGGTCCAACCGGGATGTTACTTCAACTAAAATCTACTAATAGTGATATACAAAGTGGATTTCATTCATGAATTATACATTCTATCGATGTACATGAATTTAATTTGTAATTCATGAATTATATATTCTATCGATGTACATATGGACAATCTTAATCTCTCTAGACGGATGTTGCGATTGTCAATTGACGAACTCTATTAATATACTTATAGTCTCTATCATAGTCGATTAGACCATCCGGTCTAGCCATATATGAAATAGATTTTTTATGATTTTCGTCAAAATGAAATATTTGCAATCGTCACTTAAAAATACTAAAAATCAACGCTTAGGAATGTAGAGTGGTTTTCAATAAAATATAATCTTAGAAATCAATTAACGCACGTACTCGTAGTATGTTCATTAATTTCCGTTAAGTTATTTAAAATGTTGAAATATATTTTGAACAACAACATCGATCGTTCAGCATAATGTACTTGTGTGCATTTGAGTTTGTGTGGCTAAAACTCGACTTATGAGAAAGTAAACCGACAAAACAACAACCCACAAATATTAGCAAAAATTTGATTTAAATTAACAACTTGCAGCAGGTGCAATGCTTACAAGCGTAATGCGACAACTTTTCAAATTCAAGCTGTAACGGAAGAGATCAAACAAAACAAATGTAGAAACCCCAGCTGGGATGCTATCATGTCGTCCCTAAATAAATATTTCAAACTGTTAGATGTTTAACCGCTAAAAATGGAACGATGCACGCTTCAACAACGCATTGCAATTATTAAAATTCATGAATGAAAATGATCCGGCATTCCATTGAAAAATCATCTTGACTGATGAGGCCCATTTCCACCTCGTTGGCTACGTCAGCAAGCAAAATAGTCGCATCTGGTGCTCGGAAAACCCAAGAGTTATTGTTGAGAAGCCTCTCCATCCTCATCGTGTGACTGTTTGGTGCTGTTTATGGTCCGGCGGGGTCATTGGACCTGACTTTTTCGAAAATGAGGTTGGATCAACTGTTACGGTGAATGGATTGCGCTATCGAGAGATGATTAATGATTTTTTATGGTCGCAGTTGGATGGTATTGGTATGGCTACGTGCCACATAAGCAACGGAACCATTGCTCTTTTACGAGAAAACTTTCCGGACTGTGCTATCTCTCGAAGAGGTGATCACAATTGGCTACCGAGATCTTGTGATTTAACACCTTGCGCCTTCTTCCTTTGGGGCCACGTGAAAGATAAGGTCTACGCCAACAGCCCAAAGTCGATTCAAGACCTCAAAGATAGAATTGATGAGGCTATCGAGGGCATAGTGCAGCCACTTTGCGATTTGGTTATGCAAAATTTCATGAAAAGGCATAACGGCATTAACGGCATACCTTCCTCTTTATTATGAAATAAACATCCGATCATTTATCTCAAAAATTGGCATTTTTTCTTTGAATACCCAAATAACACCTCTTGTTGGAAAACCCTGTATAAACAAGTACTTTATAAGCATCTAAAACATCTTTGAAAGTAATATTTGAAAATAATTTCCGACTTTTGCAGCTTTTAAAAAATATATACTGTTTCATATCTCTATTTATACACTCCACGAGAGTATTATGTCTTTGTACATTTGTTTGTAACACCCAAAAGAAAGCGATATATACCCTCTCTTAACTATACCGATCGACTTAGAATCATTTTTTGAATCGATTTAGCAATGTCCGTTTGTCTGTCCATCTATTCTTGTAATCAAAGTACAGGTCGCAATTGTGGCCAGAACCAAACGAATCTTTGGACGAACGCTATTTAATTTGAAGAAATTTTGTTCAGTTTTAGATATAGCCTCCATACGAATTTCACTCCCGATTTGACTCTTTTCACGCTAGATACCACATATTGTATCAGCTTGTCTACAAAATTGGCAAAACATCGTATTTTTCCACTTGAAACACCCATGATGAAAATGGGTCAGATCGGTTCTGATTTATATATAGCTCCCATACAAATATCGCTCCCAATTTGACTTTTTGCTGCTCTAGAAACCACATATTTTATTAGATTGTTTTCAAATTTGGCAAAACATCTCATATCATAGGAACACCTGTGGTGAAAATAGATCAGATCGGTTCAGATTTATATATAGCTCACATTCAAATTTCGCACCCGATTTGACTTTTTCTGCTCTAGAACCCACATATTTTAACAGATATTCTTCAAATTTGGCAAAACACCGAATTGAATTGTATTCGGATAGAAAGTCGAGTGTATCATATAGTCGGCCCTGTCCGACTTTAGCGTTTCCTTACTTTTTCAATTATGAATTTACTCAATTGTATGATTTTTTTATTTTTTATTGTTTTTAACTAAATTTGCTATTCTATGTATTAGGTTTTTTTAAAGTTTATTAATATTTGAAGGTGTGAAGAACTTGGCGTACATTTAAGTGCAGACACAGACTTAATTTAAAGGAATAAACACATTTTTAAGTAAAAAAATCCTAAATGGAAATTTTTTCATACAAAAAGTTTTTTCATTATTTTCACTCCCCAAACCTAAACTTTCTTCTGCACAAGTATCCATATATTAAATTTAACCCTTTGCGTGGATTTGTCATATATATTTGACAATTCATATAGTTACTACTTACCGGCGACTGACGAACGATTCATTTATATTTTTAATATTTTGTTTCTTCTATTCTCTTTACAAAGCTTCCTATTAGTAATATACTCAAATAGTTTTGGAACAAAGGTAGTTGCTCCACTTTTTTTTCGAGTTTTAGTGTGGCAAACACTTCATAATAAAAATTTTGTATAAGAGTTTTTAGCCTTAGCTAATTCACCATAGATTTAAAACTCGATAAAAAAATTATTGGAGGAAATGGAGATTCTGTAAATGACATATGTGCTGTATCGCAGGAAGCCCTTTGTTATATTCAAGATTTTGAGGTTAATCAACAGATCTGGTCAGATCATATGCCTATTGTTGTCACGGTCAAAGTTACAACCCCACCTAATGGTAATGCAGAAAACCAACATTTACCAAAGCTATTCTGGAGAGAGTCTATTAAAGATATATACCAACAAAAACTAACTCACAACTTGGAAGAAAAGAAACGGTCAAAAAGTAACCTGGAATTAATTGACCTGGCAGAAATCATATCGGCTTCTGTGAAGAAGAATGAACAGTTTAAAAAGAAGAATGTATCACCAAACAAATGGTATAATGTGCGATGTAACGATGCAAGGAAAAAATCATTTTACTGGTTTCATAAGTACAACAAAACTCGAAATCCTGAACATAAAATGAAATATCTTAGTGCAAACAAGAACTATAAGCATGTATGTCGGGAAAGCAAAATAAATTACTACAAAGACTTGGAAAACAAAGTTAACAGTATGGTGGTTAACAAGGAATGGTGGAACTTCGTCAAAGAAATGAAAACTAAACGATATACATATAGCTCCAAAATCACACCAAATACTTTTAGGCAATACTTCCAGGTACTATTATATCCACAACAAACAGCGAAGGATATATACTATGCTCCAAACCTAATTGATATACTTATAACACCTGAAGAAATAAGGAAGATGTTAAACAAGGTGAAACCAAACAAATCTCCTGAAACTGATGGAATACCCTATGAATTTTATATAAATGCCACTACTGAGTTTATTGCTGAACTAGCAAGCAGCTTCAATTAAATATACAACAATAGTAAGGCTGAGAATTGTTTCTAAGTGAGTATAGTTGTCCCCATCTTCAAAAAAGGGGACAAGAACCTACCAAAAATTTTAGATTTATCTCATTCATGAATTCCGCTGCTAAAATCATGATGGGCATATTAAATGAAAGGTTATCTAACTGGGCCCAACGAAGTAATATATTAACAGAGTATCAAGCTGGCTTTCGTAAAAATTACTCCACGTCTGATAACATATATAACCTCACTTCAATCATAAAACTTAAACATCAAGAAAAGAAGAAAGTATATGCGTTCTTTATTGATTTTAGAGCCGCATTTGACAAGGTACCAAGAAAGCTGTTAATGTACGAACTACGTAGTATTGGAATTTCTACCAAACTTGTGATCTTTATTGAAAAACTTTATGAAAGGCTGCTTAATGTCTCCTTTAATGTTCGCACTATATCTAAATGATCTACACGATTGCCTGGGCGAACTAAACATAAGACTTATTCTATATGCAGACGGTATTGTAATAGTATCACATGATATTGATGTATTACAGCAAATGATTAACAAGCTGGAATCATACTGTGACACCTGGGGTCTGGAAGTAAATTTGAACAAATCGGCCCTAATGGTATTTAGACGTGGTGGAAAACTGGCAAGAAAAGAGATGTGGACGATGAGATGGAAACGAGATTGTCATTGTAAATGAGTACTGTTACCTAGGAGTCTTGCTAACACCAAAACTGAGCTTTAGAAAACATTTAGAAACCAGAAACAATGCAGCAAAAAATAGTATTTTGACGACATGGAATGAGTACTTAAGTACAAATCATATATCTCTGGGAGCAAAGTGGAGACTTTTTCAGGCTGTTTGCAGAGCTATTCAAAGCTATGCTGCACAAGTATGGGGTGGATCATTTTTTGAAGAAGTTGATAAATTGCAGTTATATTTGATCAAAAAAGTTTTTAAGCTGCCAGACTACACACCCACATCCTGCATATTGTTAGAGACTGGTATTTACAGTAGTCATCTATACACGCTTAACTTAAATCTAAGATATATACACTAAACCTTGTTTGAATATAAAACGAATAGGCTACCAAAAAATTGTCTTGGAAAGTATTAGAAAATAAGGTGTACTGGGCTAAAGACCTAAATGAACTAAGCAGATCATATGGGTTAGAGTGGACTAAAACAAACCTGTACAAAAATGATTGGTCTAATAAGGCTATCGGACTACTGGAGCATATAAAACTCAAGAACATGCAAAATATGTGGATAAAGCCACTACAAAGTAACACAAGGATATACAAGTCACTCGATCACAACATTGGCAAAACATATTTCAAAGAAACCTATGGAAGTAACAAAATATCATTAATATTTAAAGCTAGATGTGGTCTTATAATTTTAAACAACAACAATTTTCATCGAAATGATACAAATTATATCTGTTCCCTGTGTAATCTGAATGAGGAGGAAGATATGAAACATTTCTTGGGAAAATGCCCCATACTAAAAGAATATAGGCTACGATATTTTGGTAAACCCGTTCTATTTGAGTGGGAAATAATAAATGCCTTAAATGGCGTAGAGGACAAAAATTGGTGTAATTTATTTAACTATATTATAAATGCCTTATCATATTAAAAACTAATAATAAATGAATTTCGTTAATTGAATATATATATATAAAGAAAATATTCAAATCAAATCTCCGACATACGACATAATGTCATTGTCGTAAGTTCTTAAATTTCAATGTTACAAGAATTATTTCATAAACAATTTTTATTGTAAACTTTTGATATATTTAAATAAAGAACATCTATCTATCTACCCACCAAAATAAATATTCTTCCCATCATCAGAGGACCGATATTACTTTATATACGTTCATGTATTTTGCTTTCCATAAAATTAATTCGACACGGAAAGGGTTAACAATTTTTTACTAGATAAAGTAAATGTTTTTATGCAAATTTAATACATTATATCTCGTAGTTTCTCGTAAATTTACTTTTTTGCTGACTTTGAAATAATCAAACTGTACTCATACGTAGTTAATTTTGCGTATTTTGCGCAAGGATCTCGGCCTTAAGGCAGACAAATTTCAACTTTTACAACAACTGAAGCCAAGTGACTCAAATTTGAGTGTTATTTTCAGTGAATGGAATCTGTATTCCATTTACATGATGTCATTTCCAAGAGTAAATGACATAAATGACATGACTTTCAAATTTATGTGTTTTATTTTACATTAATCAATCAAACCTCACGATGAATCTCCCATTATATGTACGTCAAAATCAGAATTCATCGTCAAATTCTAAGACGTTGGCAGTCAGAAAGTAATGCTCTGATTCACTTAGACCAAAAAAGAGGTCCATTGTGTAATGCAATATCTAATAGCTATTTTCCTGAGTACTAAGAAGCTGTGTTGTATAAGAAAGTAGAAATCAATAAACGAAAGTAATATTCTCCCTCTGCACTTAGGTTCAATGGCGCAGTTGAATTAAGGCTACACCAAATCAATCATCAACTTGTAGTTTAGCATGGATGCAACAACCCTTTGGAATAGCAAAATCCAGCCACTACGCCCCTGCACAGACTCTCACACACACGCACGGTACATGCAAATAATTTCGATATGTACCTCCAGCGGGTAGGTAGGTAGGTGTGCAGTCAGATTCGCAATAACCATCGAAATGTCCATGGATTCGTTCATGCGCAAGGTTTTTTACAACACGATCTCGATTTCAATTCACTTCTCAAAACCGCCGTCTCACATGCTGTAAAAACACCACCACCAACAACAACACCACAACAACGAAATCCAAATGCTACCGCCAGCCAGCATGATGCTGTCATAGTCAACCGTCCGTCCGGCCGTATTATTTTTTTTTTTTTTGCAAAAAAATTGTTGCCGCCGAAGTCGATGTTGCTGCCGCAGCGGCTGCAGCTTCAGCATCAGCAGCTTGCAACAAATATAAAATTTTTGCATTAACTACTTAAGACAGCAGCAACATAACTAGATTATATGTAGTTTAACGTGTGTATGGGTGTTTATGGCTGCCACAACATACATTGCGCATGTGTGTCGGCGGCGTTAGTGTCTGTATGTCGCCGTGGTCTGTATGTGAGTTAGTTGAGCTAAGCTGAGCTCAGCTCAGGTGCATTGATCTCAAAATGGCTCAAAAGCCATTGAACTACGACAGAGTGTTTTTTGTGTTTGAATGGATGGCGGCGGTTCGATGTTGGTTGGAAGCAAAACCAAATTGAAAGACAACAAAAAAGACGCTGAAACGGCCAACAAAAGTTGTTGTCTTTTGCGTTTCAGAAACAGATGCAGAACATTATTTGTCTGTTTGTTGATTGTAAATCTACTGCTCTCGAATATCAGCAACACACCACTTACATATTCGCATATGCCTGCATATGGGTCATTGCATAGAAAAAAGTGGGGGGAATTAAATGCAATTGCTAGAATAATATATTCAATTAAAAATATGATTGAAAAACCAAACAACAAAGATTATTTTTTCATCTAGACAACAGAATGAAAAATAGGAAAAATTGTCTTACTTCAACACGAAGAATTTTTTCAGCTCCTCCTCTTCACTTCATTGAAACTTCTATACAACGTCGCAGTTGCGTCAATGAGGAGGAATAAGAGATAATTGAAACCCTTCTCTGTTCCTGCCCAACACTAATACACCGCAGACATGAGGCTAAAGGCCGACAGTTCGACCTCGTTGAGGCGACAATGTTATGTCTGAGAGGCCTTGTAAAATAATTTAATTTCACAGGCAACATATCAAATTGTTTTTAGCCTCCACGTTGGTGTATTTGGGTTAGATCTTAGATTTAGATTCCACAACGACTGAACTAGACTCATATTTATGTTGATCGGCCGCTCAGGGGACACACCCTATAAATGCAGTGTATTGCTTTGGCGGCAGGAAAACAAGGAATTGGAAAGTTCAGTTTATATTGGCATCAGTTTTGAATCTCTGCATAAATGAAATATATGTGTCGGATTCCACATACAGATTGCAAGGCAACTAACGATTTTATTCTATAATGTGCAGGTTTTCCAGTCGACAAAAAACTGAGAAAAGATCCCAAATATCCGAAGAATAAACTCGATTGAATTATCGATAGAACAGAGCAACACATCCCACATTACGATGGTATGATATACAATTCTATTGTATATTATACCGACACCAACGCAAGACTCTGACTAATATCAATGATGATCTGGGAGCACCCAACCTTATACGGTGTTGTATGGAGTTGTTGGGCCTTTGGTGTATTTATTTAGAAGATTCACTGGAGTGAAGTATTCCTTGGACCGCTTCAGAATGCCTAGACACTTGAAGACATCTTCATGTTTTGTCCACCGAACATCACATGGTATCTCCATGCCCAGAACATCAAGAGCGTCTTATTGGCCAATAACCACACTGATCATAACAATTAGGAGCATCACAGCACAGCGAACCGGAAATATTCGGAAATATCGATTAATCAACAGTATTTTACCTTCTTTGTGACAGATTAATGCCATTCGCGAATGAATAGATACCTTACAGGATGTTGTTTAACCACACTCTGCACAACCTTGGAGAGCTCAGAGCAAATCACAATCTGACAATAGTTCACAGGATTGATTAGTATCATTCATCCTACGACGGGGAACGAGTTGTCGAAGTACACTTACCATTGGAGAAATGGCATCTGGTATTACACAATACGCTTCGTGCGGTAAAATTAAATACACTATCCAATAATTTAAGACTTGCTAAAGGTCAACTAGAGATCATATGAGTGTCACTGCATGCGAAAGCTGATGAATTGACAATAAGCTGATCTAACCTCGAATCGGGCAACATGGAAAGAGCTTAGCCTTTCCATGCGACGAAATCGGAATGGAAAGAATGGACAATCACTTAAGAGCTCTACCGAGGGCGACATAACTATGTCGGACCTAATTAGAATGAAATCAGACGCCAGAGGAATTCGATTAAAAATGAACTCAGCAACACAATGGAAGTTCTCACGGCGCACTTACCCCTGCCGTCGCATCTACGTCGAATCGGGCTATCGGACTTGGAAAGGGTGGAGCACTTTCTTTTTCACGGATCCGATTTCTCGAGGCACAAGTAATGTCGGATCAAATGAGAATAAAATCAGGCGCCTGTGAAGACAGCAGCACTATGTGACTTCTCACTGGGCATGCGGAGTGGACACAGGAAGGGAAAATACATTGAGTCTGAGAGCTTGCCAGCTTTCTGGTTCGATACTATCAAACCTGGAGGAAGTAAGTGGCACAGGATGGATTATGATGAGGCATAGATTTCTTGAAACAAACTTTCCGCGCACAAAGAGCGGGCTGAGTCGCTCTTAACGATTCAACAAAAAACTCAAATCAAGTATTGATCTATCCGAACATTTTTTGTCGACGTTTTGTCATCGGATCTCATCATCGGAGATGACAAAGTTAGAGTGGAAAGAATAGGCAATTTCAGCTCACGACCGTGGGACTCAAATACGGTGGGCGACAAACCAATGCCGGATCTATGAAATCTAGACGCCTGTTTAAGTTATGTAAAATCGAAGTCAGCAGCACTATGGGACTTCTCAAATCAAATATTGATCTATCCGATCAATTATTTTTGATGTTTCGTTACGGATGACGGATGTCATCATCGGATATGGTTTCAACCGAATGATATTTAGATTTGTGTTGCACTGAAAATGTACTTTACTGGAAAGACAATTTTATGTCAGTAGTGTTTAAAAATAATTTGGAAATGTGTTTTGGATATTCGTTCGCACAATTTTACCTTCCTAAGCGTCCAAAGTTTTCGGTTTTTTTTTTGAATAATGCAATGACTTCACCGAAACATTAAAATGCGGGATATCGGTGGCCAACGATGGTCAAGTGCCCAAATGACCAGTCATTTCGAGAAATAAATAGCCCACAAAAATAGGGTAGGCTATTTAAAATTTTAAATTTGAACTACCGCTTACTTTGACTTTGAAAGGCAGACTTTTTAAAATCAAATTAAAATGGGAAATAATAAAAACTTACTTCCAAAGTAGTGAGTCTTTTACGCAAACTATAAGAAATTTACGTGGACAATTTTCGTGTTTTCAGATAAAGCTCATTTCATCGCGGTGGCTATGTTGATAAGCAGAATTGCCGCATATAGAGTTCTGAGAATCCAATGCATCCACAACGAGTCAACGTTTGGTGTGGATTTTGGGCTGTACTGAAAAATTGGGTTGATCGGATGAGGTATTGCTGAGTCAGTCGTGGTAGTCATAAGAATAATACCTTTGCAATAGAACGAGAAATTTGAAAAAATAATCAGTACTTTTTCTTTTATAGCCGATTGTAATTAAAAACAAGTAAGGAAAGGCTAAAGTCGGGCGGGCCGACTATATGATACACTTCACTTTCTATCGGAATACAATTGAATTCAGTAAAAAAGTGAAAACGGGAAAAATGTTTGTATGTTTCCTAATCACAGGCTAATATTGACTTGTCAAATCGAGAATAATATTTGTTTCGGGGCTATATCCAAACATGGAATGAAGTGACTAACTTTCACAATAAGTTCTTCCAGTATCTTCTTGAAGTATAACGTTATGCTCAATTTTAAGAAATTCTCTGAAAATACGCGGTTTCTGGGGGAACGAAATTTGTATGAGAGCTATATGTAAATCTGAACCGATGTGATCCATTTTCACCGTGGGCGTTTCTAGTTGAAATATAAGATATTTTGAAGAAGATCTGTTAAAATATGTGGTTTCTAGAGCGGAAAAAGTCAAATCGGGAGGGAAATTTGAATGGGAGCTATATATAAATCTGAACCGATCTGACTTATTTTCACCATAGGTGTTCCTAGTTTAAATATAAGGTGTTTTGCCAATTTTGAAGAAAATCTGTTAAAATATGTGGATTCTAGAGCGGAAAAATTGAAATTGGGAACGAAATTTGTATGGGATCTATATATAACTCTGAACCGTTCTGACTTATTTTCACCGTAGGTGTTCCTAGTTTAAATATAAGATGTTTTGCCAATTTTGAAGAAAATCTGTTAAAATATGTGGATTCTATAGCGGAAAAATTCAAAATCGTTTGGGAACGACATTTGTATAGGAGCCCTATATATACCTGAACCGATCTAACACATTTTTACCACAGATATTTCTAGTTCAAAGATAAGTTTTTTTGCGAATTTAGAAGAAGATCTGTTAAAATATGTGGATTCTAGAGCCGAAAAATTCAAATTGGGATCGAAATTTGAATGGGAGCTACATATAAATCTGAACCTATCTAACACATTTTCACCACGGGTATTTCCAGTTGAAATATAAGGTGTTTTGCGAATTTTGAAGAAGATCTGTTAAAATATGTGGATTCTAGAGCGGAAAAATTCAAATTGGGAACGGAATTTGTATGGGAGCTATATATAACTCTGAAGCGATCTAACACATTTTTACCACAGAAGTTTCTAGTTTAAATATAAGGTTTTTTGCAAATTTAGAAGAAAATCTGTTAAAATATGTGGATTCTAGAGCGGAAAAATTGAAACTGGGAACGAAATTTGTATGGGAGCTATATATAACTCTGAAGCGATCTAACACATTTTTACCACAGAAGTTTCTAGTTTAAATATAAGGTTTTTTGCAAATTTAGAAGAAAATCTGTTAAAATATGTGGATTCTAGAGCGGAAAAATTGAATCTGGGAACGAAATTTGTATGGGAGCTATATATAACTCTGAACCGATCTTACTTATTTTCACGATAGGTGTTCCTAGTTTAAATATAAGATGTTTTGCCAATTCTGTTAAAATATGTGGTATCTAGAGTGAAAAGAGTCAAATCGGGAGTGAAATTCGTATAGTGGCTATATCTAAATCTGAACCGATTTTCTTCAAATTAGAAAGCGTTCGTCCTTGTCCCGAAAAACTTCTTTGTGCTAAATCGACTCAGAAAGTGATTCTAAGCCGATCGGTATAATTAACAATGAGTCTATCTCGCTTCCTTTTGGGTGTTACAAACAAATGCACAAAGACATAATACTCTCTTGGAGTGTATACAAATTTCAAATGGCCCACCATATATATCCTACCAGCAGATTGTGATATTTTCAATTTTCGATTTCGAGCCTATTGGAAGGAAAATATAGATTTTTTAAATTTAAGCTACACTCGATACCTAAGCGATATATCGATAACATGCCAACCAATTTTGTTAATATTTGGAGGTGCTATATTCGAATATTTTGTTAGATCAAATGTGAGTCTATTTTCTATTTTTTTTTTTCAATATACCAAAATTCCTATATAGACCAGTGAGAACTGGAATGCAGTGGCCCATACGATTCCATTGCACCGACATATGCATTTACTCGTATGTGCGAGTGAGTCTGAATTTATGTGCTTTTTGAAAAAAAAAAAATGACTGTTTTACAAGCTACAAATACTAGTAATTGTTGCTAAGTTTCGCTTGTTTCTTGGCGCTCTGGCGTTTGTTGTTAATAATGCCGGTATAGAATTATTTCGCTATGGGACAATTTGTCTTACAACTTTATTTAGTTTTTGCGGTTACTGTTTTTGTAGTTGCTTGTTTTTTTTCGAATTGTTAAAACCTTATACGCTCACTTTGTTGTTGTGTATCAATGTGGCGGTTTAAGAGAAGAAACAAACAGCAACGGCAACAACAACGGCGACGTATATCATAGAATGTTTTAGATTTTTAATTTCAGACCGATACCGAAGGCTACCGGGGGACATTGAACCCGGGGAAGTGATATCGTGCAAGTGCAACTTGAAAAACTTTCACAAAGCCATAATCATTCCGATTCCAACAGTTTGTATGGTTAGATCATTTATGAAAATAAAAATGAACAAAAAACAAAGACACACACATAGAACACAACACTGTTCTACAGCGGAGCTCATTTGTGGGTAGAATATTTAATTCGAAAGCTCAACGCCACAGCACCAGCCGGAGCAGTTTTGAAACACTTTATGAAATGACTTGGTTGGCCTGGCCTGTAAAACCGACTGCAAAGATGTGGCATTACTTAGAGCGACGACCGACCAAACGATAGAACAGACCTTGACAAAAAAAAATAATATGACTAACGATCGATTCAACTTATGCAGATAGTGCGATGTTGAAATAAACTGACAGACACTATTGGCATCTCTAATGTTGCTTAAAAATCGGCTGGATTTTAGAGGTTCTATTGCTCGATAACGATAACACGGTCACAAATTTGCCAGATCCGGCAACGCCATTATCAATTGTGCGTGGTTTGGTTTGCCATTTGCAGTAATTATTTGCAAATGATCTGTCGTACGGTTGGTCAATGAGCATAAAGTGGAATTTAATTCACTATTATATCGCAATAATCCTGTCAGAGATGAGGCTCGCTATTAGTTCAGTGGACCTGTCAATTTCCTTATTTGGAGTGAGTAGAATCGACGATCAAAATCGGAAGACCTTCGAAAACTTATCCTTGGTTTAACATGGAATTCCTCTATTGTAAAATACTATTTTAGTCGACAGTTTTTTTAAACATTTGATTCTTCGACATAAATCATCCTGTCATACCAAACATTTTTTTGGATATCTCCACTTCCTTTGATAGAGTTCATATCAAAAATTATTGTTTTTGGTGTTGCCAGTAGCATCACTCGATTTATATTGACATTAGCTCTGACTATACGTGATATTGTAAATGGGGTTTCCTTCGAAGAGCACAAGTAGACCGACGAAGTACCACATGGCTATGTTATTTGCCATATTTTCATTGATGATTTTCTGGATCATACTTTGAGTCTTCCTCGAGGATGCAAGTTTTTTTTAATATTTGATTAAAATTCATATTACAAATGTTAATATTATTATAATATAAATATATTATGAATAATAATATTATAACAATATTAAAACATAATTTTGAAGCCTCAGCGTCATATTGACATTATTGAGGCAAAAAATGTACACTTGTAATTATGTAATTTAAATACTAATTATAGCCTAAAAACAGTATACATATTAGAAATGTTTAAAATAAAAGTCCATCAACATTTTGAAACAAGTGATTTTTAAGCAAATTTTTAAAAGTTGAAATTCTAGTTAAATTCCTTAATTCCTCATAACTACCTATATATTCTATTCTCTGCTTGGTTACTTCCAATCTACACCTGGGTACCCTCAAATTGGCATTATTCCTTGTATTGAAAGAATGCAGATTTGATGAAAATTTTATGGTGTAATGTCCAATATTATGAATGCACTTGAAAACGTACGTCAGTAGTGGCATTTTATATAATCCATAAATTGGCAAAACTGTCGGAAATATATCCCTGTAAAGTAATATTGTAGGGTATCTCACTGGAATATTAGCATCTATCTTTAAAGACTTTGTTTGTGTCCGTTGGAGTGATTTAAGTAGACCCAGAGCCTGCGAAGATTTTGTTTTTAGATGCGAAATATGCTTGTCCCATGAAAGGTTGCTTTGCAAACATATGCCTAAATAGTTAACATAACCGACTTCAATAATTTCTTTACCATCAACAAATACCGAGAATATGTTCTGATGGTGATATGGCTTGAATCGTATCAGCATCGTTTTGTTTGCGTTTAAAAAAGTTTATTTATTTGATTTGAACTGGGATATTGTCCTGGCTCAAGACCATTATGCTTCTGTATTTAATAGAACGCAAATTTATTTACAAATGATGATGCTTGTAAGATGGCATGTGTACATTATTACTTGGTGCGATTTTTTAAACGCAAATTCGGCAAGTGAGTTGTGATTTTCGTTCGTTTGTGTGAATTATCTCATTATTATTATCGCTGCGAAGCCACTTGAAAATACTTTTGACATGGTCGAAATCATGATCGTGGTAGTCTGCAGCCAAGTAATAAATGTCACCATGTCATTTGTAAATAAATTTGCATTCTATTAAATATAGAAGCAATATCCCAGTTCAAATCAAATATTGATTACAGACCAAAAAAATACAAACGAAAAAAACTTAAAAGTTTATTTATTCTTGTAAATTCACATATCAGAGCAGCATCACGTTCAATATATGCTTTGACGGCAGCTTCATTTTGATATGGATATATGTCTTAGACATCGTCAGCGTACATTAAGATTTTCGGAGATAGTCCAAGATTAGAGATATCATCTACATATATATATCTTGAATAGTAATGGGCCCAACACACTACCTTGAGGAACACCATATTCAACCATACCAAGAGAGCTTTTTTGTTGATCAAGTTGAACGTACTGTTTACGATTGGATAAAAAACTTTTTATTAGCAATAATTCCCTCTCCTGAAATCCATAATGTTGAAGTTTATGCAATAATATGTGATGATCTACCAGATCAAACGCTTTACTAAAATCATAGAATACTCCAGCAACGCTTTTACATCCATCATCTAACCCTTTACATATCGCATTCACCACATTTAGCGCAGCTTCTTCTGTGCCGCAACCTTTTCTAAAGTCATACTGATAATCGCTCAGTAATTTATAGTTTCAAGGTACATAGATATTTGATTATGTAATATTCGTTCAAAAATATCATTGATTACAGGCAAAACTGCCACTGGCCTGAACTTATCAATAGTTGTAATATTTGATTCCTTGGGAATTGGAACAACCTTATGTACTTTTAAAATATCGGGATAAGTGTTACTATTTATCATATTATTAAAGACATTTACCAAAAACGTGATGAGAACCCTGTCACTTTTAAAAATGGCAGTAGGGGAAATATTTTCATATCCTGCACTTTTTTTGGTTGACAAATTCAGTATAACATCTCGAATTTCATTGGTCGAAGTATGATGTGACTGAAATGTACTATTATGATAGGTAAGACTTCGCAATGCGTTATAATTATCATTCGAAAATACTTCTATTTGCTGTTTAACATGTTTAATTGACTGTAGAAAGTAATCATTCAATTTATCTGCCTTCAAACTTTCAGAAATTACATTTCCATCAACATCTTGATAATTGCGTTCTTCCTTGGATTACTACCAAGAGTTTTGTTTAAAAACCTCCAACATTTAGCTGGCTCTTGCTGGATATCATTTAAATTATCCATGTAAAAGTTATTCATTGAATATCTGCAAGCCTTCCTAATTACATTGCTTATTCCTCTTAGTCTTCTCTCAATATCAATGTTACCACGATTTCTTCGACGAAGTTTTAGAAGCTTCTCCTTATAATCAATTAATTTGTATAAATTTGCATTTATCTATGGAGTCATTTCACGTCTTATTTGCTTTATTTGATTTTTTTGACTAGTGGAACATTCAATAGCATTGGTAATAATTGATATTAATCTTTCTGAGTCAATTGAAGGATCACCAGTTTCATTTATGTCCGTTATTTACATTACATTTGTAATTTATGCCAGGGTCCAAATGTACGTAATATCCAGTATTCCTTGTTGTCTCAGAAGCGATATACTGTTTCAATTGTGTCGTCAATTTCTATGAACGGTATAGTTATGAAGCAATCTCGATGTTCTAGGCATACAAGATACAATGACGTTCGTTGCAAAAAACATGCATTTGATGTGTCGAAAGGAGCATTTAAGTGTCTAGGCGGTGAACATATTAATATTTCACTACTTCTCATCTTCTCAATTCCACAAATGATGAAATACAAATCCCAGATCATCCTATTGACGTGACCAGCGGTAGAGTGAAATGTGTGTCGCCGTTTAATCTATACTTTCAAAAGAAAATTAACATCGTTATTTGTGCAAATTTTCATTGTTTTTATACCCAACACCTTGAAATATTCATCGGAGATTCCATAGAGTATATATATTCCGGGTCGTGGCAAAATTCTAAGACGATCTAGCCATGTCCGTCTGTATGTTGAAAGCACCCTAGCCGCCGAACTTATCGGTTGGGATTGAAAGTGGACGAAATCGACCCACAGCGACAAATTTTTCCCTAACTGGGACTGAAAATAACCCCTGATATTTAAACTATTTCAGTATTTATACACTCCACGAGAGTATTATGTCTTTGTGCATTTGTTTGTAACACCCAAAAGGAAGAGATATAGACCCATTGTTAATTATACCGATCGACTTAGAATCCCTTTTTTAATCGATTTAGCAATGTCCGTCCGCCTGTCTGTCAATCTATTCTTGTAATCACGATACAGGTCGCAATTGTAGACAGAACCAAATGAAACTTTGCACAACGTTCCCATACAATTTTCGCTTCCGATTTGACTTTTTCCGCTCTAGAAACCACATATTGTATCAGATTGTCTTCACATTTGGAAAAACATCTTATATTTCAACTAGAAACACCTGTGGTAAAAATGGGGTAGATGGGTTCAGATTTATATATAGCTCCCATACAAATTTCGCTCCCGATCTAACTTTTTCCGCCCCAGAAACCACGATTTTTCACCGAATTTCTTCAAAGTGAGCATAACACCTTATATTTGAACTGGAAGAACTTATTGTGAAAGTTAGTCACATTTTTCCATGTTTGGATATAGCCCCGATACAAATATTCTTAGCGATTTGACCAATCGAACCAGGTCGTATACACCTGGATATACACCTGGGTTTAATTCCTAAAATGCATCTTTACCCAAAATTAACAAATATGGCAAAATTGATGAAAATAGTTTACAGTATGTTACGCATACATCTGATGGACCTATACACAAACAAAATCGGTGTGATCTAATCTTATTGTAGTTGCGCCTAAAAAAAATATAACGATTATTTTCATCATGATTGTATGAAATAAGTTGAATCTAACACTCTAGATTAAATCAGGAACTGGTAATGAGCGGTGGCAATTTCTTTGAGTAATGCTCCATTTTTGCTGTAAGTATTCCTAACTGAAATATAACGTAATATACAAAATACGTCGAAAATCATATCGGAGTCCTATTGGGTCTGCATTAAAACGGGAACCCATGGCCCACTTCATCACCAAGTGTTCCTACGTGAAATAATCCATGATCTGAAAATTTTGATCCAGATCTGATAGGTGATAATAATGCAAATTGATGGGACAGTTGTATTTGAAAACATTGACCAATATCGTCCAATTTTCCAGTAGGTATTCCGCGGGTAAATATAATATAATCTGATGATGACAAATGCAGATTTGAAAGCGGTAATAGAGTAAATCGGTCGTACATTTGTAGTCGGCCTAAAACAACACTTCAGTCCTTTGCCAAAACATTGACCGATATAGTTATCATTCTTGATAGGTATTCCTAGTTGAAATATATCATGATCTGCAAAATTTGATCAAGATCCGATGTAAGATGTATGTAGGTTCTACAGCGGTAAAAGTAAAAACTGGAGGCCCATTTATATGGGGGTTATACCAAAATATGGACCAATATGACTTTCATAGTAGGTATTCTTAGTTGAAATATATTAAAATGCTAAATTTGATAAACTTCCGATGTAAGTTGTGGGTCCTAGAGGGGTAATAATAAAAGTGGGGGCCATTTATAAGAGCGCTACATTAAAAAGTGGACCATACAGATCACTTTCAAATTAGGTATTCTTAGTTGAAATATAACATGATCAGCAAATTTTTACCAAGATCCAATGTTAGATGTGGGTTCTAGAGTGATAATAGTGAAAACTGCGGGCCCATTTGTATGGGGGCTATACCAAAACTTGGCCCTATATAAATTTAACATGGCCCTAGTCTAAATTTAACATGGTGTGGGAAATTTGATCATGATCCGCTATAAAATGTACACTTTAGAGTAGTAATAGTGTTAATCGGAGGTACATTTGTATGGTGGCTACATCAGAACATGGTAGTCCACTTTTGTGATAGATGTTTATAGTTCAAATATAAAACGATCCTGAAAATTTTGTCAAAATTCCATATAAAATGTGTATTATAGAGCAGTAATAGTGTAAATTATACCAATATTTATATGGAGGCTATATCTAAATGTGAAAAGATTTCCTCCACATTCCATACCGATCGTCCTTGATTTCATGTTAATCGGACAATAATTGCGGTCTGTAGAGTGCGAACAAGCTTTCGATGGACAGCGGACGGAAAGACAGACATCGATAAATCGACTCAGCGGGTGAAATGGGCTGATTTCGCCCATTTTCAATCCCAACAATTTTACCACGATCCATATTTGAAGGTGTAATAAACGTAATGACAAAAAGAATATACCACCATCCTTAGGTGGAGGGTATAAAAATCGCTTAGCCCGAAATAGTGTACACGGCCGTGTATGGTGGGCGTTAATAGATTAAAAAAGCACACCAGTTACAAAATGTTGACATTTTAAATCATATTGGACATACCTACAATAAATTATTTTTTCCCGGGAATGAAACTTTTATTTATTAAATTCATCTCTATGGAAATAACATTTTCCTTACAGACTAAGCTTAAAAACTAAAAATATATTAAATCTAAATAATTTAGCTACGTATCACTAATATCAAGGTTGAAATTGGAGATATTATTGAACTCTCTTAATGCTCGCGTGATGGGTTCATGCAGAGAATAATTTGTTCTATGAATAGGTATACAAAAAACATTAAAATGACGTAAAGGTCGAGGCGGAACATGGAAATTAAAAAGCTCAAGCAAACCCGGGCAGTCAATATGACCAGCCACTAACTTATAAATAAAGAGCAATGATGATGTAATCCAACTATTCCCAAGAGTTTTTAGATGTATTAACCTAGATTTATCCTCATATGAGGGATGAGGATGAAAAGAGTTAATAGATCTGAGAGCAAAATTAATAAACTTTTTCTGAATTTTTTCAAGTCTAGAGCAGTGAGACGCATAATAAGGACTCCAAATAAAAGAGGCATATTCCAATTTGGATCTTACTAAAGACGAATAAACTAATTTAGCAGTGTAGGGATCTGAAAAATCTTTACAATTTCTTTTAACAAAGCCAAGCACAGAGTACGCTTTTGGGACTATTGAGTTAATGTGACTTACAAAAGATAAATTCGAATCAAATACAACTCCTAAGTCAATTATTTCATCTACCACATTTAATTGGCGCCCATTAAGGTAATAGTCGTAAAAAACAAGGGTTCTACATTTATAAAACGACACTTTAAAGCATCTTGAGATATTTTTTCCAAAAAATGTTCAGAGCACCATCGTTTAATGCTCTCTAAATCACGCTGCAGACGAAGTGCATCTATTATTTTATTCTCAAAAATATCTTTAGATAATCATTTTTCATTTTCATTCTCGTTTTCCCGGGAAATAAAAAAAGTCCGGGAAACCCCAAACCCTAATTACACCATAACAGTGCCATGTCTTTGTAAAGTACTATGCCATAAAAATTCCAGACATGGATGGAGGGATGAAGTAATATTTCTTTCTGATAATAAAATAAATTTTAGTATCCTTTGAAGAAATTCAAAGGCTGACCTTTACACAAACATATTTTTGGGGCACATTCCCCCCTAAAAGGAACTCCCCTCACAATATCCGCTGCTGAGCAAGTCTCCCTTATTTTAGCAGACATGTCTCTGTCCTCTATCTATGTGCCGTACATACCCTTCTTAATACGGTTATTAAAGTTAATCACAATCACAGTCAAAATCCGAAGAGATCATGTGCTCACACACCTGCTTTTGTGGTGCACTGCAATAACCACTAATGTTCCTTGTCTTACCACATCCACATCCCTTTCGGAGTTTTTTTTCATTCGTTTACAACTTCCAGACTAGCATCAATTTATTTTTAGTTGAAGTCATTCAGCCAGCTTTACTTTACTTTACATGTTGTAAAAACGTTTTGTGTATTATCTTCAAGCCGTTGTTGTTGTTGTGGTCAACGGCGGGCAGGACATTGATCTTTTCATAGTGGAGTTAACAGCTTAAAAATCTCAACAGTTGATTGAACCATAAGCATTTCAAGAACGTTCACTGAACTCGATTGGCCACAGAAGTCAAAGACTTGATATTCAGACATATCTGTGTTGCCATACAATCTCAAAAAGAGCAACTACGCCAGGTAATTTAAGAGATTAGAAGCCGCTGCTGCTGAGCTTTGCAGCGTGCAAAATGCGAAAGAGCAAAATCTGAAGTACATAGTTTAGTTTTCTGTCGCTTTTTTCGCCTCATTTTCGTATTCAACGTTAAGTTACGTTACATTGTACGCAAATTCAAGGGGCCAGCAGCAGGAGGTGTGTACATACTTACAGACGTACGTACTCCTTTACACTTTTTTGTGCTGATCTGTGCGGTTCACATGTGATTACATTTGTTTAACAAATAGCCCAGAAGAAGAAGGTCCATGATCTTGCCAAGGATCGTTGCTCTTAAAGGTTTATTGACCTGTCTCTGTCAGTCCGTCTGTCTGTCTTTATGTCTACGTGTGACGAAGTCTCATCCATTCTCAGCCGAGTCGTAGACCTTTTCGTCTTTTGTTCTAATATCCGTTGGCCAATGGCACTGAACCCTTTTTCCACGAAGGATCTACTACTACACTCGCATTCATATACATAACTTATGGGAGCTCTAGAACTATCTAGAACTGTAGTTCTGATAGTGATGATGGTGTTGGTAGACGTGGACGAATTGACGTATACGACCACGTCGGTAGACCACAAGGCATTGAACGCATCAGAGAGGGTAATGAATTTTGTTGATGCCACTCGCACTATGTCTGCCGCTGCAGGTATAATGTGGCTATTGACTTTTTATTGGTTAGTCATTTATTTGCTGCTTCCGATCATGATGGAGTTTAACCCATTATGGGGGGTATTCAAATATTTAAAAAACGATTTTTTCCAAAGATATTCTTACAAAAAGAAAACCAAAAACTACGGCTTTGAACATATATTTCCTCCGAGTTTGATGAATTTTGATACATACATATTGAGACATGATCTTATTGGTTGGGATTGAAAATGGACGAAATCGGTTTTAAGGGAAATTTTTTCATTAATACGGAAATACTCCCAATAACCCCAAATATTTTGAATAATTAAGCACAGATTTGTACATTTGCACTATTTTAGCGTATCATTTTTATCATTTTCTACCCAGTTTCGAACAAAAAATTACAACCGCAGAACCTTTCCCAAAAAGGACACATTTTGGAAAATTGCTATAGGTACATGTGTTCTCAATCCTCCCCTAAAAACATGTACTTTATTTTGTACCACTTTTATAACTTTTCGTCCCACATCGGAATGTGCACCATGTTATCCCTTTTTGTCCCGCGCACCTCTTAAAAATACAAATTTCGAAAAATCAAATTTTACTGCACTTCTACATGGTCATAGGAATTAAATTTCACGATTCTAGCTGCAATACTTTAGTCGGTACTATTTTTATCCCTTTTTGTCCCACTCGTCCCTAAAAAGTGCAAAATGCATTTATATTGCGCCTCTATACGGTGAGAAGAAATTACCAAATTTCACGATTCTAGTTGGTACCATTTGTATCCCTTATCCCGCTTACTCCTTAAAAATACAAATCCTAAAAAATCGATTTATATTGCCGTCTACGTGTCCGGAGGAATTTACATACCGAATTTCACGACTATGGCTGCAATACTTAAATTGATACCGTTTTTGTCCCGCGCACCCCTACAAATCCAATTTTTACTTTTGTTCCGCTCGTCCCTTCAATGTACAAATTTCGAAAAATCCATTTATTTTGCAAATATACGTTGTCAGAGAAATGTAAACATCGATTTTCACGAATAGAGCTCTATCACTTACATTTTTATACCTTTTTGTTTCTTTCCTCCTTTTAAAAATACAAATTTCGAAAAATCCTTGTTTGTAGCTTGTCTGAAGGGTCAGTGCATGGCCATATGTCTTGGTACCCCTGAGAAAAAATCAAAATTTTTATTAAAATTTCATAATTTTTAAACTAAATTGATCTACTCTTTATTTAGATGGATAGCTAAGAAGTCGTAGAACCTCATCCAATCGGGTTGGCACTGAGCCCCCTGTATGCTATCCACATCTTATCGTTAGCAGTGGTACGCTTAGACTTTCTTGTAGAAAGTAATAACTAAAGGGTGATTTTTTTAAAAGCTATAGGAAAGTTTAAAAAAACACATAAAATTCAGAAAAATGCATGAAATCTTTATTTGAATCGATAGTACGTCCATATAATTTAATGTTTGAAGATTATTTCATGCAAATGTTGACCTTGACTGCGCCTCAAATGGTCCATCCGCTTAGTCCAATTTTGGCATTTCCACGACGAATCGATAATTGATGGTCATCATTAACACTGGCCGATACAGCTGCGATATTTTCTTCAGTTCGCACTCTGCGTAAGCGTGTTGGTGGTTTAATGTCCAACAACGTAAATTGGGTGCGAAATTTAGTCACAATGGCCCGAATAGCTGCTTCAGTGGGTAGATTAAACTGACCATAAAATGGAAGCGCGCGATGAACTTTCTTAACAGAACACGCATTTTGATAATAAAATTCAATAATTTGCAAACGTTGTTCGTTTGTAAGACTATTCATGGTTAAATTATAGACCAAACTGAAGATGTTTGACAGTGAAACAAAACACGAAACGTGCGTCAGCTATTTAAACCAGTGTTGCCAAAAAGATAATAGCTAAAAAAGTCGCCCTTTATTAGGAATATTATGGTTCTGTTCATCGTATCGTCAATGGACAATACGTTGCCAACACCGGCGGACGACTTGAGGTCCAACAACACTACCCCACCACCACCTACATGCTTGACAGTAACTTTAGATTTAGTTTTTGGAATTTTTTCCGCCCTTCCAATACGAGTCTATCCGATCCAAAAATGATAAATTTTGATTCGTCCGAGGAAATTACATGTTCCCAAAACTCATTTGTTTTATTTTTATATTCCTATGCAAAGTCAATACCCATTTTCTGATTGATTCGCTAACGCGCGGCCGGTACTCTTGATGCACCCACGCACAGTATCGACACAAGCATCTTTCCCAAATGATTTATTTAACACTGTAGTCACTTTAGTTGCCCTTATAAAGGAGTTGTTTTCTTAATAATGGCTAATGGCTATTTGTTGCTTCTACTAAGCTTTAGTGAACCGCCTCGCCATAGTCTATTTTCAAATATATTTTCCTGTGAACCGATTTATAACTTTTGCACAGATTATTTTCTTCTATATATAATTTTAACAGTTTCTAAGTAAAATGTTCCCATTTCGTGACAATTTATTATCATTTTTCATCCTTTTATTGAGAATTATTTTACAAAATAAAAAATGACTCTTTTGTTGATTGGAAATTTGGAAAATATCGTTACATTCTTCTTCGTCTAACAATGTCTAAGGGCTGTCCACATCTTTACAAAAACATTTTACCTGATAAATTAAGTATAAATCCACTTTTGACCAGGGATACCATATTACAAAATAAAAACGAATGTTTTTGGTAAAATAATTTAGAAATTATTTTTCATTTTAAAATATTTTACTCTAGACAAATAGTCAGAATTGAAGGAGTCATATTATTGGACATTGTAATCACACGTGAACTGACACGTACACTAGATTTAAAATTAAAAAAATATTTACAGAAACAACAAATGTTATGGCGTCTTCAATTTAGAAAATTCATTCGTCTAGACTCTACAGAGGAAAATATTCTAAATTGTGAATGCAATAGAAACATAAAAAAATGTTAATTTTTATTAAATAAATTCATAAAAATAAAAACATTGAAATGGTGCAGTCATTAGTTCTTACAAATGGTAATTTAAATATATCATATTAGATTTCTCTTGGAAGGTTCCAGGTGTCAATTTTATTTTTATTCTCATTTTAGATCATTTCTTAATGGTTTCATATGTAAAGTAAATTCGTCTTTGAGAAGAGTTTTACCTTTTTTATCGTCGATTTTTACATATTGACACTATGTCAGCCATAGTATAGTATGGTCATTATTATTGTCAGTAATTTAAATATATATGCATTTGAAATATATCTATAATTTCCCATTTACATAGTAAAACTAAATTAGTGCTCAACATAAACAAAAAATTTTTTTTTAATATTTCCCGTATTCCCGGGAAATCTAAAATTTTTTCCCGCGAATTCCCGTCCAAATTTTTTCGGGAATTCCCGGACCCCAAACCCTAGTTGTAGTACACAAGTGAATACACAAATTAAAAATATATATCACATTGGTTGGCGCGTAATTTTTGATAAAGTTGCGGAGTTTCTTAATTTTGGGAGTCAACTGTTTATAGATTTACGTCCATTTTGTTACACAGCGTAATTTTTAAGAGATTGTATTTTTATTATTTTATTAAAAAAGACTGACTACTCAATTAAAAAGTATCCAGCAGTGGACAGCTGTCAAAAGAAGCCATAATTTACAACCCTAATCGGAACAATATTCTAAATTGATCTACTATTTTGTACTAGAAAATAAGCCCAATCTTAACCATTAAATATTTATTACTAGAATGTCACATTTAATCCAACCCATCGGCACTTAGCGGTTTAAAGGGATGATCGTTTGGTGGATTTTTATTTCGCACCGGTCAAAGTCTTCTCTATTTCTGAGAAGGGTCATTGTGTTTTGCCTCACTGGCAACAACAGAGAAAAAGCTCACTGCAAAACAGAAGAAGATGAAAAAATAGCAACTTCATAAGTAAAATGCTGCTGCTGCTAGTTGGGATGTTCGTTCTCGTTTAATGCTTCATTAAATTCTCAAAAGGTTATTGTATTTAGCCCAGCAACGAACAGCAACAGCTAAAAATATATCGAACAGTCAGTCAGTCAACGATGTCTCGTATCCTACCTAGCATCGGATAGGGTTAGTCATACACCGCAGTCCGGCCGTGCGGACCACCGCGTGTAATCTAGTGCTAGGGACCCCGTAAGAGATGAATATCTGCAGAGGTTTCTTTTTTGTTCTTCTTCGTTCTTTCTGTATTCATTCTATATGAGTTGTATGCTTTTTCGATCATTGTTCCTTTTGTAGGATGGCTGCTGGTGATTTGGAATTGGCGTGCGTGCATTTCCTTGAATATATTGATTTTGATTTGTTGAGATGTGTGATGTTGTTTAGTTCCTTGTGGATGGATGTTGGTGGATTGTAAACGTGACTACTGTCATGTACAACATTGTCTAGTTACACCATGTGGCGTAATAGTTACACACTGTGACTATAGTCCGTTTCATGGTGGCATTGACCTGAGCTCCTAGTATGGAATTCTCGGCAGAAGCTATGTTTAATATGTAATGTATATAATCGAAGTTGTTACGATCTTCTTATAACATTTTTTTCTTTCAAATTTCTTTCATTTTTCTAAATAGTATAATCGGCCCAGAATGATCTTCTCGATGTGATCCTGACTAAAGAGTATTGAAAGATTATCCATAAATTCCGTCATTATGATCGGATTCTTTTGCAACGAGTAATATTAGTGATGGTCCTGCTCCAACCCATAGAATAACTGCCTCGCTGCTCAAATTCCGACGAACAATCGTCAAATCAAATGATCCTGCTCCAACCCATTGAATAACTGCCCATGGAATACCTTTATGTTACTCGCATGTTGTGTGTGTGTGTGTGCCCTTTGATTTTGCTTCCCGCCGAAACGTAACATATTTCCTACAACTTCGAAAGCGTTGGCTTTTAAAATTCCCCAATTACGGCAACTCAATGTGTGTAAATTAATATGCACATATCGTTTCAAATTCGAAACCCATCCGTAAATAGGGCTGTGTGAATACGAATGTGGGGGGTACGCTATACACGAACGAATATATGGAATTTGTTATGAAGTGCAAAAGATAGACAAGCCCGGAGTGAACAACGCGCCAAAAAAACTTTTAATTCGATTCGAAGTGTAGCTATAGTTCTGTGTTTTGGAAAACCATAAGTATTATGCTACAAAATATTCGCTACGCGTTATATAGACTGATTTTCTGGTGAGACGTTCCATTAACTAAGCTCGTAGTTTTGTTTTGTATAAGTGATCCCAGGGTTTTTAATTAGAGAAAATGATCCCGAAGCTTCCGTTTGATAACTAGAGGGAGGGGTTAAATCTAGAGCTGGATATACATTTCTGGTGTATGGAACTATTCTGCCGATTTCAGCAAAGTTAAGAAAAAACAAGTAAGGAAAGAATAAAGAAGAAGGGGTCAACTGTATGATACCCTCCACTTCCTATCCGAACACAATTCGATTCGGTAACGAAGTGAAAACGGTTTTTTTATGTTTCCTAATCATAGGCCGATATGACCTGACCCAATTTGTCAAATCGAGAAGAATATTTGTATCGGGGCTATATCCAAACAGGGAATGAAGTGACCCACTTTCACAATAGGTTCTAACAGTTTAATTATAACGTGCTCAATTTGTAGAAATTCGTTGAAAATACGTGGTTTCTAGGGCGGAAAAAGTCAAACCGGGAGCGAAATTTGCATGGGAGCTATATAAATCTGAATCGATTGATTTTATCTAAATCTGAACCGATTTTCTTCAAATTAAATAGCATTCGTCCTAATCCCATAAATCTTCGTAGTGCAAAGTTTCATTTGTTTCTACTTGCAATTGCGACCTGTACTCCGATTAAAACGATTCAAAAAGTGATTCTAAATCGATCGGTTTCATTAACAATGGGTCTATCTCGCTTCCTTTCTGGGGTTGGCCGCATACAATTTTCTCGTGGCCCAATGGATTGCCAATGTTGAAAAGGAGCAGACATTCTTTAATTAAAGTTTGAAAATGTATACTCTTGAATAAAACCGATCTCCCGATTTTCAAAAAATATGAAATTGAATGTATTAGGGTAGATCGATGAAGAAGAATTTAAAAAATTCGTACCTTTTTTTGTGGTACGATGGACAAAAATAATTTGTTTGCCGAATTTACAGCAAATTGGTTCTAGTTTAATACACTGTAGAAACTAAACAAATCATCAAGTAAGTCAAAAATCGGAAAAAATGAGATATGCCAATTTTTCTCTTTACATTGAACAAATCTCAGATCTAAGAACTTTACAATGCAATTTCTCATTTTATGCACACCAAAATTGTCTTTAGTGTTAGTTTGGTCAAAGACATACTATATCCACTGACATTGATGCATGGTGATGTAAACAAACAAATATCCACCCATTGTTAAGTATACCGATCGACTTAGAATCACTTTCTGAGTCGATTTAGAAATGTCCGTCTCTCCATCTATTGTTGTAATCAAATTACATGTCGCAATTATAGTCCGATGTGCATCAAGGACGAACGCTATTTAATTTGAGGCAAATCGTTTCAGATTTAGATATAGCCCCCATACAAATGTCGCTCACGATTTGACATTTTCCGCTCTAGAAACAACATATTGTACCCGATTTTCTTTAAATTTGGCACAACATCTTATAATCCAACTAGAAACACCTATGCAAAAGTTGGGTAAGATCGGTTCAGATTTAGATATAGCCCCCATACAAATCTCGCTCCCGATTTGACATTTTCCGCTTTAGAAATCACATATTGCACTCGATTTTCTTTACATTTGGCACAACATCTTATAATCGAACTAAAAACACCTGTGCAGAAATTGGGTAAGATCGGTTCAGATTTAGATATAGCCCCTATACAAATCTCGCTCCCAATTTGACATTTTCCGCTTTAGAAACCCCATATTGTACTAGATTTTCTTTAAATTTGGCACAACATCTTATAATCCAAAACCTATGGTGAAAGTGGATAAGAAATGGTGAAAGTGGACAAGATGTTACTTCCAAATGTATTTCACCTATTTCGTTCCAGATTTCAATATACCCCCATACAAATTTCCTTTCCGATTTAACATTTTTTGTCAAACACATACATTTACAGGATACAAAAATCCTTTCCGTTTTCACTTTTTCACCGAATTAAATTGTATTCGGATTGAAAGTGGAGTGTATCACAGAGTCGGCCCCGCCCGACTTAAGCCTTTCCTTACTTGTTTTCAATTGACTCAAACGTAAACCAAAGCATATCTCAAAACGGAGAAAGTGTGATTTAGACAACTATAATGCTAACTGGCACATTATTTGTCATCACCTCTTTATCCACCTCTGTTTTTAGATATTATTTATTCAATATCCTTTTTAAACCTCCTTTTAGATTTGCACTATTCCAGCTGAACTCCATTCGCGTGTATAATTTTTCTTCTTTTCTAACCAGTATCTAAAAAACAAATAAATAAAGTCAGAAAACATATATACGGATGTTATAAGAAATTAAATTTTACGTAGGGTGGGATAATTAGTGTGGAAGGTACTAAGAGGTTTGTGTAACATGGTCCACGATTCCACATTTGTAAAACAATTGTAATAACATTATCAAATATCAAGTCATAGTGGATTCCATGCAGCAGTATAGAAGTTATGAAGGATTTAACATTACCTATGCTAAAGACAATTGTGTTGGAGGTACAAGAAGGTGATGATTCTAGTTGCAATACTTTGGTTGGTACCATTATTATTCAGTGTTTGTATGAGAAGAATGTACACGCCGAATTTCATGATTCTAGTTGCAATGCTTTGGTTGGTACCATTTTAATTCAGTTTTTGTCACATTTTCCCCTCCATTTATGTTATAAATCTATGTTATGAGAGGAATGTTCACGACGAATTTCAAGATTCTAGTAGCAATGCTTTGGTTGGTACCATTCTTCCCTTAAACGTACAAATTTCGAAAAATCCATTTTTATTAAGTCTACTAATTTCACGAAAATAGTTGCAATATTTAAATCGGTACAATTTTTGTCCCTTTTGCATTACTTCTCCCTTAAAAGTACAAATTACTAAAAATTCCATTTTGTCCCGAAATTCATGTTTCTAGAAACTGCCGCTTATCCAGGACAAAGGTTCGATGTTTATCCCATTTTTTCCTTTTCACCCCTATGCATCTGTAAGGTTGTGAGTTCGAAACACTAAAGCTGGAAATTGTACAATAAACCAAAAACAGAAACGTTACACAAAAGACGAATGAATATTATGTTCTCTTTCTAAAATCTCAGCTCAATTTAAACATTGTTTAGAATTAAACTATTATTAACCCATCAAGGCCCAGCGATGCGAAAACGCATCGCATTTTGTAGGACACCCTGAGAAAAAACGGCTAGGGCTATAGCAATCATCAACATATTCCCAAAAACTTTAGATTGTATACCACAATATTGCTCATAGTTGTAACTTTGGAGCAAGTGTGTATCTTGGTGAAAAATCCATGTGAAAATTCTAAAACACCTAGATCGAAGAAAGTTAGCGAGCGTAAATAAAACGGACATCTCTGAAATTTAAATATAATGCCGTTACTTTTCTTTTATCGAAGTAAATAAAATTTCATTTCTAAAATATAATTTTATACATTTTTCACATATTTTTTATTTTACCTATAATTATTTTAAAGTTAATTTTGTATATCACTAAGGCCCAGTGATGCGTTTTCGCATCACCCCCGCATGGCTCACCTGCGCACCTGGAAATTTCGGGTAACAATTTTTTTTCTTAATTAGACCATGGGGACCTCATATATACTACTAATTTTTGTCTATCGAGGCTCCTAATAGGGTCGGGCCTTAATGGGTTAAGCAATAGTCTGTACGGAATTGTATTCTCGTAGACTGAATGAATACATAAATAAATAATGTCCAATTGACAACAAATTGGTGAGGACTCCTGAAAAGTAGCGTATCCCTGCCGAAACGTCCTCAATACAACAAATCATCGAGGAACAATCACCACTAAGGTATCGACAGAATAGCGACACTCATCCCACATTACGGCGGCCACATATTACCTTCACCATTGCTCTCCTCTGAACACGGTCAGGAAGATTTTGGATCACCCGACCCGATATATGGGAGCTGTGTTCACACTTTGGTCTGATATAGGTGATGTACCGCCGTCTATGTTCAATGTCATGAAGATCTGGTCTACGGTCGAATGAATGTGAATAACAGAGGTTACTGTCATCCGCGAATGACTAGATTGTATTTAAGATATGATGAAAAGGAGGGAGAAAGAACGAACAGTGCGCTGTTGTACTCTTGCGGCCAACCTATGTTCGACGGTGAGAACCCATAAACTACAATGCGTATAGTGTCATATCTGTTGAAACTCGATATAAATTGGAAGAAGTCACTGCCGACTTTAAATGCGGCAATGGGAATTATTCAAAAATGCCTTGGTAATCGTTCTTGTCATTCATCCATTTGTACGATAAAATTATTATATTATGTCATACAACTAGGGTTTGCATCCCGGGATTTCCCGCATATTTTTCATTTCCCGTATCCCGGGAAATTCGTACGGGACTCCCGCGGGAATTCAGCACAAATTTTTACATATTTCTTAGCATATAATTTCCATCATTTCTGTAACGAACCTGTTGTAATAAATATTTATTATACTGAACTGGGGAACTCTGGCTCATGTCCATTTTGCATCTATATTTTATAGAATGCAAATTTATTTAAAAAAAGCATGATGATATTTATTATTTGGCTGCAGACCACCACTATCATGATTTTCACCCTGTGAAAGGTTTCGTCAGGTGGCTTCGCAGCGACTTTTAAGTAAATGATTTTCACAAATGAATGAGAAACACAACTCATTTGCTGAATATCCGTTCAAAAATTAGCACCAAGTAATAAAGCACACAAAAAATAAGCTTAACTCATGGTAAACGATATTGACGATTTCCCGTGTTGTCCCGAGATCCCTGCAAATTGAAAATAATACCCGTTTCCCGGGAAATAAAAAGTACGGGAAAATGCAAACCCTACGTACAACATACCTACAAGTAAATTAGCCATTTCAACCCTATTCCAGATTTTATTCTATACATTTGAGCTGAAGTCGGCTTGCAACATTACTCTGTTAAAGCCGAGACATTGGCACACTCTGGATTATCAAATACCCTCTAACGTTACTACCTGCAAATGGATGATTTTATGCGGACAGAACATCCCAATCAATTGTAATTCGAGCTCTCACAGTTTATGGCTGAATTCTGGCAATTACAATACTAAGTTGTGTATGCGGTCTGTAGAGTGTGTTCATAGAAATTTCATTCAAATACATTTTGTACATTTTCAGAAACAGAATACGACAAACAATTCGATATTATGATTTCAATAAGAACACGGAAAGAAATTTTGTGTTAAGTTGGTTGTATTTTCATATCGACTTGCATATTTTTCTAAATCTTACACCCACAGTCTTATACAATAGGTCTGTTCGATTAGTTTTAATTAAATGGATCAACACCGAAAATCTAGCAGCACCACTAAGCGAGAAACAAGGTAGTTGCGGGTAAAATCCACAAAAACTTATCAATTACATATGTATTGTTGACAACAATGGTTTCCAGTATGTTTTCGCCTACCCATCGTAGTCTTTTTCATCGTGTGTGTGTGTGTCGTTTCACTTTTATACCTTCTTTTTGGGCGTACGCCTGCGCCGAACATATGTTTCTTTCCGCAAATGATGTATTCGTTGTATTCGCCGTATTTTTTCCACGTGTACGGTGTTATTGTTGCTCATGCCGTCCCGCCGTGAGTCCCGACTCATTTCGAATTTTTAAGTAGAATCAGTTTTATTGTGACAACTGAAGTTACCACTACCGGACAGTACTTGCTGTCCGTGCCTATGATAAGCGAGTGTTTGTATTTCGATTTTTACCTAGTGCAGATTGGTAAGTATTGTCATTTCTTTGGAAATACATATTAAATAATCGTACACAGGGATTTATATAACTTATTTATTTAGTTTTTTTTTTGTTTTTAGAAAGTTTGAGTAGTTGTCTTCGTACGCAGTAGCAGTTGCGCGGGAACAGTTGTGATTGAAATTGAAGATTGAACAAATATTCACAACAATGGAGTTGTCTGTAGGGGTAAGTTTATAATTTGGTAAAACAAATTTACATTGTAAATTCAAATGGGGGAGGTTTGGTAAGTTTGAATACATGTAAGTCATGTAGTTGGCCAGCCTCATAATCAAGCTGCAATTAGCTTTTGCTCTTATTGACATTCGTACACTTTCACCTGAACTCATGTCGTTAATGTGGCCGGTGGCAATAGTTCCAAAAATAAATAAATTCAAACAAATGGTTGCCATAAATTACATTGATTTGCATCTCAAAAGTAACACTAATAAAAATTCTTGAATTAAAAAAAAAAAACATATCCAAAATCCAACTAATCCAAAAATGGGAAAAAAATCCAAAAAATGTGATTAAAAAAACAAGTAAGGAAAGCCTAAAGTCGGGCGGGGCCGACTATGTGATACCCTCCACTTTCTATCCGAATACAATTCAATTCGTTAAATAATTGAAAACGGGAAGTATTTTTGTATGCTTTCTAATCATAGGCTAATATGATCTGGCCCAATTTGTCAAATCGAGAAGAATATTTGTATCGGCGCTATATCCAAACATGGAATGATGTGACCCACTTACACAATAGGTACTTCCAGTTCAAGTATAACGTGTTATGCTCAATATTAAGAAATTCTCTGAAAATACGTGGTTTCTGGGGGCAAAAGTCAAGCTGGGAGCGAATATAAATATAAAGCTATATAAATCTGAACCGATCTGACCCATTTTCACCATGGGAGTTTCTAGTGGAAACATTAGATATTTTGCCAAATTTGAAGAAGATCTGTTAAAGTATGTGGAGCAGAAAAAGTTAAATCGGGAGCGAAATTTGAATGGGAGCTATATATAAATCTGAATCGATCTAACACATTTTCACTACAGATGTTCCTAGATGAAACATAATATGTTTTGCCAATTTTGAAAACAATCTAATAAAATATATGGTTTCTAGAGCGGAAAAAGTCAAATCGGGAGCGAAATTTGAATGGGGGCTATATATAAATCTGAACCGATCTGACCCATTTTCATCATGGGATGTGCTACCAAATTTGAACCAAATCTGTTAAAATATGTGGTATCCCGCGTGAAAAGAGTCAAATCGGGAGTGAAATTCGCATGGTATAGCTAAATCTGAACCGATTTTCTTCAAATTAAATAGCGTTCGTCCCTATCCCGAAAAACTTCTTTGTGCATAGTTTCGTTTGGTTCTGGCTACAATTGCGACCTGTATCGTGATTACAAGAATAGATGGACAGACAGACGGACTGACGGACAGACAGACAGAAAGTGATTCTAAGTCGATCGGTATACTTAACAATGGGTCTATCGGATCGGCTTAGAATCACCAGCTAAATCGATTTACCGATGTCGGTCTGTCCGTCCGTCCGTCTGCTGTCCATTTAAGCCAAGGACGATCGGTCAGAGTTACAAGCCGAACCATAATTATCGGCGGCGGCGGTGCTGTTCAAAATGAGTCGGCGGCTTTCGGCTGATTTGCCGGATCGTTCTGTCATTCGATTACCCCTATTTATTTGACAATTTTGGGAAAACGGAAGGAACAATTTTCTTTTATTTTTTGCCACTTAAATAAAATATAATTAATAAGAGTTATATAGACAAGACACACCAGTTTACGGGTAGTTCCACTATATATTGAACGTTTATTACATATCTGATTTTATTTAAAAATTGTAATATCAAATTCGAAATTCATTAGAAGTTGACAAAAATCTTAATATCTTATCAAAATAAAGAACCATCCCTTAAATGAGCACAATATCAGAAGTTATCCATTGATATTTTTCGAATATGGATCATATGATTTATAACAGAACTGACTTTATTATCGCGGTGTTAACCTCAATTTTTCTATGAATTTACTATTCTATGAAATTACTATTCTTTAAATTTTAAATAATTCCGAAGCTATTGGCCAGTTTTTGCTATTTTTAAATGATGTCGGATAAATCGTTATTTTAATATCTGTGGAGCATACAAAACAAAATTGAAAAGTTTTATATTTGATGTTTCATAGTTTTTTACCCAAATGGAGCAAACTGGCTATTCAAAATCTATTTATCATACAAAGCATACGACGATTTCATTACTTTTTAAGGCAAAACTTATAATATCGATTAATCGATTATTTGGGACAATTTATTCGTATTATTCGTTAATCGAAAATAATGATTTTTTATTATTCGAACAAATATTTGAAAAAAATTATTCGATTAATCGCGGTTGGACACCCTAATTGTTATCCCATACAATAATTTTTTGGGAGTGGGAATCCATTCCCAAAATTTATAATATGGATGAATTTAATAAATATTTTTGTAATTACAGCTTTTCATGTGAGGCTTGAATATCATAATAATTCCAAAGAACAATAATACTATACCTACTTTGACACACTAAAGAAGCACAATAGAGGATCTGTTGTTCATTGTTATTTATAGGAACACGTACTGGAATTGACTTATATAAATGCGACTTTCAAATCAAAATACAATCATTCAATTTTTTATAGCCGTCATATAGTGGGATACCAAATTCAAAGAAATATCAATATATTTCACAGCAGTGGGTTGTCTAAGTCGACATTTATATTTTCTTTTGTAATTTTAAGTGGGTTGTCTGTTTTGCTATTAAGATTTGACTGAGTTAGAACTCCGTCAAATCTCGGCGGCGTGGTTGAAGTCGATATGAGTCGATGAAATCGGCGGCGTGGTTGAAGTCGAATTGAGCCGACGAAATCGGCGGCGGCGCGGCTCGTGCGGAAACATGCGAGGGCGGCGGCTAGTCGGTTTAAAATCGGTCGGCTTGATTTGATTTAGATATAGCGCCCATACAAATTTCGCTCCCGATTTGACTTTTTCCGCTCTAGAAACCATATGTTGTACCCGATTTTCTTTAAGCAACATCTTATAATTCAACTAAAAACACCCATGGTGAAAGTGGGTAAGATTGGTTCAGATTTAGATATAGCCGCAATATAAATTTTGCTCTCGAATGTTTAACCGATTTTGGCCAAACTTTACATATTATATTTCACCAATAAACATATATGGTGAAAGCAGGTCACATCATTCCAGGTTTCAATATACCCCCACACAAATGTTCTTTCCGATTTAACATTTTTTGTTTTTGTCGTTGTGTTCATTTCTTTACATTTAAAGAATTGCATTTTTGTCGCGATTAGTTAATAAATATATTAACTAAAATAATCCTTTCACAAAACCTACTAAATATGTACGCTTTTCATGTACCACCTATATGAATGTCCTCATCTTAAATAGATTTAAAATCCGTTTTGTATTTCAGTGCATGAAAAATCTATGAATTAATATTATGGAAGCTTTGTTTCGAAACCATTTGGTACCTGAACACTTTTACTCCACCTAATCTTCTGCTCACCTTCTAACATTTCCAAAAGTAGTTCTCCAAAAGATACTCTAGCAAATGGACATGTAATTTAATATAAGAATTTTTCGTCTCAGCATGTGAAATGCGACTTGTTAAAATGCTTGCAAACTTAGAAAATTTCTATTAATATTCTAAATATGTGAATTTTGGAAATTCACAATATCGATTTGATCTTACTCTATCTCAAACAGGCTATTGGGTATATCGTATGCAACTACTGTCATAAGTCCTTAACTTTCGTTGCTCATTGAAGTTCGCATACTCTTCAGAATGCTCCTTTGCCTTACTACTTCGCATCAATTTTGCCCTCGCGATCAACATCAATGAAATTGCGTAGTAACATTCCACAAGAATTTTGCAGAGCATTCCAGAAACTTCATTATTAAATGTCCATATCAAGAACAAAAGTATGCCCCTTCCCCTCCACGACATGAATTCACGTACAACTTCTTCTGCCATCATCCCTCTGACTATCGAATGCCTTTAGAATTGCATCAGACACATGTGTTCTAAGCCTTCCACCTACCTGAGTGCAGCTCCTGCTCATCACAATCTTGCATTATTTTTTACATTTCTGTTTCCTCCTTGGTTATTTTTTCAGCAACTCTTTGGCATTTATCTGGCCTTCGTCATTACAGCAGTATGGGCTGTGTTTGTGCGCGTGCGTCATCAACCTCCGGGGCCTATTGGTTATCCCCTCTTAGGATATTTAACATTCATAGACATTAAAGCACCATATAAAACTCTGCAGCAGCTATCCTTTAAATATGGTCCCATATACAGGTTGAAAATGGGCAACATCAATACCGTCGTTTTGTCGGATGCAGCATTGGTCAGGGAATTCCTGAAGCACGAAGAGCTGACAGCACGAGCACCGCTCTATGTCACCCATGGCATAATGGGTGGTTATGGTGAGTAGCAAAGAGAGGTGGAACAAAGACTTAAGCAGCGAACTTTGTTCGCAGAGTGGACGAGTGAAGCAAAAGACTTAGGCCACAAACTTCAAAGGATGACCGTGAAAACAAAAGACTTAGGCAACGAACGTTGTCTAAAGACTTTATTAGTTTATTATTTATTAAATAACGATGTAAACATTCCAAGATCATTATCTTACACGTGATTTTGCCGTTTACTTTTGTGTCTCCCCCATTTTAGGTTTGATATGTTCCGAGGGTCCTCTGTGGAGGGACCAACGACGTCACACCATTGACTGGCTTAAGGGATTGGGTATGACGAAGAAATTTAGCGAAATACGCAGCGGTCTAGAACAACGTATTGCTAAGGGCATCCAGGAATGTGTACAGGTATGTAGAAAGTGTATGGTTTTGTGTATATATGTGCGAGGTGATGGCTAAAGTTGATTAGTTTTCGTGCTGTTTCTGCTGCCTTAAAAGTAGTGTTGCGTTGCTAGTGCCTGTCAGTTTGCCTGAGTCATAAACATGTATGAATGGGTTTTTTCCATACACAAACATTTCTTGTGAAATGTGTTATTGTCCAACACAAAAAAATGGCAAACATTCTCAAGGACGAGGGTGGTTTGATACTACCAGGAATATCTAATCTATTCCTGGTAGTATTTTGTCGACTCATCGTTCGGAAGTACTTATTATACGCCATGCGGCTGTGATGCATGTGCTGAAGTGTATACTGCCACATCGCAGTGATAACATATCAAACGCAGATAATGATGCTAATTTTCTGTTATCTTAGCTAAGGCATCGACCGGAATTAAATAAATACTTTATCATTATATCTTCAAGGAAATTATCCACTTTTGCTGCAGGATGTTCTATAACAATCGAAATAAGATTTCTACAAGAAAAATCTAGTCTTTATATAAGTGAGTTTGTTCGAAATATTCAAAAGGTCAAATATTCCACAAATATGTTGTAAGTCTTCGATGAAGAGAAATGTTACTTAAGCGGTCAGTTTGTTAGTTAAATTAATGTAAGTATATTAAGCAGAATTCAAACCCGAAATATGTTGACACAACACATTAAGTAAATCAAAGATTAATTTTGGTCGCAACTTTTTTGAAACCCACTTAAAGTAAGTGGTTTTCATTATTTCGATTAAATATTTATAGTTTCGACTAAAATCACGTTTATAATTTTTGTATAGTAAGTACAAACTCCATTATGAAACTTATGGTGCGTCTTACTGACACCATTATCTGTTAATAAAAATTATTTTAAACAAGAACTATATAATAATCGAAATATTACTTCAAGTCAATGCAAAAAATAAATATAAGACAGCAATCTTCGAAAAAGCTTAAATACCTTAAATATTGGTAGATAGTGAGTACTACAGTTGGTTGTATTTCCATTCTATTTTAATTCCACAAGTACAAATTTTAAAAATTCATTCTCTCACGTACACAGTGCATGGTAATCTAACTTCCTGATGGTGGAAACCAATTTCTGCCGTAAAAGTATATATGTGTCTATGCAGCCAGAGGAATGTATACACCGAATTCCATGATTCTAGCTGCGGCTATTTGGTTGGTACCATTTTTATCCCCTTTTCCCTATTATTAAAAGCACAACTTTCTAAAATCTCTTTATTTTACGTGTCAACGTAATTAGAGGGATGTACACACCGAATTTCATCATTCTACCTGTAGCCATTTTTACCTCTCTGGTCCCATTCTATCCCTTGAAAGGAATCCCCTTTTTATACTTCGTGTTTATGCAGTCAGAGGAATGTATACTCCAAATTTCATGACTCTTGATGAGTCATAATTTATTGCTACAATTTGTATCCTCCTTTTCCAGTACGAATTTCGAAAAATTCCCTTTATTTTACGTGTCTACGCAATCATAGGAATGTATACACCGAATTTCATTATTCTTAATATGGTTGATGCCAATTTGTATCCCTTTATTTCCATTTTACCAATTAAAAGTAGGAATTTGGAAAAAATATTTTTATATTATGTAACTACTCATGCACACACCGAATTTCGTGTTTCTAGCTGCTTTCGTTTGATATGTACCCCCATTAAATACTCTAAAATATTAGGGGTTATTATGGGTATTTTAAGTTGACAAGCCGCCGCATGTTTCTGCACGAACCGCGCCGCCGCCGATTTCATCGGCTCAAATCGACGTCAACCACGCCGCTGATTTTATCGACTCATATCGACTTCAACCACGCCGCCGAGAGTTCTAACTCCGCAAATCTTACTGGCAAAATAGACAACCCATTTGAAACTACAAAAGAAAATAAAATAAATAGAAGTAACTGTCGACTTAGACAACCTACTTGGGTTTGCATTTTCACGTACATTTTATTTCCCGGGAAACGGGAATTATTTTTTCAATTTCCCGGGATCCCGGGATAGCACGGCAAATCGTCAATATATCGTTTACCATGAGTTAAACTTATTTTTTCCAATGAACGGATATTCGACAAGTGAGCTGTGAATCATTCGTTTGTGAAAATCATTTACTTAAAGAGGCCGGGTATGTTGTTGAAATGTTGCTGCGAAGCCATCTGACGAAACCCTTCACAGGGTGGAAATCATAATAGTGGTAGTCTGCCGCCAAGTAATAAATGTTACAACGCTATTTGTAAATAAATTTTAAATATAGATGGCCTTGAGCTAGGAGAGTTTCCCAGTTCAGTAAAATAAAAATGTATTTCACTACGATCCTGTTGCAGAATTCAACTCAAACATCTTTTCAAGTTTCAAAATGAATTAAACGTTTGCAGTTAAAATTTGAAAGTGAAATTTAAGAGCAGACAATGCATTTATGACGTCATCAGATATTTCTTATCTTATTTCTATTCGCGACGGAGAACGGTCGTTCACATTCAATAGATGTAGTCATTATAGCATTAAATAAAATGTTTAAGTTGTCTGTTCTTTGTCCTGTCGCTTTGAAAACTATAAATTATTTTTATACAGCTATCTTGACTTTTTAATACAATATTGTTACTTGCGTTTTCTATAGCATTGTTTAAAATATTTTCAAACGACTGACCTTATTAAAAAAACCCAGGAATTGTTAATTTTTTCATATGGAGTTTGACAGCCAAATCCCGAAAAAGTGAATTTTGGGCGTATATCCGAACGTATTTGTCATCGAACTGCAATATTCGACATACCAAATTAAATCCTTCCCGTACGAATTTCCCGGGATACGGGAAATGAAAAATATGTGAATTACCAGGAATTTTCCCGCGGGAAATGCCGGGATGCAAACCCTACAACCTACTACTGTGAAATATTGGATCATTCTTTGAATGATTTTATTTTGATTTTAAAATCTCATTTATATAAATAAATTCCAGTATTCGTGGCCATGTCTTCCTATAAAAACGCCTCCTCTATTGTGTTTCTTTAGTGTGTCAAAGTAGGTACAGCTTTACCATTCTTTGGAAGGATTATGATATTCAAGATTTCTGGTCAAATATGCCTCATATGAAAAGCTGTAATTGCAAAAATATTTATTAAATTCATCCATATTACAAATTTTGGGAATGGATTCCCACTCCCAAAAAATATTTGTATGTGATAATAATATGAAATTATAGTAACATTGGCTAACATTACGGATATTAAAAACCAATACAAATTGTTCCTTCCTAAAATTTTTCCCAAAATTGTCAAACAAATAGAGGTGATCAAATGACAGAACGAGCTGGCAAATCAAATCGAAAGCCGCCGCCGCCGATAATTATTGGTCGGCTTGTAACTCTGCCATCGAGGAATCTTAAACGTTCCTTGCTGACTTTGCGACCAGGGGCATTTGATTCCATGAAATTCACAAGGGCTTTGTCTGGCATCAGTTTATAAAATAAACCGGATTCATCAGCATTATATATTTGATTTTTAGTGCTTGTGAGGGAAAATTTCTTTCACTTTATACCGATTTCGCACAGTTTCAATTCCAACCGATCTACGACTAAAGAAGCATTTATGAAAAATTTGGACGTCCTAGCTCCTTTCGCTTAGATGCTAGCGTGCTTTCAACAGACGGACGGACGGACATGGCTAGATCGTCTTAGAATTTTATGACGATCAAGAGTATATATTCCTTATATATATTTCATCATTCTTTTTGATTGGCTTATTGTGATTCATTATAAGTTTGTATGATACTTTAATAAGGGTGATTTTCTTTACGATGTGCTTAGTTAGCTGCGATAACAAAAATGCAAGTAAAAAGATAAATTTCCACTCAATGGAAAAACATAATTGTTCGCATTTTCGTCCGCAACAATATAATTATTTAAATAATTTTATATTAAAATTTGTATACTATCAAGTATAAGTGGATTTTATGGTGAAGTCCAAAAATGGCGATATACAATTATTTTCTTTTTGCAAATTTCTTTCTTTTTTATTTTGAATAAAAAATTAACTGTTTATTAACGTGTTTATTATCGCTAATATTTATAAACAAATTCAAATGTTCCATTCAAATCAAGCAGCAATTTACTAATTTAGGCAGTTGAAGTCTTTTAAATATGTACTCCAAATTTGCAATAATATTCAAATGCTGCCATAACATCAGCAAGTCTATGTATCTTTCTTAAATGTCTTTCCTTTGTCTTTCTCTTTTTGAAATTCGTATAAGCTCTAAGGGAATGTATTTTTGTTGACAAATATTCCATATATCTCCAAATGCTGGTAAATTTATTCTCAACAGCATATTTTGAACAGAGTAGCGGCCCTAGGTGTAGCAATAGATTTCTGCTGGGAAGGGATATAGCCTCCCAAAGCTTTTATTAAAAAATATTAGTTATATTTTATTAGATTTTACGCAAGTAAACTCAAAATTTCTTTTTATTCAAGAGTGAAAATGACATGAAAAGTAAAAAAATATCGTATTGAAATTATGATATTGGCAGTGTGCAAACAACTATTAAATATCATCAAGCCATTTGTAAATAAATTTACATTCCATAAATATTTTATGGAATGTAAAATAAATATTTTAGATGCAAAATTGTCTTGAGCCATGACAATATCACAGTTCAAATGAAGTAAGAATTATTACAAGCTTTCATAAGAAACATAAAAAAATGTCAAATAGCCAATATGAATGTTTAAGCAACTTAAAAGTGGATATTGCCGAAAACTTAACAATTTTCTGATGAAAAAAGATTTTTTCAATTCCTTAACACTAATATGTAATGAATCAATATTTTATATTTATCCTCACTCTCGGAAAACATATATACGGAAGTTATAATGAATTACATTTTACATAGGGCAGGATTAGTAGATAATTAGTTTACACATTTATTGTAAAAACATTATCAAATGTCAAGTCATAGTGGAATCCATGCACCTGTATGATGTTATTAAGAATTTAATATTACCTAGGATAGAGACAATTGTGTGGGAGTTAAACGAAGGGATAGATCGCGAGAAAATTACTAAACAAATATGTCATGCATACAAAATCTTTTTAGACATAACTCCCGCGAAAATGAACATTTAGCAAAAATCTTCAATTCGTATTTGTTGTGTACCGCGCTCTACAGGAATACCAAAATTCGGTCGAAAATCGTCAATCTTCCAAAAAACATGGATGAATTTTAACCCTAATAATTTTTTGTAAAAGTTGGCGTGTAATTTTGCTATTTAAACGTGATGAGCTTTATTTACGAGTTTGGTGACCCCCACTGAAATTTCCCGTCACATTTTTTCGTAGAACCTTTTAATCCTTGAATCCTGTCCTTTCTTGATGTTCTCTCAAAAAGTGGTCAAATTGACCCATAAAGAGAGGAGCTAGAGTATTAATATCTTCCACAAGAATAATAATAATATGATTCCTCAATATAGTTCTATCAGTAGGAATTCTCTCAGGCATTAACTTGCAACATTTTTCTCACTTAATATAATGTTCTCTTCGGCCAAAAAATTAAAACGTTGATCCACTGTAAAAATAAACTGAGACCAGCCGGACTATAAGTTTATTCTACAAAAATGATCTACTCAACAAGCCCTTTCAGTATTATAGGGCCGCTCATCTGTTCCAATCAAAAAGTCTAAACTTTTGTTGGGTAGTGTAATTAATAATGTCGAACCAAATACTGAAATGAAAATACAGGGTGATTTTTTAAGAGCTTGATAACTTTTTTTAAAAAAAAACGCATAAAATTTGCAAAATCTCATCGGTTCTTTATTTGAAACGTTAGATTGGTCCATGACATTTACTTTTTGAAGATAATTTCATTTAAATGTTGACCGCGGCTGCGTCTTAGGTGGTCCATCCGCTTAGTCCAATTTTGGCATTTCCACGTTTTTGAGTAACAGAGACCTAATTGGTGCGAACGGCGACGAATCGAAAATTGGTGGTCATCATTAACACTGGCCGATACAGCTGCGATATTTTCTTCAGTTCGCACTCTACGTAAGCGTGTTGGTGGTTTAATGTCCAACAATGTAAATTTGGTGCGAAATTTAGTCACAATAGCCCGAATAGCCGCTTCAGTGGGTCGATTAAACTGACCATAAAGTGGAAGCGCGCAATGAACTTTCTTAACAGAGCACGCATTTTGATAATAAAATTCAATAATTTGCAAGCGTTGTTCGTTTGTAAGACGATTCATGATGAAATGTCAAAGCATACTGAGCATCTTTCTCTTTGACACCATGTCTGAAATCCCACGTGATCTGTCAAATACTAATGCATGAAAATCCTAACCTCAAAAAAATCACTCTTTAGATCAGACATTGTTGTTTCCTGGTTGCCCAAAATTATTTATCCGCCCTTTCTCGGCGAAAAATAAGAGTAATTCCTAAGAATTTTGTTGCTTCTCGAAATGTCTGGAATATGCATTGAAATGTCCTTGTCCAATTCTACATCTAAGTAAGTGTTATGTGAGTGTGTGTATAAATGGCCAGCTCATCGTAATTCATTCATTGCATCTTGTCGGCGGCGATGATGATGAGGAAACGATGACGCAGACAATGACCACGACGATGCCGATGCCAATGATGATGTTGTTGCTATGTGCGAATATATGCTCATCCATAACATTATATCGGCGTTTGTTAACTGGCGGCTAACTTTCCGGCATGACGATCCGTTTGTCTGTCTGCATGCCGACCAACCAGCCAGACAGCCACCATGCCTTCGTTGATTCATTTGTCTTTTTATGTCGGCTGGCTGGCTGACTGCCTTTAGTCAGTTGCTGTGGCGGTCAGACAATTTTTACTTTCCATTTTGTATTCGCTTTTGCTTTTTTCGCAAAAAAATTTCAAGTGCAACACAACAACAGAATATATTAATAATAAGGGTTAGCGAATAAGAACTATATAATTGTAATTTTTATGATATATTTTTTGTAAAATGAATCCTTAGAAAAATTATACAGGAACACGGTTTCAGGTACGATTATCGTCATTAATACTGGACAAACATTTTTTCAGAGACATAAATATTTATTTTGTGTATGCATTGAGCATAATGTCTCAATGCTCATAAATTCAACACCAAAACATTTTGATGCTGCTATATTTATTTTTTTATTAAAATTCCAATTTTCGTCGCAGGTACCTTTTTTATATCAAGGAAATTTCATTTCCTATATTCACACATCGATTACATCAGTTGGCAACAGAGTCCGATGAACGATTTCATCAAACATGTGTCCCATTTGAAGTACGCTTATAGGCAACAGTATCCATTATCTAACAGCTGTCATATGCTGGACATTGTTTGATAACGGTATAGAATTACCAAGAGCTAAAGGAAAAATTTTATATATAATTTCTTGATTAAATACCCAAAATGATACTGATATTTTACTTATGTCTACAGCGGTGACTTACAGTGACATTTTAATAAAGGGTGATTTTTTAAAAGCTATAGGAAAGTTAAAATGAAACACATAAAATTCAGAAAAATGCATGAAATCTTTATTCATGCAAATGTTGACCTTGACTGCGCCTCAAATGGTCCATCCGCTTAGTCCAATTTTGGCATACTCTTTCCAACATTTCGACCGGTATCTCACGAATAAATGCTTCAATGTTGTCTTCCAATGCGTCAATTGAAACAGGCTTGTCTGTATAGACATGAGCTTTAACATAGTCCCACAAAAAATAGTCTAAAGGCGTTAAATCGCACGATCTAGGCGGCCAATTGACCGGTCCCGAAAGTGAAATAAAATGTTCGCCGAACTCGCCTCTCAATAAGTCCATTGTTGCGTGGCATGTGACACCGTCTTGTTGAAACCACATGTCATGCAAGTCAAGCTCTTGCTTGACAAAACGAAAAGTTGGATATCATCTCACGGTAGCGCTCACCATTCACAGTAACGTTACGATTCGCATCATATTTGAAGAAGTACGGTCCAATGATGCCACTAGTCCATAAACCGCACCAAACTGTGACTTTTTCTGGATGCATTGGTAGCTTTTGCAATGCTTCTGGCTGATATTCACTCCAAAATCGACAATTCTGCCTATTTACGTACCCATTCAGCCACAAATGAGCTTCGTAATGAGCTGACCATAAAATGGAAGAAGCGCGCGATGAACTTTCTTAACAGAGCACGCATCTTGATAATAAAATTCAATAATTTGCAAGCGTTGTTCGTTTGTAAGACGATTCATGGTTAAATTATAGACCAAACTGAAGATGTTTGACAGTGAAACAAAACACGAAACGTGCGTCAGCTGTTTAAACCAGTGTTGCCAAAAAGATAATAGCTAAAAAATCACCCCTTATATTTACCATTCACACCACCCGCCTAAAATTCAGTTTTATGGGACATTTTAGCACCAATTCGGAAAAATAAAATAAATTTAAGATTTGACTTATTTCTGACATTTAATTTAATTTTTGAGTTTTGGTGTATTCAGAGACTCATAGTAGAATTGCATGGTAAATATTTCTATAGAACATTTTGTACCGTTTTAGGGGTGTTTTTTACCCTTCTGCACAAAAGGAACCAAAAAGGCACCTTTACTGAGGAGATAGAGGGATAAAATTATCCACAACCAGTAAGGAAAGGCTAAAGTCGGGCGGGGCCGACTCTATGATACACTCCACTTTCAATCCGAATACAATTCAATTCGGTGAAAAAGTGAAAACGGGAAGGTTTTTTGTATCCTGTAAATGTATGTGTTTGACAAAAAATTTTATATCGGAAAGGACATTTGTATGAGGATATATTGAAACCTGGAACGAAATAGGTGAAATATAAAATGTATAGTTTGGCCAAAATCGGTTAAACTTATGGGAGCAACACTTGAATTTGGGCTATATTTACATCTGAACCGATCTTACCCACTTTCACCATAGTTTTGTTTAGTTAGATTATAAGATATTGTTGTCCCAAATTTAAAGAAAATCGGGTACAATATATGGTTTTTAGAGCGCAAAATTCAAATCGGGAGCGACATTTGTATGGGGCCTATATCTAAATCTGAACCGATCTAGCCCGCTTTAGCCACAGGTGTTTCTAGTTAAATTATAAGTTGTTGTGCCAAATTTAAAGAAAATCGAGTACAATATGTGGTTTCTACAGAGGAAAATGTCAAATCGGGAACGACATTTGTATGGGGGCTATATCTAAATCTGAACAGATTTGACCTATTTTCACCATAGATGTTCTTAGTTTAAATATAAGATGTTTTGCCAAATCTGAAGACAATCTGATACAATATGTGGTTTCTAGAGCGGAAAAAGTCAAATCGGGAGAGAAATTTGTATGGGAGCTATATATAAATCTGAACCGATCTGTCCGATATTCACCATGGGTGTTTCTAGTGGGAATATAAGATGTCTTACCAAATCTGAAGACAATCTGATACAATATGTGGTTTCTAGAGCCGAAAAAGTCAAATCGGGAGCGAAATTTGTATGGGAGCTATATATAAATCTGAACCGATCTAACACATTTTTACCACAGGTGTTTCTAGTTACAATATAAGATGTTTTGCCAATTTTAAAGAAAATCTGTTGTAATATGTGGTATCTAGAGTGAAAAGAGTGAAGTCGGGAGTGAAATTCGTATGGGGGCTATATCTAAATCTGAACCGATTTTCTTTAAATTAAATAGCGTTCGTCCTTATCCCGAAAAACATCGTTGTGCAAAGTTTCATTTGGTTCTGTCTACAATTGCGACCTGTATCGTGATTACAAGAATAGATGGACGGACGGACGGACAGACAGACGGACATTGCTAAATCGACTCAGAAAGTGATTCTAATACGATCGGTATAATTAACAATGGGTCTATCTCGTTTCCTTTTGGGTGTTACAAACAAATGCACAAAGACATAATACTCTCGTGGAGTGTATAAAAATGTCCTCGTAGAGCTTTAAGTAATATTGCTGAACACCTCCTATATATACAAAATATTCATTCCCACCAGACGAAAATTTTCAAAATTTGTATCTCCTCTACCAGTGTAATTATCATTGTAATTCCCTACGGGAAATTGGTAACAATTGCTATAAACGTACCTATCCTGGAATAAATGGATATGGATATATCACAGAACTGGTCCCAAAGTGTGAATAAATTGTCAATTCACTTCTTATGTATATTTAATAAAGTTATTGTTTATTTTAATAAATAATAGGTAATTTTTCCAAATATCTAACACTAGCAGTACCCGCTGCTTCGCACGCGAAAAAGCCATTGTTAATTTTATCCGTCTCTGTTTTTGGATAGTATTTATTTAATTTTCTTTTGGTGGTTATACTTTAGTAGGTACCATTTTTATGCCTTTTTGTCGCGCACTCCCCTATATGGTCAGAGGAATTTACATACCAAATTTCACGATTCTAGGTGTAATACTTTAGTTGGTACCACTATTATCCCGCATGCCCCTTAAAAGTACAGATTTCGAAAAATCCAATTTTACTTCGCTTTTATATTGTCAGGGGAATTTACGTACCAAATTTCACGATTCTAGGTGTAACACTTTAGTTGGTACCATTTTTATCCCGCACGTCCCTTAAAAGTAAAAATTTCGAAAAATCCAATTTTACTTCGCTTTTATATGGTCATAGGAATTTACATACCAAATTTCACGATTCTAGGTGTAACACTTTAGTTGGTACCATTTTTATCCCTCTTTGTCCCTTAAAAGTACAAATTTCGAAAAATCCAATTTTACTTCGCTTTTATATGGTTAGAGGAATCTACATACCAAATTTCACGATTCTACAATACTTTAGTTGGTACCATTTTTATCCCTTTTTGTCCCGCTCACCCCTTATAAGTACAAATTTCGAAAAATCTATTTATGATGCAAGTCTACGTTGTCAGAGGAATGTAAATACCGATTTTCGCGATTCTGCAATTCTTAAATTGGTACCATTTTTATCCCTTTTTGTCTCTTTCCTCCCTTATTTGCGCAGTTTCGATGGGCGCTACCCCATCTCGTCAGAACTTTCGCAACGAATGTATGTCTTTGACTTAAATCAGGGTTCATATTAGTACCAGCGGTCACATATGACAAATGAGAAGCGCTGATAAACAAAATATTCTACCGAACTAAGTCGACACACTAAAAATCTCACTTTGCCAATTCAATGTTATGCATGTGCTCGCATCGCTCGCAACAATGCTGGTTTATTTTATAATAATCTGTAAAATATTTCATCCTTAGGCCAAACCGTCTGTGAGCTAAACGCTCCTGAAAACACCTCTAAAAATAATCACATATGTGTACGGCTGGTCGACATCCGCAGCGGCAAATGGTCAACGGCTTCGATTTTTCTTCTGGCCATAAGAAATGCATGTGAAATCTAGGACGATTTTAGACTCACTTGCTTGTGATAATATAAAAATTCGCATATTATAAAAAATAGCGCCGAAAAAGAATTTATTTTGCAATATGAAAAACCGGTTATAAAAAACCCGTCATAAAAAACCCGGGTTTCCCGGATGTCCAAAAACCGCGATTTTAAAAAACCCGACGGTCGGTCTCAGATGAAAAACCTGGTTGACCCGGTTTTCGGTCTCGGGTTTGATCACTCTAGCTTCAATTCATGAGTCAGCTTGATCTTGTACGGGTGTAAACCAAGATCCTTACGCAAATTCGCCATAAAGTTGTCTTGGCGATGCCCAGTTTTTAAGAACGCCGCGGAATCAACTGATTTGGATCGTTTGCTATGGACGCCTGAACGGCAACAATATTTTCGTCACTTCGACCAACCTATTGTCTCACTGGCTCGGCAGCATCACATTTTTGCACTTGTTACTGCTTGTCTACTTGTCTCCTCTAGAAGTCCGATACTAACGTGAAATTTAATGTAAGTCTATAAAAACTTTTTCCATGTCGTGCGGTGATTTTCTAACGTCTGCTATGGAAAACTTTCATACTAATGTGTTAACGTTGTCTTTATTAAATTCTATAGTCATTGCTAGAAACATGTGGAGTAAAAGTTGATATGAATTTCAATGTATCCTGGAAAATCTCCGTGTCCGCCATTATACATTAATATATTCCCAAAATTTGATTTGTATTACGATATTAAACATAATAATTGGAATAATATTGGTTATAAGACTAATGATCTTAAGTACCCCGCGGGAAAATAATCCCCATTCTTCTGTAATATGTAGTCCTATTGTGATAACCGCTTATGTTTGAACATTTGTTATTCACCCGGCAGCAACTTCAACATCAATACAATGTATTTGGTTTGGTTTTTTTTGTTTAGCTGTTTTACTCTTCATATGGCCGGCTGACTCGATTCACTTGTCAATACGACTAACTCCCTTAGAAAAGAGTAAGGCAATATTAGATTATATTTATAAACATATGAGTTTTATAGCTAAATTCTTATGCCTTTTCATTTCTTTGAGTTCCTGTCTTTGTGAATATCTTGCAAAAGCTACGAAATTAGTTAGCTTTCTTAGCATTAGACTCTCATTTTTTAAAATGTTAAAAAAGGGAGTTAGTATATTTATACGAGATTTCTCAATGGTCTGTTATATTGTTGCGTCTGTAATTCAATTTGTTCTGGTGGTCTTTGTTGCAGTGTCTTCACAGCGATTCTACGAATTTATCGATGGCCGTGAATCCTCTGCCCGCTCTTCAACACACTCTGGGCAACATTATGAACGATCTGGTCTTTGGCATCACTTATGCACGCGATGATGTCACTTGGCGTTATTTGCAGGAACTGCAAGAGACTGGCGTAAAACTCATTGGCGTCTCAGGCGTTGTAAACTTCTTGCCATTTTTAAGGTGCGTCATAAAATGAGCTGTAAAGAAAACGAAAGTGAAATGTTCAAATACGATTTTCTACAAAAACAAATATTTATTAAAAAAAATCTAATCAAAATTCTGAATATGTATGCATATTCATACACATTCAATTCTTTTGCAGATTTTTACCCGCCAATCGGCGTAACATCAAATTCTTAGTCGAAGGCAAAACGAAAACCCACCAAATCTACGATGACATCATTCGCAAATGTGAAGAGAAGCTGGCAAAGAGGAAATCTCAACATACCGGAGAAACGCTGAAGAATACCTGCATTTTAGAGTATTTCCTGGAACAAAGGGAAGAGCTAAAAAATCAACCCGATCTTTATCTGCGTTCAAAATTCGAGGAGTACTTTTGTGCACCGCAGTTGCGCCACCTGTTGGCCGATTTGTTTGGGGCTGGTGTCGATACAACCCTATCTACCTTGAGATGGTTCTTTCTATACATGGCCAAGGAACAGGAAATTCAAAAGGAATTGAGAGATGTAATTTACTTTTGATTTTTGATTTTTGATTTTTGATTTTTGATTTTTGATTTTTGATTTTTGATTTTTGATTTTTGATTTTTGATTTTTGATTTTTGATTTTTGATTTTTGATTTTTGATTTTTGATTTTTGATTTTTGATTTTTGATTTTTGATTTTTGATTTTTGATTTTTGATTTTTGATTTTTGATTTTTGATTTTTGATTTTTGATTTTTGATTTTTGATTTTTGATTTTTGATTTTTGATTTTTGATTTTTGATTTTTGATTTTTGATTTTTGATTTTTGATTTTTGATTTTTGATTTTTGATTTTTGATTTTTGATTTTTGATTTTTGATTTTTGATTTTTGATTTTTGATTTTTGATTTTTGATTTTTGATTTTTGATTTTTGATTTTTGATTTTTGATTTTTGATTTTTGATTTTTGATTTTTGATTTTTGATTTTTGATTTTTGATTTTTGATTTTTGATTTTTGATTTTTGATTTTTGATTTTTGATTTTTGATTTTTGATTTTTGATTTTTGATTTTTGATTTTTGATTTTTGATTTTTGATTTTTGATTTTTGATTTTTGATTTTTGATTTTTGATTTTTGATTTTTGATTTTTGATTTTTGATTTTTGATTTTTGATTTTTGATTTTTGATTTTTGATTTTTGATTTTTGATTTTTGATTTTTGATTTTTGATTTTTGATTTTTGATTTTTGATTTTTGATTTTTGATTTTTGATTTTTGATTTTTGATTTTTGATTTTTGATTTTTGATTTTTGATTTTTGATTTTTGATTTTTGATTTTTGATTTTTGATTTTTGATTTTTGATTTTTGATTTTTGATTTTTGATTTTTGATTTTTGATTTTTGATTTTTGATTTTTGATTTTTGATTTTTGATTTTTGATTTTTGATTTTTGATTTTTGATTTTTGATTTTTGATTTTTGATTTTTGATTTTTGATTTTTGATTTTTGATTTTTGATTTTTGATTTTTGATTTTTGATTTTTGATTTTTGATTTTTGATTTTTGATTTTTGATTTTTGATTTTTGATTTTTGATTTTTGATTTTTGATTTTTGATTTTTGATTTTTGATTTTTGATTTTTGATTTTTGATTTTTGATTTTTGATTTTTGATTTTTGATTTTTGATTTTTGATTTTTGATTTTTGATTTTTGATTTTTGATTTTTGATTTTTGATTTTTGATTTTTGATTTTTGATTTTTGATTTTTGATTTTTGATTTTTGATTTTTGATTTTTGATTTTTGATTTTTGATTTTTGATTTTTGATTTTTGATTTTTGATTTTTGGTGTTTATTTTTATTTGTTCTCTAACAAATAACGCTTTCTTTCATTTAGCATTTATTGAAGCTCCCCAAGGACAATGTAACACTCAGCGATCTGGAAAGCATAGACTACTTGAGGGCCTGCATTTCCGAAGTCCAGCGCATAAGGTCTGTAGTGCCTCTGGGCATTCCCCATGGCTGCAAATGGGATACTAAAATCTGTGGTTTTGGTATTCCACGGAATTCTATGATTCTCCCATTACAATGGGCCATACATATGGATCCCAAACTGTGGCCTGAGCCGGAACAGTATAACCCAAAAAGATTCCTCAACGATGAGGGACAATATCAGCAGCCCCACAACTTTATACCTTTCCAAACGGGCAAACGTATGTGTTTAGGAGATGAGTTAGCCCGCATGCTAATGCTTCTATTTGCCGGAGTGCTGCTAAGACACTTCGAGTTTCACCTGGACGAGGAGAGCGAAAGCTACGATTTTCAGGGAGAATGTGGCATCACACTCATGCCAAGTGACTACAAATTGATTCTAAAAGCAACGAATTAAAAGACCAGAGTTTAATTTTATGATTTTTTCTTTCAAAAAAATATATATATTATTGTATATTTTTAGAGCGTATTTGAAATTTGTTTTCTTAAAAATACATTTAGAGCTACAGTTTTTACACAATGTAAAAAAATAAAAATAATTAACTACTATTTAACAATCATAAAAAAACAACATATACTTATAAATTATGAGCGTGGAGGGGGAGGAATGGGGCGGGGGCTAAATCGTTATATATACAATAGAGATGTTTAGTTGTAAAATGGAATATGCGTTACGATGTTTTCTTATGGTTGGCACTATGAATCTTAAAGATTTATGTGGTCAATGTGAAACTGTACATATAGAGTTATGAGAACTTACAAAACTAAATAATATGAACTTTAAATGAAATACATGTATATACAGCAACAAAAAGATAGCCACAATGAGAATTATAACCATATCGTTCAACATTGAATGTCAGTTAAGCTTTAAAATGAGCTTTGTCTTTTCATTTGCCGGTTAACAATTTGGAAGAGCTTTTAGCTGTATCACGTTATGCTGTTACAATCTAAACATTTGATTTAAACTCTCTGAGAGATAAATTCTCTTTTGTTTTTCCGCTGTCTGTTCTTTCTCATTGTGACTTTCTCTTTGGGAATGTTTCCTATACTAAACCACAGATTTTTGTTTTGTTTTTTGTTTGTTTGTATAAATAAGTTAAATCTATATATGTAAAAAATACATGTTATTATTGAACACAGCTTCTAGGGGGTTAAAGAATAGAATTTGTTCTTCTCTTTTTGTCATCATTCATCAGTTTTTGTTTGTTTTGTTTTCAGATATTTTGAACTAGTTGTGAGGATAACAAATTAAACTATTTTGTTTAAAAAAAATCATATGCATTACAAATTGGCTAACAAAAGATTTTGCATGACAGAAAAAAGATCACTTAGAAACGTATACTTAAAGTAGTTAAAAAGAATATGCTCGAAAGACTGTCTGGCGAACAGAGCAGAGTTTCGATTCTCTTTTGCTGTAAGCTGGAGAGAGATTATAAATGCTAGTTTGTTTATAAACGAGCGAGAAAGAGCCTCTTTCATCTCTTTGCACTTGCAATCTGCACAATTGCCGTCTCTTGGTGCTATATGTTTTGCTTAATGTTTTTCTCTTCTTTTGCTTAAAAAATGTCGACGTTCAGATTTTGCCTTCTTTTGCACAAACGAAGAAACGTCTTCCAGGAACAAAACCGTGCTCTGCATACTCCTTTTTCCGCATTGATGTTTCCACGTTCATATGCTTACAAATTCTCTTTCAAAACAACCAGTTCTCTCTATCTCTCTCTTTAATATCTAACAATTGTTAAGAGTTTTCTTCGCTCTCACTTTATAATTGTTATCAACCCTGGTCCATGGAGGCCATTTCTATGGGGGTTCTCATACAATGCCGTTGTTGCTTTCTCTTTCGTGATTTTGCTGCTGCAACTGGCCTTTCAAGAGATCTTTGTATTTGTTCTCTCAGATACACGATCTTTGTTTTCTCTTTAATTCGATCCAACATTACGCATATGATGTGGCTCCACCGTGGTTGTGTTCAGCTGCAACGGCCTTGGTGTAAGGCACACCTTGAAGGTCTCCGGTGTTATGGTGGCTCCCACATTACCCTTTAGACTGGGCAGAGGCTGGCCCTCGGGCAGTGTGATATTGAAGGAGTGCATGAACGAGGCGAAGAACAGGAACAGTTCCATGCGGGCCAAAACATCACCGAGGCACATGCGACGTCCCACACCGAAGGGTATAAAGTATTCGGGTTTGTGCACTTTGCCCTCGGAGTCGAGGAAGCGACGTGGATTGAATTCTTCGGGTTTCTCCCAGAGATTGGGATCCATGTGAACGCTGTTGATGAGGGGAATGACATGAGAGCCGGCGGGGATTTTATAGCCATTTACTTCGACATCTCTGTAAGGAGAAAAAGAGAGAGGAAAAAGAGAAATTGTTAATATGGGTGGTTTTGAAAGAGGAAAGAATGGAGAGATAAAATTGGAAACAATATAGGCCGTTCACTTTGTTTTTGTTTGTGATATCGATAGCTTTCTATAAAATATTATATATTTTATTTTCGATTTTTATTTTATTTTTATTTTCGATTTTTATTTTCGATTTTTATTTTCGATTTTTATTTTCGATTTTTATTTTTATTTTTATTTTTATTTTTATTTTTATTTTTATTTTTATTTTTATTTTTATTTTTATTTTTATTTTTATTTTTATTTTTATTTTTATTTTTATTTTTATTTTTATTTTTATTTTTATTTTTATTTTTATTTTTATTTTTATTTTTATTTTTATTTTTATTTTTATTTTTATTTTTATTTTTATTTTTATTTTTATTTTTATTTTTATTTTTATTTTTATTTTTATTTTTATTTTTATTTTTATTTTTATTTTTATTTTTATTTTTATTTTTATTTTTATTTTTATTTTTATTTTTATTTTTATTTTTATTTTTATTTTTATTTTTATTTTTATTTTTATTTTTATTTTTATTTTTATTTTTATTTTTATTTTTATTTTTATTTTTATTTTTATTTTTATTTTTATTTTTATTTTTATTTTTATTTTTATTTTTATTTTTATTTTTATTTTTATTTTTATTTTTATTTTTATTTTTATTTTTATTTTTATTTTTATTTTTATTTTTATTTTTATTTTTATTTTTATTTTTATTTTTATTTTTATTTTTATTTTTATTTTTATTTTTATTTTTATTTTTATTTTTATTTTTATTTTTATTTTTATTTTTATTTTTATTTTTATTTTTATTTTTATTTTTATTTTTATTTTTATTTTTATTTTTATTTTTATTTTTATTTTTATTTTTATTTTTATTTTTATTTTTATTTTTATTTTTATTTTTATTTTTATTTTTATTTTTATTTTTATTTTTATTTTTATTTTTATTTTTATTTTTATTTTTATTTTTATTTTTATTTTTATTTTTATTTTTATTTTTATTTTTATTTTTATTTTTATTTTTATTTTTATTTTTATTTTTATTTTTATTTTTATTTTTATTTTTATTTTTATTTTTATTTTTATTTTTATTTTTATTTTTATTTTTATTTTTATTTTTATTTTTATTTTTATTTTTATTTTTATTTTTATTTTTATTTTTATTTTTATTTTTATTTTTATTTTTATTTTTATTTTTATTTTTATTTTTATTTTTATTTTTATTTTTATTTTTATTTTTATTTTTATTTTTATTTTTATTTTTATTTTTATTTTTATTTTTATTTTTATTTTTATTTTTATTTTTATTTTTATTTTTATTTTTATTTTTATTTTTATTTTTATTTTTATTTTTATTTTTATTTTTATTTTTATTTTTATTTTTATTTTTATTTTTATTTTTATTTTTATTTTTATTTTTATTTTTATTTTTATTTTTATTTTTATTTTTATTTTTATTTTTATTTTTATTTTTATTTTTATTTTTATTTTTATTTTTATTTTTATTTTTATTTTTATTTTTATTTTTATTTTTATTTTTATTTTTATTTTTATTTTTATTTTTATTTTTAAATTTATCTTTTTTTACTTTTTTTGGGAATTAGTTTGCTATGAAAACATTTTGTCATATTGCTGTTTGCTATAGCTTGTTTTGAATTTTTGTAAGGCTGATGAGAATTAGAAAAAAATTGTCATATTGCTCTTAATAATTCTCGAAGACTTTGCAAAAAGGGGAGAGTTAGAAATACATCAGTGAGGAGAAAAATAAATGACTTGAAAGGGAAAATGATAAGGTGAGAAAAGTGAGGAAAGCTCTGGACGAATCGTATGTACGGGAGAGAACAAACATTTCGACTTTCTCTCTAACGCAATGTTTGCTACAGCTTTTCTTAATTTTTCTAAGACTAATGAGAATATGTTTGGAATAGTCTTCGTGTTTGGCTGTGACATACATACTGCCTGCCGTTGGATTTTTGTTTCACGCATTCTACAAACATCAACTTTTTGTTTGAGTTCATTGACCTGAGCTTGTTGTAATACCAACATAATACAATAATTGAGGCAATTTAGAAGCCAACAGAAAATAAAGATTGAATATAATTTGTTTAGTTTAGTGTAAAAGCCGGCCGGTGTGTGGAAACTGGTCGTCACAACAAAACAAACCACACGCTACGCCACCACAATGATGATGATGATGGTCGGTGAGGAAAACAAGCTTAGAAAAACGCACATATTGTCTTGTCTTCTTTAACGATGGCAGATGGAAAAATTACTGCCAAACCTAGCTCACGTGTTTTTCGTGGCGCACAAACAAAGCTTTTCAGAAAATTTCCATTTGTTGTACGACGACCGAAACAATTGCACTTCATTGGCTGGTTGGTTGGCTAAGCCCACAAATCAAGTGCAATTTGCAAAAAACGACACTATCGCTCACACATCAGCTCGAGGCAAACTCTGCGAGTGTGTGTAATCTCTTACAAGGCGGCAGCAGCAGCGCAACAATACAAAACGCTTAAATGACAGAGCTAAAAAAAACTGGGACAAATTACGACGCATCTTGCGCCATGTGCTGCTGAACAAAGTGTATTGAATGAAGCTGAGCACCAGCAACACCACCACAAAAAAAAAACATTCTACGAGTTTTTCAATCGCTTGCACGAAGAAGAAAAAAACTGATATTTAAACGCATTTTTGTTCAAAGCATCATCATCAGCAGCAACGTAAAAAATTAACAATGAATTTCTTGATTTTTTTTTGCCGAGCAAAAAATTGATAAACTTAGAAGCTGGCCAGTTTAATGAACTGCACAAAGCCAAACAAAAACAAAGTGAAGGCAATCTGGCCAGAGATTAGAAATGCAATAAAACAGTGTGTAATAATTACCTTGTAGGCGAGTGAGTGGTGGCCAATGGCACAATGCTGGAACGGCGCATGGACTCCAGAATGGTGGACTCAGTGACGGGCAGATATTGCAGATCCTCAATGGAGGGCAAACGATGACGTCCCACCACCTGATCCAACTCGTCCTGCACACGTTTCATGGCCTCGGGATTGCGCAGCATGAACACATTGATCCACAGCAAAGTGGTCTTGATGGTTTCCATGCCGGCCGAGAATAAATCAATGATAACCTGGACAATTTGTTCCTCTGTAATCAGAAAAGAAAGAAAAAACACATAAAATTAGTTATTTATAGAAATATTTTAAATTAAAATATTTAACAACTCACCATGATTTTTGCCATCGAAGAGCTCCTCATCGCGACCCTCCTGTTTGGCCTTTTCAATTTCGGCCAAATAGAAATCCACCAAATCGCGAATATTGCCACAATCATAGGTCTTCTTATGGTCATCGATGACATCCTGATAGAATCTTTGCATTTCTTCGCGATTTTTGGCAATCTTATTCTTGGCCGTCAATATACTGGGGAAATACTGGACCGTGGGTATATAGTCGACGGTGTGGATTTCACCAAACAAACGCATGCCCTCTTCGATGAGAAAATTGAAACGTCTAAATTTGGGATCATCGATGCTAAAGCGTACCGACATCAAAATGCTGCAGATGACATTGCTGACGGCCACCGAAATGGCTGGGGCCATGTCCATGGGTTGTCCCTCGGAGATGCGCAAATTGTGAATGTATTCATGGACTTCGATCTGCAAGGAAGGAAGGAAATGAAAATGAAGGTTAGTTAGTGATTTTAAATTGTAGAGAGGGATTTTTGGGGTAACATTTTGCTGAACTCAAACTTACCATGATACGTTTCTCCATGATATGCTTGCCATTGCCCATATAGGTCATGCCAAATTGACGCAGCTTCTCGTGAAGGAAACGTCTTTGGTCTTTCCACAATTTACCGGTACTATTAACAATACCTGGAAGAGTAGAATGAAAGAAGAGGGATTAGTTATGAAATAAATGTGATTGAATAGATTTCTAGGAAGAATTTCTCGGTTTTGAAAGTGTAACCCAGAGATCGTCAAAATGCCACGTTCGAGTGTCTCTCTCTCCGCGATAGAAGCTTACACAAAGAATATATCATTTGTGTGAGAGAGATACTCTCGCCTTCACTATCAGAATATATAGTTTCTCTTTTTAGATTTCCTCTCTCTATTTCTCAAATAATGTTAAAGTTACAGAGAAATGTCTGGGTTAACAGGAAATCATATTATTTGGTCTAATTTTTGTTTGTTTTAATTTTTCAGATTATCAGATTAACATTTTATGTTACTCGCTGCTAATATTTACTTTCCAGAAGTAAATATTTTTTTAAATAATAAGCTTAATCTTTCGCTTCTGTGAGAGAGCTTCTCGCCTTCGCTGTCTTAAAATATCTCCCTCTTTCTCTCATTAATGTTAATGTTACAGAGAAATTTCTGGGTTAACAGAAAATCTTATATATATCTAAATTTTTCAATTTTAATTCTCATATGATCTCTAAGATTTTAAGCTATACATTGATGTCATTTACTTTCCGGAGGTAAATATTTTTCTATATATTAAAATAATAAATATAATATTTCGCCTTCGCTGGCTTAAAATGTGGTTTTTCCGCTTAAAATGTTGCTCTATATGATAATGTTAATGTCTGAGTTAACAGGGAATCTACATTTTTGTTTTTAATTCTTAATTTATCTTCTTAAGGTTTTCTGTTACTCTTTGCAAAGATTTACGAATATAAATATTTGTCTTTATTTTAAAATAACAGAAAGTTCTTCTGTTATACTTAAACTTTTGGCTGTTGGTCGATTTCTGTTAAGGGATTTTCTTACTTTCTAGGTTTTCATATTTTTGTATTTTTCTTAAGGAGCGCGTCATTAAAAGCTATATTTTTAAAATTTAATTAATTCAAAGTGTTTTTTAAAGTTTAGTGTGAGACCCAGAAGTTCTTTTTTTCAAACACTGTCATAAAGCAAAGTTTTTCTTTTTAACATTTCTCTCTCTCTCTTTTGGCCGATTTCTGTTAAATGATTTTTACTTTCTAGGTTTTCATATTTTTGTATTTTTCGCAAGGAAAGATTTTTTAAACGATTTGAAGAGCTTTTAATGAATTTCATGTCTTGCAATTTAATTTGAATTTAATTTCGTCAGGTTTAACATTCAAAAATGCCACATCAATTCTGTTAATGGTCAACAGCAATTGCAACAGTTCTCAAAAAGTTAACAGTTCTCTGCAAATGATTGTAAGCATTTTTAACAGTAAGATGTAAATGATAAAGCAGAGCTTTGCTGTTAATATTAATTTGTTGCCTTATAAAGGTTTTTTTTGGGGAATTTAATAAGAACTTTGTTGAGGTTGGAACCTTATACGTTTCTGTTAAAGCAGAGCTATGCTGTTAATATTAAATTATTGCTGTTAATATTAATTATTATTGTTAATATTAAACTATTGCGTTTTACTCTGGCATGGTTTTTTTCTTTCTCGATTTTGTCACTGTTAACAAAGTGCAGCTGCTACAAACATTTTAATTGCTATGGCACATTATTAAAATGCAGCTACTTAAGGTTTTTACTCGAAATTTTTTCACAATCAAATCAAAGCAAAAAAGTCCAGAAAAAACAGAAAGAAAAAATCGTTTTAAAGCAATTAACTACTTAAAATAATTTCATTAAAAATATTTTAATTTTGGTCTTTGGTATCTTGACTTGGAAATGGGTAAGAGGTAAATAAGGTTTGGTTTGATCCAAAGTGGCGGCAGTGATGTCTCCTTGACCAGCTAACGAAACAGCCAAATTGTAATAATCACGCTTTTTTTCTACCTCCCTCCATCCCTCCCTCTCTCGACATTTCATTTCAAGTTGTTTCATCGACAACAACATCAACGATTAATTTCTTTCGCATTTTTTGTGTTTGCATCATCTTCTTTGGCGACTTTACCATGATCATCATCATCATCTTCGTCATGATCATGACGGTCAAATCTTCGGTGTTTTCAATTCAACTCTGATGAAGTGTTGTTGCTTTAATTGTTTGCAATTTCAAAGTAGGTTAATTCACGGCATTATAATCGAAAGGAAAAAAATCGAGCTTCATTTTTTGGGATGGCGATGGTAGTGGTCAATAATTTCTTGTAGCGCTAACTTTAGCCTTGTTTGTGTCTCTTTGGGTTTTGTTTGAGAAAATTGCGCAAAAAACATTTTTTTCCTTTGATTGTGCGCATTTTTGGCGCTCCAAAGGTGGAGTGGAGTGAATAGCGTATTTTATTTTTATTAAGGCCTACCTCAATTAAATTTCGAAATAATCTCAACATATTGTTATGGACAGTAAAAATTCCTCAAGTAACTGCAGGTTGTTGTAAATGTTTTTTTTTTGTATTAAAAGAGGGAATTAATTTGCTAAAGGAGGGAGGGAGGAAGGAAGCAAACGGAAGGAAAACTACTGCAATGACCATATTTGTTGGTTTGGTGCTGTGACTAGTGGATATACTTTCATTCTTTTTTTAATATTAGGGTTTTTAGTGAAACTCGAGTGTGATTCAGTTTCAACTTATTTTTCAATTTCCCCCAGGTCTTGATTGAAATGTAGGTAATAGGAATTTTTGATATATTAAAAGTGATAAAAACCTAATCATTAATTTTTGATTATTTCGCCACAAAGCCTTGGACACTGTTAAAGTCGATAACATGGCATAATATTATTGCTAACACTATGTAAACTTGGAATTCTGTTAAAATTTTTCAGCAAAAAAGAGTATTTTTCGATCTTTCCAATAGCGCGGATAACATTTTTCTGGCAACATATAACACTACTGCCTTAATTGTTGGTCATATGTACCTTATGATAACCTAGAATTATGTTAAAATTAATTATCAAAAACGAGATTGATTCGATTTGTTCAAAAATTACCTCCAGTTATTTCTGAACTGTTATTATCGATTACTCCACTGTACTGAAAAAATTCCCTACTACTACTTTCTTAACATTAATTATTGGCTCTGTGTATGTAATGTTAACCTAGAGTTCTGTTAGAATTCATTATTTTTAATGAGTCGAGTATGTTCTTTCAATCAAATTCTTGTCTTTTATTGCCGATAAAAATTCCTTAACATTAATTGTTGGTTCTGTATAACTTATGTTAACCTAGAATACTGTTAAAATTAACTATTTTCAATGAGAGTAGAGTATGTTCTTTGAAAAACAATTCTCTTCTAACATTAATTGTTGGCTCTGCACAATATTAACCTGTATATAATGTTAACCTAGAATTCTCTTAAAATTAATTATTTCAATGAGAGTCGAGTTTGTTGCTTCAAAAAATTTTCTCTTCTGGACTCGAACAATATTTCTTCCGACGGCTCGAACAACATTTTCTTGCAATATTAATGATTCTATGTTAGCCTAGCAGTCTGTTGATATAACATTATGTTATTTTTGTTAAACATTTTAAAAATATGTTCTACCGCCGGTATTAGTGAAATTTTTGAAATATAAAATAAATTGATTTTTTTTTCGAAAATAATTTTAAAATTTTTTTTTACTTTTCTTTTTAATTAGTAGGCGTTAGAAATTTAAAATTAGCTTTGAGTGAACTGTACAAATCACAAAAGAAACATATTTTTTATTTTTTTAAATCTTTTAGATGAAAATTCAGTTTTATTCAGAATCCAAGCAAAAAATCGTATTCAATCTTAAACTCACACTCTAAGCTGTCGATCGGAAATTGAACTAGCCTAATATTCTTCTGAAGAAACTGTGAAGACTTATTTCCTCGAAAGTCCGATAAGAATATTAATTTTTTTAATTCCACCTTTAGAAAAACATTTCAGAAAAATTATTTCGCTTTGAACTTTTCAAGAAAGTACATTTTTCTTTAAATAATAATTGTTCAAACTCACGTAAAAAATTCAAAATAAATATAAATATTTAAAAGACATTAAATTAATCTGTTTAAATGTAATTTTTAGATGGTTTGTCTTCAATATTTATTTTTTAAGTACTGAAATATTTTTTCGACCCTATATCGACTCTCTAAAATCAAAAAGGCCGAATAAATATAAAAATTTAAAAGAAATGAAATTATTCGGTTTCAATACCGTTTAAAAATTTGTTTAAATGTAATTTCTTCTGCCGTCGTTTTTTAGACGACTTATCTTCAATATTTATTTTTTAAGTATAAAAGCCCACGAAGCAATTTTTCAGGTCTATTTCTTATTTCTCACATAAACAACGATTTTTTGTTTCATTTCTTATACAGAAATGATGTGGTTGAATTTTTATTTAGATAATTTCCAAGTGAAAATTAAAAAATGTTGATTTTTTATGATAATTTTCAATTGGAAATTTTCAAATAAAAATCTTTTTCTGATAATTTCCAATTAAAATTTTTCTAATAAAAAATCTTTTTCTGATAATTTCCAATTGAAAATTTTCTAATAAACAATCTAGATGGGTTTTCCAAAGAAATTTGATTTTTTGATTATTTTTTAAACTATATTATTTATTCTTTCTTCGATATATTTTATATTTCAATATATTTTAGGTATAAATACCCACGGAAGTATTTTTTCGTGCCTATTTTGTCTCTCTAAGTGCAAAATTAAATTTTTATTCCAATTGAAAATTTTCGAATGGTAAATTTGTGATTGTTTTTTAAGAAATATGATTTTGTAATTTTTGATCATTTAAAAAAGAATATTTGAAAGCATTTTTTTTAACTAAAATTTAGGAATTATTTTCGTATCTAACTATATCTTTACTGCCTCCCCCCATTTGTACGCAAATGCGTTACTTTCAAAACCTTTGTTTTTTTCTTAGCATTAAAAAAGAAATGTATCAACACTTACCGAAACCATTCAAAGTCTGCATAAACGGTGTATCCGGTCTTCCCGTGAACTCCTCGCGCCGGAAACATTCCCGTATCATTTTGTAATCGCTCATCACCACCGTCAATTGGCTGCCCAAACGGGTGGAGAATAGCGAGCCGTAGGTCTTGGCCAATTCCATGAAACGCGTATGCTTTTCGCTGCCCATAAACAAGAGATAGCCGATGACGGGCAGACCCCAGGGGCCCGGTGGTAGTTTGCGTAATTCGCGATATAAACTCATCACCCATTGCAGGAAACTGATCAGGCTGAGTATGGAGATGAAGACCAGCAGCAGATGTTGCATGTCGTTGGTTTTGAATTGGCGTACCAAAAGTTTTATAATATACGAATCGGTGGCCAACATTTTGGGTATTTTGGTGGAATTTGTGGGAAAAATTGTGCTGGTTTTTCGATTTCGAATTAAAATGGAAAATTCAGTTTTTCCTAAGCTTTGCTTTGCGTGACGCTTTATTTGTTATTGTGCTGTTCTGGCAAAAGTTCTCATGCTTTTTTTTAAATTCTTCTTATTTTTAACTTTTTCAACTTTATTTGTTTGTTGGCAATATTTGTTATTTTTGCGCTTGAAATTGTTGACTTTAAAGCTTTGATTTCTTTTCACTTTAGACTTTTCATACACTTTTGTTTGTTGTCATAGTAAAGTTTTGGCGTTATTTGTATGCTTTTCTTTAGTTTTGTTTAATTGCATTTATTTCGCATATATAAAATATTTTAATATTTTATTTCGTTTTTCAATTCATTCACAGTAGTTGATTTAAAATTTGTAAAATTTTTCTGCGCTTTTTATTTATTTTCTTCTTCTTCTTCAAAAAATATCAATAAAATTTATTTTGTATTTTTTATTATTTTTATTTATTTTGTGGTAGAGAGTAGACGACTTCGCGCGTTGCGTTTATAGATTTCGACTAATGTCTCGTCGTTATGTCCTTGCGACTTTTATAACAACCGATCATACGATCGATGTTGTACGCGGTGATCGTGCGAAGTGTTCGATCTAAGCACAAGTCATTCTTAGCAAACCTTAAACCTAAGATTCGTATGAGTTCATTTATCACACAAAAAAGCGCGCTGCAGCCAGAACAACAACAAAAACCCCACACGAAACGACCACAAGCACGACCAATTGAGTGGTGCTTGAGTGAGTTCGTACCGCTGAGAGCGCTGCCGAGCGCAAAGGTGAGCCAAAGAGTGCCCGTTGGCTGGCTGGCTGGCTGGCGTTGTGGGGAACCTTCAAACCGGTCTAGTTTCGAAAACTTAAGTTTACGTCGTTCACCTCAAAGCCAACTACTGCTCTCATGGCTGGCACAAGCCACTGTCCGACATGCCTCAAGTTCGTTGCGAACATGTTTCATAGTTGCATTACATGGCGGGGGGTTCGAACACGATCGTTTGTTTACCAAAAGCCACTCAATTCGGGTGGTCAGACTCTCTGTTTATATTTTGGCGTTCTCTTGCTCGCGTTCTTGTTTCTGTGGGGGGCTTGCTTATCAGTGGTATATGCTGGCCCCTCTCTTCTCCTGCTCTCGCGACCAACTCTCCCTCTCTCTCTCTCTGTCCCCCACTCCCCCTCACGAACTGCATTTCGAATGATTTTTGTTGTTTTTGGTTTGATATGTTTCGCCTCGTGCGTAAATAGAAATAATGAATGTTATCAATAATACAAATACATACAACTTTATGTACAATTCGCTGCTGCTGTTTGTTTAAATAGTAATTAAATATTTCTTTTTTCTTTGATTTGATTTGGTTCATTTCCTCTCCGGCCCACCAGTAGACCAGCCCCCCAACCACAACCCTACTGGTGCCTATGAAGAGTGCAACAAGTGTTTGGCTTTGTGTTTGTATGCTAACATGTGAGTATACGTATACGTACATTCTTCTGTAGTAGTTTCATTTCTATTTAAAGAAAGTTTATTTAGTTTAGGAAAAACGTTTCAATAATCTCTGGCATGCATGTCAAACACACTCGCTCGCGCATACACTATAAATAATAATAATAAAAAAAGATTATAATAATTTATTATATAAGAAATGTAGGTGAACTTGTTTCATTTCATTTCAACTGATAACAGCTTGGCTTTAAGTTGGGGAGTGATTTTTGTTGGTACCCTACGCCACAGCATTATGGTCATGCGATCAGTTTTCGGGTTCAAATTATTCATATGCCATCACATGTTAATCGAGTGTATCATTAGGTTCCCAATCGTGGACCATACCATTAAGTTAATATTAAAATTCGTTAGCAAGCAACATTAAGCTGGGTTGCTCTGGATTTACAAAGATTGTAGTTTTTCGTTTACTGTAAATGTTTTCTGTAAAAATCGAGAGAGAACATATACAGCCATGGCTGTATGAATGAGAATTTATGAGAAGAGCTAACATATATTTGTTTTCCATCAGGGCATAGCGAAATTTTAACACATTTCCATTTTACACCATTTCCATTCGAAGTTGGAAATTTTTCATTAAAAATAGAAAAATCAATCTGGAATTGAACATTTCCAAATCAAATTATTAAATTGTCCAAATCAAATTAATAAATTGTCTGAGAAGAATATTCTTTTAAAATTGTGAAATTTCAGTTAAATTTCTTTCATATTAAGAAAATTCCAATTGAAAATTTCCATTTCAATTTGAGAAAATTTCACCTTTGGTCTTAAACCAAAATAAATGACAACACATACAACATAACAGACCAACAATACATGCAAACAACAACAATACACACGAGGTACAGTGAAGACGGGACATACCGTACAACAACAACCTTTGCATTGTTGCGAGCGATGCGAGCACATGCATAACATTGAATTGCCAAAGTGAGATTTTTAGTGTGTCGACTTAGTTCGGTGGAATATTTTGTTTATCAGCGCTTCTCATTTGTCGTATGTGACCGCTGGTACTAATATGAACCCTGATTTAAGTCAAAGACATACATTCGTTGCGAAAGTTCTGACGAGATGGGGTAGCGCCCATCGAAACTGCGCAGTCAACTTTTAGCTGCAACAATAAAGGTCTCACTTTGCCTTTTTGCTAATTTTGGGTTCTGCTGAAGACTTCAGCACAACCTTTGGTCTTAAATCAAAATAAATGACAACACATACAACATAACAGACCAACAATACATACAAACAACAAAATTTCAATTTGAGAATTTCTTTTAGAAAATTCAAATTAAGATTTTACATTTCAAATTGTAAAAAAATCCAATTGAAATTGTTGTCATAAAATATTTAAATATTGGAATTGAGAATATTACCACAAATCTTGAATAATACAAGCCTTAAACAAATTAATATTTTCCCATTGATTTATTATACCCCCCACCTCCAGGATGAGGGTATACTAACTTTGCCCATCCGTTTGTAACACCTTGAAATATCGACCTGAGACCCTATAAAGTATATATATTCTTGATCGCCATAAAATTCTAAGATGATCTAGCCATGTTCAACAGACTGACAGACGGACGTCTGTCTGTTGAAAGCACGCTAGCATCTAAACGAAAGGAGCTAGAACGTTAAAATTTTCCATAAATGCGTTTTATAGTCGGAGATCGGTTGGGCTTGAAACGGGGCGAAATCGGCCCAAAAAGAAACATTTTTCCCTAACAAGGACTAAAAATACCCACAATAATCCCTAATATTTTAGCGTATTTAAGCATGTTTTTTGAATATGTCTGTTTATATTTGCTTGATATTTGGTATGCGCATTCCCCTTATAGAAAAAACGTGCACCAAAAAGTGATTCTTATTTGTAGGGGGTAAAATGGAGCAATAAAGGGATACAAATGGTACATATTAAACGACAGCAGCTAGAAACACGAAATTCGGTGTGTACATCCCTCTAATTGAGTAGATACATAATATAAAAGTATTTTTTTCAAATTCGTACTTTTAAGGGGTAAAATGGGAATAGAGGAATAGAAATTGTACCAACCAAACGGCTGTACCTAGAATAATGAAATTCGGTGTATACATTTCTCTGATTGCATAGACAAGTAAAATACACGGATTTTTTAAAATTCGTACCTTTTTTGGGGTTAGAATGAAAAAAGGGGATAAAAATAGTACCAATCAAATGAACGCAGCTAGAGTTATGAAATTCGGAGTATACATTCCTCTGATTCCGTAGACACTTAAAATAAACAGATTTTTCGAAATTCGTAATTTTTGGGGTTAAAATGAAAAAGGGGATAAAAATAGTACCAATCAAATGACCGCAGCTAGAGTCATGCAATTTGGTGTATACATTCCTCTGACTGCTTAGACACGGAAAATAGACGAATTTTTCGAAATTCCTACTTTCAAGGGTTAAAAATAGTACCAACTAAACGACTACAGATTTCTACGCAATTAGAATTTCATGATTGATGAAATTCTAATTGCGTAGAAACGTCAAGGCGGTAAAAATGGTACCAACCAAATGGGCGCAGCTGGAATCATGGAATTCGGTGTATACATTCCTCTGACTGCATAGACACGTATAATACAAAGTTTTTTTTCCAAATTCGTAATTTTTCTTTTAAGGCAAAAATTGTTTGAATCATGAAGTTTGGATATTTTGCACTATGATAATGGATTTTCAAAATTTGTACTTTTGCAATTAAAATAGAATGGAAATACAGTCAACTGTAGCACCCAAATATTGCATATATAAATATAAGAATATTTATTTTTTGATTTGCAATTTATTCATAAAATTATGTTTTCAATATTTGTATTTGTTTTGGTTTGGCTATATTTAAAAAATTATATTTCCCTGTAATATTACTGCACTTCTACGAAAACCGACAACCTCTGTGGAATGCAATCCTTGGTGGATGGTATATAAAGTTCGGCCCGGCCGAACTTAACGCCGTTTTTATTTGTTATTATTACACTGTGCGACAGTCCAAACAAATTTGGAAGTGATACTATTTTTCTTGTAGGTATTGTCGAGTAGAACAAGAATCTGTATTTGAAACTTGCCAGACAGCGCAAAATCTTGAGTTAGTACCTTTACACACTTAAAGGCCTATAACTTAGTTGGTTATCAACCGATTTTCACATTCGCATTGGATTTAAAAAGAAGAAAACCGGAGCTTTCAATATATAGTTTATTTAACTGTGGGATTTTTATCCAGCAAACACACTTTTCCTAACATTTTTAGCTATTTTTAAATTTTTACAATATTTTTGCACATTACTTTGTTTGGTTGCTACGGTTACCATTATTGTATATTGTACATTTATTTAAATAACACCTTTAGTTAAACACCGCTTTGTTTTTAAAAACCCATCAGTAATTAGCTGAGTTATTGAAGTTTTCACTAAAACAAAATTGTTGCAAAAATATAAGCTTTGGTTGTTCCAAATCTTTCATAATTTTACGAATTGAAGTCCAATAAAAATTCGACAAAAAGATTAAACGATTACCAGATTTTCAATTTTTTCCAAAAATAATCCGAATTCTCAAAGTGGGAAAATGTGTTCCAAAATTGGAGATTTTTTTTATCGAAATTGTCGTCATGCATGCATTTACCGCTTTATGTTTTGTCAAATTTTAAGTGATCTAAAAATGAGAATTTTCCTTTCCAAAACTACGTTCTTCTAAATTTTAATAGAAAATAACTGAAAACCCATCGTTTTGTTAACGAAATGATTCCGTTTGTTTAGTGGAAGATTAAGTTGAAATGACAAATGATTTTCTGTCAGTATTTTGAACATATTAAACATACAGCCATTTTCAATTCAAATTAACAAAGTGATCGCAGATTATTGCCCTTTTCGTTATTTAAGGAGTTATGAAGGTATAAATTTTTGAAATAAGATTAAACATTTTTTACCAGAAAAAATTTATCACAGATTATATTTTTTCGCCTAGGAGCGTTATTTTAAGAGTTATGAGTGTTTAAAGTTTTGAAAAAAAAATCCAAATTTTTGTTTTTAAATTTTAAGTTTTTTAATCAAAACTTAAAGTTTTTACCCGATAATTGCACTTTTTCGCTTAGCAACGTTATTTAAGATGTTATGAAGGTTAGAAGCTTTGAAATAAAATTAAGAGTTTTTGACCCGAAAAAAGTGATCAACGATTATTGCCCCCTTTATTGCATATGAGCGTTATTTAAAGAGTTATAAAGATTTAAAATTTTGAAAAATAAATTTCCTAATTTTTGACCCGCAAACAGTGATCACAGATTATTGCACTTAGGAGCGTTATTTAAGAAGTTATGAAGGTTTCAAATTTGTATACCCTACACCACTACGTGGTCTAGGGTATTATAATTTAGTTTCGCGCCAAATGTTTGTAACACCAAGAAATAATCGAGCTAGACCCACCTTTAAGTATACCGATCGGCTTAGAATCACCAGCTGAGTCGATTTAACGATGTCTGTCTGTCCGTCCGTCCGTCCGTCTGCTGTCCATCTAAGCTTGTTCGCACTCTACAGGTCGCAATTGTTGTCCGATTGTCATGAAACTTGGCAGAAGTTATTTTTTCTGGCCAAGGACCATCGGTATTGAATTTGGAGGAAATCGGTTCAGATTTAGATATAGCCCCCATACAAATGTCGCTCCCGATTTGACATTTTCCGCTCTAGAAAAGGCATATTGTACCCGATTTTTTTTAAATTTGGCAGAACATCTTATAATCCAACTAGAAACATGTATGCAAAAATTGGGTGAGATCGGTTCAGATTTAGATATAGCCTCCATACAAATGTCGCTCCCGATTTGACATTTTCCGCTCTAGAAACGACATATTGTACCCGATTTTCTTTAAATTTTGCAGAACATCTTATAATCCAACTAGAAACACGTATGCAAAAATTGGGTAAGATCGGTTCAGATTTAGATATAGCCCCCATATTGACATTTTCCGCTCTAGAAAAGACATATTGTACCCGATTTTCTTTAAATTTTGCAGAACATCTTATAATCCAACTAGAAACACGGATGCAAAAATTGGGTAAGATCGGTTCAGATTTAGGTATAGTCCCCATGCAAATGTCGCTCCCGATTTCACTTTTTCCGCTTTAGAAACCACATATTGTACCCGATTTTCTTTAAAATTGGCACAACATTTTATAATCGAACTAGAAACACCTATGCTAAAAGTGGGTATGATCGGTTCAGATTTAGATATAGCCCCCATACAAATGTCGCTCCCGATTTGACTTTTTCTTCTCTAAAATCCACATATTGTACATATTTTCTTTAAAATTGGCACAACATCTTATAATCCAACTAAAAAACCTATGGTGAATGTGGGTAAGATCGGTTCAGATTTGATATAGCCCTCATACAAATGTTGCTCCCGAATGTTTAACCGGTTTTGGCCAAATTTTACATATTATATTTCACCAATTCAATATACCCCCCTACAAATGTACTTTCTGATTTAACATTTTTTGTCAAACACATACATTTACAGAAAGCAAAAATCCTTCCCGATTTCACTTTTTTACCGAATTGAATTGCAATGAGAATTGTTTGGGTGATGCCCATATGTCCATACTTTGGTATAACTTTGGTATACTACTGTATAATTTGTATTTGTCTGTCGGACAATTGGATCAATACCATATTCGATAAATTTGACTAAAGATGAATTTATAGCATATAAATTATATGAATATAATTTATATAATTTGTATGAACTACATAAAATTGCTCCCATGAAATACCTGGGTTTAGTAATCAAAGCGAGGTACATACACAGGGAGTGGTGTAGGGTATTATATAGTCGGCCCCGCCCTTACTTGTTTAAAATAAATTTTAAGTTTTTGAAACCAAATTCCCAATTTTTCAACAGAAAAAAGTGATCACAGATTATTGCCCTTCACTTAGGAGCGTTTAAAGTTTTTTAAAATAAATTTTAAAATTGAGAAATAAAATTCAAAATTTTTGACCCGATAAAAGTGATCACATTTAGAGGGGTTATGATGGTTTAAACTGTTTTAAATAAAATTCCAATTTCTTTGACCAGCAAAAAGTGATCAACGATTATTGCTCTTTTTCGCAAAAGCTTTATTTATGGAGTTATGAAGTCTTAACATTTCTAAAAATAAATTTTAAGTTGTTTGAAATAAAATTCGAAATTTTTGACCCGAAGAAGAAAGAAGTCAGTTAAGGATTTATGAAGATTTAAAGTTTTCGATATAAAATTCCAACTTTTTGTAAAGTTTTGTAATAAATTCCAAAGTTGACCTTTTTCGATTAGAAACGGACTTTAGATCTGCTGCTTATTGCTTTTAAGTAACATTTCGATTTATATGTAAAATCAAATATTTTCATTGTTAATATAGGATGTCAAAGTAAAGTCGAAAATCTTAATCATTTGATTTTTTTGAATTAACATTATTATTTATGCCATCTAGCACTACATCGAGTACAAAACCTGAAGTAAAAATTTGCTACCGAAGTCCAAAGAACTATTTTTTTGTGAGACTACAAATTTTTTATGGATATATATTATTGAAATTCCAATTTTCGTCGAAATTATTTTTTTTTATAATTACTTTTGTTGAAAAATAATGGTTTTTATTGGCACGAAAACCTCCTAAAAATAGAAACAAAGAATATCAGAAAAATATTTAATTTCGTAGTAGCTAGTACGATGAAAACAATGCTAGTTACTAAAGAATTTAATTTAATTAAATATTTTTTAATTTTTTATTATTTATTAGGACTATTTCTCCAAAACATATTTTTTAATTTTTTATGTTTCTAAACCACTCTTTCCAATTGAATTACTTTTCATTTAGCTTATAGCGGTATCCATAAAAATCAATATTCATAAAAATTAATATCGTTTTCGAGGTAGGCTTCCACTTCCACTCTACTTTCTCTACGGAGAAATAACTGAAATATTCACATTATGTTCGAAATAACCCACTATCTTGAAGGGATTATTACCAATTTCACTGTGGATTTTTGTCCTTATTATCCTTGTACAACGTCCCACAATTCCCCCCTAACATTTATATTTATATGAATGATTATTTAATTATTTTATTAAATACAATTTCCCAAACGGCAAGGCAAAGGCATCCTTGAAATTCTTTTTGAAAACTAACACCACCACACAGCACTAGAGATGTCCGAAGACAATCACAAACTTACAGTTTTGAAATGCTAAAACTTTCTTGACAAATGTTGAGATGTCTTTAAATACCAAAATGAATGCGGAAGTCAGTGGCATTCAACGCTGATATCAAATGAAGTGAAACGACAAAAAAGCTAGTAAACTTGGCCGATACTCTAGAAATGTGAACAGAACAAAGACTTTTTTCTCTCTTACCAGAATGTAGTGAAACATGTTGTTTATCGCAATAAATAAAAAAATGCATAAAATCTGTGTTCAAACATACGCGCACACACATATATGTGTGTGCACCCCAAGCACAACCAAACACACTACAATCAAAATTTGCATTTGAGGTCAATGACTCAACCTTCATGTCGAAGTAGAGACTACTGAACGGAGCAGCTGGCAATTCAAATTCAATAGATGTATACCCTATAAACCTATGGGTTAGGGGCGCATATTGTCGTATACGCTTTGATGAGACAGCAATTGACCCAGAAAGTGAATTGAATATCCAAGATATTTTCTGAACTACTACAAGATACGACGGCTCATTGTCCTTTCAGATCGGTTTTAAATCTGTAACTTTTGAAAGGAAAATTATATGTATCCTGATGTATTTCATGTATCCAGATGTATTTTCCAAAATTTAGAATAAATCTCAAAAAAGTGATTTTTTGAAAAAATCAAGTAAGGAAAGGCTAAAGTCGGACGAGGCCGACTATATAATACCCTACACCACTCCCTGCGTATATACCTCGCTTTTATTACTAAACCCATGTGTTTTATGGCAATTTTATGTAGTTGATATAAATTATACACTTGGGGCCTGGTCCAAAACATGGGTCTATATATGTCTCATTCGCGGTAGATATTCCTAGTTGAAATATATCATGATCCGATGTAAGACGTAGTTTCAAGAGTTGTAATAGAGTATAATGGGGCCCCATTTGGGTTATTCCAAAGTATGGACACTTTGATTTGACTTTCATAATATATTCATAGTTGAAATATAATATAATCTGCAAACTTTGAAAAAAAAAATCCGATGTAAAATTTGCGTCCTTGAGGGGTAAAAATTAAAATGAGGCCATTTTTAAGGGCGCTACATTAAAAAGTGGTTTCATATGGATCACTTTAAAAGTAGGTATTCTTAGTTGAAATATGACATGATATGCAAAATTGTATCGAGATCCAATGGACGATGTGGGTTCTAGAGATGTAATAGAGTAGGACCATAATATGGACCCATATATTTGACTTTCATAGTATGTCATCTTAATTGAAATATAACACAAAATGCAAAATTTGATAAATTTCCGATGTAAATGGTGGGTCCTAGAGAGGTAATAATTAAAATGGGCGCCCATTTGTAAGGGCGCTACATTAAAACGTGGGCCTTTATAGATCACTTTCAAAGTAGGTATTCTTTATTGAAATATAACATGATCTGTAAAATTGTATCAAGATCCAATGTAAGATGTGGGTTCTAGAGCGATAATAGTGTAAACTCAGGGCCCATTTGTATGGGGGCTATTCCAAAACATTGACATATATAGCTGGTTTTCAAAATACGTGTTTCTAGTACAAATATAACATTGTGTGGAAAAGTTAATCAAGTTCCGAATTAAAATGTGCATTTTAGAGCAGCAATATTGTAAATCGGGTGTACATTTGTATGGGGGCTATATCAAAATATAGGCCCATGTGATCCACTTTCCCGTGGGATGTTGCTAGTTCAAATATAACACGATCCTGAAATTTGGTCATGATCCCATGTAAAATGTGTATTCTAGAGCAGTAATAGTGTAAATTATAGGGATATTTGTATGGAGGCTATATCTAAATCTTAACCGATTTTCTCCAAATTCAATACCAACGTCCTTGGCCAAAAAAGTAACTTCTGCCAAATTTCATGACAATCGGACCACAATTGCGACCTGTAGAGTGCGAAGAAGCTTAGATGGACAGCAGACGGACAGACAGACATCGTTAAATCGATTCAGCTGGTGATTCTAAGCCGATCCGCATACTTAAAGGTGGGTATAGCTCCATTTTTTCTTGGTCCACGAAGTGGTGTATAAATAGAGCAGCATAACACTGAAGATTATAATTCTCTACAACAATTTTGTTTACAAAATTTTTCTATACTTAGGGTATATCGTACTATCAAATTCCATCATTTCGCCGTTAATAGCATTTTGCATCTCAAGTATCAGGCTAAAATAAGAGAGAAATGGGTTAATTGTTGGCTGTAAAGTCAAAAATTGTGAAAAGTATCTTTAGAAAAACCCGCGTAACTTTTTATCATATTAAGAAAACCAAAATATTTTTTTAGCATATGATTGCTGACTTCATGGGAATATTTTTGTCAGAAAAGTTGCAGAATCCTGGATAACGAAAGTTAAAATATAAGCAATTGCAACCGCGAAATTTGAATCTTTTAAATTAAAAACGTCATACATGAACATCATTTTAGGCAATTTCCCGCGAAAATGAAAATTTTCCAAAAATATCCAATTTGTATTTTTTGTTTACCGTGCCCTACCGCAATATCCACTTTGGTTCAAATTAAAGAGAAAATCAGTTTTTTCGCTCTCCTGAAAAGTTGTGTTTTTGTTCATAGACACGTTTGAATATAAACTCTCGGTATGGAAAGATATATTGCTAACGAAAATGACTTTCCATTGGATATTTTGTTTGATTCAACAGTCGGTAAAAGCCTATATGTAGAAAAATATTTATTGCCAAGTAAATGGTAATATTAAATTTGGAGCACAGAATTAAATATATAAATATTATTTTTATACCCTCCACCTCCAGGATGGGGGTATACTAACTTTGTCATTCCATTTGTAACACCCTGAAATATCGACCTGAGACACCAAAAAGTATATATATTTTTGATCGTCATAAAATTCTAAGACGAGCCATGTCCGTTTGTGAAAGCATGCTAGTATCTAAACGAAATGAGCTAGAACGGGGTCGGTTGGGACTGAAAGTGGGCAAAATCGGTCTATAGAAACAAATTTTCCCTCACAATGTCTGAAAAAAAAAAAACAACAGTAACACTTAACCGATTTAGAGCCTGTTTTTATACCCTACACCACTTCGTGGACTAGGGTATTATAAGTTAGTTTCGCGCCAAATGTTTGTAAAACCAAGAAATAATTGAGCTAGACCCACCTTTAAGTGTACGGATCGGCTTAGAATCGACAGCTGAATCGATTAAACGATGTCTGTCTGTCCGTCTGCTGTCCATCTAAGCTTGTTCGCACTCTACAGGTCGCAATTGTGGTCCGATTGTCATGAAATTTGGCAGGAGTTACTTTTTTGGCCAATGACAATAGGTATTGAATTTAGAGAAAATCGGTTTAGATTTAGATATAGCCTCCATACAAATATCCCTATAATTTACACTATTACTGCTCTAGAATACACATTTTACATAGGATCATGACCAAATTTTCAGGATCGTGTAATATTTGAACTATAAACAGCTAACGGGAAAGTGGACCACTTAGCCCCTATACAAATGTACATCCGATTTACAATATTACTGCTCTAAAATGCACATTTTACATCGGATTTTGATCAAATTTTCCACACAATGTTACATTTAGACTAGAAACACCTATTTTTGTCAATTTTGTTATATATGTCAATGTTTTGGTATAGCCCCCAGACAAATTGGCCTCCAGTTCACACTAATATCGCTCTAGTACCAACATATTACATTGGATCTTGATAAAATTTTGCAGATCATGTTATATTTCAATAAAGAATACCTACTTTGAAAGCAATAAAGGCCCACTTTTTAATGCAGCGCCCTTACAAATGGGCCCCCATTTTATTTATTACCTCTCCAAGACCCACATTTTACATCGGAAGTTTTTCACATTTTGCAGATTATATTATATTTCAGCTAAGAATACATACTATGAAAGTCAAATATATGGGTCCATATTTTGGTATAACCCCCATACAAATTGGGTCCCCATTCTACTCTATTTCATCTCTAGAACCCACATCGTGCTTTGGATCTCGATATAATTTTGCATATCATGTCATATTTCAAAAACCTACTTTGAAAGTGATCTATATGGAACCACTTTTTAATGTGGCGCCCTCAAGAACGCAAATTTTACATCAGATTTTTTCTCAAATTTTGCAGATATATGCGTATATGTGTCCACACTTTGGAATAACCAAAATGGGGCACTCATTCTACTATAATACAGCCCTAGAAACTACGTCTTACATCGGATCATGATATATTTCAACTATGAATACCTACCGTGAATGAGAAATATATAGGCCCATGTTTTTATAAGCCTCTTTTCAAATGTCGGTCCGATTCATCCTATTACTACTGTATAATTTGTATTTGTCTGCCGGAAAATTGGATGAATCATTTACCATATTTGTTAAATATGACTAAAGATAAATTTATAGTATATATTATAATTTATATGAACTACATAAAATTGCTCCCATGAAACACCTGGGTTTAGTACGCAGGGAGTGGTATAGGGTATAATATAGTCGGCCCGCCCGACTTTAGCCTTTCCTTACTTGTTTTTTTTTGAATAAGTCTGCTTATATTTATTTGATATTTGGGTACATTAAATGTTACCTATCCAACGGCAATATCTAGAAACGCGGAAACATGGAGTAAATTAAAAATATAAAAGGATTTTTCGTACTTTTAAAGGGTGACATGGACAAAGAGCGATAAAAAAGGGCTGAATAATGAAATTGTATACAGTCCTCAGACAGCATAGATACGCAAAATAAAAAGATTTTGCCAAATTGTATGATTTCAGTGGATAAAATGGGGACATAGGGATAAAAATGGTACCAACCAATAGCCTACAGCTAGAACAATGAAACAAGTAAGTAAGCTTCAGTCGGCAAAACCGACTTATATATACCCTCACTCTCAGTGAATATACATAAATTTGGAAGTTAGGAGACATTAAATATTACGTAGGGCAGGATAATTAGTGTGGATTGTACTAGGAGGTTCGTGTCGCATGGTCCCAGCTTCCACATTTATAAAACAATTGTAAACAAGTAAGGAAAGGTTAAAAAAAGTGAAAACGGGATTTTTGTATCCTGTATATGTATGTGTTTGTGTATGGGGGTATATTGAAACCTAGAACGAAATAGGTGAAATATACGAAATGATTAGTTTGGCCAAAATCGGATAAACATTTGGTAGCAATATTTGTATTGGGGCTATATCTAAATCTGAACCGATCTTACCCACATTCACCATAGGTGTTTTTAGTTGGATTATAAAATGTTGTGCCAATTTTAAACAAAATCGGGTACAATATGTGGTTTCTAGAGCGGCAAAAGTCAAATCGGGAGCGACATTTGTATGGAGCTATATCTAAATCTGAACCGATCTAGCCCTCTTTAGCCACAAGTGTTTCTAGTAACATTATAAGATGTTGTGCCAAATTTAAAGAATATCGGGTTCAATATGTGGTTTCTAGAGCGGAAAATGTCAAATCGGGAGCGACATTTGTATGGGGGTTATATCTAAATCTGAACCGATATGCCTCAAATTAAATTGCGGTCGTCCTCGATCCACAAATCTTATTAGTGCCAATTTTTGTTAAGATCGGATTATAATTGCGACCTGTAATTTGATTACAACAATAGATGGACAGACAGACGGACTTTGCTAAATCGACTCAGAAAGTGATTCTAAGTCGATCGGTATACTTAACAATGGGTCTATCTCGCTTCCTTTTGGGTGTTAAAAACGAATGCACAAAGCCATAGTACTCTCGTGGAGTGTATAAATATCAAATTTCACAGTATTCCTATCATCCGTATATAAGTTGTAGAAGCTTTAATTTTATGTAGATTAGGGTGATTTGTGTGGGAGGTACTAGAAGGGGCGTTGGCAAAACTCGTAAGATTTAGTACACTTAAAGTGATTATAAAAACATTAAGAAATACCAAAATATAGCTGATTCTGAGTATCGGTGTGGAAGTTACATTAGTTTTAATTTATCATGGAATATGTGTGGGGGTGCCAGAAGGGGCGTGGCAATTTCACCCATCTTCGAACTTAAACTAAGTTTGGGAAAAATATTACCTATACAAAGTTTGAATTGATTCCTTAACTCCTTTCGAGAGTTATCGTGTACACCAGCCAGACGGACGGACGGACGTACATGGCTCAAACACCTTAAAAAGTTGTGAAACGGATTTGGTCCAAACATACTTGGGGTTCTAAGTCACTCTTTCAATGCGTTACCTTTTTTTGTGTACCGCATGTTATATACCCTCCTTCTCTGTAGAGTGAGGGTATAAAAAGGAACTTAAGTTGAATGTGCTTGTATTATCCAATGCTCACTACAATGTCATTATTATTTATGTTACTCCGATTTTCAGGAAGCACCACGCTAGATGTTAGAGTTGGAATTAAAAGAGACTTACCATCAGTATCTGCAACCCCTGATGTGGCAGCTAATGAGTGATTTTTTGAGGTTAGGATTTTCATGCATTAGCATTTGACAGATCACGTGGGATTTCAGACATGGTGTCAAAGAGAAAGATGCTCAGTATGCTTTGACATTTCATCATGAATCGTCTTACAAACGAACAACGCTTGCAAATTATTGAATTTTATTATCAAAATGCGTGCTCTGTTAAGAAAGTTCATTGCGCGCTTCCATTTTATGGTCAGTTTAATCGACCCACTGAAGCGGCTATTCGGGCTATTGTGACTAAATTTCGCACCAAATTTACATTGTTGGACATTAAACCACCAACACGCTTACGTAGAGTGCGACCAGTGTTAATGATGACCACCAATTTTCGATTCGTCGCCGTTCGCACCAATTGGGTCTCTGTTACTCAAAAACGTGGAAATGCCAAAATTGGACTAAGCGGATGGACCACCTAAGACGCAGCCGCGGTCAACATTTAAATGAAATTATCTTCAAAAAGTAAATGTCATGGACCAATCTAACGTTTCAAATAAAGAACCGATGAGATTTTGCAAATTTTATGCGTTTTTTTTTTTAAAAAAGTTATCAAGCTCTTAAAAAATCACCCTTTACATTACTTTTGCATCCCATTTTGTAAAACATATAGGCAAATTGATCAGATATAGCAACGCTATTATCAATTGTGATCAGTTCATCATGAAGAGACTGACGACTGTTTGCAAATTCTTTGCTAAATGGACATAACATCAGCAGGAAATCAAAGCACTGGATCAATGGATATGTTAGGAAGCAAAATTGTCACATTCGAAGTGAAGAGAAGACACGAGAGACTCACGAGAAATTTATTTCATGTCATTATTTTATTTTGATTTACAGTTCGACATGTCTACCAAGTACTTTTTGTTTATAATTTTACAAATTTTGTGAAATATTTTCAGTTGTTAAGCAAACTCATGCCAACGAATATTAATTTTATTTGAGGTATTGGGTTTTAGCCAAATGCGTCATATTCTAGCCAAATAATTATTTTGAGGGTAACGACTTTTGACACTTCCAATATCGATCTTCTTGTTATTATATTCACTCTCTGTGATGTTAGCAACAATTTTGATGTCTCCAAATTAACAAAGAAAATACCAAAAAAATGCGAAACAAAATTCCACCAAATTTATGAATGAATGAATAAACTCGATGCGAAATTGAAATTTAATGGGTCTATAAATTTAATTTTTGGGGTTGTTTAAGAATGCATTCATTGTGCTCGCTATGTAACACAAATTTGCTTTTGTTGTCAAATGGATATTCAGAATGAATTTCGATGGAAATTTTAAAAAACAAATTTGTCTGGCCGAGTAAACCTTATATATATATTTTGAAATATTAATTTGAATAGCAACAATAGCACAAACTCGAAGCAACAAATAATGGTTAAGAAATTAAGGAGTCAAATTCAAAAAATGGTTAGAGGGTATTATGATTTTGTCCACATCTATTGTGATATTATTAATTAATTTTGAAAAAATACTTTAACACACCCTAGTACTAATACAGAATTTGAATTTATTCGTATTTTTAATTAGCCATTTATCTAAACAAACAAATCAGAGTCACTCATTCAAATCCGATGATTTACTTATCGACCAAAATACATAAATATTAATTGTGATTGATTTAATAATTTGCATATCTCCGTATTTATAAACCTGCATTCATAGACAAACTGTTGTAGACTATTTCCAAATATTTTTAGAAATCGAGCTTTGAATATTTGATTGTCTGTCTCTCCGAGTGGACTTTACTTCACAAATGTCAATACACCTGCATTCTAACGTGTACTGGAATGGATTTTAAGACTTATTTTGGAATTTCTGTACGAAATGTGCATTGTTTTGTTAATCGAGTTTCAAACAAGCATTGGCCAGTTGACTCCAGACCATCCCAAATGATAAGTTTTTTTTTTTGTATTTTTTTGAAATTAATTCACGTTTTATTATTCGACGGTAAGACGAATAATTCGTGCAATAATAACATCTAAATGCGGTTTGCCATTGTCTGCTGAATACCCACTTCACGAGCAGCATATGTCTGATGACACTGTCGACGTCGATGACAACATTTCTCTTTGTCAAGGTCTTCACTAAATGATCATCGTCTAAATCATCATTATGAACGTCAACATCGCAATGGTGATCATGATCATCACCCTCATTGTCAACGTCTTTGTTAATTAATGAAATTGCACTTGAAATTTAGAAAACAAATTCACGAAAGACGATTGCCGCACACAAAGAAATTTTCTAAAACGTCTTGAAAACTTGTACAACAACTTGTACTGCGTTGGCATCGTCTGATTCGAACTGTTTGCAATAAAGACATGGTGAATATTTTGTTATTGAAATCAGAATATATTAATGTCGCGACGTGTGCTGTAGACAACAGTGATCGGAGATGTTTATGGATATAAGTTATTGGTGATAAAATTAATTTTTTTGTTTATATACATTCTATAATTAATCATTTGTGCTCTTATTCAATTATTCAATTATTCAATTATTCAATTATTCAATTATTCAATTATTCAATTATTCAATTATTCAATTATTCAATTATTCAATTATTCAAATATTCAATTATTCAATTATTCAATTATTCAATTATTCAATTATTCAATTATTCAATTATTCAATTATTCAATTATTCAATTATTCAATTATTCAATTATTCAATTATTCAATTATTCAATTATTCAATTATTCAATTATTCAATTATTCAATTATTCAATTATTCAATTATTCAATTATTCAATTATTCAATTATTCAATTATTCAATTATTCAATTATTCAATTATTCAATTATTCAATTATTCAATTATTCAATTATTCAATTATTCAATTATTCAATTATTCAATTATTCAATTATTCAATTATTCAATTATTCAATTATTCAATTATTCAATTATTCAATTATTCAATTATTCAATTATTCAATTATTCAATTATTCAATTATTCAATTATTCAATTATTAAATTATTAAATTATTCAATTATTCAATTATTCAATTATTCAATTATTCAATTATTCAATTATTCAATTATTCAATTATTCAATTATTCAATTATTCAAATATTCAATTATTCAATTATTCAATTATTCAATTATTCAATTATTCAATTATTCAATTATTCAATTATTCAATTATTCAATTATTCAATTATTCAATTATTCAATTATTCAATTATTCAATTATTCAATTATTCAATTATTCAATTATTCAATTATTCAATTATTCAATTATTCAATTATTCAATTATTCAATTATTCAATTATTCAATTATTCAATTATTCAATTATTCAATTATTCAATTATTCAATTATTCAATTATTCAATTATTCAATTATTCAATTATTCAATTATTCAATTATTCAATTATTCAATTATTCAATTATTCAATTATTCAATTATTCAATTATTCAATTATTCAATTATTCAATTATTCAATTATTCAATTATTCAATTATTCAATTATTCAATTATTCAATTATTCAATTATTCAATTATTCAATTATTCAATTATTCAATTATTCAATTATTCAATTATTCAATTATTCAATTATTCAATTATTCAATTATTCAATTATTCAATTATTCAATTATTCAATTATTCAATTATTCAATTATTCAATTATTCAATTATTCAATTATTCAATTATTCAATTATTCAATTATTCAATTATTCAATTATTCAATTATTCAATTATTCAATTATTCAATTATTCAATTATTCAATTATTCAATTATTCAATTATTCAATTATTCAATTATTCAATTATTCAATTATTCAATTATTCAATTATTCAATTATTCAATTATTCAATTATTCAATTATTCAATTATTCAATTATTCAATTATTCAATTATTCAATTATTCAATTATTCAATTATTCAATTATTCAATTATTCAATTATTCAATTATTCAATTATTCAATTATTCAATTATTCAATTATTCAATTATTCAATTATTCAATTATTCAATTATTCAATTATTTTGTTCTTCCAAAAAATGCAATTATTCAAAAGTAATTTGGAATTAATATTAATTTCAAAAGATCAAACTATTCGATTTCCATTACTCTAATCTAGGCCCATAGTGCAACACCATCGTTGCCGTGCGTGCAATTTTTGCTTTATCATATATTTTCCTCTTCTTCTTCTTCCCCATCTTTATTGCCGATATTTTGTAGAATGATGCAACAATTGTCGCATAGCCGGCAATATTCGTACATACGAGACGAGACCTTGAAAATATTCGGTGGTGCTTAGAAGTTTATTGAATTGGCATTTCTAAGCAGAAATTATCTATTAATGGTTGAAAGTCTAAGCAGCGCCGCGGCCAACAGCACAATAATGGCATACATACATTAAATGCGCGGTCATTATTTTTGGCGCGTCTACGATTTTGCTATTCAATTCTATTTAATTTAGAGTGAATTTTTCGGCAACATATCATGCGAGTATTATTTGTATTGCATTTGAAAGTAATGCGTTCAGCCTTGATCTATTTCTCTAAGATCATCGCTGGACTTGTCATTTGTTATCATCGTAATTTCTCTTCTTTGATTGTTGCGTGTTTTTGACATTTTTATGTTTGTCGTGTGAGTACTACACAGTTTATCGCATTCTCAGTTTGATTTTAGACAAGAAAAAAAAAACAATTTTTTTCTTTGCATTTATTTGCCGTATCACCTATCAAAAAAGTATAATCGTATCATGTGTGTGTGAAAGAAAATTAAAAAATGTGTTTTTTTTTAATGCAATCGAAATAGCATACACATAATTTATGCAATTGAGATTAAATTCAATACTCGAATAATGAATGATGTGTATCTGTGTCGCGATGTTAGCCAGAGGTTATCTGTTAAATTGAAATATTCATTAGATTGTTTGGCAAAAAACTTTTTCTTTGGACAGTTTTCAAATGATGGGATAAATTATGTGTGACCCTGTCATAGGCAGAGGTTATCCGTAATTGAAGTATTCAAATTGTAGCTATGTAAGTGCTGATTAGGGAAATTGCAATATTCTTTGGGTTACTTCATCCCTTGCGAAGGAGCCCAATAGTCTATAAATGTTGTACCGGTAAATACAGGGAGGCGGAGAATGAAAGATTATTATATATTTAAAATACCGACATGTAAATTCGCCCAAAAAATTGAAAAATCACCCAAAAAAAACTGGTCTAAAAAATTAAAAATGGCAAAAAAAATCGCCGACAAATAAATGAAACAAGTATTGCGTTCCACAGAGGCTTTCGATTTTATATAGAAGTGCAGTATCATTACAGGAAAATATAACATTTTTTAACAAAAACAAAAAATAATTTTATAAATAAATATAAAATTATTATTATTTTAAATTACGCTTATCAGGCAACACTACAATATATCTACACTAAATATATCGAAATAGTACTTCAAGTCAATTCAAAAAGTAGATATAAGACAACAATCTTCAAAAAATCTTAAATTTAGGTACCATTTTTATCCCACTTTTCCCCATCTTAAATTTAGTTGGTACCATTTTTATCCCACTTTTCCCCATTTTACCCCCTAAAACTGTGACTTTTGAAAAAATAAATATAAGACAACAATCTTCAAAAAATCTTAAATTTAGTTGGTACCATTTTTATCCCACTTTTCCCCATTTTACCCCCTAAAACTGTGACTTTTGAAAATCTCTTTATTTTGCGTGTCTACGTAATTAGAGAGATGCACACTCCGAATTTCTTCATTCTAGCTGCAGCCGTTTAGCGGGTACCATTTTTATCCCTCTCTTCCTATTGTATCCCTTTGAAAGAACGAATTTGGGAAAACCTTTTTATATTTCGTGTCTCGCAATCGGAGGAACGTATACACCGAATACCATGATTCTAGCTGTGACCATTTTGATGGTACCATTTTTATCTCCTTTACCCCTTAAAAGTACGACTTTCGAAAATCTCTTTATTTTACGTGTCTACGTAATTAAAAGGATGTACACGCCGAATTTCAACATTCTAGCTGTAGGTGTTTAGCGGGTACCATTTTTATCCCTCTGTTGCCATTGTATCCCTTGAAAGAAGGAATTTGGAAAAAGCTTTTTATTTTTCGTATCTACGCAGTCAGAGGAATGTATAAAGCTGTTGCCATTATGATGGTACAACTTTTATCCCCTTTTTCCATTTCCCCTAAAAGTACGAATTTCGAAAATCCCTTTTATTTTACGTGTCTACGCTATCAGAGGAATGTGTTTGATACTGAATTTCATTATTCTAGTTGCAGCCGTTTAGTTGGTACCATTTTTATCCCTCTATTCCCATTATACCCCTTAAAACTACGAAGTTGGAAAAAACTTATATATCACCAGCTGAAAAAGCAAATGGTAAAATTAAAATCAGGTTTCATATTGATTTTTATCGTCATCAGTAATATATACGTACCAATTTTGAGATTTCTAGCTCTTAAAATACGTTTGCCACACTCACTCCGCCCACAAGACGAAAATGCCAAATACGCCATCGAATTTATCTATCTCATGATCAGTAATATATGCGTTTCAATTTTCAGCCTTCTAACATTAAAACAGTATTGCCACGTCCACTCCGCCCACAAAACGAAAATCCAAAAACGCCATCAAATTCATCTATCTCATGATCAGTAATATATAAGTACCAAATTTCTGCCTTATAGTTCAAAAACACTATTGCCACGCCCACTCCGACCACAAAACGAAAATCCAGATTTCTGCATCATTTATTTATTTGTTATTAGCTTTATCCATCTCTGTTTTTTGATAGTTTTTATTGAATTTTCTTTATCAATCTTAAATAGTTATTTCTAAACCTCCTATTAGATAGCACTCATACACAGTTAAAGGAAAGTGCTTGTCGAATTGCACTATTCAGCTGAACTCCCTTCTTATGTATCATTTAGAGCATTTTCTACTCGGTATCGAACAAAAAATTTATATCCTCGATCTCATATTTCTAGATGCAGCCGGCCATTTTATAAAGTACACATTTGGAAAAATCACTATAGGTAACATGTGTTCTCGCTTCTCCCCTAAACGCAAGTACTTTATTTGGTACCACGTTTATCACTTTTCGTCCCGCATCCTCCTTGTAAGTACAAATTTTGAAATATCCATTTATGTTCTGGGTATAGATTATTAATGGGGTGTACGCAATTTTTATCCCTTTGTCCAGCACACCCTTTAAAATTAAAAATTTCGAAAAATCCAATTCTACTGCACTTCTACTTAATCAGAGGAATTTATATACCAAATTTCACGATTCTAGCTGCAATAATTTAGTTGGTACCATTTTTATCCCTTTTCCCACTCGCCTTTTAAAAGTGCACAAATGCATTTATATTGAACTTCTATGTGGTGCGAGGAATCTACACACTAAATTTCACGACTACAGCTGCAATAATTAAATTGGTACAATTTTGTATCCCTTTTTGTCCCACTCACCCCTTATAAATACAAATTACGAAAAATCAATTTAGATTGCACTTCTACGTTGTCAGAGGAATTTACACACCAAATTTCATGACTATAGCTGCAATACTTAAATTGATACCATTCTTATAACTTTTTGTCCCGCGCACCCCCTAAAAAGTAAAAATTTCAAATAATCCAATTTTACTTCGCTTCGACATGGTCAGAGGAATTTACATACCAATTTGCACGATTCTAGCTGCAATGCTTTAGTTGGTACCATTTTTACCCCTTTTTGTCCCGCTCAACCCTTATAAAAACAAATTTCGAAAAAATCCATTTTGATTGTGCTTCTACGTTGTCAGAGGAATTTACAGACCAAATTTCATGACTATAGCTGCAATACTTAAATGGGTACTATTTTTATTCATTTTTGTCCCACTCACCAATTATTTCCAAAAATCCATTTAGATTGCACTTCTACGTCGTCAGAGGAATTTACATACCAAATTTCAAATGCAATACTTAAATTGGTACCATTTTTATCCCCTTTTGTCCAGCTCACCCCAAAAAGTAAAAATTTCGAATAATCCAATTTTACTTCGCTTCGACATGGACAGAGGAACTTACATATCAATTTGCACGATTCTAGCTGCAATGCTTTAGTTGGTACCATTTTCATCCCTTTTTCTTCCACTCACCTCTTATAAATACAAATTTCGAAAAATTCATTTAGATTGTGCTTCTACGTTGTCAGAGGAATTTACAGACTAAATTTCATGACTATAGCTGCAATACTTCAATTGGTACTATTTTTATCCCATTTTGTCTCTTCCTCCCTTAAAAGTACAAATTTAGACAAGTCCAATTTTGCAGAGGAATTTACATAACAAATTTCACGATTCTAGCTGCAATAATTATACCCTACACCACTTCGTGGACTAGGGTGTTATAAATTAGTTTTCCGCCAACTGTTTGTAACACCAAGAAATAATCGAGCTGGACCCACCTTTAAGTATACGGATCGGCTTAGAATCACCAGCTGTATCGATTTAACGATGTCTGTCTGTCCGTCTGTCCACCCGTCTGCTGTACATCTAAGCTTGTTCGCACTCTACGGGTCGCAATTGTTGACCGATTATCATGAAATTTGGCAAAAGTTACTTTTTTGGGCCAAGGACGATCGGTATTGAAGTTGGAGGAAATCTATTCAGATTTAGATATAGTCCCCATAGAAATGTCGCTCTCGATTTGACTTTTTCCGCCCTATAAAGCACATATTGTACCCGATTTTCTTTAAAATTGGCACAACATTTTATAATCGAACTAGAAACACATATGCTGAAAGTGGGTAAGATCGGTTCAGATTTAGATATAGCCCCCATACAATTGTCGCTCCCGATTTGACTTTATCCGCTCTAGAAACCACATATTGTACCCGATTTTCTTTAAAATTGGCACAACATTTTATAATCGAACTAGAAACACATATGCTGAAAGTCGGTAAGATCGGTTCAGATTTAGATATAGCCCCCATACAAATGTCGCTCCCGAATGTTTAAACGATTTTGGCCAAACTTTGCATAATATATTATATGGTGAAAGCGGGTCACATCGTTACAATATCAATATACCCCCATACAAATGTCATTTCCGATTTAACATTTTTTGCCAAACACATACATTTATATTATTCAAAAATCCTCCCCGATTTCACTTTTTTACCGAATTGAATTGTAATGAGATAGAAAGTGGGGTGTATCATATAGTGGCTCCGTCCGTCTTTAGCCTTTCCTTACTTGTTTGGGAGATACCCATATATCCATACTTTGGTATAACCCAAATGGGGCCCATTCTGCTCTATTACAGCTCTAGAAACTACATCTTACATCGGATCTTAATCAAATTTTGCAGATCAATTTATGTTTCAACTAGGAATAGGATGAGAAATATATTGGCGCATGTTTTGGCACAGGCCTCAAGTGTTATAGGCCCCATTCAAATGTCCGTCCGATTCATCCTATTACCGCTGTATAATCTGTATTTATCATTGATCAACATCGATCAATTCAATTTTTGCAGATCATGTTATATTTACTTTAGTTGGAATATCTGCTGGAAAATTGGATCAATTACTTCACTATTTACCGTATTCGTTAAATATGACTAAAGATGAATTTAAGTATACTGAATAATTTATATGAACTACATAAAATTGCTCCCATGAAATACCTGGGTTTAGTAATCAAAGCGAGGTATATACGCAGGGAGTGGTGTAGGGTATTATATAGTCGGCCCCGCCCGACTTTAGCCTTTCCTTACTTGTTTTAATTATTATTAATCCCTTTTTGTTCCGCTCACCCTTAAAAGTACAAAAATGCGCTTCTATGTGGTGAGAGGAATTTACATGAAAATATCGACCAAAAATATATCATCTGGAGTATGTCTACGAGTAAATGTTTTCTACGATGCCCGCCTTCGACCGGCCTTAAAGAGAAAAAATTGGGCAAAAATGCTACTTAAAAAATTACACAGGAGCGTTTAGCTCACAGATGGCTGACCCAGTGACGAAATATTTTATAGATCATCATTAAACAATCCAATCTTCATTTCTGTGGGGTGACCGCTGCAATTTATTTTCGTGACCCATTCTAATGTTCATATTTGGATTTAGGAAATATCACACAGTGGGTGATAAATTATATTTTCAAAAATCATGGAAAACGCCCAATTTTCTGTTCTACCGATATTCTCACCAAGCAATATAAAATAAAATTGCAGGCGACATATTTCTAATTTCAATCACTAAGTAATGTACAATGAACGCATAATGACCGATGATAGATTATAATGCATCTAAACATTTATGTGTGTGTGTTGGTTTTGTCAAAACAATTTTTTTTATTTCTAAAAAATCCCAAGTGATGCTAATTTTGCTATCATAAATTAAAATTTGTTTACTCGTAGAATGCATCGGGTCAAGTGGGTCGTGTGTACTCAATAGTTGGTGTTGTTTTCAACAAAACGCATAACAAATTGTTATCTGCCGCTGGCTCTTGGCAACATTTTTGGAACTACGATATGTTCTGGAATCCAGAATGGTGTCATTGACAACAACGTATAAAATATAAACACCGGATGTGAACTATTAAAGAATTTTTATTATGTTACTAAAAACAGGGGCAATAATGGTTGACACCTGCTCCTAGGAAGGATTTGTGGTAAATAACTACGAGCTGATATCTTAGTAAAACCATCAAATTTCTGTGAGCTTTCAAATTAACCTCAACCTTTTCGTTTTTGATAAGGCTGGTTAATACCACAAAATTCTCCACCAATAGAATTTGAATTGAATGCGTCATTTTCTAATTCGAAGCCATGACAAAGACTGTGGCGTTCTTTGTCTTATCACAAATAATACATATAATGTACTCGATCATCAGCATACTTATATCATTCGATTTCGAATCACGTCAGCTAGCAAAAAGTGAAAAAGATTACCATAGATTCGCAAAACATCCATATCAGTCAGTATTTGCAAATTAGATGACAACATTTACAAATCTTCATAGACATATTTGAATGCTGAGTGTTGAACATCCGCTAATATTTAGATTTTAACCGGAATTTTAAGCGGATGCAAGTGTACTTTCGATCAGGTTTTTGAATAACATTTCTTTTTACAAGAAAACACAAATATCTTTAGGAAAGCCATTGACTTTTAAAAGCCGTTGAATACTTTTTAAATTGTCACCACAATGAGATGAAATATGCGTAACATTTTGATGTTATTTATCATTGCTATAAAAGGACTAACTGTCTTATTGATCAGTATTTAGGCCGTACGTCTGAAGCCAGAAGCACGAAATTAGGAGGGTAGATCCTCAATATGGCAGAAAGCACACTACGAATCGATTTTCAGAAATTCGTACTTTTTGGGGGTAAAATGTGGAAACCCGGATAAATATGAAGCATTCGTCCTGACTAAAGGGCCGTGATATTCGGGGTGTACATTGTGCCCAATATAAATGGGTTTTTCGAGAAAAAAATTTAGATTATTTAAACCATTTTTTGTGAAAATTTCTGATTTATATGCACTTGCGTATATTTCTCTTATAGCGTGAAAGCACCAGAAATTAAATGATGTGAAATGAGAAAAAGGGGATAAAAATGGTACCAATGATACGACCACAGCTGGAGCCATGAAATTTGGAATGCAAATCTAATGTAGACACCAGGTTTTGGGGTTTCTCGGACTTTTTTTATTTCCCGGGAAAACGGGAATGCAAAGTTTCATTCCCGGGAAAAAATATTTTAGGTGTGTCTATACACGTCCGTGTACACTACTGAGTGAGAAGAACAAAACAATATAATAATAATTTCAAAATAAATATTTTTGTACCCTCCACCACCAGGTTGGGGGTATACTAACTTTGTCATTCCGTTTGTAACACATTGAAATATCGACCTGAGACCCTTCTTTATATATGTATACTCGATCGTCATAAAATTGTAAGACGATCTAGCCATGTCCGTCCGCCCGCCTGTTGAAAACACGCTAGCATCTAAACGAAGGAAGCTAAAGAGTAATTTTTTTGAGGTTAGGATTTTCATGCATTAGTATTTGACAGATCACGTGGGATTTCAGACATGGTGTCAAAGAGAAAGATGCTCAGTATGCTTTGACATTTCATCATGAATCGTCTTACAAACGAACAACGCTTGCAAATTATTGAATTTTATTATCAAAATGCGTGCTCTGTTAAGAAAGTTCATTGCGCGCTTCCATTTTATGGTCAGTTTAATCGACCCACTGAAGCGGCTATTCGGGCTATTGTGACTAAATTTCGCACCAAATTTACATTGTTGGACATTAAACCACCAACACGCTTACGTAGAGTGCGAACTGAAGAAAATATCGCAGCTGTATCGGCCAGTGTTAATGATGACCACCAATTTTCGATTCGTCGCCGTTCGCACCAATTGGGTCTCTGTTACTCAAAAACGTGGAAATGCAAAAATTGGACTATATATTGGATGAGATTTTGCAAATTTTATGCGTTTTTTTTAAAAAAAAAGTTATCAAGCTCTTAAAAAATCACCCTATAGGAGGTCCAAATTTTGCATAAATACGTCTTATAGTCGTAGATCGGTTGGGATTGAAATTGGGCGAAATATGCCCAAAGTGAAAATTTTTTCCCTCACAAGGACTAAAAAACTCATAATAACCCCTAATATTTTAGAGTATTCAAGCATATTTATACACTCCACGAGAGTATTATGTCTTTGTGCATTTGTTTGTAACGCCCAAAAGGAAGCGAGTTAGACACATTGTTAATTATACCGATCGACTTAGAATCACTTTTTGAATCGATTTAGCAATGTCCGTCTGTATTTAATTTGAGGTAAACCGGTTCAGATTTAGATATAGCCCTCTTTAAATTTGGCACAACATCTTATAATCCAACTAGAAACACCTATGCAGAAAGTGGGTAATGTCGGTTCAGATTTAGATATAGCCCCCATACAAAAGTCGCTCCCGATTTGACATTTCCCGCTCTTAAAATCACATATTACACCTGATTTTCTTTAAATTTTGCAAAACATCTTATAATCCAACTATAAACACATATGCTGAAAGTGGGTAAGATCGGTTCAGATTCGGCCCCCATACAAATGTCGCTCCCGATTTGACATTTTCCGCTCTAGAAACCACATTTTGAACCAGATTTTCTTTAAATTTGGCACAACATCTTATAATACAACTAGTGTTTCTTGCTGCTATCGTTTGATATGTACCATTTGTATCCCTTTTTGCCCCATTTTACCCCCTACGAACAAAAATCACTTTGTGGTGAGCCTGTTTGTTATAGGTACAAGCCGATATATTGAAAAAATATGTTTAAATACTCAAAAATATTAGGGGTTAGTATGGGTATTATTAGACTTGTGAGGTAAAATTGTTTCCCTTTGGTCCGATTTCGCCCAGTTTCAATCCCAACCGATCTACGACTATAAGACGCATTAATGGAAAATTTGGACGTCCAAGCTTCTTTTGTTTAGTTGCTAGCGTACTTTCAACAGACGGGCGGACATGTCTAGATCGTCTTAGAATTTTATGACGATCAAGAATATTTACACTTTATAGGGTCTCAGGTCGATATTTCAAGGTGTTACAAACGGAATGACAAATTTAGTATACCCCCATCCTGGAGGTGGATGGTATAATGAATGTTATTCTACCCTTCACTCAAAATAGTTCAAATTTAAAATTTTAATTGGCCCTACCTGTAGGTTGAATTTGTACAGCGTAAAGTCATTGTTAAAAATGCTTACTTTCAGGATATCCTAAAAGGATTTTTTGATTTGTACCTTTTGCATAAAGTTGAAAAATTGTAGAAACGGCCTGGTACATTTTCCGCATGCGAAGTAGTTGACTTTTGTTATTAGGTAATGTTGAGGACTATACTATACTTTTTTTCTATATAGGGATAAAAATGTGTATAATTTGTAGAGAGGGATAAAGAACTGCAAATACCGCCAATAACACGTAATTTTTATACACTCCACGAGAGTATTATGTCTTTGTGCATTTGTTTGTAACACCCAAAAGGAAACGAGATAGACCCATTGTTAATTATACCGATCGACTTAGAATCACTTTCTGAGTCGATTTAGCAATGTCCGTCTGTCTATCCCTCCGTCCGTCCGTCCATCTATTCTTGTAATCACGATACAGGTTGCAATTGTAGACAGAACCAAATGAAACTTTGCACAACGAAGTTTTACGGGATAAGGACGAACGCTATTTAATTTGAAGAAAATCGGTTCAGATTTAGATATAGCCCCCATACGAATTTCACTCCTGATTTGACTCTTTTCACTCTAGATACCACATATTACCACAGATTTTCTTTAAAATTGGCAAAACATCTTATATTGCAACTAGAAATACCTCTGGCAAAAATGCGTTAGATCGGTTCAGATTTATATATAGCTCCCATACAAATTTCGCTCCCGATTTGACTTTTTCCGCTCCAGAGACCTCATATTTCACTTGATTTGCTTCAAATTACCTTACATTTCTACTAGAAATATCTGTGTTGGAAATGGGTTAAATCGGTTCAGATTTATATATAGCCCCCATACAAATTTCCCTCCCGATTTGACTTTCTCCGCTCTAGAAACCACATAATGTATCAGATTGTCTTCAGATTTGGTAAAACATCTTATATTTCCACTAGAAACACACATGGTGAATATCGGTCAGATCGGTTCAGATTTATATATAGCTCCCATACAAATTTCGCTCCCGATTTGACTTTTTCCGCTCTAGAAACCACATATTGTATCAGATTGTCTTCAGATTCAGCAAAACATCTTATATTTAAACTAGGAACATCTATGGTGAAAATAGGTAAAATCGGTGCAGATTTAGATATAGCCCCCATATAAATGTCGCTCCTGATTTGACTTTTTCCGCTTTAAATGCCACATATTGTACTCGATTTTCTTTAAATTTGGCACAACATCTTATAATCTAACTGGAAACACCTATGCAGAAATTGGGTTAGATCGGTTCAGATTTAGATATAGCCCCCATACAAATGACGCTCCCGATTTGACACTTTCCGCTCTAGAAACCATATATTGTACTCGATTTTCTTTAAATTTGGCACAACATCTTATAATCTTACTAGAAACACCTATGCAGAAATTGGGTAAGATCGGTTCAGATTTAGATATAGCCCCCATATAAATGTCGCTCCTGATTTGACTTTTTCCGCTTTAAATGCCACATATTGTACTCGATTTTCTTTAAATTTGGCACAACATCTTATAATCTAACTGGAAACACCTATGCAGAAATTGGGTTAGATCGGTTCTGATTTAGATATAGCCCCCATACAAACGTCGCTCCCGATTTGACTTTTGCCGCTTTAAAAGCCACATATTGTGCTCGATTTTCTTTAAATTTCGCACAACATCTTATAATCTAACTAAACAAACCTATGGTGAAAGTGGGTAAGATCGGTTCAGATTTAAATATAGCCCAAATATAAATGTTGCTCCCAAAAGTTTCACCGATTTTGGCCAAACTATACATTTTATATTTCACCTATTTCGTTCTAGGTTTCAATATATCCTCATACAAATGTCCTCTCCGATATAACATTTTTTGTCAAACACATACATTTACAGAATACAAAAAACCTTCCCGTTTTCACTTTTTCACCGAATTGAATTGTATTCGGATAGAAAGTGGAGTGTATCATAGAGTCGGCCCCGCCCGACTTTAGCCTTTCCTTATTATTCGATATGTGTAGTCGTGGCCAATCAAGGGTGTATATACATTTTAATAGCTGATCTTTATCGGTTAGTTTATTAAACATTTTAACCTCCCGTAACTGTTTGGTTATCCCCAGAAAAACAGAAGATTTAACAATCAAAATATACATAATCGGCATTATAAAATGTGCATAAATTTCTAAACTATCAAACACTCTTCCCATCTTAAAAAAAAAAAACCAAAATACTTCAAGGGTAAGGGCATTTCGTTGCCGCAATCTAAACATCATCTTCAGCCGGTCGTTCACTTCAAAATCTTCTTGAATTTGATACGCAGCTTTAGAAAATGGTCATTGCCTTTTTAGGTGACCAAGGACGATCATCAGCAAAGAAACAAAAGAAGGTAGGAAGAGGCTAAAGACAAGTGCTGCAGACTAAGGAATACTCTACATCACTCTCCTTGCCAGTAACTGTTAAGCTAAGCTAAACATTTCAATCTTTATTAAATCAACCAAAATTACTGCTACAAACATTAGCCTTAAACTAATTTGTAGTGGCGTAGCGTATATATGCTACTTACTACCTACCTAAACTTAGTCAATGACCCAATCTAGAACAATCCAAAAACCAAAACAAATTTTAAAGCGAAACAGGTCGACATAATAGAAATCCCGTAAACAATATGTCGGGATTTTAAGAGGAAAGGAATACTTGGAATATGTCTGCACACTAGGGTGGAGCGTAAATTTGTCTTTGGAATATTTAAATTGAGCGCAATTGTCTTAGAGTTGTGTTAGATCAGTAATTTATGTATCAAGATATAGTCGACCAGATCGAGCATCTACGAAGATTGTCTATATCAGTTATTTCTTTCTCAATATATGGAGTGTACCTCAGACGAATTGTGAAAAAATCAAATAATGGGCTATAAATAACCCTCACAATCAGAGTCACAATTCCGACCTTCAATCTATATAAAGAGTGATTTTTTTGAGGTTAGGATTTTCATGCATTAGTATTTGACAGATCACGTGGGATTTCAGACATGGTGTCAAAGAGAAAGATGCTCAGTATGCTTTGACATTTCATCATGAATCGTCTTACAAACGAACAACGCTTGCAAATTATTGAATTTTATTATCAAAATGCGTGCTCTGTTAAGAAAGTTCATTGCGCGCTTCCATTTTATGGTCAGTTTAATCGACCCACTGAAGCGGCTATTCGGGCTATTGTGACTAAATTTCGCACCAAATTTACATTGTTGGACATTAAACCACCAACACGCTTACGTAGAGTGCGAACTGAAGAAAATATCGCAGCTGTATCGGCCAGTGTTAATGATGACCACCAATTTTCGATTCGTCGCCGTTCGCACCAATTGGGTCTCTGTTACTCAAAAACGTGGAAATGCCAAAATTGGACTAAGCGGATGGACCACCTAAGACGCAGCCGCGGTCAACATTTAAATGAAATTATCTTCAAAAAGTAAATGTCATGGACCAATCTAACGTTTCAAATAAAGAACCGATGAGATTTTGCAAATTTTATGCGTTTTTTAAAAAAAAAAAAGTTATCAAGCTCTTAAAAAATCACCCTTTATATAAGAGAGTTGCGTTACTGACTGACTTATCATTGATGTCATGACCCTGAAATTTTCCGGGTAGTTCCCAAAGGGTTTTATAAAGGGTTTTATGAAATTCGAACTTTTAGGGGGTAAAATTGGACCAAATGATAAATATCGAACCTTCATCCTGACTAAACGGTACTACTTACTATGCAGACGTGCTAAAAAAGGGATTTTTCGAAATTTGCACTTTTAAGGGAGGAAAGATACTAAAAGGGATAAAAATGGTACCAATTTAAGTAAAGCCGCTATATTTGTGAAAATCGATTGCATTGCAACATAAATGGATTTTTAGAAATTTGTCGAGCAGGACAAGAAGGTATAAAAATGGTACCAACTGTAGTATTCTAACTGTAATACTACAATTTGCAACGTACATTTCTCGCGTCACATAGAAGCACAATATAAATGCAATAAAATTGGACAAAAATAGCACTAATTTAAATATTGCAGTTGTAGTCTTGAATTTTGGTGTGTAAATTCCTCTCAATGGATTTTTCGAAATTTGTACGTATAAGGGTTGAGCGGGACAAAAACGGATAAAAATGGTACCAACTAAAGTATTGTAGCTAGGACCACGTATACGTGTATTTTTTAAATGTATTTTTTTAAATTTGTACTTTTAAGGAGTGAGTGGGACAAAAAGGGATGAAAAATGGTATCAACTATTCTAGTATTGCAGCTAGAATTGTGAAATTTTATATATTAATTCCTCTGACAACGCACTAGCAATAGGCTTTCAAAATATATGTTTCTATTATAAATGTAACATTGTGTGCAAAATATGATCAAGATCCGATGTAAAATGTGCATTTTAGAGCAGTAATATTGTAAATCGGAGGCACATTTGTATAGGGGCTATATCAAAACATCGACCCATGTGGTCCACTTTCCCGTGAGCTGTTTCTAGTTGAAATGTAACACGATCCCGAAAATTTGTTCATGATCCCATGTAAACTGTGTATTCTAAAGCATTAATAGTGTAAATTAAAGGGATATTTGTATGGAGGCTATATCTAAATCTGAACCGATTTTCTCCAATTTACTCCAAAAAAAGTAAATTCTGCCCAATTTCATGATAATCGGACCACAATTGCGACCTGTAGAGTACGAACAAGCTTAGATGGACAGCAGACGGACGTACGGACAGATTCAGATTTAAATCGATTCAGCTGGTGATTCTAAGCCGATTCGTATACGTAAAGGTGGGTCTAACTCAATTATTTCTTGGCGTTACAAACATTTGGCGGAAAACTAACTTATAATACCCTAGTCCACGAAGTGGTGTAGGGTATAATGATACCTACGAAGGGTGTTCAGCTAAAATAGTGCAATTCCTTTCCTCTGACTGTGTATGAGTGCTATCTAATAGGAGGTTTCCAAATTACTATTTTATATTTATCTAAATCCACCAAAAGAAAATTCAATAAATACTGTACAAAAACAGAGATGGATAAAAGTAATAACAAATAATTGGCTTTTTCGCGTGCGAAGTAGAGGTCACTGCTAGTATTTTATAAATAAATTGTTCAGATTTTAATTAATTTATTTGTTAATTACATTTTAATTAATTTATTTAATGGAGCATAAAAAACAAAAATGATGATTTTCTGACACCGAAACTAACCACTAACCATGCGAGGAGCATGGATTTTCTACATTAATGCAATAAACACTCAATGACTGTCACAACAAGTTCCAAAAAATTAACAATCATATTCTATTATTGAAATGTGTTACATTTAAGGACAATATTTCTATCAACGACCAATTTTTTTATAGACAGCAAAGTTGACAATTTAAAACGGCGATATCCCAGGAACGGATCACCATTCGTTTTGGTGCGAACTGAAGCAAGTGTTAATCTTTTGACAAGTTGAAAATAAGGATCAACCTAATATGCGCCAGTTAAAGGATCTCTTTGATTGCGGATTTGAAAATAATAATTCAACCTTGAAGTGGTCAATGTCTTTTGCCAAAATAATAATAACAACAAGCGTCATATTCGGACCCACACAACATCCACACACACGCACACAAACATTCACATCCCAGACCTACGTGAAACAACAAAACCTTAGCATAGGTAGGATGCGATGTGGCTTGTTTACTGTTCTGACAGAATTTCACAAAAGATGCATGCCGCAAATTATGTCGGACGATGGACGTTGGACAACAACGGCCGTCTGCTGTTTGTTTTTGTTCGTTTTTTTGTTGAAAAAATAAAAACATCCTGCCTTAGAATATTCCATGCATGCATTTTTCATTTGGGAACAAACAACAGGAAAGGAAATAACACTGAACGATTTATTTTAATTTATTTTTATTCGATCCAAAATACATTGTACGGCGGCACAGTGGTTAGAAAAAAGGCTTTTGGTTGACTAGCTACAGTATAATATAGAAATGTCAAACTTTGTCGTAAACACCGAAGACGCTCTATGTCTGGCTGTCTATTGATAGCACGAGAATGAAGTGATCTAGGAGTTCAAGTTTTTCCATGCCAAGCGGTAGGATTTTACATCACCAGCTTGGATTTTTCGAAAGTTTGTGTATGTATTTCTTTTTATTATACATAAAAATATTAGGCAGAAAGTGATAAAAGTGGTAGGGATCAACGATAAGACTTGACAACTTGTCAGAATTTTTCGAAAAAGGAATAAAATGGGTACCATCGAAAATAGAATAAAATTGATACCAATTGGCTGAGGCTAGAATCATAAAGTTCGGTGTCTACATTACTGTGACTGCAAAAACTCACAAAATAAAGGAATTTTGCAGAAATAAGTATTTTTATAATCAAAGTGTAAACGTTTTGTTGCAACCTGTTCTTTGATTACAAAAATAGATTGACAGGCAAACGCACAAGGTTACATCGATTCGAAGTCGATCAGTATAACAAACGATGTGTCTATCTATAGGAGCGATCCTTTTGGGTATTTGAAACAAATGCACAAAGACATAATACTCTAGTGCAGGGTATAACAAGTAAGGAAAGGCTAAAGTCGGGCGGGCCAACTATATGATACACTCCACTTTCTATACGAATACAATTCGGTAACAAAGTGAAAACGGGAAGGATTTTTTATGTTTCCTGGCCCAATTTTTCAAATCGAGCGTATCAGGGAAGTGATCAACTTTCATAATAAATATTTACTTCCAGTTCAAGTATAACGTGTTATGCTCAATTTGAAGAAATTCGGTGAAATACATGGTTTCTGGTGCGGAAAATTGTATGGGAGCTATGTGTAAATCTGAACCGATCTGAGCCATTTCCACCATGGGTATTTCTAGTTGAAATATAAGATACTTCGCCAAATTTGAAGAAGATCTGTTAAAATATGTGCTTTCTAGTGCAAAAAAGATCAAATCGGGAGCGAAAATTGAATGGGAGCTATATCTAAATCTGAACCAATCTGACCGATTTTCACTACAGATGTTTCTAACTTAGATATAAGGTGTTTTGCAAAGTTTGATCAAAATCGCTTAAATTATGTGTCTTCTAGAGCAGAAAACTGAAATCAGGAGCAACATTTGTATGGTGACTATATCTAAATCTGAACCGATTTACTTCAAATTAAATAGCGTCCGTCTTTGACGTGCAATAATCGTTTGTGTCAAGTTTCGTTAGAACCGGACAATAATTGCGACCTGTATCGTGATTACAAAGATAGATGGACGGACGGACAGACAGACGGACATGGCTAAATCGATTCAAAAAGTGATTCTATGTTGATCGGTATAATAAACGATGGGTCTATCTCGCTTCCTTCAAAGTGTAACAAACAAATACACAACCCTGTGGTTTAGGGTATAAATTGTAGAAACATTTTGCTAACATGAACTGAACATAAATAATAACACCTAATGGTTAGGGAACTTTTTTAAGATTTTTTTTTTTCATATTTAAAACGTTCCTATATCTTAATAAACTTTATGTAAAACATAACTGAAATATTTTACCCGCCTTATAATGAAATTAGTTGACAGAGAAGTTTGCTGTATGAGAATTATTCCACATTAATTTGGTTCCAACAGCCTTACAACTGCCGCGAGGTATTTTCTAATAAGTAAATATCACAATTTATATGTAAAATACCATAATTATCCTAGAATGTTACTGCCAGTATTTTTACAACCAATAATACCATGGACTGCATTTGATGGTGGATATGCATATAATTCGTCCCGGCTGAATTTAATGCTCTTAATTTGTTCTTATCTATGCCTGATCCGCTATCGATTAAAATTTGTTTTAAAAAATATATGTTGAAAGGACATTATTTCTCTTGTATTTTCTTGAAAATGACAGTAATATACTGAAAGTACACTACAAGCATAACATAACTGTGAATTCGGTTTTTCAGTTTCTGATCGAGTTCACATTCAAAAAAGGACATGAATTTGTTGAAGGATATAACTTTTCAAGAATTATTTGTAATTTTTCTGCTGGTCCGAAACAATTGATTGATATTGATGAGAGATTCAGTATATGTATAAAAAGTCCTAAAAATGAAACTAATTTCCGTAGGGTGATTCCATTGGAACGGTTGTGACACTTTTGCTGAAATATTTAATCCCATATTCATTGATGGCTGCCAATTGAAAACGGCAGGTTAATCAGGATATTATTGAAAATATAAAATATGTCTTAGCGATTTAAATATTTGAGATATACAGCAAACTAGAGCGTCACGGGTGTGACCTTGAAAATTTTGAGGTTTTACTTATTTTCTTGAATTCGAAAAGGTTCTTTCATTTCATGCCTTTTTTTCATTGTTGCTTATCAAAAGATAAGCAGATAGAAAATATAGGATATTAAATTTTAACGGGCGTGACATTTTGACGGAAATCCAGTTACGACACAAGTCTATATCTGGGAAATAAAAAGTATTTATTCTTCCATTGCAAAAACAAATTCATGGAATCTCACACGAAATATTATTTTCCACATATTTTGTATCAGCTGTGAAGACTTTTTAAAATAATATATGAAAACGCAGCCCTACGGTTTCTTCTATAACTTTCGATTCGTGTGAGATCCCATGAATTTGTTTTTCTGGAGAAAAAATAATTAAAACGAAATTAGTTTATAAACCAGTAAGGAAAGGCTAAAGTCGGACGGGGCCGACTCTATGATACACTCCACTTTCAATCCGAATACAATTCAATTCGGTGAAAAAGTGAAAACGGGAAGGTTTTTTGTATCCTGTAAATGTATGTGTTTGACAAAAAATTTTATATCGGAAAGGACATTTGTATGAGGATATATTGAAACCTGGAACGAAATAGGTGAAATATAAAATGTATAGTTTGGCCAAAATCGGTTAAACTTATGGGAGCAACATTTGAATTTGGGCTATATTTAAATCTGAACCGATCTTACCCACTTTCACCATAGTTTTGTTTAGTTAGATTATAAGATGTTGCGCGAAATTTAAAGAAAATCGAGCACAATATGTGGCTTTTAAAGCGGCAAAAGTCAAATCGGAAGCGACATTTGTATGGGGGCTATATCTAAATCTGAACCGATCTTACCCAATTTCTGCATAGTGTTTCTAGTTGGATTATAAGATGTTGTCCCAAATTTAAAGAAAATCGGGCACAATATATGGTTTTTAGAGCGCAAAATTCAAATCGGGAGCGACATTTGTATGGGGCCTATATCTAAATCTGAACCGATCTAGCCCGCTTTAGCCACAAGTGTTTCTAGTTAGATTATAAGATGTTGTGCGAAATTTAAAGAAAATCGATTAGAATATGTGGCATTTAAAGCGGAAAAAGTCAAATCGAGAGCGACATTTATATGGGGGCTATATCTAAATCTGAACCGATCTTACCCAATTTTTGCATAGGTGTTTCTAGTAAGATTATAAGATGTTGTGCCAAATTTAAAGAAAATCGAGTACAATATGTGATTTCTACAGAGGAAAATGTCAAATCGGGAACGACGTTTGTATGGGGGCTATATCTAAATCTGAACCGATTTGACCTATTTTCACCATAGATGTTCTTAGTTTAAATATAAGATGTTTTGCCAAATCTGAAGACAATCTGATACAATATGTGGTTTCTAGAGCGGAAAAAGTCAAATCGGGAGCGAAATTTGTATGGGAGCTATATATAAATCTGAACCGATCTGGCCGATATTCACCATGGGTGTTTCTAGTGGAAATATAAGATGTTTTACCAAGTCTGAAGACAATCTGATACATTATGTGGTTTCTAGAGCGGAAAAAGTCAAATCGGGAGCGAAATTTGTATGGGAGCTATATATAAATCTGAACCGATCTGGCCGATATTCACCATGGGTGTTTCTAGTGGAAGTATAAGATGTTTTACCAAATCTGAAGACAATCTGATACATTATGTGGTCTCTAGAGCGGAAAAAGTCAAATCGGGAGAGAAATTTGTATGGGAGCTATATATAAATCAGAACCGATCTAACACATTTTTACCACAGGTGTTTATAGTTACAATATAAGATGTTTTGCCATTTTTAAAGAAAATCTGTTGTAATATGTGGTATCTAGAGTGAAAAGAGTCAAATCGGGAGTGAAATTCGTATGGGGGCTATATCTAAATCTGAACCGATTTTCTTCAAATTAAATAGCGTTCGTCCTTATTCTGAAAAACATCGTTGTGCAAAGTTTCATTTGGTTCTGTCTACAGTTGCGACCTTTATCGTGATTACAAGAATAGATGGACGGACATTGCTAAATCGACTCAGAAAGTGATTCTAAGACGATCGGTATAATTAACAATGGGTCTATCTTGTCTTTGTGCATTTGTTTCTAACACCCAAAAGGAATCAATATATACCCATTGTTAAGTATACCGATCGACTTAGAATCACTTTCTGAGTCGTTTTAGCAATGTCCATCTGTTCATCTATTCTTGTAATCGCAATACAGGTCGCAATTGTATTAGATCTTAACAAAAATTGGCACAAATAAGTTTTGTGGCTCAAGGATGAACGCTATTTAATTTGAGGCAAGTCGGTTCAGATTTAGATATAGCCCCCATTCAAATCTCGCTCCGATTTAACATTTTCCGCTCTAGAAACCCCATATTGTACTCGATTTTCTTTAAATCGAGTACACTATAATCCAACTAGAAACACGTATGCAGAAATTGGGTAAGATCGGTTCAGATTTAGATATAGCCCCCATACAAATGTCGTCCCCGATTTGTCATTTTCCGCTCCAGAAACGCCATATTGTACTCGATTATCTTTAAATTTGTCACAACATCTTATAATTCAGTTAGAAACACGTATGCTGAAATTCGGTAAGATCGGTTCAGATTTAGATATAGCCGCCATACAAATGTCGTTCCCGATTTGACATTTTCAGCTCTAGAAACCCCATATTGTACTCTACTTTCTTTAAATTTGACACAACATCATATAATCCAATTAGAAACACCTATGCAGAAATTCGGCAAGATTGGTTCAGACTTAGATATAGCCCCCATACAAATGTCGCTCCCGATTTGACTTTTACCGCTTTAGAAACCACATATTGTACTCGATTTTCTTTACACGTGGCACAACTTCTTATAATCGAACTAAAAACATCTGTGCAGAAATTGGGTAAGATCGGTTCAGATTTATATATAGCACAAATAAAAATGTTGCTCCCAAATGTTTAACCGATTCTGGCCAAACTATACATATTATATTTCACTTATTTCGTTCCAGATTTCAATATACCCCCATACAAATGTCCTTTCCGATTTAACTTTTTTTGTCAAACACATACATTTTACACATACTTTTCACCGAATTAAATTGTATTCGGATAGAAAGTGGAGTGTATCATAGAGTCGGCCCCGCCCGAATTTTGCCTTTCCTTACTTGTTTTAAATACGTGTAAAATATTTTTATGGAGGAATACATACATATATATATTCCGATGAATATTTGAAGGTGTTGCGTATGGATTGACAAAATTAATATGCTCTCCATCCTAAGGTGTGTGTGTATAAAATGACTAATTCTAAATTGTTTATCTTTCATATGTTGTTGCATATACAAGCTTTTTTGCAACATTATGACAAACAAAAAGATATAGGATTTTTTTTGAGCTAATTCTTGAAATTCGATTACAGTAGTTGACCTCATTAGGAGCATCCCGCGATCTTCTAGTTTCACTTTATTTTCTTCCATTTCTTAAGAACAATTTGCATTTATATTCTATACTATCTTCTTTTCGAAATGCTATGCTTAGTCATGATGCCACTACGACAAACAAACAGATAAAATAATTTTTTGAGCTAATTTTTGAAATTCGACTACTGCGGTTGGCCTCATTAGGAGCAGCCCTCGATCTTCTAGTTTCACTTGTTTCTGAGCTATTTTCTTAGAACAAATTGCATGTATTCTCTTCTATTCTATCTTCTTTTCGAAATACTATGCTTAGTCATGATGCCATTCTTGGATTTCATTGTCGTACGTTGGAATTTTGATGAAATTTCATATGAACACCTTCATCACCCAGCGGCGACATGATGATGTTCGCTACAATTTTGGCCAACGGTATCGCCGGCATCAATGTACGAGGGTAGTTCAAGTTACCACGTTACAGATAGGTGTACTAGGACGTAAAATATTTATATATATTTATTTTACGCGATTATGGATGTTAGAACCGAAAGAAAAATTGTTTAGTTGCCGGTTTACTTTAAAACAAGTATGGAAGGACTAAAGTCGGGCTGGGCCGACTATATGATACACTCCACATTCTATCGAATGCAATTCAATTCAGTAAAAAAGTGAAAATGGGAAAATTTTTTGTATGTTTCCTAATCACAGGCTAATATGACCTGGTCCAACTTGTCAAATTGAGAATAATATTTGTATCGGGGCTATATCCAAACATGGAATGAAGTGACTAGCCTTCACAATAAGTTCATCCAGTTCAAATATAACGTGTTAAGCTCATTTTGTGAATATTGCGAAATTTGTATGGGAGCTATATGTAATTCTGAACCGATGACCCATTTTCACCATGGGTGTTTCCAGTTGAAATATAAGATATTTCGCCTAATTTGATGAGGATCTGTTAAAATATGGGGCTTCTAGAGCAGAAAAAGTCAAATCGGGAGCGAAATTTGTATGGGAGCTATATATAATTCTGAAGCGATCTAACACATTTTTACAACAAGTGTTTCCAGTTCAAATATAAAGAGTTTTGTGAATTTTGAAGAAAATCTGTTAAAATATGTGGTATCTAGAGTGAAAATGGTCAAATCGGGAGTGAAATTCGTATGGGAGCTATATCTAAATGTGAACCCATTTTGTTCAAATTAAATAGCGTTCGTCCTTGTGAAAAGTTTCGTTTGGTTCTGGCTACAATTGCGACCTGTATCGTGATTACAACAATAGATGGACAGACGGACATTGCTAAATCGACGCAGAAAGTGATTCTACGCCGATCAGTAAAATTAACAATGGGTATATCTCCCTTCCTTTTGGGTGTTACAAACAAATGCACAAAGACATAATACTCTCGTGGAGTGTATAAAAACGTAATAGCGTCTACTATACATATCAAAATAATGTATCAAATGTAATTACAAATTATTTAAGAAGTATTCCTTAAATGCCATGATAATTGGGGTATTTTATGTCCTTGCCCCTCTCGACCAATTTTACCCACTTGCAAAACCCATACGTCCTCAAAGTGGCCTACATACTGAATTAAATTATTCCAGCTGCAGCCGTTTTAGTTGGTACCATTTTAATCCCTTTTTTGACCATTTTGTCCATAAAAGCACAAATTTGAAAAATATTTTTATTTTGTGCGTCTTCGCAGTCAGAGGAACATATATACCGAATTTCAAGATTCTATCTGCGGCCGTTTGATTGGTACCACTTTTATCCCTTTTCGCCCCACTTCTCCCTAAAAGTATAAATTTCGAAAAGTACAAATTTATTTCTAGTCTACACAGTCGGGTAATGTATACATCTAATTTCATTATTATAAGTTGTGCCGTTTTGTGGTACCATTTTTATCTCTCTTTTCCCATCCCCACCCTTAAAAGTAATTCAACGCGTTATTAGAGGCTTATCTGTACTGTAGTCGAAACATTGTTATTCCGAGCATCTTTTCATTCGTGGTGCATGAATGGAATGCTGTTCCCGTTGATTGCCCTTTTCGACACTGGGCGTCTTTTTCGCATGAAATTTCGTGAATAATATCCCTGGTATTTGTTGTTTTGTTCTTTTCCTAGTTCAGCGGAAATAATACTACCATTTGGCTCTGCTTAAAAGTTTAAAGGCTTTAGACGTTTTGTTTTTCCTTTCAAACTTGGTTACTTGGTTTCTGCTGATCAACACAAAACTTTGCTGCCGCCTCTGGGCACACTCCACTTGATATGAGTCATTCCATTCAATTGCAGTTGGTACTCGCGACACGTGTCTCTTTCGTGTAATTTAATCAGTGTTATTACATTTTTTAACATGCTCGTATCGTGTACAAAATGCAATAATTATTGTTTGTATTTTGTGAACTTCATGTCATGTTTAACCAGCCTGTCTGCCTGCCTGCAGGCCTTGAGTTCATTTGCCAGGCGCTTTTGAGTGATTTTCGATGATCGTGGCAGATGGCACGTATCCAAGCGGTTGGCCTGTCGTTTAATTGAAGTAAAATTGAGTTGGTGATATCGTCTAAGGACAGAGGAGTTGTACGAATTACTGTATAGCGCTTTTCAAGAAAATGGTTATATTATGTTTGTCAATTCCTTCGTAGTCCGTTGAAATATAAATATGGGACAATACCGATCTGAACATGAAAATAGCCTTCTCCTTGTGCGACACACTTTGTCAAGTTCTCTAAGTCATCCTGAATCATAGCTAACTCCACATTTTTTTTCAAACATGAAATTCGGTGTACACATATATCGAAGTCGAAAAAATAAAGAGATTGTTCGATATTTATACACTTAGTGCCAGTTTTTTCTCGCTTTTATTTTTGTTTAAATGACTATATGGCTTAAAATTAAATTTAGTTTTCAAAACCATTGAGTTGTTTAAAAAAATATAAAATATATATATTATCAAATACTTCTGTCCATCTGGAGTTTTGTTACAAGCAAAATTATTAAAGAGGAATATTTATTGTGCGGCAATTATAAAAGTTAGGAAAAATATTTTATTGCAAATATATTGAGGGCAATATTTAAGAAAGGGCAATATCTGGTGATGTGCATGATTCGTCCGTTAGGCATCATCTGAAAAACAAAACTTAATTCTTATGCTTGATGTTTATGGCTATCATTCATCATACGATTTTTTATTTAAATTTTTAATAAAAATGACAATAAAAAATAAAAAAAATGACAACCAATACTTTAAAGAATAAAAAAAAAACAAGTAAAAACGACGAAAGGATCGGCCGGGCCGAACTTCATATACCCTCCACCATGAACTGCATTCCACAAAAGCAGTCGATTTTTGTAGAAATACAGTAACACAGTGCAACACGAAAAAAATAACCATATACGGACACCGCTACATGATAAAAGACCAAAAAAAAAAGACCCGTGTTTTTTTTCCCCCCAAAGTCATGCACTTTTTTTTTATGGGCCCCCAGAGATTTGAGGCCTCGGTGTAATTTTTGGAAAAAAGTGATCATATTCTCAGGCTCATATCTTGCAAAAAACTTCATCTTCAAGGTCAAAATCGCAAAAAACTTAAAAAAAATCGATTTTTTTTAACCTTTTTTCCCCTGTTCAGGTCCATAGGTAGCAAACCGTTGAAAATTCAGGGAAACAATCAACTACAAAAATGTACCTAAGATCTCAATAAACAACTTTCTAGAACATATGAACTTCCTAGGAATTATTCTTAACACCGTTTAGGTAGCGCTTAGGTAGCCGCAAAAGTGAAAAATTTTCCAAAAATTAGATTTTTTTCCTTTCACTGTGCAACATTTTTGAAGTCATGTTCACAATTTTTGTTCTTTATGAGAAGAGCTAGAACTTTGCCTCAGAGAGTAAATCAAAATTCCGAACGGTTTGCAAGATATGAGCCTGAGAATATGATCACTTTTTTCCAAAAATTACACCGAGGCCTTAAATCTCTAGGGGCCCATAAAAAAAAGTGCATGACTTTGGGGAAAAAAAAACACGGGTCTTTTTTTTTGGTCTTTTATCATGTAGCGGTGTCCGTATATGGTTATTTTGAAATGACTTCAAAAATGTTGCACAGTGTTATCAGACGTAAATAGTGCAAAATAACCTAACTTCATGATTCAACCAATTTTTGCCGTAAAAGAAAAAGTACGAATTTGGAAAAAACTTTTTATTTTGCTTGTCTATGCAGTCAGAGGAATGTATACACCGAATTCCATGATTCCAGCTGCGCCCATTTGGTTGGTACCATTTTTACCTCCTTGACGTTTCTACTCAATTAGAATTTCATCATTCTAGCTCTAGTCGTTTAGTTGGCACTATTTTTATCCCTCTGTACCATTGTATCCCTTGAAAGTACTAATATCGAAAAAATCGTCTATTTTCCGTGTCTACTCAGTCAGAGGAATGTATACTCCGAATTTCATGACTCTAGCTGCGGTCATTTGATTGGTACTATTTTTATCCCCTTTTTCATTTTAGCCCCAAAAAGTACGAATTTCGAAAAATCAGTTTATTTTCCGTATCTACACACTCAGAGGAATGTATACTCCGAACTTCATGACTCTAGCTGCGGTCATTAGAGTGGTACTATTTTTATCCCCTTTTTCATTTTAACCCCAAAAAGTACGAATTTTGAAAAATTCGTGTATTTTTCTTATCAATGCAATCAGAGGAATGTATACACCGAATTTCATTATTCTAGGTACAGCCGTTTGGTTGGTACCATTTTTATCCCTCTATTCCTATTTTACCCCTTAAAAGTACGAATTGGGAAAAAATACTTTTATGTTATGCATCTACTCAATTAGAGGAATGTACACACCGAATTTCGTGTTTCTAGCTGTTGTCGTTTAATATGTACCATTTTTATCCCTTTTTTGCCCCCATTTCACCCCCTACAAATAAGAATCACTTAATGGTGCACTTTTTTGTTATAAGGACAGACATATTCAAAAAACATGATTAAATACGCTAAAATATTAGGGATTATTATGGTTATTTTTAGTCCCTTTGGGCCGATTTCGCCCCATTTCAATCCCAACCGATCTACGACTATAAGACGCATTTATGGTATATTTAAACGTTCTAGCTCCTTTCGTTTAGATGCTAGCGTGCTTTCAACAGACGGACGGGCAGACGGACATGGGTAGATCGTCTTAGAATTTTATGACGATTAAGAATGTATATACTTTATAGGGTCTCAGGTCGATATTTCAAGGTGTTACAAACGGAATGACAAAGTTAGTATACCCCCATCCTGGAGGTGGAGGGTATAACAATCGAAAAATAATGGTGGTGTAACCCCTTAAGAAGGATTTGTGAATACATGTGTTTCCCTACATTTCCATTCATTCTTACACACCAATCCACTTTACACACACCAGCCCGATTTTTATACCATCCACTTTAGAATGGATTGTATATTCATTATTTCATTATGTTTTAGAAAAAGGGTTGGGATAGTGCTCGACTTTTCGATTTCGATATGCTAGAACCCCTAATTTTGTGAGGTTTGGAAAGAAATTAATTAGCCAAAAATTCGAGGCTTTGGGGTGAGGGTAAGTGGGCGATCATCGGGGTCAAAAGTGAGGGAAAGGGTAAAAGTACACAAAAAACCCCCAAAACTGGTTCTTAGTCGTTAAATGTAAGACCGACCCTATTAATTTTCCCTCCTCAACATTTTCTCAGAACACACCCTTTGGGTTGCTGATGGAGGTGTGTTCTGAGCAAATATTGGGGTCGGAAACAATATTGGTGGTTGGTCTTATATTTGACTCCACTAGGGCCCTAATTGGGACAGTTAGAGTGGTGGAAGCAAATTTTATAAAAATCTAGTTTTTGTATGGGAGCCCTATTATGGAGTGGAGATAGGGTCATGTATGTTTGGGGAAAATGTTGGGGAGAAGAAATCAAACGGGGGTTAGTCTTATATGTCCCCCTCTAGCGACGTCTCGGGGCACTTTTGGTCCTTTCATTCATAAAAAGATTTCACCTTAAGGGTTGGTATGGTCAGAGAAACTACGGGGGTTGAAAAAATATCTGAGGTCGGTAAGACATTTACACTCCACTAGAGCGATGGGAACAAATTTTATAAAAAAATATTTTTTGTATGGGAGCTCCCTTAACGAGTGAAAAAAATGTTGGGGAGGGAAAATGAATGGGGGGTGGGTCTTACATTTGACGAAACGACTCCGAGGCAGTTTTGGGGCTTTTAATGTATTTTTACCCCTTTTCCCTAATCTTTCCGCTCGCCCAACCACCCCATCTTTGGCTCAAGCTTTGTTTCCTAACCTCACAAAATTCCCGTACAAAACAATCCCATCCCTATTGCAACACCTTAAAATATTCATCGGATAACCCATATATGTAACTACCACTGGAGCACATGAATGCAATATATCTGATTTTCATCTAAATGTTGGGCTATATTCCTGAGGTCATTCCATGTTAAACCAGTGGATATTATTTCTGATTCAGTAGCTCGGCGACTTCCGACTGTTCTTCCTGTCTTGTTGAATGGAATCAAACGCAACACTTGCTTTACAATATTATTGTCCTCTCGACGTAGTACGAGTGACATCCACTGTCATTTGCGTTTTCGGTAGTCGCATCCAATTGGTTGGTTTGTCTTAGAAGCTCGTTTTTAAACGTGACCAAAAGAAACACCTACAATTCGACGGAGGCTACTATTCCCGAAGGTTTGTAATCTATTCATTCATACAGCCTCATGTACGGCCTGATTCAGTAGACCGGCGACTTCCGACTGTCCTTCCTGTCTTGTTGAATGGAATCCAACGCAACACTTGCTTTACAATATTATTGTCCTCTCGACGTAGTACGAGTCCCATCCACTGTCATTTGCGTTTTCGGTAGTCGCATCCAATTGGTTGGTTTGTCTTAGAAGCTCGTTTTTAACCAAAGCTCGTGACCAAAAGAAACACCTACAATTCGACATAGGCAACTATTCCCGAAGGTTTGCAATCTATTCATTCACCCTCAAGCCTTTCTTTTACGCCCTCTCGTAATGCTGGGTCGCACTGCACATCTTTGCAATTTGCGCTCAATTCTTTAAGAATTCTGACAAAGAAATGTTTCAAGGTTGAAATGTGTCGGGAAGCATGGCAAGCTGTTGATTAATATTCGCTTATTATCATTTGGACTGTTAACACACTTTACACAAAATAATGTCAGACAAAACATTTTTTTATTTAAGTATACGCGGGACAGTACAATTGGGTTGGGTAGACCGGTATGCACCTCACACCATATATATACAAGCAGAAAGTAAAGGCTAATGTTAGGCGGAGTCGATTTTAGGATACAGGGTGGCTGATGAATGCAGCTACCATGCTACTGTTAAAGGAGTTTTTCTTTGCAGAACTGCATCGAAAGTGAATCCTTTTCAACACTGTGTGGTTTTAACAGGATGATGCGACTTGCCACATAGCCAGATTCTGATATGAGAGAATTACTGCTAAAGTTCCTCAACAAGCTGATTTCTAGAATCTCGACAATTCGTTGGCCCCCAAAGTCTCCTGACCTCACCGCACCTACCTTTTTCTTGTGGCGTTATTTCAACAGGAAGTTTATACAACAAATCAAAAAATTTTGAATGATTTAAAACAATGCATTCGAACAACAATTGAGAAATTCTTACTGAAACTCTGCGGGTAGTAATGAATAATGAATGTGCAACACATGCGTCACCGACGCTGGATGTCATTTTAATTCTATTTTTTTAAAAAGGTTTAATAAATATGTATCAAATGAAAAAAGAAAAAATAATTTATATGAATTAAACAAAAATTAATTTGAGTTTCTTAATGTAGGATCATTCATCAGCCACCCTGTACCTTTCACTCTCTAATCCGGGATGATTTACCCTCTATATATATAATATATATAATTATTTTGCGCGGAGTGCGAAAATCAAATAACTATTTTTGGTGATTTTCACAAACTTCTGCATTCAAATGACAAGCTGCAAAAGCACCAATATGAAAATTTGGGATTCCCCAAAACAGATGAAACGAAAAAAAGCAAAACCTAATTAGAACCATGATTGACCGTGTACTGAACTTAGACCGCCTAGAGGCGGTCGTGGGAACTAGAGGGTTAAAATGAAACATGGAAATTGGGGTGCGATTTTATATAAAAAATAGGTAAAATCTCTGGCACTGTGTCAAATTGACCAAAAGTACATTTTTTATTTCTAGAAAATAAGATATTTCTTCGTTACTCACGGATCTACAAACGCACTAAGAAACTTTGTAGACCTACCTTGGAAGAATTTCGAAAAGAAAAAGGGAAATAAACCGATTTGTTGAGGAACAATAACAAAGCAAACGAATTTGTCTCTCGAATTGCAAAGTAAACAACCTGTCACATCCGGTCAAATTTATAATTAATGCGTTACAGATTATCGACGTAAACTCTACAAAAAAAAGAAACAGAAAAAATGTAATATTTTCTTTTAAATTCACGAAAATCTGGAAAGAAATGGATGGATTCTGGAATTGAATGTTCGACACGCATGAATATGATGACCATAATACTTTGGATGTCTCGGACATAGACAGCCAATGCACTGAATGCGGAGGCGTTGAGTTCATGGTAGAACAGTTTGAAAAACCGGACAAATAAATAATCAGAAAATGTAATGGTTTTCATTTGGAGATAACCATGCCTTATTCTTGTTTACTCGCCAAATTACGTTGTTCGTTTTTCTGAAGCTTTCTGGAACTTGTATATGTGTTTTTGAGAGTGACCTTGAACAAATAAAAAGGGTGTTAAGTTCCTCAAAATTGACAGTATTGACGATATATTAAAATGGCCTCCACAGTACGTCCAACTATAATACCATAATGAGGCAAATTGAATCAGAGTTATGAAATCGTGTCCGAGGAAATTTAATATTACGACCCTGTGTCACCTATTTGGGATTTGTCTCACACCATTGCAGTGCTAATAATCGAATTATTAGCTTTTAGAAAAAGAAGCTTTTAGAAGAAGAAGAATTGATGGAGCACATTGCTAATGCTTCAGAGAATGCAACCGTGAAAAAGGTTGAGACAATAATAATAAGGCATGATTTGATTCCATGGGTAAATGAAAATCTGCCATCACTTATTCTGTATAAGAATAAACTTTTGAGGTTGCGAAGAAAACGAAGAGGTGAAGATTTGGATGATAGGTTGAAGAGAATAAGTATTATAATACGGAAAGCATTTAGAGAGTCATAGCTATAATTTAGAAAAGTTTCAGACGAATCCAAAGAATTTTGGATTTTTTAAATGAGAGTCTTGGTAGGAATGCGAATAACCAAATAAAGGTGAAAGATTCTAACGGTAGATTTGTGGATGACATACAGGTTAAATGCAATTTATTCAGTCAATATTTTCTAGAAGTTCCTAAAACATTAAAACAGCAAATTGATTGCCTCCCAGGTGATTTTATCATACATTCAGAACGCTGACTCGTTGTCAAACTACATTTCATTTTTCACATACAACTGTTTTTGAAAGAGAGCGAATTATTTCGGATTTAGATATAACGAAAGGTTGTGGATGTGATAGAATGTCTCCGAGAATGTTGTTTGAGTGTAAGGATATTTTATATGTACATCTAGCCAGAAATTTTAACCGTATCATAGATACTTCTTCATATCCAGATAGATTGATAGATTGCAAAGCTTGTGCCAATACCGAAAGAAAGAAATTCAACAGAATTGGCTAAATATCGACCAATTGCTGTATTATCTATAATTGATAAAATCTTTGAAATAATTTTAGATAGGCAGTTATCACCCTACTTTGAAAGTTAAGATTTGTTTCAGTATGGATTCAGAAAAGGGGGGCGGAACAGAAGAATCAGTTGTGAATTGTAGTGTGCACAGTGCAGGGAGCAAGCGGCCAATAGGCAAAAATTAATAGAAAGTGGTAACGCGAATATTCTCAGTGGTTTTTAAACCGACAATATGTCAGCTGTCAGAGGTGACAGGCGGGGAGAGATGGCTTCCCAAGAGGAGGAAAATGGTCTTTTCCGTTTGAAGCTTGGCCGTAGGAGGTTCCAAAGAAAACTTGGGAAATAAGAAAAAAGTCAACAGTTTTTTAAAATAAAAGAAAAAAAACATCATTCTAACTGGCATGACAATTTTATTGTGAAACAGTCAACTAGTAACAAACAAAACACACATACACACGGTGAACGTTTTGTAAAAACAAACAAAATTTAAAATACCTTAAAGGTAAAAATTTTAAATTTAAAAAAGGCGGTAGAAGTTACCGAAACGGCAGCGGATAATTCACGGCGACATTTCGGAACCTCGGCCACAACGTGGGACTGCAGGTAAGCAGTTAAAGCACCACCAATGCAGGGGTGCTGAGGTATTTGCCCGGACAGAACACGAACGCCCGACAGACCGACGAACACAGGAATTTGACGCAAAATACGGAAGTCTGAAAGATAGAGTTTATAGTTAGTAAGGCATAATTAGGGAGGTCAAGCTTTTTATTTGTTTTTTTGTTTACTCTCCTTCGAAACTTTTCTGGAAGGCTAGACGACGAGAGTAGGGTTGCGCGCAGGCCTAGCACCGTTGGTTTTTTTGTAGTGGAGGGAATCCATTGTCCCTAGATGAATGAAAGGTTGACCGACCTAGAATGACGAATTAAAACGTTTAAATATGCAACAGTAACAATAAACATATACTTATTTTTCGGACACGGACAAATACTGACATAACTTACAAGGACAGACGGACATTACCTCATTACCAGGAAGGAGGAAATTAGACCAACTTGGGTGCGGTCGATCTGCAGACTACTTTCCTCGGGAATCGAAGAAGATTGCGCATATACTTGGAGATGCAAAAAAATCTATGTTGGATACAAAATTATAGGATTTTGTTTGGATTTACCAAGCTTTCATGGTTTTTTCCTTTTTATTTTTTTTAAATCCTTCAAAATGGAATGATATCTAGCGTTTCTTTTTAAATAAATAAATATCGTTTATAATGTTTGGAAAAAGAAAAATTAAGATGTTGGAAATTGCGGTAATGGGCTAATTTTAGTCCGAGGAAGGTGGTAGGAAGGTGACAATGTTTTGAAGAGGTAGGTATGGGGCAACCACAAGAGTTGATAGAGTTGCCATGGTGGAACTCAGGTTCCAGGGGGAGGGCTACTCCGGCATAACAACAGCCGGAGGCAAAAAGGTAATTTTGGGTTGTTAGTGTGTTGAGTTCGGTGTTATTTGTTCTACTTTCCGTTTCGTTGTATTTCTATTCCTTTTTCGGTCCTTGTTTTTTTCCTTTCGTTTCTTTTTGAGTCTGGCATGAGTTAGTTTTTTTTCTGTTTACTGTCGACGGGCATTTGTTGAGGAACCCATCCCATCCGGCGAGCCTAGCCGCGCTGAACGCCAGCATACCAGCAAGCTCGACAAATGGCCACAATCTGAGAATATAATATTAGAAAGTGACAGTACAGAATGTAGTTAACAATATTTGCCAAGGGTTGGATAGTGGTTCTCATGGTGTTGCTGGTATTTTTTACGATCTTTCTAAAGCTTTTGATTTAGTAGACCACAAAATCCTCATTCAAAAGTTAAGATATTATGGCATTGGTGAATCCGCCTTAAGTTTGCTGGGGAATTATTTGACAAATCGTAGTCAATATGTTGAAATAGAGGGGCATATGAGTTGTATTGCTAAGGTTGAATACGGAGTGCCTCAGGGTAGCGTTTTAGGGCCACTGCTATATATATCTGAATGATATCCAGAATTCTAGTCAGATGGTTTCGAAAGCGTATATAGAAAGAGACGATGCTATAATATGTGAATTTATAAGACTAAATAAACTTCTATTGAATGCCGATAAAACAAAAATGTTGAGATTTCAACCCTATTTGTTAAATAATAGACATTTTAGCGTTTTTGTTGATGGTAAGGTGATTTATGAGAGTGAAGAAAATACCTAGGAATTCATGTTCAAAATAATTTATCACGGGGTTTTCACACTCAAAGCTTGAAGAAAAAAGTAGCTTCTGCTTTAGGATTACTTTACAAGTTTAAAAATAAATTTAATGTATGAAGCAAACTAATGTTATACCAGTCTCTGATACATATATATGCCTACTGGCATATATATCATATATAAGGAAAATTAATGAGCTAAAATCTTTACAATGAACGCAGAATAAAACAATAAAAACTGTTTACCATTACGGTTTCCTACAATATCGTAGTATAGAGACGTTTCACAAACAATATTGCCCATTTACGGACTTTTTAAGTTGCAATTACTTCTATATGTTTTAAAATCTGTAAATAATATAGGCCACCATACCGTTAATTTTATAAGGAATCAAACTAGTTTTAACACTAGGAACAATATGAACCTTAGAACTTAGAATATATTATAAAATATATGGGTAGTCTTGAATTTAATTGTCTCCCTCAAGATATTAAAAATACAAACTTAATTTCATCTTTTAAGAGGAAAATAAAAGAGTATTTGATTCATGACTTATAAGTACTTCTCACGTAATATATGATACAATGCAATGTACATACACATAATTTTAGTTTTTAACTTTATTCTCTCTTTCTTACTTCATTGAATTAAATTGAAATATATATTATACTATTTTTCCAGCTCGCCACTAACAATGTCCAAGTGACGCTGAGACAAATTTTATATTGTTGCATATATTATATATATATATTGCATATTATATATCCCAAATAAATGAATTGAAATTAAAAACAAGTAAGGAAAGGCTAAAGTCGGGCGGGGCCGACTCTATGATACACTCCACTTTCTATCCGTATACAATTTAATTCGGTGAAAAAGCCAAAACGGGAAGGATTTTTGTATCCTGTAAATGTATGTGTTTGACAAACAATTTTAAATCGTAAAGAACATATGTATGGGGTTATATTGAAATGTGGAACAAAATAGGTGAAATATAATATGTATAGCCCAAATACAAATGTTGCCAAAATCGGTTAAGCAACATTTGTATTTGGGCTATATCTAAATCTGAACCGATTCTACACACTTTCTGCATTGGTGTTTCTAGTTGGATTATAGGATGTTGTGCCAAATTTAAAGAAAATCGGGTACAATATGTCGTTTCTAGAGCGGAAAATGTCAAATCGGGAGCGACATTTGTATGTGGGCTATATCTAAATCTAAACCGATCTTACCTAATTTCTACATATGTGTTTCTAGTTGGATTATAAGATGATGTGCCAAATTTAAAGAAAATCGAATACAATATGGGGTTTCTAGAGCGGAAAATGTCAAATCGGGAGCGACATTTGTATGGGGGCTATATCTAAATCTGAACCGATCTTACCTAATTTTTGCATAGGTGTTTCTAGTTGGATTGTAAGATGTTGTGTCAAATTTTAAGAGAATCGAGTACAATATGTGGTTTCTAGAGCGGAAAATGTCAAATCGGTAGCGACATTTGTATGGGGGGCTATATCTAAATCTGAACCGATCTTACCTAATTTCTGCATATGTGTTTCTAGTTGGATTATAAGATGATGTGCCAAATTTTAAGAGAATCGAGTACAATATGGGGTTTCTAGAGCGGAAAATGTCAAATCGGGAGCGACATTTGTATGGGGGCTATATCTAAATCTTATCCGATCTTACCCAATTTTTGCATAGGTGTTTCTAGTTGGATTATAAGATGGTGTGTCAAATTTAAAGAAAATCGGGTACAATATGTCGTTTCTAGAGCGGAAAATGTCAAATCGGGAGCGACATTTGTATGGGGGCTATATATAAATCTGAACCGATTTGCCTCAAATTAAATAGCGTTCGTCCTTGATCCACAAAACTTATTTGTGCCAATTTTCGTTAAGATCGGACTATAATTGCGACCTGTAATTTGATTACAACAATAGATGGACAGACAGACGGACAGACAGACGGACAGACAGACGGACAGACAGACAGACAGACGGACATTGCTAAATCGACTCAGAAAGTGATTCTAAGTCGATCGGTATACTTAACAATGGGTCTATCTCGCTTCCTTTTGGGCGTTACAAACAAATGCACAAAGACATAATACTCTCGTGGAGTGTATAAAAAGCAAAGCTCTAACCAGTTCATTTTTCTATAAGAAATCAGCATTTTGACCAAAATAACTGCGCAGATGGGTACTTTCACATTAATGTTATGGGTGATTTCATATTTATGTTAGGCTTGGATCAAATGCCAGGTAATGGAGCCTGTATAAGGGCTTTTTGGAGATACTACAAGATATTAAATTCTTCCCCAAGAGCTCTGAGAATGGCCGTGTCAATCTAGAACAAATTTCATATGATTACAGCGAATATAAAAACAAGTAACAATTCCCAGATTCCGACCACCCGTATACGTAGAAGTTATGACAACTTTAATTTATATAGAAGGGGTTGGCTATGCTACCCATATTCCGGACATTCAAAGTGAAAGCTTTACCGAAGCTACCCATATAGTCCAAGTGATTCTAAAAGCTTTGTCAATTATCAAAATATAACTTACTCCGAGTAAAATAATTTTCCAAAATTAATTACTTTCTTGAATTGAATTTTAGAATTTAGTAAAATCAATGTAAACAACATGATTCAATAATTATTTTTTATGGACTTTAATTCGCGCGTGTTTTGTAATCTCATGGTGTTGGGTTCGAAATCCTGCGCTGGCGCTTTCTCGAATAATACTCTTTTTCTTTAATACTTTTTTCAATGAATTTATTACATTTTAAAACGAATATTATAATTTAATATCAACAATGTAAACAAAATGTTTTTAATTTATTCAATATTTGTTGAAGACATTGTGAAATGTTGACTGCATTGCAAATGTATGAGTGCACGTGTGTGGCAAACAAACATTAAACGAAACTCAATTTGTTGAGTGACTTTCGTAGTCCACTGGCAGTGTGCGCCGTCTTGTAATCTGAAGGTGCTGGGATCGATAACCGACAGGCTCAATGGTAAAATTTAAACATCTGCAGGTTCCCACTTTTCATTATAACATCCGAACCTCAGCATTAAAATCATTCCTGATACAAGAATTTGACATAAGCAGGGGAATATATAACGATCAGCGTTAAATAAAAATAAAATAAAAACATTTTATTTGAGTATTAAGTTTAAATATTTAAATGAAATTAATAACGAGAAAATTGTATGTTCTATTTCGGCCAGTTATATTTTTATTAAACAACTAGCTTTTTGTACCCGGCGTGGCACGGGTTTTCGTCTTCCTTATGTATGTAACTTTGTATGCTCGCAAATTTGTGTTTTGTATATTTTCACTTCTGTAAATTAGTTTAAATTAATACTTATTTATTTAAATTCATAAGTTACCTTTTTTAAATATAAAAACTTCATGAAGATTTAAGTAATTTTTTCAGTGTTTCTTTAAAGAAAATAAAACATTTATTAGAGAGTTAATTAATTATGATAATTATTTCTATGAATGTATTTTGTGTCTATTAGTTAAGTTAGTCAGTATTTCATTGGAGTGCTTCGGGATGCACGATATTTACAATTTTTCCACCTTGTTCAAGTACATTAAAGTTTTGGGCTCGAGAGCAAGCAACATATAAATGACCATGTGCAAAACGTGGATTTTCCAGATTCAATCCACAAACTTCAAGTGATTGTCCCTGTGCTTTGTAGTCGTTTGAAATCGGATGGTATATCGGTGGGAATCATCGGAATGTGTTTTATAAGGACATCTTTTCCTTTTGATTTTCCATTTTAAATCGTTGCTTCAATGACGTTTGGCATTAGTCTCTTGACAGCAATTCAAGTACAATTTCACTATCGGATTAACATTCCTTAGGAGAATTATAGGTGAACCAATTTTAAGAGATAGCATGTGCGACGGAATTCCTGGAAGGTCCAAAGAATTTAGAAATTCAATTGGATAGTTGACAACTTCACCCGCATTCATGTTACTGTCTATCGATTTGTAATGAAATTTGTTCTAGAATTAAATTATCGATTGCATTAACATCGTTGTTGTTTGCAGGCAATATAGCACGGACGTAAAACCACTCTTTGTTTCTATAGTTTGTGGTAATTTGTGGGAAGACTTTCTCGATTAATTGCTGAATTGATTCCTGAATGACATTTTTATACCCTACACCACTTCGTGGTCTAGGGTATTATAAGTTAGTTTTCCGCCAAATGTTTGTAACACCAAGAAATAATTGAGCTAGACCCACCTTTAAGTATACGGATCGGCTTAGAATCGCCAGCTGAGTCGATTTAACGATGTCTGTCTGTCCGTCCGTCTGCTGTCCATCTAAGCTTGTTCGCACTCTACAGGTCGCAATTGTTGTCCGATTGTCATGAAACTTGGCAGAAGTTATTTTTTCTGGCCAAGGACCATCGGTATTGAATTTGGAGGAAATCGGTTCAGATTTAGATATAGCCCCCATACAAATGTCGGTCCCGATTTGACATTTTCCGCTCTAGAAACCACATATTGTACCCGATTTTCTTTAAAATTGGCACAACATCTTATAATCCAACTAGAAACACCTATGCAAAAATTGGGTAAGATCGGTTCAGATTTAGATATAGCCCCCATACAAATGTCGCTCCCTATTTCACTTTTTCCGCTTTAGAAACCACATATTGTACCCGATTTTCTTTAAAATTTGCACAACATCTTATAATCCAACTAGAAATACCTATGCAAAAATTGGGTAAGATCGGTTCAGATTTAGATATAGCCCCCATACAAATGTCGCTCCCTATTTCACTTTTTCCGCTTTAGAAACCACATATTTTACCCGATTTTCTTTAAAATTGGCACAACATCTTATAATCCAACTAGAAACACCTATGCAAAAATTGGGTAAGATCGGTTCAGATTTAGATATAGCCCCCATACAAATGTCGCTCCCTATTTCACTTTTTCCGCTTTAGAAACCACATATTTTACCCGATTTTCTTTAAAATTGGCACAACATCTTATAATCCAACTAGAAACACCTATGAAAAAATTGGGTAAGATCGGTTCAGATTTAGATATAGCCCCCATACAAATGTCGCTCCCTATTTCACTTTTTTCGCTTTAGAAACCACATATTGTACCCGATTTTCTTTAAAATTGGCACAACATCTTATAATCCAACTAGAAACACGTATGCAAAAATTGGGTATGATCGGTTCAGATTTAGATATAGCCCCCATACAAATGTCGCTCCCGATTTGACATTTTCCGCTCTAGAAACGACATATTGTACTCGGTTTTCTTTAAATTTTGCAGAACATCTTATAATCCAACTAGAAACACATATGCAAAACTTGGGTTAGATCGGTTCAGATTCAGATATAGCCCCCATACAAATGTCGCCCCCAATTTGACATTTTCCGCTCTAGAAACCACACATTGTACCCGATTTTCTTTAAAATTGGCACAACATTTTATGATCGAACTAGAAGCACCTATGCTGAAAGTGGGTATGATCGGTTCAGATTTAGATATAGCCTCCATACAAATGTCGCTCCCGATTTGACTTTTTCCGCTCTAAAATGCACATATTGTACCCGTTTTTCTTTAAAATTGGCACAACATCTTATAATCCAACTAAAAAACAAATGTTGAAAGTGGGTAAGATCGGTTCAGATTTATATATAGCCCCAATGTTGCTCCCGAATGTTTAACCGATTTTGGCCAAATTTTACACATTATATTTCACCAATAAACAGACGTGGTGAAAGCGCGTCACATCGATCCTGGTTTCAATATACCCCCATACAAATGTCCTTTCCGATTTAACATTTTTTGCCAAACACATACATTTACAGGATGCAAAAATCCTTCCCGATTTCAATTTTTTACCGAATTGAATTGCAATGAGAATTGTTTGGGTGATGCCCATATGTCCATACTTTGGTATACTACTGTATAATTGTATTTGTCTGTCGGACAATTGGATCAATTACCATATTATTTACCATATTCGTTAAATTTGACTAAAGATGAATTTATAGCATATAAATTATATTCATATAATTTGTATGAACTACATAAAATTGCTCCAATGAAATACCTGGGTTTAGTAATCAAAGCGAGGTACATACGCAGGGAGTGGTGTAGGGTATTATATAGTCGGCCCCGCCCGTCTTTAGCCTTTCCTTACTTGTTTGAAAATGTAATACTCCTTTTCACTGCATCAACTGATACTTTTCCATTACCAACATCCAGTTCATGTTTCGAAAATATAGCTGCTGAGACATCGTGATGCAGATGTATACGCATATGGGTGGTCAGATTAATTTTGTGCACATATCGCCAGAGATGTGGGTGCTGATTTTGGAAGGGTCTGTCGGAAGCTAGTAAAATAAGAGTTCCACCAAATGGTTGTGTATTTGATCTTAAATCTGGAAGTGTCCGATTAAGCGCTTGTAGGGATTTCTTATGTGTCATAGTGCAGTCATCCCACACAATCAGCGTGCATGTTTTGAACATTTTCGCCATGCCTGAACTTTTGCCAATATTACAGGTTGGAGAAAGGATAAATTGCATATTCCACTGCAATTTCAACGCTGAATGTGCCGTTCGTCCTCCATTCAATAATGTAGTAGCAATACCGGGGGAAGCAACAGCTAAAGCTATCCCATTTTGAGAGCGGATGTGCGCTAATACCAAACTGATGAGAAAGGTTTTAACTGTGCCTCCTGGTGCATCGAGAAAAAAGGCCGCCGCTGTCATTAGCTACTGCAGTTATTATTTTGTCAAAGGCCATTTGTTGCTTTGCAATTAATAGAGGTTTTTTGTTGCGACAAACAAACGCAAGTCTTCAACATTGAATTGCCGTTCTCTTAGCAAATCTCGATCAGTAATGTCAGTGGTAGAACGTTCAGGCACCACCATTCCAAGTTGAGTGAGTGGAGTTTTGTTGCTGATGGCTAGGCATATGTCTTAAATTTTTATCAGCATATCGTTAAAATGTTAATCGCAAATGATATAGAATCGTAACGGTGCGATAATGATGCAAAATGTCCTCACTCATACCCTCTTTGAATTTTTCCCACATGTCTTTTGGGTTAGATGGCGAGCAAGTTCTTAATATTGTCGCAAACAAAGTTCGTATCTGGAGAGGATGATACATTAATGTGGTCCCCCAGTTTCTGACACGCCTCTCTCAACTGCTCTTAAATTTTAAACTGAAGTGGGTCCTCTCACGTTAACTTATAACATTCTCAAATAATAACATTCTGCGTTGTTTGGGTGTACGGTATAAACACGGCCCAATGCATATGAAGCGTAAACAATTTGATACCCATCTACTGGAACACCTTGCTTGGTTCGAGTATGAGGAAACGCGCCAATTGTTCATACCATGACCTCTTATATTCAAGAACCAAACCCTTACCTGAACGTAGCGGCAGAAAAAAATCGGCACGCGTTACTTTATAGTCCCTTTTTGTAGCATGACCTTTTTATAGTCAAGGGTCATCCTCTTTTCGTTAAAAAAAATATTGAAGTGAATCAATGTATTTTGTTATAGTTTTAGTGATGCCCATTTGTCGCGTCTCCCCCTATTATAGCCAGAAAACGTCCCCTTTCCACAGGCTAGATACAGTAACATTTTCAAGAGAATCCGTTATTCGTTACTTGTTTTGTGATAATTTTAATATATAGTTCGTGTGGGCAGTCTCACGTCCATTTGTATCATGACCATTGTATAGTCACCATTCAGAAACTATCCTCAGTTCATAAGTTAGTCACAATAAAATTTTCAAGAGAATCCGCACTTCGGAACGTGTTTTATGATAGTTTTAAAATATAGTTTGTGTGGGCGGTGCCACGCCTCTTTTTCGTATAATGACCTAGTATATCCTGGAACCATCCCTTGCCCAGAAGTTAGCTGCAGTAAAATTATAGAGCGAATCCATGCCTGTTGTGATAGTTTTAAAATATTTTGGTGTGGGAGGTACCACCCCCCTTTACACTATCCTGACCTAGACTATTCAAAAACTATACAAAAACTATTCAAAAACTATATATACAGTAAAAATTTCAGGCCAATCGCTCCACCGGTTTGGCGTCCTATACGCAACATACAGACACACATATATTTATATATATATATATAAAACAAGTAAGGAAAGGCTAAAGTCGGGCGGGGCCGACTCTATGATACACTCAACTTGCAATCCGAATACAATTTAATTCGGTGAAAAACTGAAAACGGGAAGGATTTTTGTATCCTGTAAATGTATGTGTTTAAAAAATGTTAAATCGGAAAGGACATTTATATGGGTGTATATTGAAACCAGGAACGAAATAGGTGAAATATAATATGTATAGTTTGGCTAAAATCGGTTAAACATTTGGGAGCAACATTTGTATTTGGGCTATATCTAAATCTGAATCGATCTTACCCACTTTCTGCATATGTGTTTCTAGTTTGATTATAAGATGTTGTGCCAAATTTAAAGAAAATCGAGTAAAATATGGGGTTTCTAGAGCGGAAAATGTCAAATCGGTAGCGACATTTGTATGGGGGCTATATCTAAATCTGAACCGATCTTACCCAATTTTTGCATATGTGTTTCTAGTTGTATTATAAGATGTTGTGCCAAATTTAGAGAAAATTGTGGTTTCTAGAGCGGAAAATGTCAAATCGGGAGCGACATTTGTATGGGGGCTATATCTAAATCGGAAGCGATTTGCCTCAATAATAGCGTTCTTGATCCACAAAACTTACTTGTGCCAATTTTTGTTAAGATCGGACTATAATTGCGACCTGTAATTTGATTACAACAATAGAGGGACAGACAAACGGACATTGCTAAATCGACACAGAAAGTGATTCTACGTCGATCGGTATACTTAACAATGGGTCTATCTCGCTTCCTTTTGGGTGTTACACACAAATGCACAAAGCCATAATACTCTCGGGGAGTGTATAAAAATGAGCGCAGCGGCGTCAATTTAATTCCGATGTTCATAATTTAGGCATCATTCGAAAGGTATTGACTGTTGCTATATATTATAAAATACTAACACCAGCTTTCACTTTGAAAATCAACAAAAAATTACTATAAACGTTCAATAATTCGACCAATAAGTTACTCTAAGACAAGAATCAAAAACTTTATTTAAAGTGCTTTCAAGGGTCTATTATTTCAGAAAAAAAATGGGAATAAATGTAACACAAAAAAAAATTATACCGGAAAAAACATGATTTTTAGCGTTTAGCTCACAGATGGCTTGATCTAGGAACGTAATATTTTGCAAATCCTAATTAAACGATCCAAACTTTATTTTCATGGGGTGACTGGAACTTGTTTTTCCATTTGTATGGACGGCGACTCAGCCTAATGTATACAGTTCAAGTATTTATTATTTTTTTAAATACTCTAATTTAAAATAATGTTGTCGAACGTTTGTATTTTCTTATACAAAGACCATAACAAGAATGTTTATTAAAATTCCAATTTCCGTACCTTAAATACGTGTATTATATTTTGGTAATATACGTCCGATCATTTTCAATTAAATGTAAGTATTAGGGCTACAAATAATTCACAGTGGTTTATAAACTGTCGCCAAACTTTAAAAAACATACAAATTTAAATTTAAAAATCCTTTTTTGATGACACAAAAAAAACTCATAAAAATAGAACGAAATCCCAAAATTATACTTGAAGTTTTTTAAATAGTATGGGGTGGACCATTTAACATTTTAAATTTGAACGACCGATTACTTCGACATTATTATACCCTCCACCTCCAGGATGGGGGTATACTAACTTTATCATTCCGTTTGTAACACCTTGAAATATCGACCTGAGACCCTATAAAGTATATATATTCTTGATCGTTATAAAATTCTAAGACGATCTAGCCATGCCCGTCTGTTGAAAGCACGCTAGCATCTAAACGAAAGGAGCTAGAACGTTTAAATTTTCCATAAATGCGTCTTATAGTCGTAGATCGGTTGGGATTGGAACGGGGCGAAATCGGCCCAAAGGGAAAATTTTTTCCCTCACACGGACTAAAAATACCCATAATAATCCCTTATATATTAGCGTATTTAAGCATGTTTTTTCAATATGTCTGTTTATATTTGCTTGATATTTGGTATGCGCATTCCCCTCATAGCAAAAACGTGCACCATAAAGTGATTCTTATTTGTTGGGGGTGAAATATTTATATTTTCCTGTAATATTACTGCGCTTCTACGAAACCAAAATTGGGAAACATAAAATCTTACTTCCGAAGTAGTGAGTCTTTAACGCAAACTGTAAAAAATGTACGTGGAAAATGTTCATGTTTTCAGATGAAGCTAATTTTCATCTCGGTCAAAAAGAAAGTTGCCGCATATGGGTCTCAGAGACTATTGAGAAGTCACTGTTTGGTGCGAATTTTGGGATGGCGGCATCATTTGATCAGGTATTGAAAAAATGAGTTGTTCGTATGAGGCACTGCTGAGTCTGTCGTGCTAGTCATATGGATGATATTGTGTTCCATTATTAAATGACTAAGTTCGACCTTTCCAATAAAACCAGAAATTTGAAAATATAATCAGTACTTTTTATACACGATTCTAATTAATAATTTTAAATGGCCCACCCTGTTGTAGTAACCTTCAAATGTTTCCCCAGTGTCGTAAAACTTTATTTGTATATGAATTTCTGAAGTATTTCATAAAAACAATGAAATGAACATTCTATTAATTTGTCATACAATTCCTTTATTTTTCATAATATAATTTATGAAAATTTCCATAGATTTTATTATGAAACATCATTATTTTTATGAAAAAGTTTCATACGTTTATGACATTTTTTAATTGCGAGAAATTGGATCACTGACCAGGTGATAGACACCATCATTGTTTGCAATGCATATGCCTTTAAGTAAAATTAGGGTACATACATACTTATGGCAGAGTTAACATATGCCAAATGAGAATTGCTAGTAATGTAGTACTAAACTGAATAAAGTCGACACACTAAAAATCTATTTGTATGTTTTGGACCGTTTCACAAAAGCAACAAATCCTTCAGTCTGGTTTTGAAAACATTTGATTTTTGTTTGTGGCATATTTCACAATATCTAAGAATGAAATTGTAGTCAATGCAATTAAAATTTTCATTATTATTTTCATTCATTATCCGAAATTTCTACAAACGTCTGAATAATCAAACCAATAACCAAATTTCTCTTCCTACGCCCCCGAAAACCAAGCCCGTCATACAATCACCGGACATACGTTTGTCGTTCATAGTATTTTGATTTGATTTGATTATGCTTGACTTGGTCATAATTAACACTCTCACTTTCATTGACACTTGCGTGTGATTGCACACCGCAAAAAGATGGCCAAAAGCTGCGACTACACATCGTCACTTGATAATTGGCTGCTCGTATTACCTCTTTTTCACAGGGCCATTAACGAAACCCGTCCGTTGCAAAACCAATGCGATCTGTATGCGATAGCAGGGATTACATCATTCGACGAATGCGTGGTCAAAATCAATTACAATGATTTCTTTTTGGCTATAACCCCCTACCCAACAGAAAACAAAAAAAAATACACAAAAACCAAAACCCAAAGTTTATTAACACCTTCCTTTTGGCCAATGGAACGGAAATTCAGCAAAAAATTATATTTGCAACAAACATTAAAAAAACGTACAACGGCCAAAATTACCCGAAAAAATGCAAATGTTGCCTAAAATGTATAATTAAAATTAACACTTTTGTTTTCTGCACAACAACAATAAAAAAACACAAATAAACAAACAAGGCAAAATACAACAATAACAAAGCCAAATGACAACGAAAAAGCGCTGCAAAAAATCACACGCCCTTTTCGTGTGAGAAAAACGTCAAACAAATCACATTCACAGCAAACATGCAATGAACTTTAAATGCGACGGACGGCATTACATAACATTTTAGCCAAGTCGGCGACTGAAGCCGCCACCATGGCATGGCGTAACAAGAATGTGAATGAATGCGAATTGTATCTTCGTCCACCAGACAAAAAAGAAAGAAAAAATCACGAATAAAAAGAAATAATTATTGTATTCCTCCCGGTTGTCATTTAATATTTTTTGTTTATTTCTTTGTTGCACTAGGAATGACTTGAAGAAGTGTTACACCTTGAATTAGAAATGTTGTGTAAACTTAAGAATACAGTCCCAGTGCAGTCAGCACAACTTCAGTATGATATTACATAAGGTTGGAGCTAATAACAAATTTCGTTAGCCAGTGGTTCCAAATCGATGTTTTGGAAATAATTCTGTAACACTTGAAGGCAAAAATATATTTTGACAAAATTTCATATGATTAGCGCAGAGATTTTTCCACATAATTTGCAAAATTGTGGTTTTAGTAGGTATGTGACCCTCAAAAAATGGCTACCTCGACCAGTACATTATCTTCCATTCGCCAACACAATGTACTGCATTTATAGGGGACATCCCCTGAATGTTGGTCCAGTAAAAGAATCAAATTTTGAAATTGTTGAAAAAAGTACATTATGAACAGACTACAAATACAAGATTTTGGACCGATTTTCATATTCAATTGTATATAAACTAACTAGATTATTTTTCACGATTAGTTTAAAATATATATTTGAGTTAAAAGAAAGCATGGAGAGGTTAGTATAGTATTTGTTACTCTCCACCTAAGGATAGGGGTAAGGGTTGGTAATGACTTCTCTCGATTTATGTAGAGATCCTCAGAGATCGCACTATACGTGTTGTTGTAGATGGGTTCTCATCCGACGAGCATAGGTTAACCGCAGGAGTACCATAATGCTCTGTCCTTTCCCCCTCCCTTTTTCTTATTTTCATCGACGACCTCTTGGATCGGACTTCGAATCCAATATACTCATTTGCGGATGACAGCAACCACTGTCATTCATACTCATTCGATCATAGACCTAGTCGCCAAGAAATTGAGAACAAAAGGCGATCGATGGATGAGTCACTTAGCCAGGATTTGCTGGCCATTTCTGAATGGGGTCGAGTGAATAGAGTAGATTTTAATGCACGTAGATTTTAATGCACAAGCGATTCACTGATCCAACGGTGTCGTCGATTTTAATGAACGGTATAGATATTGAGCAATCAGATACTCTTGATGTTCTTGGCATGAAAATACAACGTGATGTTCGTTGGACAAAACATGTATTTGATGTGTCGAAAGATGCATTCAAATGTTTGCCGTCGTTGTTGGTTGTGTGTCATTGTTCTATCGATACTTTCATGGTGTTTGTTCTTCGGAAATTCGTGATCTTATACCGCCCGTGAGAACGTTCGGTAGAGATACGCGACTCTTCAGGAACGCTCACCCATTTGTTGTAGATTGTTCTTCGGCCGTACTATACGTATGTGGAATCGACTTCCGGCAAATATCTTTCCCTCCAATTACGACATTCAGAGATTCAAAACAGATGTCAACAGACACTACTCCCTCTTTCCTCCTTCCAATACCTGCACTGCATTTATAGGGGACATCCCCTGAGTGTTGGTTCAGTGAAAAAAAAAAAATAAAATAATAATTGAAATATTCCTCGGAGATTCCATAAAGTATATATTCTGGGTCGTGTTAAAATTCTAAGACTATCTAGCCGTGTCCGTGTCTGACTGTTGAAAGCACGCTAACCGCCGAACGAAATGAGCTAGGAGGTTCAAATGTGTCTTATAGCTGAATCGGTCGGGATTGAAAGTGGGCAAAACCCGTCCAGAGGGAAAACAATTTCCCCAACAAGGACTGAAAATATCCCATAATATTTAGACTATTTAAGCATTTTTTTAATTTCTGCTGTATATGCACTTGGAATTTGTTATGTACATACCTCTTGTAGCGTAAAAGCACCAAAAAGTAAATACACGTTTTAGCGTGCGAAATAGGGCAAAAGAGGGATTAAAATGGTACTAATGATTCGACAACAGCTGGAATCATGAATTTCGGTATGTACATCCCTCTAGTTGCGTAGACACGTAAAATAGAAGGATTTCCGAAATTCGCACTTTTAACGGATGCAATTGAAAACAAGTAAGGAAAGGCTAAAGTCGGGCGGGGCCGACTATATTATACACTCCACTTTCTATCCGAATACAATTCAATTCAGTAAAAAAGTGAAAACGCGAATGATTTATGTATGTTTCCGAATCATAGGCTAATATGACCTGACCCAATTTGTCAAATCGAGAAGAATATTTGTATCGGGACTATATCCAAACATGGGATGAAGTGACCCACTTACACAATAGGTTTCCTGTTCAAGTATAACGTGTTATGCTCAATTAGAAAAAAATCGGTGAAAATACGTGGTTTCTGTGCGGAAAAAGTCAAGCTGGGAGCGAAATTTGTATGGGAGCTATATATAAATCTGAACCGATCTGACCCATTTTTACAATGAGTGTTTCTAGTGGAAATATAAGATAGTTTGCCAATTTTGAAGAAAATCTGTTAAAAAATGTGGTTTCTAGAAGCAGAAAAAGTCAAATCGGGAGCGAAATTTCTATGGGAGCTATATCAATCTGAACCGATATAACATATTTTCACAACAGTGTTTCTATTTGAAATATAAGATGTTTAGCCAATTTTGAAGAAAATCTGTTAAAATATGTGGTATCTAGAGTGAAAAGAGTCAAATCGGGAGCGAAATTCGTATGGGTCATTCATTCATTTGATTCTGGCTACAATTGCGACATGTACTTTGATTACATGAATAGAAGGACGGACAGACGGTCAGACCGACGGACGGACGGACATTGCTAAATCGATTCAAAAAGTGATTCTAAGTCGATCGGTATAATTAACAATGTAGCACCCAAAAGGAAGTGAGGGTGGGGTTTTGGGTGTTACAAACAAATGCAGAAAGACATAATACTCTCGTGGAGTGTATAAAGAGGGATAAAACAATTAAGGAACGGCTAAAGTCGGGCCGGGCCGACTATATAATACCCTACACCACTCCCTGCTTATATACGTCGCTTTGATTGCTAAACCCAGGTGTATCATGAGAGAAAATTTATCTACTTCATATAAATTATACAGTTTATATTATACAAATTATACTATAAACTCATCTTTAGACAAATTTAACGAATATTTTAAATAATATGGTAATTGATCCAATCTTCCGGGAGATATTCTGAGTAAAGTAAATATAACATGATCTAGAAAATAGGACGGACATTTGAGGGGCACATAAGAACATAGGCCTTTATAGTTCTCATTCACTGTAGGTATTCCTAGTTGAAATTTATCATGAACTGCAAAATTTTATCGAGATATGATGTAAGATGTAGTTTGGGTTATACCAAAGTATGGACACATATATTTGACTTCATAGTATGTATTCCTTGTTGAAATATAATAAAGGGTAGTTAAATTTTGAATAAAACAGAAATTATTTAGGAAATTATTGTCATTTCTTTTTATTGTGATATGGTATGGTTCAATTATGTATGGAACAAAATATCGGCCAAATGGCCGCCGCGACCTCGGCGGCACACCTCCATCCGATGGTCCAAATTTTCTATGACACTGAGGCATCATTGAGGTTCTATGCCGTTAATGTGTCGAATTATCTCATCCTTCAGCTCTTGAATTGTTGCTGGCTTATCGACGTACACCTTTTCTTTCAAATAACCCCAAAGAATGATGTCCAACGGTGTCAAATCACATGATCTTGGCGGCCACATGAGATAAAACGCCATTGAATTTGTTAGCTGTGTGGCAAGTGGCACCGTCCTGTTGAAACCACATATGAGTTAGTCTGAAATTGATAAATGTCGAATGAAATGCAGAAAAAACTTGACATTTAGGTGTGGTTCACATTCAACATCGGCCCTTACAATTTAACCATCCTTTATAATATAATCTGCAAAATTTGAAAAACGTGTGGTTCCTAAAAGGGTAATAATAAGAATGGAGGATATTTGTAATGGCGCTACATTATAAAGTGGGCCCATATAGATGACTTTCAAAGTAGTTATTCATAGTTGAAATATAACAAGATCTGCAAAATTGTATCGAGCTTAAATACACGATGTCGGTTCTAGAGCTGTAATAGAGTAGAATGGGGCCCAATTTGTATGGGGGTTATTCCAAAATATGGACCAATATATTTGACTTTCATAGTATGTATTCTGAGATGAAATATAATATAATTTGCAAAAATTTAATAAACTTCCGATGAAAAATGTGAGTCCTAGAGTGGTAATAATAAAAATGTGGGTTCCAGAGCAATAATAGTGTAAACTGGGATCCCATTTGTATGGGGCTATACCAAAACATTGACCTATATAACTGGCTTTCAAAATAGTTATTTCTGTAATAAATGTAACATTGTGTGAGAAATGTGATCAAGGTCCGATGTAAAATCTGCAATTTAGAGCAGTAATATAGCAATTCGGAGGTACATTTGTATGGCGGCTATATCAAACCATGGACCTGTTAGCTATTTCTAGTTCAAATATAACACGATCCTGTCATGATCCGTGTAAATTATATGGAGGCTATATATAAATCTGAACCTCCTCCAAATTCAATATCGATCGTCCTTGGCCAAAAAAAAAAATACTTCTGCCAAATTTCATGACATAGGACAAAAATATAGAGAGCGAACAAGCTTAGATGGACAGCAGACGGACAGACAGACAGACATCGGATTCTAAGCCGATCCGTATACTTAAAAATGGGTCTAGCTAGATTATTTATTGGTGTTACAAACATTTGCCGGAAAACTAACTTATAATACCCTAGTCCACGAAGTGGTGATGTTGAAGTCATGAAATTCGGTTAATACAAGGTGGCGCAAAAATAATATTCTGATGTTTTTTGGCTGTAATTTAAAAAAATGAAAAACTTTGATTCTTCTTGTGGATTATTTTTATTTGGTCTTTTATTTTTTTTACATCAAGTCGAGAATAAAACAAAACAGAACTGACATTAGGGGCCAATCGCAAAAATTTATAGCATTTTCTGATAGGAGGATTACTTTTGCGCCACATTGTACATTCATCTGGCTGTGAAGATGCGAAACAGAAAGAATTTTTCGAAAATTTTACTTTTAAGCGGATAATGAGGCGAATGGGGATAAAAATGCCACCAACCAAACGGTTGCAGCTATAATAATGAAATTCGGTGTGTACATTTCTTTGACTGCGTAGACGCGAAAAAGAAAGAGATCTTTCGATATTCGTACCGTAAGGGTCTAAATGGGATTCAACTTGACACCAATCAAGCATCTAAAGCTGGTATTGTGATATTCAGTATTTGCACTCGACTCACTGCGTAGACAAGGAACATAAGAGGTACGATATTTTACAAATTCGTACTTTTAGGGTCAAAATGGAAAAACGAGTGAAACCAAGCAAACGGCTGTAGCTAAAATCATGAATTTAGGTGGTTATATTATATTCTAAAACTGATTGGATCTTCAATATTAGAACTTATCCTATTAAAATGGAATAGACATTTAGGTTGTAGCTGGAATCAAGACATTGCAAATGGGGAAAATCGAGTTTGATCTATTGATGATTGCTGCCTAATGTTCTGTTTTTTATTCCACTTCAAATTTTATATTTATATATGGAGGAGGACTATTAATATTATAATAATGAATGATCACAATTTTTTTAAAATGGTAATGCACTTGTAAAGTCGACAGCCTCTAATCTGCCGGTAATACTGTGGAATGCACTCCGTGGAGGAGGGTATAAAAGATTCGACCCCGAAGAACTTTTCTTGTTTCAAATTTGGATTGTCAACATTTATAGCCGCGATGCATCGGATCGAAGGAAACTCATAATGATAACTGGATTGAAAATGCCGGTTTCCTCCGTTTGTCGAAATTGGCATTTAAAAAACCGGTGCACTCAGAAAAAAGTATGCCACGGATTAAGTAAATATGTACTCAAACTGAGGAAAATTGAACTTCGTATAGTGCTAAGACAATAATTCCTCACATCAAGTACAAACTTTTCCTTGAAAATAGGACATGCTTTGAACTTGATTCCAGTTCAACTTTTCTTCAAAATAAGTAAAATTTACTCAAACTGAGGAACATTTTTCTTCAAATCAAGTAAATCTTTACTTAATCTGAGGAACATTTTTAAGAAATTGTACTTAAATCAAGTAAATTTATACTCAAACTAAGGAAGGTATTCCGATTTTTTTCCACAATCCAAGTAAATTGTTACTCAAACTAAGTAAATTCTAGTAGTCATGCCAAGTAAATTTATAATCAATCTGAGGAAAATTTTCGGAAATTCCTTAAACCAAGTAAATTTGTATTCAGCCTGACTACGGAAATTGAAATAAATTATTTCTCTTCAGAGTGAAAAATGACAACATGGAATAGTTCTCTTATACCATAAAGAGTTGAGATATTTCATCATGACTGCTGCGGGGGCTAAGTAGGCGCCTTATCAGTGATTGTTTAGAGTAATATTTGAAGTACTTATGAATAAAGTCTTGGCTAACGAACGAGAATTGCTTGTTAGACCACTATTCATGTATTTTTCTAAGCACACTGAAGCATTTTTTATAAGTTCATTTATACTTGAATGTATGAGGAACGTGGCATACATTTAAATACATATATTTACTTTATTAGAAGTAATAAACACATTTTTAAGTAAAAATTTGCTAAATGGAATTTTCCATACAAAAAAAATTCTTCATTATTTTCTTTCTTAAACGCTAGTAAATTTTCTTCCGCACAAGTACGAATATTCTTAATTGCAAGAAGACTAGATTTAGATTTTAAGTAAATTTACTACCCTATTTTGAGTATATGTACCATTTCTTCTGGCTCGTAAGGAAATTTTATCTAAACTGGAGTATAATTGTCAAACTAAATTGGAGTATGGATTTTACTCAGATTTAAGAATGTTATTTTTCTGAGTGCACAGGTAAAATTAGATTCTATAGGTTTATTTATGGATCATTCCCCGGTGGAATGACATAACACGGTACTTCGCTTCGTCTAAATATACTTGTTTGAAATAACTTTTATTTTTTTAGCGCAAGGCATCCAGCGTCTTTCTTTGTTTCACTATAACTTTTTTTGTGTAGCAGAAAAAAACTTGTTATTGTTTAAGTTGTTCAATTCAACCAAGTTCAATAAACTTTTGTGTTGTTTTGTTATGTTTAACAACTTTTAGTTGCAGAAGTAGTCGAGAATATAAATATTTTAAATGAATTAATTGCACTCTATATTAAACAAAATATATGTGTACGTACAATGGGTGTTATTAATTGGCGTGATAGATTGTATGAAATAAAGGGAAATTATTATGGAACTTTAACGTTCGAAAACGAAATTTGAAGTATAAACTAGCTTAATTCTTGCTACAGGACCAGCTAGGTGCAGTAGGGGTTCCACAACACAAACCTTTACCTAATCTATTTGACAGAAATTAAAAGTTGAAACTTTTCTCGAAGAAACTTGAAACTTTAGGTGAGAACACAGACAATCTTCAAAATTGACAATGTTTTTGCATATTAATTTGTTTTGCAACCGTAAGACTTGCAGATTTAAAAATACATAACACATTTAGTAAGGATTAAAGCGCCGCTTTACTTTTAAAAATCCGTTAATAGTTGACTGAGTTATTGTTGTTTTTATTAAAACCAAATTTTTGCAAAATTACAACATATCTCTTTATTTTATGAATTGAAGTAAAATAAAATTTCATCAAAAAACTATGATAAAAATTACTAGATTTTCCATGTTTTCCAAAAAAATAACCCTTGCCCCAAAGTGTGGAAAATGTGTTCCAAAATTGCACTCAGAAAAATAGCATTCCAAAATGTGGGTCAAATATATAAATATAGTTCAACGATTTTACTCCAGTTTAGTAAAAATGTCCTTCAAAGTAGGAAAATTAATTAAGTATGAGTAAATTTTTCTTATTTCAAAGTTATAGTAAATAGTTCATTTACTAGAAATAAGGTAGTAAATTTACTTGAAATCAATTCATTGAATCTAATAGAAAATTCATACAATTGAGTAAATTCATACGTAAGTAAGTGAAGGATTAAGAATTTTTTTGTATGGAAAAAATTCCATTTAGGAAATTTGAACTAAAAAAAGATTTTTTTCTTAAAATTAGGTTAATGTGTTTACTGAAATTTATGCCGAGTTCTTCATACATTTAAGTAATTATAAAAAATCACTTCAAATCGTTTAGAAATATTCTTGAATATTCATCTATGAAGCAATTCTCGATCGTTTGCAGAGACCTATTTCTTAAATAATTCAAGTATTTTTCTAATCAACCACATCGAAGCCGCCAATCTTGCCTTCACAGCAATCATGGAGTAATAGCTCATCTATTTATGGCAGAGGTTTCATGAAACTTTTGAGAAATATTTCATGTTGTCATTTTTTGTATTAGTTTTGCATACTCTGAATCAAAATCATTTGTTTGAAATATTTTGGTTAAATTGAACTTATTTTAGGTTCACTTTTTTCTTTGTATCAAGTAAAATTTTCCTCAGTTTAAGTAAAAATTTACTTGTTTTGAGGAAAAAATCAGCAAATTTTTTATCGGTTTAAGTAAATATATACTTGATTTGAGTAAAAATTTACTTACTGGAATTTTCCTCGGCTTGAGTAAATATTTACTTGGTTTGAGGAAAATTGAACTAGAATCAAGTTCAAAGGAAAAGATTGAATTTGATATGAGGAAATATTTCTTTAGTGCTATACGAAGTTAAATTTTCCTAAATTCAATGTTTTCTGAGTGTGGGGATTTTTTACCATTTTTAATTATTTTAATGAATTTTAGGTGTTTTTAGTGGACTTCAATTCGTAAAATAGAATAGTGCATCTGCGGGATCAAATTTTACAACATACATTTCGGGCTAAAGATTCAGCTGTAGTATGAGTCTTTTAGAGCGTTGACAGCCCAATAGGAAGGACATTTGGAGCTTCAGTATGTTATGGACCGTAAAATCGGGGTAATAAATCGTCACAATTAATGCTTTTAGGTAAACAAAGTCACATTTGAATTAGGCTATCCGACATGTATATACATTAGGATGGGTCGCAGTCCATACAAATGGAAAAACAATTTTCAATCACCCCACGAAAAAAAGTTTGGATCATGTTGTCATCATGATTTCTTGAAATATTTTTATCCACTCCACGTGAGTATTATGTCTTTGTGTATTTGTTTGTAGCCACCCAAAAGGAAGCGAGATAGAGCCATTGTTAATTATACCGATCGACTTAGAATCACTTTTTGAATGGATTTAGCAATGTCCGTCTGTCTGTCTGTCCATATATTCTTGTAATCACGATACAGGTCGCAATTGTAGCCAGAACTAAATGAAACTTTGCACAACGAGTTTTTCGGGATGAGGATGAACGCTATTTAATTTGAAGAAAATCGGTTCAGATTTAGCCCCCATACGAATTTCACTCCCTATATGACTCTTTTCACTCTAGATACAACATATTTTAACATATTTTAAAGATTATCTTCAAAATTGGCACAACATCTTATATTTCAACTAGAAACACCTGTGCTGAAAATGTTTTAGATCGGCTCAGATTTATATATAGCTCCCATACAAATTTCGCTCCCAATTTAACTTTTTCCGCTCTAGAAAACACATATTTTAAAAGATCTTCTATAAATTTGGCAAAATATCTTATATTTCCACTAGAAATACCCATGGTGAATATGGGTCAGATCGGTTCAGATATATATAGCTCCAAAACAAATTTCACTCCCGATTTAACATTTTTCGCTCTAGAAACCACATTTTTAACAGATCTTCTTGAAATCTATTGCAAGATTATCTTATATTTCAATTAGAAACACCCATGCAGAAAAAGGGTCAGATCGGTTCAGATTTATATATAGCTCCCATTTAAATTTCGTTCCAGGCTTGACTTTTTCCGCACCAGAAACAACCGATTTTCTCCGAATTTCTTCAAATTGAGCATAACACGTTATATTTGAACTGGAAGATTCTATTGTGAATTTGGGTCACTTCATTCCATGTTTGGATATAGCCCCGATACAAATATTCATCTGGATTTAACAAATTGGGTCAGGTCATATTAGCCTATGATTAGGAAACATACAAAAATTCTTCCCGTTTTCACTTTTTTACCGAATTTAATTGAATTCGAATAGAAAATGGAGTGTATCATATAGTCGGCCCCGTCCGACATTAGCCTTTCCTTACTTGTTTATATTGCACTTTTGTCCAATTTTATTCTCTTGATAGCAATTTGAATATAAATTTTGATTCTTGTCTTAGGGTAACTTATTGGTCGAATTATTGCACCTTTATAGTAATATTTTGTGGATTTTCATAATGACAACTGAAAACTTTTACGTATTTGGCGTTAGGATTTTATACAAAATAAATAACAGCGGCCATTACCTTTCGAATGATGCTTAAGTGATGAACATCGGATCATTTTTGTAAAAAGAGTTTGAAAATGCTGGCTCCATCCATCCTTAAATTATAATATATTAAATTATAATTAACTAGCAAATACCCGCTACTTCGTACGCGGGAAAATGGTATGGTAAGACAGTAGTTTGTATCAGTATTCAAACTGTTTTTAAGGATATCACTTTCAGCGTTTATACGTAGTCAATAGTTTAATTTATAGGCACAAAATGGAAACAATTTTTCTACAAAAAATCATATAAAGTAGAAAATTATTTGCACATTTCTTTCTTAAGCTGTGAAAATATCATTAGGGATAGAATAAAAGTGTATCGCATTGAAGGAGAGAGTTAAAACCATAAGTATGTCCCAAGTCCCTTTCACGTCCGTCTGGCTCGCTTGTATACACGATGACTCTGGAAGGGACTTAAAGAATTTATTCAAATTCAGCACATAGTACTATTTTCCCAAACTTAGTTTAATTTCGAAAATGGGGGAAATTGATATACATCTTATGGTACACACACACGTATAGTCCATATTCCAAAACAAACGACCCGTACGTAAAATTAAACCTAATATAACTTCTATACTTTACACGCAAATTGACATAAGCTTTGGTCAAAATAAAAAAAGATAATGTTCACACATAACTCTTTCTGTGCGGTTTGTGTCCTTAAACATACAAATTTCGAAACATTAATTTATGTACTCGGAGAAATGTACACACCGAATTTCTTTTCATATTCTAGCTGAAAACTTTGGTTGGTACTATCTTTATCCCAAATCCCCAATTTTGGTTGATATCATTTGCACCACTTTAATCCCTTAAAAGTACAAATATCGGAAAATTCCTTGTTATTAATCATTTACACTGTAAGACGAATATGCGTACCGAATTTAATTATTGTAGCGTCATCCATGTTCATGGCACCTTTTTTATCCGCTTTTCTCGTTTACCCTTTAAAAGTACGAATTTCGAAAAATTTCTTCAATTTGCGGTTGTAGGCATTTTCAGGATGTATGATTGGTACCATTTTGTATCCCTTTCTACCCAATTTCACTCACAAAAAGTACGAATTTTAATGTCCGTTCCGAATTTCATGATTCTAGGCCCAGTTGTTTGGTCTGGGCTGAGGTAAAATTTTTATCCCATTTAATCCCTTAAAATTACAAATTTCGAAAAATGTCTTCTTATCAGTGATTTGGGCTGTACAACGAATACACATATCGAATTTCATTATTGTAGCGTCATCCGTGTTGTTTGTAGCTTTTTTATCCCCTTTTCCCCGTTTACCTACTAAAAGTACGAATTCAAAAAGATTCGGTCATTTTGCGTTTCTAAGGGTTTTGAGGTATGTACACACCGAATTTTATTATTCCAGCTCCATCCGTTTGATTGGTACCATTTTTATCCCTTTTTACCCGATATCACCCACAAAATGTACTAATTTAAAAATATTTTCTTGGGCGCGTTGAATCTATAAGAGCAATTTTTGTACCAAGTTTCAAGATTTTAGTCCCAGCTGTTTGGTCATTGCGGTGGCACAATTTTTATCCTTCTTTAACCCATTTTACCCCTTAAAAGTACGTATTACGAAAAACTACCTTCAATTCTGATCTCTTCGCTGTAAGAGAAATGTACATACACAATTTCATGGTTCTAGCTTCAGCCATGTTGTTGGTACAATTTTTGTCCCATTTGACCCCCAAAGGTACGAATTTCCAAATGAAATCTTTTGGTATGTCTTCATGCTATAAGAGGAATGTCCATACCAAATTTCAAGATTCTAGGCCCAGCCGTTTGGTCATTGCGGTGGTACAATTTTTATCCCTCTTTACCCATTTTACCCCCTAAAAGTACGAATTACGAAAAACTCCCTTCAAATCTGATTTGTTCACTGTAAGGGAAATGTACATACCAAATTTCATGATTCTAGCTTCAACCATGTTATAGGTACCATTTTTGTACCATTTAACCCCCCAAAAGTACGAATTATTAAAATGTCACTTTTTGGGTTGTCTTTATGCCGCAAGAGGAATATCCATACCAAATTTCAAGATTCTAGGCCCAGCCGTTTGGTCATTGCGGTGGTACCATTTTTATCCCTTTTTACCCCGTTTTACCCCTTAAAAGTACGAATTTTGAAAAATATTTTCTTGGGCGCGTTGAAGCTATGAGAAAATTGTTGTACCAAATTTCAACATTCTAGTCCCAGCCGTTTGGCCATTGCGGTGGTACAATTTTTATCCCTCTTTACCTCATTTTACCCCTTAAAAGTACGAATTACAAAAAACGCCCTTCAAATCTGATTTGTTCACTGTAAGGGAAATGTACATACCAAATTTCATGATTCTAGCTTCAACCATGTTATAGGTACCATTTTTGTATCATTTAAACCCCCAAAACTACGAATTTTTAAAATGTCACTTTTTGGGTTGTCTTCATGCCGCAAGAGGAATATCCATACCAAATTTCAAGATTCTAGGCGCAGCCGTTTGGTCATTGTGATGGTACCATTTTTATCCCTTTTTACCACTTAAAAGAAAGAATTTTGAAAAATATGTTCTTGGGCGCGTTGAAGCTATAAGAGAAATTTTTGTACCAAATTTCAAGAATCTAGTCCCAGCCGTTTGGCCATTGCGGTGGTACAATTTTTATCCCTCTTTACCTCATTTTACCCCTTAAAAGTACGAATTACAAAAAACTCCCTTCAAATCTGATTTGTTCACTGTAAGGGAAATGTACATACCAAATTTCATGATTCTAGCTTCAACCATGTTATAGGTACCATTTTTGTCCCTTTTTGTACCATTTAACACCCCAAAAGGACGAATTTTTAAAATGACACTTTTTGGGTTGTCTTCATGCCGCAAGAGGAATATTCATACCAAATTTCAAGATTCTAGTCCCAGCCGTCTGGCCATTGCGGTGGTACAATTGTTATCCCTCTTTACCCCATTTTACCCCTTAAAAGTACGAATTACAAAAAACTCCCTTCAAATCTGATTTGTTCACTGTATGGGAAATGTACATACTAAATTTCATGATTCTAGCTTCAACCATGTTATAGGTACCATTTTTGTCCCTTTTTGTACCATTTAACCCCCCAAAAGTACGAATTTTTAAAATGTCACTTTTTAGGTTGTCTTCATGCCGCAAGAGGAATATCTATACCAAATTTCAAGATTCTAGGCCCAGCCGTTTGGTCATTGCGGTGGTACCATTTTTATCCCTTTTTACCCCATTTTACCCCTTAAAAGTACGAATTTCGAAAAATCCCGTCTTATCACACCTCTACACTGTAAGAGAAATGTACACACCAAATTTCATGATTCTAGCTCTAGCCGTTTGGTCTGGGGAGTGATCAGTCAGTCAGTCACTCAGTCACTCAATCACGCAACTCTTTTATATATATAGATTATTAAATTATTTCACAAAAATGGTGTCAATGTCGTTCACAAAATGCTTCCTGTAAAAAAGCAGGAAAAATCAATCTAAACGTCCTATAATCCGACCAATGAGTTAATCTAAGTCCAGATTAAAAATGTATGTTTAAAGTGCTTCCAAGGGTCTATTAATTCAGGAAAAACAATGGACAAAAATGAAACATAAAAAATTACACTGGAAATGATTTTTTATGCGTTTTTAGGAGCGTATAGCTCACGGACGGCTTGACCTAGCGACGAAATATTTTGCAGATCATCATTAAACAATCCAATCTTCACTTTTTCGGGGGTGACCGTAACAATTAATTTTCGTGAACCATCCTAATGTGCATCACGTATTTACATCATCGTGCAGTTTGTATCGGCCGTCTGCCACCAGTTTTTGTAGAAACAGAAAATAAGAAAATACTTGTTACACACTTAATAGCATCATCGATGTCAAGCATCCAGACAAATCTAGCATCAATATAACAAAACAACTCCAGCATGGAATGCATTCGATGTAGAAGTGTTGTAACATATCATGGAAATTATGATATTTTTCGAGTCAACGCAGTCATTATTCTAGCAACAACCGTGTGATTTGTACCATTTTTATCCCGTTCCTACCATTTACCATTTTTATCCTCTTCCTATCCGTTTCCACCAAAAACTAAATTTTTTGAAAATTTTTTTTGCACGTCTATACAGTCACTGAATGTTATGATTCTAGCTGCAGCCATTTTGTCGGTACCAATTTTATCCGCTTTCCACATTTCCCCCTTAACATTTTTTTATAGGTTGGTCCATGTAACATTTTAAATTAGAATCGGCTAACATAATAACAAATAGTGATTATTTGTACAAATTTCGAATGGTACCACTTGTATTCTATTTTGTTCCAGGACCGCAATTTTTTAACAAGGACCCGTGATGATTCCACCCTGAAATTGTGGGATATTTGAATGATCCTAAATTAAGAAACTCAAATAACTTTTTGTTTAATTCATATATATTATTTGTTCTTTGCTCATTTGACAACTGATTAATTTGTATTAAACCTTTTTAAGGCGTTTTCAAAATAATAGAATTTAAATAGCATCCATAGTCGGTGACGCATGCGCAACATTCATCATCCATTACTTCCTGCAGAGTTGCAGTAAGAATTGTCTCAATTTTTGTTCAAATGCACTGCTTTAAATCATTCAATTTTTTTTGATTTATTTTATAAACTTCCTGTTGAAATAACAGCACAAGAAAAAGGTAGGTGTAGAGAGGCCTGGCAACTTTGGGGCCAAAGAAATGTCGAAATCAGCTTTTTGGGGGAACTTTCGCAGCAATTCTCTCTGTCCAAAAACAGAGACGGATAAAATTAACAAATAACTGGCTTTTTCGCGAGCGAAGCAGCGGGTACTGTTAGTGTATTCATATACCTCCTTCAAATATGCATTATTTTCTTCGTTAGGATGAAAACTATTAGATGATTTAGTCAATTTACATAAAAAATATTATAGATTTTTTCTTGCAAAAAGAAAAGATTTGTTCATTCTGCACTTACATGCCATCTTTGCGCAAGTTAAATTAATTTATAAAGCTTTGCTCTTATTAGGCCAATATATAGCCAAAAGCTTTCAATTTGCTTGTCAACCAACGATACGAACTGCTCGGCACGTAGCGTATTCTGCTTCATAGGAAAAATTTTGAAGGTAAACCAGGGTTTCGGCCAATTTTAAAATTCAAATTACTTACAAATTATTGAGCCCTTCAACCGAACCTAATACACTGCCCTCGACTTACGGTACAGTCCCTTTGGCAGTAGCGACAGAGTAGAGGAGTACGCCCAGCGGTAAACCGAACTCAACGAACGACCGCATACAGGGCCGTGCGCAGGGGGGGGGGGGGTTTTGGGGTTCAAACCCCCCCCAGAGAAGTTTCGAACATATACTTTTTAAAACCTTCTAGACTTTCTGAAGCAAAAAATATAGAATTTTTAAGGTCTTTTTAAAATAACTCGCCCGAAATAGTAATTTTGCAGTAAAATCATGAATACACGAAAAATACATAAAAAATCGTGGACACTTTCTTGAATTTCGGACAAAGGTTATGAAAAATACAAACAAACTAAACGAATTGAGCCAATTTAAAGATTGTGTAGTGCTAATTTCGCTAATGGACACCAAATTGTTCGGAAAATTTTCATTTTTATTAACCGATACCACTTCTTGACATTCGACTAGAGCTATATCTTATGAACTTTTAATTGTGTGCTGCAATAAAAGTTTGGAAATTTAATAACAAAATCGTTTAGTAATTTTAAAAAAGTGTAGATAAGAATCACTATGATATCATAATGAAATCTAAAATATTCTTAATAAAAGCAAATAATTTGTTTGATGCTTGTAGAGCGCTAGGATGTAACATTTGCGATTGGACATGTTTATGGAGCTGTATCTAAATCTGAACCGATGTGTCCTATTTTCATCACAGATGCAACAACAACGGTTTCTGTTACTTCCAATGTTTTGGGAGTGTGCAATTATAATACAAATCCATTTCGACAAACGAAGAAAACTGTTTGATATACAAAACTTATTTCTCTTTGTTCATTTACACTAACTGAACTACTAACCGCAAACAAACTAATTTTTCCCACAACAGAAACGATGTTAATGTGTTTAAAATTTCGTTTCTACGAAATGCATTTTTTCTCTGCGTGTAGGTCTCTATTTTAAAATCTACTTTAAAGTTGCGAAACAGTAAGAAATGAGTTTTATCTTACTAAAATGTTTGTTATATTTATCATTTATTATTTTTTTTGTATATATGTAACAAGTATTATTCAAAAGAGAAACAACAAATTCAGCAACTTGGATCTACGTAGGAAAACGAAACTATAAAATACCAATTATTTGGTTTTTTGGAATTAAAATTTATAGTTGTGTCTTCTTGCATTTCACCGAATACAAAAAACTGTATTTGTTATTCGAATTTATACATATTTAAGATTATAAAAATGTAGAAACATTTCCAAATATTTTTTATTTAATCGGAATATGCGTATAAAGATTTTGAGTAAACATCCTGTTACTCATGTCTTATATAAATTAAAAACCCCAAAACTCTTTGGACATCCTATTTAGAACCATACTTCGTCAAGAAGCATATCCAATTTTCTGCATTTATCATAGAAAAAATGCAGGACTGAAGGGTTTATCGCCGAGGAATTTGATCGTTTTTTGTGTAATATTTCTTCAAAATATATTCGAGGGCTTATATTCAAAAGTTGCCATGAACCATTTTCTCGAAAATGAGTTTTTGATGCCAAACTATTCTCAGATTTGGATGTCATCTGTCATATAAATTTGAAAAAAAAGATTTTTTTCTAAAGCCATTTTTTAATTTTCTGATTTGGCTATCCCCTCGCACGTTAGTTTGTGACTGCATAAGTGGCTATGAACATAAAAATAACAGAAATAAACACAGCATAAAACATTTTTCTAGATTTAGGGCATATCGTACTATCAAATTCCATCATTTCGCGTTAATAACATTTTGATTCCCCAATTGCAGCGATTTTCGCGACTGGCTACATATATGTTACAAGCGACCAATCTGAATGAAGCTGGAATCTTTAAATTCGCTATATACATCACAGAAAATGCGTTTTCTATACAACATTGCCAAGATTTCATGAAAAAAGTTATGGAGTTTACAATAAATCTTATTCTTATTTCAACTTTCATAGTGCTCAATTTTAAACATACAGGAAATTTCGAAAACTTTTTAATCGTAGCAATTAGTAATCCTTTTTAGATTAAACTGGAGAAGAACGATTAATAATTTATAATAGAAAATAAGCTTTACGCTCTCCTGAAAAGTTATGTTTTTGTTCACAGCTACTTATGAATATAAGCCATCGATATGTATGTATGTTATTTGAAGCAACTATTTAAAAAAAGTTCTACACTTAGAGAACAAGTCTGTTAATAAAAGCAGCGATTGTCTGCTGCCTATCAGGAGACACTTTTCTGCTATTACAGCTGTTTTTTGACATAACAGCAGTTTTCTACAATCTTACATCACCATTCACACTGCTAAAGAGTTTGCAGTCTGCTAAAATTGTCTGTTGTTAATTAAAATATAAAAATATATAAGCGTTCATAAGCGAGTTTAGCTCAAATTAGCTTGTGACAATCTGCGTATCATATATATTGCTAAAAACAGCAAACAGCTGTTTACCATCTCAGCAGATACAAATCTGCTGTGTCTTTTTTAACAGCAGACAATCTGCTCTTTCAGTAGACTTTCTGGTTTCTTTTACTGACTTATTCCTTTGTGTGTACTGATGATGGATTACTGAATACAATTTTGCCGACAATGTCTGTCGGACGAATGTATCAAAATATTTCTCGAAGATCCTGGCAATAACATATGAGTGGTTTCCAAACGCTCCAGTAAAAATTTCCTAAAAAGCTGGAAAATTAACTAAGTATGAGTAATGTATCCTTCTTTCAAAGCCATAGTAAATAGTTCATTTACTAGAAAAAGGGTAGTAGATATAGATATACTTAAAAACATTTCTTTGGATCTAATAAAAAATTCTTACAATTGAGTAATTTCGTACTTATGTGGAAGAATATTTCCCAGGTTTTAAGCGAGAAAAAAATCTGAAATTTTTTGTATGGGAAAAATTCCATTTAGGAAATTTTAACTTATGGCTGAGGTATCATGAAACTTTTGAGAAATATTTCATGTTGTCATTTTTTGTATCAGTTTTGCATACTCTGAAGCAAAACTATTTGTTTTTTCAGTTAAATTGAACTTATTTTAATTTCACCTTTTTTCCATGTAGAAAATAAAATTTTCTTCAGTTTAAGTAAAAATTTACTCCTTTTGAGGAAAAAAATCAGCAAAATTGTCCTCAGTTTGAGTTTACTTGATTTGAGTAAACATTTAATTAGTTTTAGGAAATTTTCAGCAAAATTTTACTAAGATTTAGTAAAAATGTTAGTGGTATGTATGGTTGACCTTTTTGATGTGTTGCGTTTTGTATTTTGTTCGGCTTGAGGTCAGTTTTTTCAAATAATAAAACAAAAATGACTATTTTATTATTTTCTTGTTTTTTATTTCCCAATATTTCGACCAACTCCGTTGGTCATCTTCAGGGGTCTATTACAAAAAACACAAATTATTCAATTACAAGTTACAAGCATTAACAATCAAAAAATATCACAATATTTATATTTACATTTTTAAAAAGTTTTTCACAATAGGAAAATTCTCCTGCCACTCTCTGCAAGCTTGTGTCAACTACTGTCTAATTTGTCGTCTATGTTTTTCCACCGTGTTCCTATATATTTGAGCACAACCGTCTGTGTCTCTCTTATAATTAAGCCTTTTTCCAGGGGAGACGTCAATTATATTTAGCATTTCCAAAGTGTATCTCCTTGTATAATTATTCTCTTCCGCTAATATTTCGACGTCATTAAAGTTTGGTTTATGTTCCGTCAAGGTACAGTGGGCTGCAAGGGCAGTTTTTTGCTCAATGGGTTTGTCCAGAGATTTGTGTTCGGTTTTGTGTGATGAAAGTCTGGTTTTCAATTTGTTTTTCGTAGTGCCGACATATACCTTCTGGCATATGTCGGACTTGTCACCATTGCATTTTATTTTGTACACGACGTTTGGTTTCTCCTCTTTCTTGATTTTTGATTTTGTCCTACTAAATAGTTGGTTGACGGTCCTGTGTGTTTTATATGCCAACTCAAATTTTTCTTTGTCGTAAATATTAGAATGTTTTAGTCTTTCGGATAGTCCTGGAATGTATGTTGTAGATTTATAAATTTTGCTTGGTCTTTCGTCATTTTTGTTAAGTTTTTCTTCCGTCGTTCGCTTGATTAGATTACTTATTAATTTTTCGGGAAAGTCGTTCATACGCATTATATTTCTAATTTTGGATTTGTTTGTTTCGTGAAATTCCTTATCACTGGTTTGTAGGACCCTGTTTATAAAATTCGTCGCGGTGTTTATGATTGTTCGTCTTGGGTGCTTAGAATAAAAATTAATTAGACGTCCGGAAACCGTTTGCTTTTGGTACCAGTCAACTTTCAGCAGATTCCCTTGTCTAATTATCACCGAATCCAAATATGGTAGTTTGTTGTCCAATTCTTTTTCCATCGTAAATTGTATTTGTCGGTTGAAAGAGTTTAATGCGTTAAGTATGGCGTCTACTTCACTACGCTTTACAATTGCGAATAAGTCGTCAACATATTTGGTCAGTATTTTTGGTTTTTCTTTTATCTTTTCCATCGTGGCGTCCAGCAGTTCTTCCATAATGATGTCAGCAATTACAGGTGAGGCTGGTGACCCCATTGGCATCCCCTTTTTTCTGTTCATACACCTTGTCTTCGTACTTGAAATAGCGTGTCTCTTTAATGCAGAAGGTCAATAATTCTATGAAGAGGTCCCGAGGTATTCTTGTATGCTGTTCAATTTGATTCCATTTCTTATCTATTGTCTTTATGGCTAAGTTTATGGGAATACTTGGGAACAAAGAAACCACGTCAAATGAAATCAATATTTCATCAGCTCAGTGGAAGTGTGCGCGTCTTGCAATCTGAAGGTGCTGGGTTCGATTCCCGGCCGGCGCACTGGTAAAATTCAACATCAACAAATTTTCACTTTTCATCATAAAATAAGAGTTTCTGCAGCCAATTTTCTCATCCGAACACACTTTCACATAAAAATAGTCATTTCGATTGCTCCAAGGTCCAGGGAAGAAACTAATAGCCATTAGCGATACATAACATGGCTGTTAACATTAAAAAATGCAGCGCCCCTAGTGGAGGATAGGGTACAACTCGATCAACATCCCATTCCCTTAACATTAACATCAACCTTGAAGAAGATGCAAATAACAGCCGGACAACATGAGAACGATGATGAACAAAGGTTCCCGCGATAATCGGATACATGCCGGAACGAAGTCTAGTACAATTCAGACTTAAGGATTATCACCTCAGCTCCCTCTAAAGCTGCTACAACAACAACAACAATATTTCATCATTATTTATCGTCATGTTGCTAATCCTGGCTTTGAAGTCTCTAGCGTCTTTGACATTGTACTTGGATCTGGTCGTCAAGTTTTCCAAAATGTCAAGTAGATATTTGCAGAGTCCATACGCAGGTGCATTTATTGATGAACAGATGGGCCGTAATGGCGTTCCCTCCTTGTGGATTTTGGGTAATCCGTAGATTCTAGGGGCTGTGGCGATTTTATTTGTCAATTTATTCTTTTCTATTAAGTCAATAAGATTTTTGTTAAATAATTTTTCCACTAAACGGTTGTTTTTAATTTGTAGACTTGACGTTGGGTCTCTTTTTATTCGTTAGTTTTTTTATTTGCATAGTTTTAGGAAAATTTTGCTTAAATTTAGTAAAAAATTACTTGGTTTTAGGAAAAATTTACTTAGATTTAGGAAAATTTCAGAAAAATTCTACTTATATTTAGTAAAAATGTACCTGCTTTCCTAAATTTTAGTTAATTTTAACTCATAGGGTTAAATTTTTTATGAGTGTAGATGAAAACCCCCCCCCCAGGGGAAAATCCTGCGCACGGGCCTGACCGCATAAATATTCATGTGACAACGTCAACAACAACATCAATAAAAACAACATGACAACAATTCGAAAAATTCGTAGTAAATTCTTTCAGCTTTATAGTAAAACGTAGTGGTTTATAGAGCTTGCCACCCCGCTGACCCCTTGCCAAGAACAAGATACTGCCGTACAACTGCACTCTCTACATCTTCTTCTGGTTGAAACGCCCTTTCAGCTATTTAGCTTAATCATGACGTTCATCGTAGCGCCTACAAACGGACGAATAGACATTTGGTTGTTTGTTGGACCTATTGTTTATAATTTGTTGTTTCGGCGAGAGCTTTTTACATCTTCACCCTACAGTGTGGGAGGGTATACAGCATGTGTTACAGACACATCGAAGGAGTAACATAAGACTCGGTGTATGTTTGGATCAAATCTTCCTCGTGACTTTTTCAGCTAGGTTAATGAATTTATTCAAACATTGAATGTATAAGGGAAAATCTACAAAATAGTCCGATTTCAATTTTGAAAAATTAAAAATTTCAAATTAGAGGCACACGTTTTAGTTTAGCGTCAACTTGTTAAAAATACATTAAATATAAATAATGTGCTCGCGTGCATCATTTTTTTCAAGTGTTGAAGAAGTTATAATCGGATTGTCCCTTTTGGTTCTATTGCAAGTTAAGCCTGAAACCCCTATGAAAATCAACAAAATTTAACCTAAAATGGCTCTCGGTTCCAAAATAATAATTCGATCTATTTAGCACTTACACACATTATTAGTAGTACCCATATTCACCGATCACACAGGGTTGCCACCAGTTATTTTTCAAACTGCGGATGTGCTCTTCAAAAAATATGAAATTTCATGATCTGCACGCATCGACCTGATGATGTTCGTACTGTCATAATCTCCTTGTCGCTGAAGGCACACCAAATCGTCCGGTCGCCTTTTGTTAGTATCTCTGTCGTTTATAATCCAATATTAAAAAATTTGCAATTACGTTCACGCTGAAAGCGCAAAAAAGAAAATTGTATCAATTTTCGTTTTATGCAAAAACAGAGTGACAGATTTTGAAGAGCTACCATTTATTCCTCAGTGATGGCACACGCCCTTTTCAACATATAGAAAATTCCGCAACATCATTACTATCATCCACAAAAAGATCAGAATGATTTTCTCTTATGCTGAAAAAGTTATAGCCAAAAGAGTTGAACAACTCCCGAAAGTTACAAGCAAAAATAGGGTAAATTACGGTAGACCTTAGCTCAGTAGACTACATTAACAGCATAATTTTTAAACTTTAGGATGTTGGCGAGGTTAAACTCGTCGTTTTGAAAATTATGACACTCTCAGAAATATTATATATTGCTCTTAAAGCGGTTAGAAGCCTGAGTGACATGGAATCGTACTATACCGTAGATTTGCCCATAAATATTTTCCTCAAATTTTATTTAACTAGGATAAATTACTAGAATAAAATAAATCCAATGTACTTTCCACAATTTGTTAACACAAATTTATCTAATCAATTTTAAATAAAAGCCTGCATATCTTCTATAGGGATGATCGGAATTTTTTGTAATTATACACACGAGATTATTATGTCTTCGTACATTTGTTTGTAACACCCAAAAGGAAGCGAGATAGACACATTGTTAAGTATACCGATCGACTTAGAATCACTTTTTGAATCGATTTAGCAATGTCTGTCTGTCCGTCCGTCTGTCTGTCCATCTATTATTGTAATCACGATACAGGTCGCAATTGTAGCCAAAACAAAACGAAACTATTTAATTTGTAGAAAATCGGTTCAGATTTAGATATAGCCCCCATACGAATTACACTCCCGATTTGACCCTTTTCACTCTAGATACCACATATTTCAACAGTTTTTCTTCAAAATTGGCAAAACATCTTATAGTTGCACTAGAAACACCTGTGGTAAAAATGTGTTAGATCGGTTCAGAATTATATATAGCACTGATACAAATTTCGCTCCCAATTTGAATTTTCCCGCTCTATAATCCACATATTTTAACAGATTTTCTTCAAAATTGGCAAAACGTCTTATAGTTCAGCTAGAAACACCTGTGGTAAAAACGTGACAGATCGGTTCAGATATATATAGCTTCCATACAAATTTCGTTCCACCCGAAACCGCGTATTTTCAAAGAATTTCTTAAAATTGAGCATAACACGTCACTTCATTCCATGTTTGGATATAGCCCCGATACAAATATTATTCTCGATTTGACAAATTGGACCAGATAATAGTAGCCTGTGATTAGCAAACATACAAAATTTTTTCCCGTTTTCACTTTTTTACTGAATTAAATTGTATTCTGATAGAAAGTGGAGTGTATCATATAGTCGGCCCCGCCCGACTTTAGCCTTTCCTTACTTGTTATAGGGTACATTAGAGTCGGCTACGTCCGACTGTTGCCTTTCCTTACTTTTTCATTAGTCATAGTTGTTGTGAACAGACTGCCTTCTGTGCATGTTTTGATTTCATCCGACATGTTTGCTGCCGTCAGGTATCAATGAACTATACGTTTCTACCAGTGTTTGGTAATGTTTGGCGTTTGACAGTGAACTAATTTGGGTTTATGTTTGTGTTGATATTTTGGTTTGGTTTTCTGAGTATGTTTGGGTTTTCTTTTCTGTGCTTGGTTTTTTGTTTGTGTTTGGTTGTTTGTTTGTGTTTGCGTTTGGCTTTTTTGTTTGTGTTTGTGGTATTCAGTGGTTGTTTGCCTTTTATATGTCCGTATGTTTGTTGGTATCGCTTTCGATTTCATCGAAAAATCTTTGGCATCAGGGTTATCAATGAAATCTGCCGAGCCGTATCTACATAAGTTTCGGTGAACTAATGCTGGATTTTGTTTTGAACATTTTTTTATTTCACCTTGATTTTGTACATTTCAGATATTTGTTGTTGCAATGTAAGTGATGGCCGTCGATCACCAATTGTCTCGATGATAATTAAGTAAAATCACCTGTTTTACGAGTGCTTGTCCATTGAGCATGTAAATGAGGTCAATTAGTGACAAAGTAGAAGATCCATAAAAACGCGTGACAGCAAGTTTGGGTCGTACTGATTGATATCTGATAATAGAAATCTAATGTAAATCTAATCGAAAATTAATTCACATTTGAGTAATTTCAGGTGAAGCGAACACTATACATTTATACTCTCCTCTCCTTCTTTTAGCTTTCCTAATTTATCTTTGCTATGGTATGATTTCTTCTAGTTTTACAGAAAATTGTCAAATATTAAAAACAATATTTTTATACACTCCACGAGAGTATTATGTCTTTGTGCATTTGTTTGTAACACCCAAAAAGAAGTGAGATAGACCCATTGTTAAGTATACCGATCGACTTAGAATCACTATTTGAATCGATTTAGCAATGTCTATCTGTCTGTCCATCTATTCGTGTAATCACGATACAGGTCACAATTGTAGCCAGAACCAAATGAAACTTTGCACAACGAAGTTTTTCGGGCGAACGCTATTTAATTTGAAGAAAATCGGTTCAGATCTAGATATAGCCCCCATACGAATTTCACTCCCGATTTGACATATTTTAACAGATTCTGTTCAAATTTGGTAGAACATCTTATTTTTCCAATATCAACACCCATGATAAAAATGGGTCAGATTTATATATAGCCCCCATAAAAATTTCGCTCCTAATTTGACTTTCCCTTCTAGAAACCATATATTTTATCAGATTGTTTTCAAATTTCGCAAAACATCTTATATTTAAACTAGGAACACCTGTGGTGAAAATAGGTTAGATCGGTTCAGATTTATATACAGCTCCCATTCAGATTTCGCTCTCGATTTGACTTATTCTGCTCTAGATACCACATATTTAAACCGATTTTCTTCAAATTTGGCATAAGACCTTATATTTCAACTGAAAATATCTGTGGTAAAAATGAGTCGGATCGGTTCAGATTTAGATATAGCTCCCATGCAAATTTCGCTTCCGATTTGACTTTTTCCCCACTAGAAAAACTTATATTTGAACTATAAACGTCTGTGGTTAAAGTGCGTCAGATCGGTTCAGATTTAGAAATAGCTTCCATAAAAGTTTCGGTCTCAATTTAACTTTGTGCGCACTAGATACAACATATTTTAACCAATTTTTTCATATTTGGTAAAAACCATATATTTGAAGTAGAAACTGCTTACTTTAGAAGATTTTCTTCAAATTTGGCACAAAACCATATATTTGAACTGGAAATATCTGTAGTGAAAGTGCTTAAGATCGGTTCAGATTTAGATATATCTCCCATATAAATTTCCATTTATTTTTTTGGGCTCTAGAAACAACATATTTCATCGATATGACATAGCAATTTGCATTTCAACTGGAAACTTTATGTGGGTCTATTGATATAGCCCCCATCGCTCCCGATTCGATTTTTTCCGCTCTAGAAACCACATATTTCACTCGTTTTGCTTCAAATTTGGAACAGTACCCTATAATTAAAGTGTAAAGAGCTATGGTGAAAATCGGTCAGATCGGTTCAGATTTAGATATAACCCCCATACTAATGTCGCTCCCGAGTTGACTTTTTCCGCTCTATAAACCACATATTTCACTCGATTTGCTTCAAATTTGGCACAGTACCCTATAACTGAACTGGAAACAGCTATGGTGAAAATCGGTCAGATCGGTTCAGATTTAGATATAACCCCCATACTAATGTCGCTCCCGAGTTGACTTTTTCCGCTCTATAAACCACATATTTCACTCGATTTGCTTCAAATTTGGCTTAACACCTTATAATCAAAGTAAGGTTACCACTATGTTTATTAGGATGGGTCACGAAAATGAAATGTTGCGGTCACCCCCCAGATTGTGACCAGATTGTGTGTGTAATGATGATCTACTAAATGATGAATACCAGATGAAAAATGACTTCACTAAACCCATTTTTGTGAAATAATTTAATGCAGAAGATGCATTTTCACAGGCGGTGTCAATTTCCTTCCAATGTTCATCATTTAGACATCATTCGAATGGTATTTAGTTTTAAAATACTATAAAATACTAACACCTGTTGTCCTGGCTCAAGACCACGACAATTTCCCAGTTCAAATCAAATATTGATTACAGACCAAAAAAATACAAACGAAAAAACTTTAAAAAAATATTTTTTGCTAAAAATAAAATAATTATTGATTCACATTGTCGCCAACCACAATATAAATATTTGTAACACAACAAATTAAAAACAAGATAGGAATGTTAAAGTCGGGCGTGGCCGACTATATGATACCCTACACTTAGTCATTATACCCTATGGTGTAGGATATAAAAATGTCATTACATTTGAACCGGGTGATATACGATGCAGCTCTAACATATTCTATCTGTAGTTGTAAGGAAATTTGAACACATACTTTGAATGGGAGCTATATACAAATCTGAACCCATCTGACCCATGTTTATCAAAGGTTTTCTAGTTGAAATATTAGACGCTTTCCTAAATAAATGAAACATTAGCCGATATGCCGAATTAAAAGAAAATCAGTTCAAATATGCTATTTCTAGAGCGGAATAATCAATTCTGTAGCTAAATTTGTATTGGAGTTATATATATATTAGGCTGCGTCGGGGGTCATACAAATGGAAAAACAATTTCCAGTTACCCCACGAAAATAAAGCTTGGATTGTATAATGATGATCTGCAAAATATTTCGTCACTGGGTCAAGCCATCTGTGAGCTAAACGTTCCTGAAAATACCTCCAAAAATCATGTTTTTCCCGGGTAATTTTTTACGTTGCATTTTTGTCCATTTTTTTTTCTGAATTAATAGATCGGAAGCACTTTAAATATAAATTTTTTATTCTTGGCTTAGACGTCATTTTTATAGTCCGATATTTATCATTTAGGCGTCATTCGACAGGTATTGATTCCTTATATTTATTTTTCGTAATATCTTCTACAAAATGTTTCAATGAAATATGAGTTTTTGGCTGTCAGTTCGAAAAACCACAAAAAAATGACTGTAAACTTCCAAAAATTCGACTAAGAACTTACACTACGACAATAGAAAAATTTATATTTAAAGTTCTTTCAAGGGTCTATTAATTCAAGAAAATTTTGGACAAAAGTGCAATATTAAAAAAATTACAAGGGAAAACCATGATTTTTGGAAGTGTTTTAGGGAGCGTTTAGTTCACATATGGCTGGACCTAGGGTCGAAATATTTTGTAAATCATCAAAACATTGTCTCTGCGACCATTTGATGTTCACAATATCTGACTTTTGCTCACAAAGTCTTTGTCGACAAATATTCGATGAAAATTTTAATTAAAAAAGTAAAATTTTTGATATTTTTAGAGACACAGTACATAGTCATTCAAAAAAACGTTCGTACCTATAGTTCTTTATTTGCCTGAAGGTCATACTAGACATTGAATGATGCAAAATCTAAAAATTGAGTTTGTATCAATATAACTCGCAATTTCGCATCGAACGAGTCCCAACTGTCTATTGATAAAGGTTTTTATAAATTATTATTATTTTTTTAAACGATGAAATCATTCAAACAAAATCGTACTGATAACTTGCGAATAAAATGCGTATTGGAATTAAGCAAAAAAGAAACTAATCAGCATCTGGCAATGCAACGTATGACGTCTGACATTTACAAAATCCCCTGACATTTGAAGCGATAAGCGACAGCATAAATAGAGAGATTCTTGGAAATCATTTATTAGAATAAGTGCATAATTCAATTATAATGAGCATTTCAAAGAAATACTAAAATCAGAAAAAAAGAACACCTCTAAAGTAAATTTTGAAATCATATCATATTTATAATCTAAATCGATAGTATAAAATTCGTATGAAAATCACGCAATTGTTTCTTCGAAAAAGAAAAATAAAAGAAATAGCATTGATCGTTTTTTATTGTGGTTTTTATTTATTGTAATTTTATGTATAAGCTTAGTAATAAAAATAAATTAAATAAATAATAAGTAACAAGTAAGAAGGCGTTACGTTCGGCCGGGCCGAATCTTATATACCCTCCACCACGGAGTGCATTCCACAGTATTACCAGCAGATTAAAGGATGTCGACTTTACATAGAAGTACGAAAATTGTGATTTTTTTATGCACATTTCTATATTTGTTTACTATTTTAAAATCGACTACTATATATAAATAAAATGCTGAAATTGTGAAAGTGAACATGCCTAAATAGAAAGAAGAAAGAACCATTTCCAGATACAGACAAAGTGATAAAAAAGTATAAATTTTAAAGATATTCCCATTCGCCCCATTCTCCGCCGAAATGCACAAATTTCGAAAAAAAAAACAAGTAAGGAAAGGCTAAAGTCGGGCGGGGCCGACTATATGATACACTCCACTACTCTATCCGAATACAATTCAATTCGGTAAAAAAGTGACGACGGGAAGAATTTTTGTATGTTTCCTAATCATAGGCTAATATGACCAATTTGTCAAATCGAGAAGAATATTTGTATCAGGTCTATATCCAAACATGGAATGAAGTGACCCACTTACACAATAGGTTCTACCAGTTCAAGTATAACGTGTTATGCTCAATTTGATGAAATTCGGTGAAAATACGTGGATTCTGGGGCTTAAAAAGACAATTTCAAGGGAGCGAAATTTGTATGGGAGCTATATGTAAATTTGAACCGATCTGACCCATTTTCACCATGGGTGTTTCTAGTTGAAATATAAGATATTTTGCAAGAAGATCTGTTAAAATATGTGGTTTATAGAGTGGAAAAAGTGAAATCGGGAGTGAAATTTGTGAGGGAGGTATATATAAATCTGAACCGATCTGACCCATCTTCACCATGAGTGTTTCTAGGTGAAAGATAAGACATTTTGGAAGATTTGAAGAAGATCTGTTAAAATATGAGGTTTCCAGAGCGGAAAAAGTCAAATTGGCAGCGAAATTTGTATGGGAGCTATATATAAATCTGAACCGATGTAAAAAATTTTCCACACATGTGTTTCTAGTGGAAATATAAGATGTCTTGCCAATTTTGAAGACAATCTGTTGCAATGTATTATATCTAGAGTGAAAAGAGTCAAATCGGGAGTGAAATTCGTATGGGGGCTATATCTAAATCCGAACCGATTTTCTTCAAATTAAATAGCGTTCGTCCTTATCCCGAAAAACTTCGTTGTGCAAAGTTTCATTTGGTTCTGTCTACAATTGCAACCTGTATCGTGATTACAAGAATAGATGGACGGACGGACGGACAGACGGACAGACAGACAGACGGACATTGCTAAATCGATTCAAAAAGTGATTCTAAGACGATCGGTATAATTAACAATGGGTCTATCTCGCTTTCTTTTGGGTGTTACAAACACTCTCGTGGAGTGTATAAAAACTTTTTCGAGTCTTCATAGTCAGAGTGTATACACCAAATTTCATGATTTCAACTTCAGCGGTTTGGTAGGTTCCATTTTTATCCACCTTTTTAATTATATCCCTTAAAAGTACGAATTTCGAAAAATCCCTCTATTTTACGTGTCTATGCAATTAGTGGGATGTACACACCGAATTTCCTGATTCTAGCTGTTGTCGTATCATTGGTACCATATTTTATCTCTTTCTGTGGTGCTTCCAAGCTACAAGAGGAATGTCCGCAATAAATTTCAAATGTATGAAAATCAGATATTTAATTAATAAGCCAAGGCTACTAATATTTGTATACTATATATATATATAATGGATATAATACTTCAAATCATAAAGTAAATATAAGGAAGCAATCATAAATACCCTAAATATTGGGGGAAAGAGAGTGTATTTTCAGCTACAGTCGTTTGGTTGGTTGTATTTCCATCCTATTTTAATTTCAAAAGTATAAATTTTGACAATACCTTATCCCTCACGTACGCAGTATAAGACAACTTCATGATTCTACCATTTTATGCCGTAAAAGCAACAAAAAGCAACGAATTTGGAAAAAAATATTTTACGTGGCTATGCATGATTCCATGATTCTATCAGCGGCCATTTTGTTGGTACCATTTTTATCCCTTTTTCCAATTTTGTCCCCTCAAGAGTACGACTATCCAAAATCTCTTTATTTTACGTATCTACACAATTAGAGGGACGTACTCACTGAATTTCATCATTCTAGCTGTATTCGTTTAGTTGGTACTATTTTTACCCCCTGTAGCCATTGTATCCATTGGAAGTACGAATTTCGAAAAAAACGTTTTATTTTTCGTGTCTACGCAGTCAGAGGAATGTATACTCCGAATTTCATGATTCTAGCTGCTGTCATTTGGTAGGTACTATTTGTATCCCCTTTTCCCATTTGAACCCCAAAGAGTACGAATTTTGGAAAGTTATTTTTATTTTTATTTATTTTTATATATCGAATTTCATTATTCTAGTTGCAGCCGTTAGGTTGGTACTATTTTTATCCCTCTATCCCCATTTAACCCCTTAAAAGTACGAATTTAGAAGAAATACTTTTATATTATGTATCTACTCTATTAGAGGAATGTACACGCCAAATTTCGTGATTCTATCTGTTGTCCTTTGATAGGTACCATTTTTATCCCTTTTTGTCCCATTTTGCCCCCTACAAATAAAAATCACTCTATGGTGCCCTTTTATGCTATAAAGAGAATGCGAATTGCAAATATCAAGTAAATACATGCTACTATGTTCAAAAAACATGCTGAAATACTCTAAATATTAGGGGTATTTTCAGTCCTTGTGAGGGAAAAATTGTTCTCTCTGGGCCGATTTCGTCCACTTTCAATCCCAACCGATCTACAACCATAAGACACATTTAGGAACAATTTGAACCTCCTAGCTCATTTCGTTCGGCCGCTATCGTGCTTTCAACAGACAGCCGGACATGGCTATATCGTCTTAGAATTTTACCACGACCCAGAATATATATATACTTTATGGAGTTTCCGATGAATATTTCAAGGTGTTATAAACGGAATGACAAAGTGAATATACCCCCATCCTGGAGGTGGAGGGTATAATAATAATAAGTAGTCAATTTCCAAAATATTGTCGTAAATTGATTTTCTCAATTCTCGATATGTTACTTGTTTTTTATACCCTACACCACTTCGTGGTCTAGGGTATTATAAGTTAGTTTCGCGCCAAATGTTTGTAACACCAAGAAATAATCGAGCTAGACCCACCTTTAAGTATACCGATCGGCTTAGAATCACCAGCTGAGTCGATTTAGTCTAAGCTTGTTCGCACTCTACAGGTCGCAATTGTTGTCCGATTGACATGAAGCTTGGCAGAAGTTATTTTTTCTGGCCAAGGACCATCGGTATTGAATTTGGAGGAAATCGGTTCAGATTTAGATATAGCCGCCATACAAATGTCGCTCCCGATTTGACATTTTCTGCTCTAGAAACGACATATTGTACCCGATTTTCTTTAAATTTTGCAGAACATCTTATAATCGAACTAGAAACACGTATGCAAAAATTGGGTAAGATCGGTTCAGATTTAGATATAGCCCCCTTACAAATGTCGCTCCCGATTTGACATTTTCCGCTCTAGAAACGACATATTGTACCCGATTTTCTTTAAATTTTGCAGAACATCTTATAATCCAACTAGAAACACGTACGCAAAAATTGGGTAAGATCGGTTAAGATTTAGATATAGCCCCCATACAAATGTCGCTCCCGATTTGACATTTTCCGCTATAGAAACGACATATTGTACCCGATTATCTTTAAAATTGGCACAACATCTTATAATCCAACTAGAAACACGTATGCAAAAATTGGGTAAGATCGGTTCATATTTAGATATAGCCGCCATACAAATGTCGCTCCCGATTTGACATTTTCCGCTCTAGAAACGACATATTGTACCCGATTTTCTTTAAATTTTGCAGAACATCTTATAATCGAACTAGAAACACGTATGCAAAAATTGGGTAAGATCGGTTCATATTTAGATATAGCCGCCATACAAATGTCGCTCCCGATTTGACATTTTCCGCTCTAGAAAAGACATATTGTACCCGATTTTCTTTAAATTTGCAGAACATCTTATAATCCAACTAAAAAACCTATGGTGAAAGTGGGTAAGATAGGTTCAGATTTAGATATAGCCCTCATACAAATGTAGCTCCCGAATGTTTAACCGATTTTTGCCAAATTTTACATATTATATTTCACCAATAAACAGACATGCTGAAAGCGGGTCACATCGTTCCAGGTTTCAATATACATCCATACAAATGTCCTTTCCGATTTAACATTTTTTGTCAAACACATACATTTAAGGGATGCAAAAATCCTTCCCGATTTCACTTTTTTACCGAATTGAATTGCAATGAGAATTGTTTGGGTGATGCCCATATGTCCATACTTTGGTATATTACTGTATAGTGTGTATTTGTCTGTCGGACAATTGGATCAATTACCATATTATTTACTATATTCGTTAAATTTGACTAAAGATGAATTTATAGCATATAAATTATATGAATATAATTTGTATGAACTACATAAAATTGCTCCCATGAAATACCTGGGTTTAGTAATCAAGGAGTGGTGTAGGGTATTATATAGTCGGCCCCGCCCGACTTTAGCCTTTCTTTACTTGTTTTAATTAATACATTTTCTGCAAATTCAGCTCCCCTCCTCCTCATTACCCTTCGGGCATTTCTCTTCATTGATTTCGTTTTGAAGTTGACTCTGCGTTCAAGGAGACACACCTCAGGGTCCAGCCGTTCTTAGACACACTTGTCTCAACGCAAAACTAAACTATGCTAATAATTTTACACTGCGGTGGGCAATGTCAATGAAAATCCATGGGTCAACGTACCGAACGTAAAACCATGAGTAACCTTCAATGTCTCTGGTATTGAATGTGAAGCATCTTTAGGTTACTCCGAAAAGCTGCCAAAACACATGCCGCTCCGCTAGAAAAACAACCGAACAACGTTAAAAATGTGATTGATACATACATACATAGCAAAGATCAAGCAATACTACCGACCGAATGACCGACCGACTAACGCATGGTCTATGACCCCGGCTTAGTGTAGAGTTGTTTGGAATAACTACTACTACTCTTGCTGCTAGTCGACATAGATATAGGCCTTAAATCAAAACAAAACGTTCCATTTCCTCTAACCACCTCAATTAGTGACTCGCAAAAATAATAGTTTCCACACAACTCCCCGAAAATAGTTTGCGGCCTAAGGCGGCACGGCGCGGTACGATCGTTGCGCGGCATTTGTTCATTCATCGAAAGTGAAGCGGCTTAAATTAAATTATTCATTATGTCGCCTAAGCAAGCGTACAACTTGTTTACTACTGATGCGTACATAAATTAACAGCATCGTTAACATTTGGTGTATTCTTCGACGATATTAATTCATTTGTTTTTTTTTTATCACACAATAAAATATTGAAAATGACATTAGTCAGAATCTTACGCAGCAGACGTCATGACTGTCATGGCAAAAGTATGCGTGGGGATCTACAGGGAGTTTGGCATCGATGTTGCTATGCTATGCTTTATTGAATTCGATGTCCTTAATACAATATTTAAATGCGCTTATGAGCTAACATTAGTCATTCTTACATTATTACTAACATACTTAAAGTATTTTTCTAGTACTATATATTATAACGTTTATATGTTGTAGTTATACATACATGTCACTTATACTAAATTTATAATCTATCAAAAAATTTCCCCCAAAATACGAATTACTAAAAAGAGAATTATTCATCATTTTTTATAAAACTTAAATTAACACTTAACACATTTACTTTTAAATACTATTTACAATATAGGGTGAACCATTGCCTATTTCGATTATTTGCATATGTTGTATACAAGATCGTCCAAGTCAAAACTACTTAACCTTCGATGATAGAATAGGAGCTTACCATTTCTATACAGAATACCCTACCTCTCCAGAGTCAAAAGACCGACAGGAGGTCGGTAGTAATCCTCTAGTAGTCTTAGCAGGTTCGTATCCAGCTGAAGACTATCCCTAACCAGTCCGTTATCCAAAGAGGTAGACCTATCTAGGAACCGAAGTGCCCCATTCATTAGAAAAACGTCTATCCGATCGAAACCGGCCATGTTGTAAATGGGTCTACAAGAAGGTCTTCTTATAGTTCCGTCCTCAGCAACTGTGGGTGGCAAACACAGGCAAGATACGCAGTACGATACGCCGTATACACAGTATACGCCGTTCCCACCTCCTAAGTCTCTCCATCTGGGCGGATGAGATTCCAAATCAGACAGGGAAGTCATAGGACAAGATAGGCTTTATGATCTGTTTATAGATCAGCAGCCTAACTTCATTACTAAGACTCATCCTACGTCGCACAGTAGCGCCCGTAGAGCAAACGAGGTTGCAAAAATCAAAATTTTCATGAGCGCCGACGAAGTTTTGAATAAACCCATGTTATAGGAAGCTTTCAACGATTTCAAATCTGCCACTCTTTTTAGTTTAGAAGATATAGCCGTTCAAAGTTGACCGACTTTCGGTTTACAAAAAAACACACAATTTTTAGTGAATTTGTTGCGATTTCAGGTGCAATATCACGAAAAATAGGTAACGAATCGCCTTATTTTTTGTTTGTATTGATTGATGTATTTATTAAATGTATAATGATAAAAAAATAACTGTTTGCTTTGTGTTTCTCCTGGTAAATCACTATTTAAAAACTATCCGTTTTTTTTCACTATTTTTCAACTTTGACGGAAAATAAAAAAATCTATATTTTTCTATATTTGCCATATTTGCAAAACCTGTTCATTGATTATTTCTTTACATAATTCAAAAATTTTAGCTGCCCGTACGTGCCCGTTTGGCTTCTAGAGGTAAAAAAGGTTAAAAAGACATGGTTGCAGAAATTGTATGGCGTCCATCCCTTATATGTTTTGACTGACAGTAGTTTGATCTAATAGTTTGAAAAAAAAAAAAAATACTCATTGAAATTAGCAGGTACGTACCTCACTTAAACAATACTTTGGCGTACAAATGGTCAATAACAATATTGACTTATGGTCCCTACAGGTAGGCACAAATCTTATTTGGACACGTGCATAATATCAACATTGCATTATTCAGCCTTACTTATGGTCCCTATTTTTATTTTTTATTTTTAGGCATGGTAGCATAAGCCTATATATTGCAAAATGAGGATAATGCCTGGATTACTCTACGACTGAAAGTTTGCGCAACAATTACTGAAACCATTAAACAATTTAGGTACTGAAAACATGGCGTTGAACAATTTTAAATTATTTGAACTGTTTAGAAAGTCAACCACACCAAATTTTTTCACGGAAGCTGCTTTAGAAGAACTTGATAGCTTATACGGAAATATTGAGAGAAGGGAAATTATAAAAAATAAATTTTATTTGATTATGCAAATATTAAGGCAAAATGGGTGAAATCTAATCGAACCATTCAGAACTTCAACTCCAAATACGAGGACTGGCTTAATGAAGACACCATCCTGGATATATTGGCAGTAAATAAACCCACCACATCAACCAGAGGAGCAAAAGGAAGGCCAAAAAAAAGTATTGAGGAGTGTTCAATTTTCACAAGGAAGAGGAATCTTGCCGATGCCACCAATGACTTGACCACGAAGCAATTATCGGACGCGCTGTCTATTAAATTTACAAAGGATAGTGAAAGAGTTAAGTCGCAGATAACCAAATCTGTTGCTGATGCAAGCCCACTGCGACTAAAAAGGATTAAGGAAAGCATTCCCACGCCCACAAACGCACACATTAAAAAGTATGGATCCGAAGAAGCCTTGGCCTTGTTTATGGACTTAGAACTTTCCAAAGAGAAATATGAGAAACTACGGACATCTTTAACGCGACACGGCACTGACGTTTTACTCGGATACAAGCATATTACGCAAGCCAAAATAAATTCACGACCACTGCATACGGAGTTTACGGAAGTCTCTGCGAAAGCCAATCTGCAGGATCTCATGGGCCATACAGCAAAACGGTTGTTGGAGAGTCTTCCTGAAAATGAGGTGAACATTCTTCCTGAGAAGTTGACATTGATCAGCAAATGGGGCTGCGATGGATCATCCGGACAAAAAAAAATAAAAAAATAAATAATAATAAATAAATAAATTTAAAAAAAAATATTTTTTTTTAATTTGAACAGTTATCTATCATATGCTGTTTAAACTGTTCAATTATCTTATTCGGTTCAAAAGATATGATTTTTGCAACGAAAAACTCAAATGGCGCCACTGTGCGTCGTAAAGTCGCATGATAGAGGTAAATAATTTCTTTAACCTTAGCCAATATGTGATACATATGCCTATAGAACTCAAAATTGGTTTGGAAAATGACCCCAAGGTACTTAATTGTTTCTGAGGTCCTAATCGCGCTATTCCCCATCCGGATGTCAGGAACATAACTCCTGACATTTGAGTAAAGAAATCGCCGTTTCCCCTTAAAAATAATGCTGTCACATTTTGCTATGTTCAGCGTCAGTTTCCATCTGTCGAAATAAGACGATAACTCTAAAAGATAGTCATTCAGTCTTGCGTTTGCGGCAGAAGCTACAGGCCCCGATGAGGCAATAGGTATGTCGTCGGCAGAAACTAACAGCAGGTCACCCTGGGGTGATTGCGGAATGTCACATTGGAGTTTATTGTAAGGGACTGGTTCCAGAAGTGAGCCCTGTTGCACCCCTGCCACAAAGTCTCTACAGACCGAAAGTTGATCCCCTACTTTAATCTTAAAGGTGAGGCCCCTGAGAAAGCTCGCAACAATCTTACAGGTGTTGCCACCGAATCCTAGTGTCAGCATCTTGTACAAGATTCCGCCGTGCCATGCAGTGTCAAAAGCATTGGCAAAGTCAAGCTGACAGCCGTGGTACCGTCTTTCTTGTTCAATGACCAGGCAACGTAGTTCGACAGCACTGCAAGTGCATGAGACGTCGAGTCTCCCTTCATGACATAGTTATAATTATTAGCTACAGTGATACTATGGTAACCCCTATCATAATCCCAGCCATAATATGATGATCTTCAAATATGGTTGTAATAATAATATCTCTTCAGAGCTTGAAGGAATCTGCACTATGTGAAAAACACACTCGCCTTCTGTGCCGCGGGACTTTCGCCAAAAACCGTCCACTTCATCAACAAAGCACTTCGGTGGTACGCCAGAATTACTCGAATAAGCTTTGTATAGTGGACAGAAGTTCACAAGACGTTCTACTTGCATTAGGTGTAAAGGGTGATGGAAATGGGGCAAGTGCTACGAAAGCAATACAAGTTTTACACGAGTCCCGAAGTGTAGAAGGCAGACAGGCCAAAGCTAGAGTGACTATTGGCCATAAGACTTATTTGCCATTCTTTTTGGACCAACGTGAATTTATGTCATATGAGGATTTCTCGCTAATACAGGTCGCTATCACATAGGTTGGATCACACCTTGGCGGTATGTCTCTCTTTGACAATATTCAGGTGGATATGACTGGGTGAGGAGAATGTTCTTTGCTTGGCTACACTAGAAGATCTGAATGCTTATTAGTAAAAACGAAGTTTTTGCTTTCAGAGAAGTTACGGTTTGAATACTGGCTGGTCAATTTCTATTCGAATAGGACTAGGTAACTCTAAATTCAGCCCAAAACTGAGGAGAGTAAAGCTAATGCACTTGCTCACTCATTTAATAGACGACATAGTCCATGTATTTCACATGATTCCCGCCATTAAGCTTTAACCATGGTGTGCTACAGTACAGGGGCTCACTTGTATGCGACGATATATGGCTTCTGAAATATGACCATATCTTTCCTCTTGGTAGGGGGTTGAGGCCTATCTAACACTTTTGATGATTTAAGGCATCCGGTTGAAATATACAACCATGGTACAGGACCTAAGTTCCCATCACACACAAGTGACTACATGTAGGTTAACGTGATTTTCTCACCTAAAAATATGTGTGTTTTTTTTTCGAAAAAATACCGCAATTTCTTCATATAAAATTTTTTTAGCAGTTAGTCTTCATACATATGAGTCTTGCAGAGTATGCGTTGTTTTCACTGGGCGAGGCAACTCCTACTTTAACTATGAAACAGAAAAATACACTTTTATAAAAACAAGTTATACAATTTTTGAAAGGGTTCTGCCCCCTTTATAATATAAAACATACACTTACTAGCGAATCACTTTATGTGATTTATTACACGTGAAACTAAAATTTGCATAAATAGTATTTTTTACATATATATTTCAAATTATAAAGAATTTTTGAAAATTTGGTTTTTTTTTATACCCTACACCACTTTGTGGACTAGGGTATTATAAGTTAGTTTCGCTCCAAATGTTTGTAACACCAAGAAATAATTGAGCTAGACCCACCTTTAAGTATACGGATCGGCTTAGAATCACCACCTGAATCGATTGTCTGTCTGTCCGTCCGTCTGCTGTCCATCTAAGCTTGTTCGCACTCTACAGGTCGCAATTGCTGTCCGATTATCATGAAATTTGGCAGAAGTTACTTTTTTGGCCAAGGACGATCGGTATTGAATTTGGAGGAAATCGGTTCAGATTTAGATATAGTCCCCATACAAATGTCGCTCACGAGTTGACTTTTTCCGCCCTATAAAGCACATATAGTACTCGATTTTCTTAAAAGTTTGCATAACACCTTATAATCTAACTAGAAATACCTGTGATGAAAGCGGGTTAGATCGGTTCAGATTTAGACATAGCCCCCATACAAATGTCGCTCCCGATTTGACTTTTTCACTCTAGAAACCACATATTGTACCCGATTTTGTTTAAGATTGACACAACTTCTTATAATCCAACTAAAAACACCTATGGTAAAAGTGGGTAAGATCGGTTCAGATTTAGATATAGCTCCAATACAAATGTTGCTCCCCAATGTTTAACCGATTTTGGCCAAACTTTACATATTATATTTCACCAATAAACATACATGGTGAAAGCGGTCACATCATTCCAGGTTTCAATATACCACCATACAAATGTCCTTTCCGATTTTACATTTTTTTAAACACATACATTTACATGATTAAAAAATCCTTCCCGATTCCGTTTTTACTGCATTGAATTGTAATGAGATAGAAAGTGGGGTGTATCATATAGTGGCTCCGTCCGTCTTTTGTCTTTCCTTACTTGTTTGGGAGGTGCCCATATGTTTATACTTTGGTATAACACAAATTGTTCTCCATTCTGCTCAACAGTTCTAGAAACTAAATCTTATCAAATTTTGCTAATCATTATATGTTTCAACTAGAAATACATACCGTGAATGAAAACTATGCAGGCCCATGGCACAGGCCTCAAGTGTTGTCCGTCCGACTCATCCTATTACCGCTGTATAATCTGTATTTATCATTGGATCTTGATCAATTTTTCCAGATCATGTTATATTTACTTTACTCGGAATATCTGCTGTAAAGTTGGATCTATTACTTTATTATTTACCATATTCATTAAATTTGATTAAAGATGAATTTATAGTAACTGCATGATTTATATGAACTACATAAAATTGCTCCCATGAAATACCTGGGTTTAGTAATCAAAACGAGGTATATACGCAGGGAGTGGTGTATGGTATTATATAGTCGGCCCCGCCCGACTTTATCCTTTCCTTACTTGTTTTTAATTGAAATTTTTGTACGTTATGACTCCCAACAGTATGACTAAGAAGTTTTTATATTTTGTCCATAAAAATACCCAAATTCCCAAAGTGGGAATGTATGTTACAAAATATGGGATTTGTTTGAGCTGGAGCTCCAGGCGCAAGACCATTTTGCAACTATAGAATACAATTTATTTACAAATGGCATGGTGGCATTTATTACTTGGCTGCACACTAGGGGTGGGAGAGTGTTGTATGGGAATTTTAAGAGTTCGATCTGTATTTGCTAGAATCCCCCGTTTCATTAATAGCGGACTATGACAATGTGCAGTTCCGTATGATTTGGTAGATTTGACCCCCCCTAGAGTTGTGGAAGCAAATTTTATACAAATTTTGCTTTTGTATGAGAGCCCCCTTAAGAATTATAGGAAATATATCAACTTTTCCCTTTAGGAGTGGTGATAGGGGGTAGGTATGTTTGGGGAAAATATTGAGGAGGGAAAATTAATGGGGGTCAGTCTTACACTTCTCCCCTGTAGTGTCTACTGCTGTGCAGTTTATGGCATTTCTTTCATAAAAAATAGGCAAATTTATGGGGACCACCTTAAGGATTACAGATGGAGAGGTGGGAGCAATTTTTATAAAAATGTAGTTGTTGTATGGGAGCCCCATTATGGAATGGAGATAGGGGACGGGTATGTTTGGGGAAAATGTTGGGACCAGTCTTACACGTCTTCTTTGTGGGGGTGACTAGGGACCATTAAGGAGTGGGAATAGGGGGTAAATTTGTTCGGAAAAAATGTTGGGAGAGAAAATTAAAGGAGGTATGTCTTACATTTAATACAGCTAGGGACGACTCCACGACAGTTTTGGGCCTTACTGCCATAACAAATATTATAAAAAAATCATATGGGGACCACCCTAAGGGTTGACGATAGAAGGTAAGTATGTTCGGAGAAAATGCGGAGTTAAACAAATATATTTAACTCCACTAGCGGCTTCCTTGGGTCAGTAGAGCGGTGGGAAGAAATTTTATAAAAAAAAAAATATTTTTTGCATGGGAGCCCCCAAACGAGTGCAGATAGGGAGTATTTGTGTTCGAACAAAATGTTGGGGAGAATAAATTAATGGGGGTCGTTCTTATATTTAAACCCTCTGGGCACGATTCCGAGCCAGTATTGGGCCTTTTGGTGTATTTTTACCTGTTTTCCCTCACCTTTGACCCCTCTTACACTCACCCACCACCTCTATTTTATGGCTCATGAATTTTTTTCCGAATCTCATAAAATTAGGTTTCTTGAAGTTTGCACTTGCAGAAAGAATTGAAATGTTTTCAAGCGAATTTAGGTTGTCGCCACTTAAAAAAAAAATCAAAAAATGTAAACAATGTGAAAAGTGGGCTAATAATAAGTAGGTGTGAATAAAATTATATTGACTTCAAAATAAGTGAATCAAGAGTTTTTGAAGAAAGATTTGAGTCAGTAAGTCACACTTGAAACAGCAAACCTATCGTACGCTCTAGGGGTTGATCTAAAGATCACGCCCACTTAAAGGGTGAGCGACAAATGTTTTTATGATGTGATAGTTCTTGACTATATATCCAAATAATACTTCAAGCGTATTCAAAAAGGAAGTGATCATCAAAAACCGATCTAAAATTAAGACGTATTCTTCAAATATTTGGACGTCATTGCTCATTTCGTTTAGATGTTAGCGTGCTTTCAACAGACGTACATGGCTTGATCGTTGTATTAGAATTTCATGACGATCAAGATTATATATACTTTATAAGATATCATCGATCGTTATTTCCATCCTTTAGTGAAGGGTATGAAAACTCTTATGGATGCCTTAAGGGTTGAAGGTAGAGGGTAGGTATGTTCTGAGAAAATGTGACTCCACTAGGGACCTCCTTAGGGCAGTTAGAGCGGTGGGGAAATTAGAAAATGGAAATTTAGTTTTTGTATGGGAGCCCCTTTGGGGAGGGAACATATGTAGAAGGTGTGTTTGGAGCAAATGTTAGGGAGGTAAAATTTATGGGGTCGGTTTTACATTTAACCCCTTCGGGATTATTTGTATCTTTACCTCTTTCCCCCATCATTGACCCTGATGAGCGCCCACTTGCGCCCAACCTAACACTAGCATTTTTTACAAACCTCACAAAATTAAATTTTTCGAAATCGAAAAATCGTCCTCTATACCATCCCCAATGTAAGCTTCATATTAATATCCTTATAGTGGAGACGACTGTGGTAGATTTTATATTCTCATTTATTTTCGCGTCAGAAAAACTTCCTGACACCATAATGTCAAAGTGCAAGCTCCAATTAATTCACATTTTGCAGGTCACTGTAAGTGGCAGTGAACTCTAATGACGACCTCTCCATATTTACGATCTGGCAGTCATTGACACACAATACGACTCTGGACATCAATAACAACAAAGCGATTATCCAAATATTATCAGCGTTCGTTCACACCGGACGGACGAACACAAAGTTCTCCGAAAAAAATGGCCTACAGCTTCCGCTGAATACGTCTGTATGTAAGCCCCGAGTGTGTGTTTGTATGTCTATCAATCGTAATGCTAGTAATTCTGTAGTAACCTTGTTATGCTCGTAGTAGTATCACGCGTAGCTCGCCTATTTTACTATTTACGCATATTTGATAGAAAATATCATACCTGCTATCGCAATATTTTGCGTTTATTTGTTTGTGTCGCTCTGGCACACGCAGAATTTCTGTTGTCATAAAGTTCGCACAGCTTCTTGGTATCGTCGAAGTTCAATGAAATGTCGATTATTTGGCGGCAAAAGCTAATTTGGTGTTTTTTTGTTTTGTTCGATTTATTCGGATTTAAAAATGTGTTGCTATGGTTAGTTAATTAATTAATTGTGTGGTCATAGATGATGAAATAAAAACGGCCATATCGCATGAAATATTAGAATTATGCAGATCAGATTCGGAACATGGCGTTCGAAATATGCTGTTGTTTACGAGTGACTTAATTTCACGGAAGAAATGGGCGGTGCCCCGATGGTCCCCGGAATGGTCCGAATAGAGTCATTGAAAATTGGACCTCACGTTTCCCAGTCACCGTCCGAGTATGATAATATTTATATTTTGAAGCATGCGATTTACATTACATGATGACTAATCGCATTTTCCAAAAATGGACCTGGGTTTCCTTGTGGTGAAATTCCTTATTACAAAGCCTTTTGAACATCTGTTGTTTTTCATTCTTTTTTTTTTTTGGGGGGGGGGGGAGGGAATCTTCATCAGTATTGAGACAAAAATTCGACATCAGTGCTGCAGTGCTGTTCGGCCAAGTCTATTGACTTCTAAGAATGTCTGATTGTAAAGTAAATGTACAGAATGGGACGCGGGGTTATATGAAGTCATTGGTTTTTCGAAACTGATAAGACCGTTGGAATCAATTCGTTGAAATACAGCAAAAATTCGATTGTTAAGTGGACATGATATAATACAAGAATATTATTGGGTGCATTTAAATTCGATTCAATGACAATTACATCTCTTGAATTCTTTCGCAAGTTTCTCTAACATTTTCATCACCACAAAGTGCTACCCTATGTCGGATGTGTCAGATGACATCTATTTTTATAAGTTATACATGCCAAGGTACAGTGTGAACAGAAGTCGTAGAAAATGCCAAGTTGGGTCATTGCCATTGCCACCAACCACCATCATGACCCAATATCATGATATCAACGCAATATATTTTGCATTGCCTATATCATCAAAATATTCCCCACATATGTATGTATGTATATACGAGCAAACATAATGTACTTTTGCATAAATAAAAGTATTGTTGTTCACCATAAATTCGTCACTTTAGTATACCCTGCGACATATGATCAGGGAATATTCGGTTTCCCTTTAGATTTGTAACACCTGTAATCATATACTAGCCTTTTCGTTCATCCTAAATACATTAATGTAATCTATATAAAGTATTTGATTCTATATTTCGATGATTTAAAGTGCTTCACAGCAGTGAAGACCAAGAACTCAAAACTATAGAGTCATTTGCGCAGTTTTCGAGTGAAAAATCCTTCAATTATATTAGGCCCCGTCTGGATTGCCAGAATGTAGTGATTAAACAAAATTCTCAGAGAAATGTGTAGTTTTTTTTTAAACTGCAATAAATGGAAAATAAAAACGAAATAAATCAACTAAAGTGTGGTATTTGACGTATAGTCATAAAAATTATTGGAATTAACTTTTACATCACTCGTTTTCGTTCAATTTTTAGTAGAATAAGCGAAAGAGTGAACAAAATTGAGTGAATTAGAATGTACTTTGAGTGAAATAGAATGTAGTTGTAACCAAGGTCACTAGGTGGCGAATGTGTAAAATCGCCACCTAGTGACCTTGGTTACAACTACAACTATTTTATCTATGTATTTCCATTATCTTTGGTAGTGACAATGTGTCAGAGCCACAAGATGTGCAAAATTGTCCTTATTTCTTAACACAGTCCCGTTAAGCCCGATCCATAGTTTTACTCGGCGATCTTCGAATTTGAACCATATCCAAATTTTGTCTAAGGGGAATAGGGAATATAAAATTCTAGACGACCAAACGAAATATCATTCATAATTATTTTTATTTATTGATATTTTCTTGGCTTGCCTTTATGAAGGCTACTGTAAAAGTTTTGGCCAACACTTTAAACAGTTAAGATATCTTAATATGGTGCTGTAGATGCCACATTTGGTTTAATGGACATGCCAAAAGGAAAACAAGTAAGGAAAGGCTAAAGTCGGGCGGGGCCGACTCTATGGTACACTCCACTTTCTATCCGTATACAATTTAATTCGGTGAAAAAACGAAAACGGGAAGGATTTTTGTATCCAGTAAATGTATGTGTTTGGCAAAAACTGTTATATCGGAAAGAACATATGTATGGGGGTATATTGAAATGTGGAACGAAATAGGTGAAATATAATATGTATAGTTTTGCCAAAATCGGTTAAACATTTGGGAGCAACATTTGTATTTGGGCTATATCTAAATCTGAACCGATCTTACCCACTTTCACCATAGGTGTTTCTAGTTAGATTGTAAGATGTTGTGCCAAATTTAAAGAAAATCGGGTACAAGATGTGGATTTTAGAGCGGAAAAAGTCAAATCGGGAGCGACATTTGTATGGGGGCTACATCTAAATCTGAACCGATCTTACCAATCGCTCCCAATTTGACTTTTTCTGCTCTAGAAACCTCATATTTTAAAAGATCTTTTTAAAATCTTGCAAAACATCTTACATTTTAAGTAGAAACACCCACGGTTAAAATGAGTCAGATTGGTTAAAATTTCGATCCCGGATTGATTTTCTTCGTCCCCAGAAACCGCGTATATTCTCCGAATTTGTTCAAATAACTTATTGTGAAAGTTAGTCACTTCATTACAAGTTTGGATATATCCCCAATACAAATATTCTTCTCGATTTGACAAATTGTACCAGGTTATATTAGCCTATGATTAGGAATCATACAAAAAATCTTCCCGTTTTCACTTTTTTACCGAATTGATTTGTATTTGGATTGAAAGTGGAGTGTATCATATAGTCGACCCGCCCGACTTTAGCCTTTCCTTACTTGTTTAACGTTAGGTTTTATCGGAAAGCTTTTGACGACTGCTTTAAAACGATGTAGTACATTGTCCATGGCTTGGTGGAGAAGGATGTTCAAAATTTCAAAATATATTTTATTTTTGAATTTCCTTACATAACGCCATTTGGCTTTTTTGCAAAATTTGTCACAAATAACGCACAATGTTATATAAAATCTGTCAAAATTTCAGGATAGGATGGTCAAGGGACCATCCCGATCCAAAACATTTAAAAAATGCGGTTATTAATGAGTTAGGAAATTCCAAAAATCAAAATTAGTGATTAGTATCTTTCCAACAGTCTTTCAAACACAAATCGGACAAAAAATGTGGATGTTATTCTCTCAAACACAAATCGGACATAAAATGTGGATGTTATAGTGGATTTTGTAAAAAATGCATTCTTTATCCTTGTTTATGTATCTTTCTTATTCTATAGAAGATATCCAATTTCTGAAGTGGGTAATAATTGCTTCAGAAATTATAGAATGTTTTAGATTGTTTAGTAGATAATTTGTGTACAATAAACATATAATCCAGCTGGTCTGAGTTTCTTTTTACAGATGATCACAGCTCTTATCGTCGGCAACAAGGAACATTATACTAAACGAAACAAGACGGGCGTGCCGACTATATGATACCCTACTCCTAGTCACCCTGTGTAGTAGGGTATGGGTGTTATATATAAATCTGAACCGATGTGACTCACCTTCTATATATATATATATATATATATATATATATATATATATATCTGAACCGATCTGACCCATTTTTCACCAGAGCTGTTTCTTATGGCGTTTTGCCAAATTGGAAGAAAATCTGTTAAAATATGTGGTTTTTAAAGCGGAAAGAGTAAAATAATGAGCTATATATAAATCTGAACCGATGTGGCCCACTTTCGCCATAGATGTTTTTAGTTGAAATATGAGCTGGTTTGCCAAATTTGAAAAAATTTTTTACAAAAAGGTGGTTTCTAGGGCGGAAAGAGTCAAATCGGGGGAGACATTTGTATGGGAGCTATATATAAATCTGAAGCGATCTGGCCGATTTACGTTGAAATATATGGCGTTTTGTCAAATTGGAAGAAAATCTGTTGAAATATGTGATATCTAGAGCGGAAAGAGTAAAATCGGGAGCAAATTTTGAATGGGAGCTATATCTATATCTGAACCGATTTTCTTCAAATTAAATGGCGTTCGTCCTCATCCCATAAAACTTCGTTGTGCAAAGTTTCATTTAGTTCAAACGACAATTGCGACCTGTACTTTGATTACAAGAATATATGGACAGACGAACGGACGAACGGACATTGCTAAATCGACTCAGTAAGTGATTCTAATTCGATCGGTATAATAAACGATGGGTATATCTCGTTTCCTTTTTGGTGTTACAAACAAATGCACAAAGTCTCAATTATAGTCCGATCTTAACAAAAATTGGCACAAGTAAGTTTTGTGGATCAAGGACGAACGCTATTTAATTTGAGGCAAATCGGTTCGGATTTAGATATAGCCTCCATACAAATGTCGCTCCCTATTTGACATTTTCCGCTCTAGAAACCACACTTTGTACCCGATTTTCTTTAAATTTGGTACAACATCTTATAATCAAACTAGAAATACCTATGCAAAAATTGGATAAGATCGGTTCAGATTTAGATATAGCCCCCATACAAATGTCGCTCCTGATTTGACATTTTCCGCTTTAGAAACGACATATTGTACCCGATTTTCTTTAAATTTGACATAACATCTTACAATCCAACTAGAAACACCTATGCAGAAATTCGGTAAAATCGGTTCAGATTTAGATATAGCCCAAATACAAATGCTGCTCCCAAATGTTTAACCGATTTTGGCCAAACTATACATATTATATTTCACCTATTTCGTTCCAGGTTTCAATATACACCCATATAAATGTCCTTTCCGATTTAACATTTTTTTTGTCAAACACATTCATTTACAGGATACAAAAATCCTTCCCGTTTTCACTTTTTCACCGAATTGAATTGTATAGAAAGTGGAGTGTATCATAGAGTCGGCCCCGCTCGACTTTAGCCTTTCTTTACTTGTTTATGGGTGTAGATGAAAACTCCCCTCAGGGGAAATCCTGCGCACGACCCTGTTGATACCACATATTACAACAGATTTTCTTCAAAATTGGCAAAACATCTTATATTTCAACTAGAAACACCTGTGGTAAAAATGTGTTAGATCGGTTATATAGCTCGCATACATACAGATTTATATATAGCTCGCATACAAATTTCGTTCCCGATTTGACTTTTTTTGCTATAGAAACCAGATATTTTAACAGTTCCTCTTCAAATTAGTCGAAATATCTTATATTTGTCCTATAAACAGCCATGGTGCAAATGGATCAGATCGGTTCAGATTTATATATAGCTCCCATACAAATTTCGCTCCCGATTTGACTTTTTCCGCTCTAGAAACAACATATTTTAACAGATCATCTTCAAATCTTTCAAAATATCTTATATTTAAACTAGGAAAAGCTATGGTGAAAATGGGTCAGATCGGTTCAGATTTACATGTAGCACCCATACAAATTTCGCTCCCGGATAGACTTTTTCCGCCCAGAAACCACGAATTTTCACCGAATTTCTTCAAGTAAGCATAACGTTATATTTGAACTGGAAGAACTTATTGTGAAAGTTAGTCACTTTATTCCATGTTTGGATATAGTCCCGATACAAATATTCTTATCGGTTTGACAAATCGGACCAGGTGATATTAGCCTATGATTATGAAACATACAAACATTCTTCCCGCTTTCACTTTTTTATCGAATTGGATTTAATTCGGATAGAAAGTGGAGTGTATCATATAGTCGGCCCAGCCCGACTTTAGCCTTTCCTTACTTGTTTATATTATAACTTTGCCAATTAAAATGGTACAGGCATTTAGGCTGTAGTTGTAATCAAGAAAGGAGTAAATTGTTTCTACCTAATATAATAATTTAGGCCACATTTTTGAAGATTGCTGCCTAATGTTCTCTTTTTGATTTCACTTGAAGTTTTATATTTATATATAGCAGAGGACTATTAATATTATAATAATGAAGCAGCACAATTTTCCTAATATGGTAGTGCACTTCTATGTAAAGTTGGCAGTCTCTAATCTGTACTCCGTGGTGGAGGGTATATAAGATTCGGCCCGGCCGAACTTGACGCCTTTTTACTTGTTTATTTTCTGGTTTGACATTTACAAAATGGGACTCTATACGCTCGGACAAAATTGGGAATATTAGAAACTTACTTCCAAAGTAGTGAGTCTTTAACTCATACTGTAAGAAATGTATGTGGAAAATTGTCAACTCTGTGGCTATGTCAATAAGCAAAATTGCCGCATATGGGTTCAGAGAACCCACACGTGTTTATTGTGAAGCCAATGCATCCACAACTAGTCACTGTTTGTTGTGGATTTTAGGCTGGCGGCATTATTGGGCCATGTACTGAACAATTGGGTTGTTCGGATGAGGTACTACCGAGTCAGTCGTGGTAGTCATATGCATAAAATTGTGTTCCATTATTAAATGACAAAGTTCAAACTTTCCAATAAAACCAGAAATTTGAAAAAAAATCAGTACTTTTTTATAGCCGATTCTAATTTCAAATCGCCCACCCTATAATTCAAAAGCTTTTTGTGAAATTCGTCATATCACAGTGAATTTAATACAGAACCCTGTATTGATGCAGGGTATGTCCGACTTTAGCCTTTCATATTTTTGTTTAATTCCTAGGCCTTTGGCAGCACCCTGCTGTTCCTCATTAATAAATATATCAAAATAACCGAACCAAGTTCAAAGTGTTCCCATTGTCTGTAAACAAGAGGGTTTGTTTTTATTTTCAATAATTACACATACATAGGTGTACATACATACGTGTATATTTAATGTCAAACACCTGAAATTCAACAACAATTACTACAACAGTAGCAATATTTAATACAAAAAAATTGCCCTCCTCTCCATCACCACTCCGTTTGAGTGATACGATACCGCCGGACGATTCCAAAAGTCATTCACACTCGGTGTGATTGTCCGTTTGTCTAGAAACATTTTGGTTCTGCCGCTATTGTTGTTGTTGTTCTTACGATTTGAAATGCAATAAATGCCGAATTGGCGAAAATTTTGCATTAGCCTTTTTTGCTGCTTAGCATTTTGAATTGACTCTTTTTTGTTGTTTGTTTGAGCCATTCACTTTGGCCATGAATGACGGCGACGGATGGGGATATGCCGTCGAATATGCTCGTATTTTGATATCAGCGCGCTTGATGCGAACGTGAACGAAATATGTGTGGGAAAATGTTGTTGTGGTCGCGGTGTGAAATTTGAGTTTTTTGTTTTGATGAAAATTGTGAAATATGAATTAAATAAAAACTTTTGAACCAGAAAAAAACCCACCGAAATATTAAAATATACGAATTCAAGGGAGAGGACCTTCCGGAATTCGCCAAGTGTCATGTGCATTTATACGAACGGATGTGTGAGAAAATATTGTTGTTTACGGCAGCATATTGCGCCTTAGGGTTGAGGTAACTGGCCGTACGGTTGATGACTGAGGGATGATGCCTGCGAGTCCCTTCACGGATTTTTTTTTTGGTATAGGGAAAATTGCTTCGCTTCAAAATACGTCAGCAACTTTGGCACAACAGACAATAATTTGCAAGTTTTGTTAACAATCGAAAGTGGGGTAATGATATTCATATTGCCTAAAATTTCAGGTTTTTGCATAATTGCATATAATATAATTAAAATATATGTATATAGGAAGAAACAACGTGCTTCCTTGGAAGGCTATTGGTCACAACCAACCCAATTCTCTTTTGGGCGAATGCAATTTTGAAGTTTTCACTCCGTAGGAAGATGTTGTTGAACGATTACAACCATTTTGATATATTTTTCAATTTTAATATTTTTACTCTCATTTTGGAAATATAAGTCCCATAATACCCGGTTCTATTATATATTAAAAGTAATTTTGATGGCTAGAAATGTGAGAGAAAGTTGTTTAGGAACAGTGTCCCAAAAGTTGAGATTTTTTTGAAGAATGCCATTTTTTTCTTGGGACGAAAAAACATAAAAATAGACAAAATAAAAATAAATATTTGACCAAAATTAGCCCAATAAAACAATACACTCAAAAAACAAAGTGGACATAAACAAAAATTAGAAAATACTTTTTTGTTTTTTTTTTTAATATCTAACATTTTAATTAAGAAAATGTCTATATTTAAAACACATATGGATAAATGTAGAAGTCATTTATCATGATTTTTAAAATCAGTCTCAACCAAAACATTGCTTAAGTCCTTACTCCTCCAGACCAAGAGTTAGCAGTCAAATATTTATATGCAAGTGCGAAATTTATTGGAGCTACGCCGAATCGAACAGAATTAACGACTGTGCGACTAAGACTGTGATGCCTTTTGATAATGTGTAAAAATTGTACCTCATATTTCTTAAACTCTTTCTAGTTTTTTTTTATGGCGAGAATGAAAGCACTAACATTAATTAAAGTATGTGGGGAAAATCAGTCATATATGAAAATTCTTGATTTAATTAAAGTCATAAAATATTACAGAACAATTCACAACTGTCCTGAAAGTTTCTTATCAAAATTTAAATGTAAAATATACACGCTTTGGGAATGCTTATAAAAAACGCTTTAAATTACATGTTTTGCTAAATTTAAATCGTTCATAAAATGAAATGAAAAATATTTAAATTTTACCAAAGATGGAATACAACTCCCATATATGGTCAGGTGCTCCAGCTTCATCACTGGAGCTACTTGACCGTGTCCAGAGGAGGGCGATGGTGTTGATAGGTGATGGTAGGATATCCAATTCTATTGTCTCCCTTGAACACCGTCGTAATGTTGGTTGTGTGTCATTGTTCTATAGATACTTTCATGGTGTTTGTTCTTCTGAAATTCGTGATCTTATACCGCCCGTGAGAACGTTCGGTAGAGATACGCGACTTTCCAGGAACGCTCGCCCATTTGTTGTCGATTGGACAACCGGCCGCACTACACATTACAGAATAAATTCGTTCTTCGCCCGTGGAATCGACTTCCGGCAAATATCATTCCCTACGACATTCAGAGATTCAAAACAGACGTCAACAGACACTACTCCCTCTTTCCTCCTTCCAATACCTGATCTTCCTTCCGCCAACGCAATGCACTGCATTCATAGGGGACATCCCCTGAGTGTTGGTTCAGTGAAAAAATATGTAAAGTAATATTAAAACCGTTTTATAAGATTCCCAAAATTACTTTGCATTTTTATTTTGTTCAATTTTATTAAAATTATTATTTAATTTATTATCATGAATGTAAAAGTGTTTAGCAATTGTCGCATTTGGTAAGAATACAATTAACTTCTAACATTTGTATACTATCTACGATACTATTTTCCGATAAATTACTTACATCATACAGGCCAATGTTGGTAGAGGAAATGGGATAATTAAAAAAATCTATTATATCCCTAAAAATATTGCCCTTCAAAAAATATCATCACATTTATGATTATAATGTTTTACACCAAAATTGTCCTGAACTTTCATAATATTGTTATTATTTAGCAAACATAAATTATCAGGTTCAGTAGCAGAAATTTTAAAATTTTTAACATAAGACAACTTTTGATTCTGAGTATTACTTCAGAAAACTGTTTTTAAAATCAAAACCTGATATTAACTATGTTAGGTTGTGTATATTCATTGTTTGAGAATTCGGTCAATAAAGCTTGTTTTTTGCATTTTTCCTTGGATTTAAATAAGCTTTTTAATTTTTCTTGACCCACACTTATCATTATAGCGACAACAAATTTAATTTAAGTATTCATTTCTAATCTTTTCTTTTAGAGTTGGTATTATGTTGGTAGAAAGCTCATTAATGATTATTAAGGGTTCTAAAATACCATACAACAACTGTAAATCGGTGTTATCATCTTGGAACTTTCAGAGCGCTTTATTCTTGACATATCCTACCGTCTGAAAACTCTTTTTTCGCTTTTACTGACTGGGTAATTATCCAGAATTTTTGACAATAATAAATTTCACAAGTTCATAAATTTTAAGTTCATGGCGAACTTTCACCGTTTTGGGTTACTTTGGAAATCTTAAAAAATAATAAAATAGTTGGAATTAGTGCTATTGAAACTATAAAAATTAAAGCTAGCATATATAAGTCTTTACATAAAAAATAATTTTTGGGAAAAAATCGTTAGTTTCATTGTACCAGCAGTTAGAGAAAAAGGGGGAAATGCTCCACCTTCTGCCACATTTCTCCATATGCGATATATCATAAAAATATTTCGAGGGTTATTATTTTTCAAGGTGTATATAGTTCATTTCATTTCATACAGGAAAGCCTAAACTAAAATTTAGCCAATTATTTCATACAGGAATGCCTAACATAAAATTTGTTAATAACACAGGGCAACAGTGATTCTGCGGTGCGGTGTTTGTAATGAAATTTTGGTGGATATGTTGATGAAGATCTAAGGCTATAATTTACTTTTTTTAAATTGACTCTGGTTCTCGAGATAAACCGTTATTTTAAAAATGAAGGAGGTTTGACCACATATTTTAGCATAACTAAGGAATAGTTTGTCCGATTTGGTTAAGTAAAAAATTAAAAATCCGCAGCTAAATTACCTTCAGGTTACACCTACAATGTTTTTTGATATAGTCAATAGTTTCGAAAATATTGAGAAACTTTTTCAAAAAAAATTTTTTTCATGCAAATTTGAAAACTTTTTTCTATTTGTTAAATGCATATAAAATCAAAAAAGTCACAAATGCCAATTTTTGATCTTTAATTATAAACATAGATATGTTACAAATAAAAGTAGCCATATTTCAATAAAATCGATTAACAAGTTTTGGATTAATTCACAATTTAGTGATGGTATCTCATTGTGATAAATTTTTGAAATGAACATTAATAACAGAAATATTCCATAGCTATACAAAACACGACACAACTTAAGTAGGCCAGCAAAGTGCATACACTAAATATCCCTGTTTTCTATGTCTATGGGACAGTCGTGCAAAAAATGAACACTGGAGCAGGACAGACTGGCCGTCAAGACTGAACATGACTGTAGGAAAAGATAACATCGTTCATGAACCTTTGATAAGTCGAGAAAAAATCATTCTTCCACCACTCCACATTAAACTTGGCCTTATGAAACAGTTTGTAAGAGCACTCGATACGAATGGCGATTGCTTTAAATATATTTGTGAAACATTTCCTGGTCTTAGTACAGAAAAGTTAAAAGCAGGTGTTTTTGACGGGCCACAAATCCGTACTCTTATAAACAACGATGATTTCACAAATCACATGACTCAGATGGAAGTGGAAGCATGGATAAGCTTTGTATCAGTTGTCAACAATTTTTTGGGGAATAACAAAGCTAAGAACTATGCAGAAATTGTTAGCAAAATGCTCCAGAATTTCCAAAAACTAGGAGCTAATATGAGTATAAAAGTGCATTATCTGCACAGTCATTTGGATAAATTTCCTGACAACCTCGGCGATTATAGTGAAGAACAAGGGGAACGATTCCACCAGGACATCAAGATCATGGAGGAAAGATACCAAGGACGGTGGGATAGCCATATGATGGCAGACTACTGTTGGAACCTACAACGGGACTGTCCCAACAAAAAGTACCAAAGAAAATCCCATACAAAACGGTTTCCTTAACTCGTGTTTCTTATAATTATGGAATATTTCTGTTATTAATGTTCATTTAAAAAATTTATCACAATGAGATACCATCACTAAATTGTGAATTAATCCAAAACTTGTTAATCGATTTTATTGAAATATGGCTACTTTTACATGTAACATATCTATGTTTATAATTAAAGATCAAAAATTGGCATTTGTAACTTTTTTGATTTTATATGCATTTAAGAAATAGAAAAAAGTTTTAAATTTTCCATGAAAAAATTTTTTTTGGAAGAAGTTTTTGAATATTTTCGAAATTATTGACTTTATCAAAAAACATTGTAGGGGTAACTTGAATGTAATTTAGTTGCGGATTTTTAAATTTTTTTCTTAACCAAATCGGAAAAACTGTTCCTGAGTTATGCTAAAATATATGGTGAAACCTCCTTCATTTTTAAAACAGCGGTTTATCTCGAGAACCAGAGTCAATTCAAAAAAAGTGAATTATAGGATAAGAAAATCAATATCTCATACAACTAAATTGACTCCAAAAAGTTGAACCGCAGAAAATAATCGAAATTTTGTCACCCTGTGTAATACTTATCCGTGGAATCGTATTAAAAACAAATTTAACTTAACATTGATCTGTGTGAGGTCATAAGTAAATCTATTTAATGCAATGTGGCGATTGTACCCCAGGATCAGTTATTCATAAACTATATTTTTATACACTCCACGAGAGTATTATGTCTTTGTGCATTTGTTTGTAACACCTAAAAGGAAACGAGATAGACCCATTGTTAATTATACCGATCGTCTTAGAATCACTTTCTGAGTCGATTTAGCAATGTCCGTCTGTCTGTCTGTCTGTCTGTCTGTCTGTCTGTCTGTCTGTCTGTCTGTCTGTCCGTCCATCTATTCTTGTAATCACGATACAGGTCGCAATTGTAGACAGAACCAAATGAAACTTTGCACGACGATGTTTTTCGGGATATGGACGAACGCTATTTAATTTGAAGAAAATCGGTTCAGATTTAGATATAGCCCCCATTTGAATTTCACTCTCGATTTGACTCTTTTCACTCTAGATACCACATATTACAACAGATTTTCTTGAAAATAGGCAAAACATCTTATATTGTAACTAGAAACACCTGTGGTAAAAATGTGTTAGATCGGTTCAGATTTATATATAGCTCCCATACAAATTTCTCTCCCGATTTGACTTTTTCCGCTCTAGAGACCACATAATGTATCAGATTGTCTTCAGATTTGGTAAAACATCTTATATTTCCACTAGAAACACCCATGGTGAATATCGGTCAGATCGGTTCAGATTTATATATAGCTCCCATACAAATTTCGCTCCCGATTTGACTTTTTCCGCTCTAGAAACCACATAATGTATCAGATTGTCTTCAGATTTGGTAAAACATCTTATATTCCCACTAGAAACTCCCATGGTGAATATCGGACAGATCGGTTCAGATTTATATATAGCTCCCATACAAATTTCGCTCCCGATTTGACTTTTTCCGCTCTAGAAACCACATAATGTATCAGATTGTCTTCAGATTTGGTAAAACATCTTATATTTCCACTAGAAACACCCATGGTGAATATCGGTCAGATCGGTTCAGATTTATATATAGCTCCCATACAAATTTCGCTCCCGATTTGACTTTTTCCGCTCTAGAAACCACATATTGTATCAGATTGTCTGCAGATTTGGCAAAACATCTTATATTTAAACTAAGAACATCTATGGTGAAAATAGGTCAAATCGGTTCAGATTTAGATATAGCCCTCATACAAATGTCGTTCCCGATTTGACATTTTCCTCTGTAGAAACCACATATTGTATCAGATTGTCTGCAGATTTGGCAAAACATCTTATATTTAAACTAAGAACATCTATGGTGAAAATAGGTCAAATCGGTTCAGATTTAGATATAGCCCTCATACAAATGTCGTTCCCGATTTGACATTTTCCTCTGTAGAAACCACATATTGTACATATTGTAAAAACCATATATTGTACCTGATTTTCTTTAAATTTGGGACAGCATCTTATAATCCAACTAGAAACACTATGCAGAAATTGGGTAAGATGGATTCAGATTTAGATATAGCCCCCATACAAATGTCGCTTCCGATTTGACTTTTGCCGCTTTAAAAGAAACATATTGTGCTCGATTTTCTTTAACTTTCGCACAACATCTTATAATCTAACTAAACAAAACTATGGTGAAAGTGGGTAAGATCGGTTCAGATTTAAATATAGCCCAAATTCAAATGTTGCTCCCATAAGTTTAACCGATTTTGGCCAAACTATACATTTTATATTTCACCTATTTCGTTCCAGGTTTCAATATATCCTCATACAAATGTCCTTTCCGATATAAAATTTTTTGTCAAACACATACATTTACAGGATACAAAAAAAAATTCCCGTTTTCACTTTTTCACCGAATTGAATTGTATTCGGATTGAAAGTGGAGTGTATCATAGAGTCGGCCCCGCCCGACTTTAGCCTTTCCTTACTAGTTTTAAATTTGTAAACGTGTTTTCAAATCAAACTCTTGTTCATTACATTAGCATGTGGCTCACATCCTGTCATTTAATTAGGACAAACAAGTAAGGAAAGGCGGGGCCGACTATATATTACACTCCACTTTCTATCTGAATACAATTCAATTAATCATAGGCTCCATTTGTCAAATCGAGAAGAATATTTGTATCGGAACTATACCCAAACATGGATTGGAGGTTCCTCCAGTTCAAATATAACATCTTATTACGTGGTTTCTGGGGCAGAAAAAATCAAATCGGGAGTGAAATTTGTGTGGTAGCTATATATAAATCTGAACCGATCTGACCTATTTTCACCACAAGTGTTCCTAAAATCTGTCTAGAGTGAAAAGAGTCAAATCGGGAATGAAATTCATATGGGGGCTATATCTAAATATGAAGCGATTTTTTTCAAGTTAAATAGCGTTCATCCTTATCCCGAAAAACTTCGTTGTGCAAAGTTTCATTTGGTTCTACAATTGCGACCTGTATCGTGATTACAAGAATAGATGGACAGACAGAACGACGTTGCTAAATCGATTCAAAAAGTGATTCTAAGTCGATCGGTATAATTAACAATGGGTCTATCTCGCTTCCCTTTGGGTGTTACAAACAAATGCACAAAGATATATACTCTCGTGTAGTGTATAAATATATATAATATGATGGAATATTGTTCTTTTCCAATTTGAAAAATATCGCACTAGTTTTGTGATATTTTTCGATTATTACGGCTCGGAGTTATTGCTTGGGAGCTGTATGAATACGTATACCTCTTTGGTCTACTTTCAGGTTAGGCATTATTATATGATATGTTTGGAACTACTAGTACTATTACTTTTAATGGATGATATACACCCTGAAAAATATTGACCCTTTCTTGGTTAAATAAGTCTGCAGCCAAACTTCCATTCCGTCGGGACACGAAATATAGGGTCCGCCTTCTAACGTTTTTTTAACTATTCAACCCTTGGACTATTATTTGTGGGGTGCCCGAGGCAGCCATTTGAATGAAATTATTTTTCATTATAAATCGGAAGGATTGTACTTTCAAATAAAAAAAAGAAATTTGAGAAAATATTCAGTAGTTTTTTTATAGCATTTTCAAAAAAAGTTATTTGTCGGACCCTATATTAGGCAATCATAGCGCTCACCGTTGCATGTTGCGTTCTCCCTGGTCTCATTTTCCTTCAATAAGTCGACAATAACATTTCATATACAACCGCTTACTCCTGCCTCAACAGATCAGATTGATTTTCAAAAACAAATCCCCATAAAAATGTGACTACGCCAAAGAGGTAACTTCTTACAATCGAATGCCTAACGAACTTTGGACCATGCAATCACTACCTCTGGGCAACACGCGCTCGACTTCGTAAGCGTGTGACTTTTTTTTGATTTTTTTCGTTACAACACAATGTTTACACGGTATGGACAGCCTAGTCTACTGCACTTGAATATTCATTCCAGTCTACATATTAAACAACAGATACAGTTTCTCGCCTAGTATTGGAATTGAAATTGGGTTTTGGGTTGCATCTTATTTTCGATTTTCGGGGGATGTGGGTCAATGTGAAAAAAATCGATCGATTGTTGTTGCTGTTGTATCCTCTTTCAGTTCGCTCTGAATTTTGAGTTCGAAATGAATAATTGAATTGAAACAAACAAGAAGCGATAAGACAAACACTGCGGGATCCACATACGCGTATGAGTACAATGGACATTTGCATCATCATCAGCAGCAGCAGCTTCGCTGTCGGTCGGTCGTTTAGTATTCAACCGAAATGGACATTTGAGTCGTATGGAAATACGTATCGCAGCACAGGCGAATGAAATGTTGATGTGGTAAGGGAAGTGACGGAAGAGGAGAGGCGACGGTGATGGCAACCGTCCAAAATTGTCAAGTCAATGAAATTGTAGATGAAAGCGAAAGCCCATTGTTCCCAGACGAAATTTGAAGAAATGTTGACGCCTTTGCGTGTTTTTGTGCTGATCTTCTTTGCCCCAGCTTGTTATTGTTGTTGACTTTGCGAAATGTTGCTGAAGTATCTTTTCCTTATGAGTAAATTATCAGCTTTGCGCCAAGAGATCATCGTCAAATCCATCATCATTCTGGCTGCTAAACAACCGAAATCAATTCATTGAACTTTCGTAAATAAATTTCCATTGCCGTGGACGGTTAAACGAGTAGAACGCATCCCCTTAGAGATTGCATTAGGGATTCACAAATTGCTGTGAGCGTTGTGAAATTAAAGCTAATTTTATATTTATTTCTGTTCTATGACGGCTCAGCTCACACAATTACCTTGTGCTTGGTTGACGAACACGTATTATTTAAGTGAAGTTGTTTAGGTGGGTCTAGCTAAATTAGATATTAAGCGGATTACGAAGCTATGCAACAACAAATATCTCGTACACGTTGTCAAGAGGGTCCGATATAAATTACGCATATACGGATCACAATAAAGAGAAGTAATAATAAAAACAATAATTAACAGCACTGCTCGCCCAGGAGCCTCGTACGTTTGCGCGGTCATAGGATACCCTAATGTCCAGATGTCATTGAAATAAGTCGTGAGCTAATTCGTGTCTAATTCGACTAAATACATATTAGCTAATATAAATTATCTAGTGTCCAAGCATTGCAGGTGGTTGTTTTTGGACAGGTTATAAAGAGTGATTTTTTTGAGGTTAGGATTTTCATGCATTAGTATTTGACAGATCACGTGGGATTTCAGACATGGTGTCAAAGAGAAAGATGCTCAGTATGCTTTGACATTTCATCATGAATCGTCTTACAAACGAACAACGCTTGCAAATTATTGAATTTTATTATCAAAATGCGTGCTCTGTTAAGAAAGTTCATTGCGCGCTTCCATTTTATGGTCAGTTTAATCGACCCACTGAAGCGGCTATTCGGGCTATTGTGACTAAATTTCGCACCAAATTTACATTGTTGGACATTAAACCACCAACACGCTTACGTAGAGTGCGAACTGAAGAAAATATCGCAGCTGTATCGGCCAGTGTTAATGATGACCACCAATTTTCGATTCGTCGCCGTTCGCACCAATTGGGTCTCTGTTACTCAAAAACGTGGAAATGCCAAAATTGGACTAAGCGGATGGACCACCTAAGACGCAGCCGCGGTCAACATTTAAATGAAATTATCTTCAAAAAGTAAATGTCATGGACCAATCTAACGTTTCAAATAAAGAACCGATGAGATTTTGCAAAATTTATGCGTTTTTTTTAAAAAAAAAGTTATCAAGCTCTTAAAAAATCACCCTTTACTTTGGCTTAGGCGGAATTGAGTCCACTTCATAGGGTATATATAGGTAGGTACCCCGCTCTTTGTAGTAGCAATGTACCAGAGTCTTGCTGGTTATCTAGACGTTTCCGACTTTGATCTCTTGATATCATAGTTCGGGAACGGCGAAGTGTTAGTAAAATCAAACCCCAAGCTAGGGAAATTAACTGGTGACTAGGCGTATACTAACTAGAGTTCTGAACGACTTTCGTTCAAATTGTTGAGACCTTAAAGTGGTGCCTCTTTCATCGACATCTGTGTGATGTCAACCGGGCTCACCAAGGCGGATAATGTAGACAGGAGGCTAAGAATGTAGTCGGTAGAGGAGCGTATTATGTTATTCGAATATGATAGAATAGACAAAATAAGTTTGAACAGTAATTTAAAGGTAGTTTTAACGGAGTGCAGGATACCTCTCGATCGGAATGAGTTGAATCCATGGGAATGACATGGTAGGGCGAGTTGATTAAACAAAGTGGTGAAATGCTCTGCCTTTTTCAGATATATTTTTATTTTTTTGATACAATTTAGTTTAGCTCGGTAAGTCGTCAAAAGAATTTTTTTTAAAGCACGTTTTTAATTTTTTTGAACGACTGCTACTATTTGTAGCCCTCATAATTGCCTTAAATTTAAGGATCAGGCTTAAACTTCAAAAATTATAATTTTTTTTTAAATTATAATTTTTTTTATAAAATTAAAATTTTTTAAAATTTTAACAACGTTTTGTCATGAAGAGCTGTAGAATGCTTTGTAGAATGCCATTCTCAATTTTTGTTTTTCAAAAAAAGTAAGGTAAGGTAAGGTAAGTTTTTCAAAAAAAAAAACACATAAAATTCAGAAAAATGCATGAAATCTTTATTTGAATCGATCCATTGCGGTCCATATAATTTAATGTTTGAAGATCATTTCATGCAAATGTTGACCTTGACTGTGCCTCAAATGGTCCATCCGCTTAGTCCAATTTTGGCATACTCTTTCCAACATTTCGGCCGGAATCTCACGAATAAATGCTTCAATGTTGTCTTCCAATGCGTCAATTGAAGCGGGCTTGTCTGTATAGACATGAACTTTAACATAACCCCACAAAAAATAGTCTAAAGGCGTTAAATCGCACGATCTAGGCCAATTGCCCGGTCCCGAACGTGAAATAAAATGTTCACCGAACTCGCCTCTCAATAAGTCCATTGTTGCGCGTGCTGTGTTGCATGTGGCACCGTCTTGTTGAAACCACATGTCATACAAGTCAAGCTCTTGCATTTTGGGCTAAAAAAAGTTGGATATCATCTCACGGTAGCGCTAACCATTCACAGTTACGTTACGATTCGCATCATCTTTGAAGAAGTACGGTCCAATGATGCCTCCAGCCCATAAACCGCACCAAACTGTGACTTTATCTGGATGCATTGGTAGCTCTTGCAATGCTTCTGGCTGATATTCACTCCAAAATCGACAATTCTGCCTATGTAAGTACCCATTGAGCCAAAAATGAGGTTCGTCGCTGAACAGAAGAAGTGCGCGATGAACTTTCTTAACAGAGCACGCATTTTGATAATAAAATTCAATAATTTGCAAGCGTTGTTCGTTTGTAAGACGATTCATGGTCAAATTATAGACCAAATTGAAGATGTTTGACAGTGAAACAAAACACGAAACGTGCGTCAGCTGTTTAAACCAATGTTGCCAAAAAGATTATAGCTAAACAATCACCCTTTATAAGCCTGATCGAGCCGAGTAAAATCTTAAATTTAAGGTAATTATCTACAAACGTAGAAATAGTGGTTTAGTAGCGATCGTTAAAGAAAGTAGAAAAAGGTGCTTTTTTAAGTCCTTCTTTTTTTTAATTTATCACAAGAATAAAATTATATCGGTGAATGGCAAAGCATACCACAGCTTTTCAAAACTAAACGTTATTGAAATTTTAAAAAAAAATATTTTCTTTTTTGTTAAAATTACAATTATAGTCAAATGCGCCCTGATTTTCTTTAAAATTGGCACAACATTTTATAATCGAACTAGAAACACCTATGCTGAAAGTGGGTAAGATCGGCTCAGATTTTTATATAGCTCCAATACAAATGTCACTCCCGAATGTTTAACCGATTTTGGCCAAACTTTGCATATTATATTTCACCAATAAACATACATGGTGAAAGCGAGTCAAATCGTTACAGGTATCAATATACCCCCATACAAATGTCCTTTCCGATTTAACATTTTTTGCCAAACACATACATTTACATGATTCAAAAATTCTTCCCGATTTCACTTTTTACCGAATTGAATTGTAATGAGATAGAAAGTGGGGTGTAACATATAGTGGCTCCATCCATCTTTAGCCTTTCCTTACTTGTTTGGAGATGCCCATATGTCCATACTTTGGTATAACCAAATGGGGCCCCATTCTGCTCTATTACAGCTCTAGAAACTACATCTTACATCGGATCTTCATCAAATTTTGCAGATCAATTCATGTTTCAACTAGGAATACATACCGTGGATGAGAAATATATAGGCGCATGTTTTGGCACAAGCCTCAAGTGTTGTTATTGGCCCCCTTCAAATGTTCAAATGTTCGATTCATCCTATTACCGCTGTATTTATCATTCGATGTTGATCAATTTTTCCAGATTATGTTATATTTACTTTACTCGGAATATCTGCTGGCAAATTGGATCAATTACTTTATTATTTACCGTATTCGTTAAATATGACTAAATATGAATTTATAGCATTTAATTTATATGAACTACATTATATTGCTCCCATGAAGTACCTGGGTTTAGTAATCAAAGCAAGGTATATACGCAGGGAGTGGTGTAGGGTATTATATAGTCAGCCCCGCCCGCCTTTCCTTACATGTTATATAAATAGATATGAGGGCATATTAATACAAAAGTTGCTAATTCCGAAAAACTATTAGGTAAATAAAATAATAAATATCTCACATATTGGCTAAAAATACCAATTTTCACCATCGGTGTTTCTGTTGAAATATAAGGTATTTTGCAAGATTTCAAGAAAAATCTGTTGAAATATGTGGTTTATAGAGTGGAAAATGTCAAATCGTGCCATACATAAATTAGAACCTATCTGACACATTTTCACCATGGGTGTTTCTAGTGGAAATATAAGGTATTTGCCAAATTTAAAGAAGATCTCTGGTTTCTAGAGCAGAAAAAGTGAAATAGGGAGCCAAATTTGTATGGTGGCTATATCTAAATCTGAACCGATTTGCTTCAAATTAAATAGCATCCGTCCTTGGCGCACAAAACTTACTTGTGTAAGGAGCGGATAATAATTGCGATCTGTACTTTGATTACAAGAATAGATGAAAGGAGGTCGGACGGATAGACTGACAGATAGACGGACGTGGCTAAATCGATTCTGAAAGTAATTCTAAGTCGATCCGTATAATAAACAACGGGTCTATCTCGCTTCCTTTCGGATGTTACAAAGAAATACACTAAGACATAATACCCAAGTGAAGGCTATAAATACTCGCCGTTTGTGGCTTTGCTAACAAACAGTTAATTAAACTTTACAGAAAAAAAAAACAAAATATTTTTTAATAAAAACAAGAAGTACAATTTTGAGTTTTGTCCTTCTGATCACAGGGCAGTGAAAATTGTGGTAGACTAAGATAGAAGAGGTGTGAACACGAATTTATAGGGAGGTTTAGGCTTGACATGACATTTCGTTTTGTAATGAATGTCTCTATATATAGAATTCCCTGTAGGAATAGATGTTTTCGGAACCTTTCGTCGGATATAATCGCATTCATACGGGAATAAAATAGTCCAATAATTCAAGGTGTTACAAATGGAACGACAAACCTAGTATACCATCTTGTCTATTGTGGTATATATAAAAAAGTTTTACTACAAATAATAGCAATTGTCACACCCCTCTAGTTAGGCAGCAGATAAATTGCTGAACGTGTCATTAGCATTGTTTATGTGACCAAATAGGTTAAATGTTTGGCTAAATGGCACGTCTGGCTACAAAGAAGTAAATGCTGAAATTAAATATTCAACATTTTTGACATACGTTGATATCTCGCCTAACGTAACTAATGGAAATGGAGAAAATTACAAAATAGCGCTACACGGAAAGAAATTATTATTTAAATAATTGGAGACAAATTAAAAAAGTGAGGCAAGTCGATACCCTACACCACTCCCTGCATATATACCTGGTTTTGATTACTATACCCAGGTGTTTTGTGGGACCAATTTTATGTAGTTCATATAAATTATACAGTTACTATAAATTCATCTTTAGTCATATTTAACGAATATGGTAATTGATCCAATTATCCGACAGACAAATACAATTTATACAGTAGTAATAGGATGAATCGGACCGACATTTCAAAAGGGGGCCTATAGCAACATTTTGGGCCTGGTCCAAAACATGGGCCTATATAATTCTCATTCACGGTAGGCATTCCTAGTTGAAACATAGAATGATCTGTAAAATTTGATGAAGATCCGATGTAACATGTAGTTTCTAGAGCTGTAATAGATCAGAATGGGGCCCATTTGGGTTATATCAAAGTATGGACATATGGGCATCTCCCAAACTAGTAAGGAAGGGCTAAATACGGACGGACTTTCTATCTCATTACAATTCAATTAGGTAATAAAGTAAAATCGGGAAGGATTTTTGCATCCTGTAAATGTATGTGATTGACAAAAAATGTTAAATCAGAAAGGACATTTGTATGGGGGTATATTGATACCTGTAACGATGTGACCCGCTTTCACTATGTCTGTTTATTGGTGAAATATAATATGTAAAGTTTGGCCAAAATCGGTTAAAAATTCAGGAGCGACATTTGTATGGGGGTTATATCTAAATCTGAACCGATCTTACCCACTTTCTGCATAGATGTTTCTAGTTCGATTATAAAATGTTGTGCCAATTTTAAAGAAAATCGGGTACAATATGTGGATTTTAGAGCGGAAAAGTCAAATCGGGAGCGACATTTGTATGGGGCTATATCTAAATCTGAACCGATCTTACCCACATTCAGCATAGGTGTTTCTAGTTCGATTATAAAATGTTGTGCCAATTTTAAAGAAAATCGGGTACAATATGTGGTTTCTAAAGCGGAAAAAGTGAAATCGGGAGCGACATTTGTATGGCGGCTATATCTAAATCTGTACCGATCTAACTCGCTTTCGCCACAGGTATTTCTAGGTTGATTATAAGGTGTTAAGCCAAATTTGAAGAAAATCGGGTACTATATGAGCTTTATAGGGCGGAAAAAGTCAAATCGGGAGCGACATTTGTATGGGGGCTTTGTCTAAATCTGAACCGATTTCCTCCAAATTTAATAGTCCACGAAGTGTTGTAGGGTATAAAAATGGGACGATAGACGCTTCAACAATCCATTGAATTTATTAAAATTCATGACTGAAAATAATCCGGATCCATCGAAAAATCATCCCATTTCCTCCTCTGTAGCTACGTCAACAAGCAAAATTGTCGCATCTGGGGCCCGGAAAACCCTAGAGCTATTGTTGAGAAGCCTCTCCATCCTCATTGTGTGACTGTTTGGTGCGGTTTATGGTCCGGCGGGGTCATTGGACCTCACTTTTTCGAAAATGTGGTTGTATCAACATTTACGGTGAATGGATTGCGCTATAGAGAGATGATAAATGATTTTTTATGGTCAGAGTTGGATGGTATTGATCTGGACCACGTTTACTTTCAACAAGACGGCGCTACGTGCCACACAAGCAACGAAACCATTGCTCAAAGGTCGAAGAGGTGATCACAATTGGCCACCGAGATCTTGTGATTTAACACCTTGCGACTTCTTCCATTGGGGCAACGTGAAAGATAAGGGTCTACGCCAACAGCCCAGCGTCGATTCAAAACCAAAAATTAAAAAAATCGTGAGGCTATCGAGGACATAGGGCAGCCACTGTGCGATTTGGTTATGGAAAAATTCATGAAAAGGATATGGTCCTGTTAGCGTGGTCGTGGTAGCCATTTGGCTGATGTTGTTTATCATTATTAACGGCATACCTTCCTCTTTATTATGAAATAAACAAATGGCATTTTTCTTTGAATACAAAATAACACAAAGGAAAACCCTGTATTATTAAATTTTTTCAAAAACATTTTTTTCTATTTTTGTTTAATTTCGATAATTTGTGCCGAAATGTCGACATGTGCCGCACAACTGTCTGGTTTGGCTGTAATCATTTCTTTGTACAAATTACTAGACTTTGACACTTATTTTTAGAGACACAACAATGCTCTCGAACCCGAATACAAATTTCAATTTCTGTCTAATAATGATAATGAACGAATAAGTGTGAAACAACAACATTAGGTGATTAATGTTTCAAATTTTCATAAGATTGCTATTCAAAATTCATTGTCCCTGGAGAAGCCCCAACCAACGTATGAATCTCACGCTTTGCTTCACGAGCTCATTGCACTGTGTTTGATGAGTAGACGAAAAGCTAATAATCAATAGAAAGTGTCAATACTTCCTGGTTTCGTTTACTATAGAAAATACTACAGACTCTCGTGCATTGTGCTCTGTTGTCGTTCGTCTAGTAACCCCACCAAAATGTTCTCAAATCAATTGCACGAACAACAACATCTCGTAAATATCAAACAAAAGCCGATTACTTATCAATAGAACGAGTCTAAATAAGTATTTATTTATTTATTCAATGCAATTGTGGGCATGTGACACATCTCAATTTTGACATTAATTTCATTCCATTCGATATTTACACAATAATCATTATATTTCTATGGGTCAACAAAAATTATGTGCTATTTGATCTCAAACAAGTCGTTTGTGTAAAAGTAAATGTGTAAAATGTGAGAACTTTTCAATCATCATCGGAATGCATGGGAATCACTTTGCGGGGTTGCAAGATGTGATAGCTCAACAAGAAATCATCGCCGTAGTGCATGCGCTTTAGTTGACAGGGAAATACTAGTAAGAATAGCCTAAAGTCGGTGACAGCCTCATATATGTACCAGTAAGGAAAGGCTAAAGTCGGGCGGGGCCGACTCTATGATACACTCCACGTTCAATCCGAATACAATTCAATTCGGAGAAAAAGTGAAAGCGGGCAGGTTTTTTGTATCCTGTAAATGTATGCGTTTGACAAAAAATTTTATATCGGAAAGGACATTTGTATGAGGATATATTGAAACCTGGAACGAAATAGGTGAAATATAAAATGTATAGTTTGGCCAAAATCGGTTAAACTTATAGGAGCAACATTTGAATTTGGGCTATATTTAAATCTTATCTTAAATCTTACCCACTTTCACCATAGCTTTGTTTAGCTAGATTATAAGATGTTGTGCGAAATTTAAAGAAAATCGAGCACAATATGTGGCTTTTAAAGCGGCAAAAGTCAAATCGGGAGCGACATTTGTATGGGGCCTATATCTAAATCTGAACCGATCTAGCCCGCTTTAGCCACAGGTGTTTCTAGTTAGATTATAAGATGTTGTGCCAAATTTAAAGAAAATCGATTAGAATATGTGGCATTTAAAGCGGATAAAGTCAAATCGGGAGCGACATTTATATTGGGGCTATATCCAAATCTGAACCGATCTTACCCAATTTCTGCATAGGTGTTTCTAGTAAGATTATAATATGGTGTGCCAAATTTAAAGAAAATCAAGTACAATATGTGGTTTCTACAGAGGAAAATGTCAAATCGGGAACGACATTTGTATGGGGGCTATATCTAAATCTGAACCGATTTGAACTATTTTCACCATAGATGTTCTTAGTTTAAATGTAAGATGTTTTGCCAAATCTGAAAACAATCTGATACATTATGTGGTTTCTAGAGCGGAAAAAGTCAAATCGGGAGCGAAATTTGTATGGGAGCTATATATAAATCTGAACCGATCTGACCGATATTCACCATGGGTGTTTCTAGTGGAAATATAAGATGTTTTACCAAATCTGAAGACAATCTGACACATTATGTGGTCTCTAGAGCGGAAAAAGTCAAATCGGGAGAGAAATTTGTATGGGAGCTATATATAAATCTGAACCGATCTAACACATTTTTGCCACAGGTATTTCTAGTTACAATATAAGATGTTTTGCCAATTTTAAAGAAAATCTGTTGTAATATGTGGTATCTAGAGTGAAAAGAGTCAAATCGGGAGTGAAATTCGTATGGGGGCTATATCTAAATCTGAACCGATTTTCTTCAAATTAAATAGCGTTCGTCCTTATCCCGAAAAACATTGATGTGCAAAGTTTCATTTGGTTCTGCCTACAATTGCGACCAGTATCGTGATTACAAGAATAGATGGACGGACGGACGGACGGACGGACAGACAGACAGACGGACATTGCTAAATCGACTCAGAAAGTGATTCTAAGACGATCGGTATAATTAACAATGGGTCTATCTCGTTTCCTTTTGGGTGTTACAAACAAATGCACAAAGACATAATACTCTCGTGGAGTGTATAAATACTCTTTATCCGTGTCTAACGTAATGCATAGTTTTGAATTCATATTCTGGGTGTTACAAACTGTCATTGTAGAAGATTTGTTTGAAACTTTCGCACTTATTGCTGAAAACGTCGCACAGTGGTTTAGAATCAAAATCCATCTGCCAAAATTCAATAATTTTTGCTCTAGTAGATATTTTTGAGTTCCGTAAAAAAACCAAAAGTTACCCCACAAAAACGGGGAACCCTTCAACCTTTCCAAATATGTATACATTTCGTTAAAGGCTTTTGAAGGAAAAAAGTTGTGTTGGTCCAAAATCAAACATTTCTTCAAAAAGGATATTTTTTACAATAATCACTACAACCAAACTATATTTGGCAAAAACATAGTTTTCGCGTCATAAAAAAGCTAAGAAACCACAATTTCAAATAAAACAAGTAAAAACGGTGTTATATAAAGGTATATAAATTTCGGCCGGGCCGAACTTTATATACCATGGATTGCATTTCACAGCTGTTGTCGGTTTTCGTAAAAGTGCAGTAATATTGCAGGAAAAAATAAATTTTTTAATATAGCCAAACCAAAACAAATACAAATATTGAAAAACTAATTTTATAAATGAATATAATAGTTTTATTTTTTCAAACCATTATTTATTTCAAATCCAAAAATAAATATTCTTATATTTATATATCCAAAAAAGCTTAAATACCATAAATATTGGTAGATAGTGGGTGCTACAGTTGGTTGTATTCTATTTTAATTCCAAAAGTACAAATTTTGAAAATCCATTATCAGACGTACATAGTGCAACATAACCTAACTTCATAATTCAACTAGTTTTTGCCGTAAAAGAAAAATTACGAATTTGGAAAAAAACTTTTTATTTTGCGTGTCTATGCAGTTAGAGGAATGTATACACCGAATTCCATGATTTCAGCTGCGCCCATTCGGTTGGTACCATTTTTACCCCCTTGACGTTTCTACGCAATTAGAATTTCATCATTCTAGCTGTAGTCGTTTAGTTGGTACTATTTTTATCCCTCTGTACCATTGTATCCCTTGAAAGTACGAATTTCGAAAAATCCGTTTATTTTCCGTTTCTCGCAGTCAGAGGAATGTATACTCCGAATTGCATGACTCTAGCTGCGGTCATTTGGTTGGTACTATTTGTATCCCCTTTTTTCCATTTTAACCCCAAAAAGTACGAATTTCGAAAAATCTGTTTATTTTAAGTGTCTACACAATCAGAGGAATGTATACACCGAATTTCATTAATCCAGGTGTAGCCGTTTGGTTGGTACCATTTTTATCCCACCGTACCCATTGTATCCCTTGAAAGTACGAATTTGGAAAAAAACCTTTTATTTTTCATGTCTACGTATTCAAAGGAATGTATACTCCGAATTTCATGACTCTAGCTGCGGTCATTTGATTGGTACTATTTTTATCCCCTTTTTTTCATTTTAACCCCTAAAAGTACGAATTTTGAAAAATCCGTGTATTTTACTTGTCTATGCAATCAGAGGAATGTATACACCGAATTTCATTATTCTAGTTACAGTCGTTTGGTTGGTACCATTTTTATCCCTATATTCCCATTTTAGCCCTTAAAAGTACGAATTTGGAAAAAATACTTTTATATTATGTATCTACTCAATTAGAGGAATGTACACACCGAATTTCATGTTTCTAGCTGTTGTCGTTTAATATGTACCATTATTATCCCTTTTTGCCCCATTTCACCCCCTACAAATAAGAATCACTTTATGGTAGTCAACTTTGGGCCGATTTCCGATTTAATGTTATTATCTCAAAATAATCCTTGGTTCTAATTTTGTTTTTTACAGAACTCAAAAATGTCTACTTGAACAAAAGTTATTGAATTTTGGCCGATGTATTTTGATTCTGAACCACTGTGCGTCGTGAAATTGATGATCTTCTTTTTACATTGAATCGTCTAGGGTCAAATCTAAAGTACTGTGGTCTTGGAAATATTGTCAAAGGCCGGCAACGCTATAAATCTCTATTTCGTGTAACCTTTAGAGTACCCCAGAGGAGAAAATCATTAAGTTCGTCAGTGTATAGTCTTTTGCCAATATTCTTTTCGTCTTATTGTCCTCACATAAATGTCAGGGTTCCAAAGAGTACTTTCGACTTCATAATCGTATTTTTTGGCCAATCTAATCACAAACTGCTATTTTGTATTTTGGCGATTTTTCACTAGAAAAATTATCCAATTTTTGGTAGTTAAATTACACATTTTTTCGGATGTTTAAACATTTTTATGGCTCTATTAAAAAAAATCAAAATTTGTTCCAAAAGCCCCCAAAAATAGGCCTTTAGACGTTATATTAATTCTGTGCAACCAAGTGAAAGAGTTCCTTCGTCGCCAGTCTTTGGCAAGGTAAAGTCTTCGTACGTTGCGGGGCTTTAATATATTTAAATTCTGACGTCATTTCTGACGATTTTTCGTAGTGCCACTGTCTGTCCATAAGTCCAACTAATCTTATAATCAAAGTAGGTATCGCAATTATTGCTCGATTATGAAAAAAATTGTCACAAGTTTCTTTTGCTGGTTGAAGTTGAAAAATATCACTTTCCATTTATTCTTCACGATATATTACAACTAGAAACATCTATAGTAAATTAGATCTTTTCGGTCCAGAAATCACATTTCTTAAGCGACTATTTTCTAGAAGTCTCTTGGTACAACCTAGAAACATGTGTACTAATAGTGGACCATGATTTGATATAGGATCATTTAAAATATTCCTCCCGATTGGACTTATTATTAATAAATAATTATTAATTTTATTAGTTAATACATTGAGTTTGACAATAGTACGATGGTTCCTTCTTTTCAAATCTGCAAATGTATGAAAAATCGGATTTGTAACCGTGTCTGGGAAAATACAGATTCCTGTTCTACTCGATAATACCAGAAAAATTATATCATCTCCCAGAGTTTTTGGACTGTCGCACAGTGCTATTAATCCACTGTTACAATGTGAAATTTGGAACTCTTACAATTATCTTTATTTTAACGTGTAAGCTGAATTCATCGAAAATTCGAATAAAAAATAAAAATTTGGAACAACATCATAGATCATAAATAGTTATGTTCAGCCCTTCGATGGAATGGTTGTTGTAAGCCGAATTTATGGACCCAACATAGAATATGTTGGGTCTTTTATCTTGCGATAATCAAAGTAGTTTGTAAAGTAAATCATTATGACTTCTTTGACAACGCCAAATATCAAATTAAGCCATGTACCCACATTCTACACATTGTATGGGTGATATATGATATAATCTGCACCGATTTACTTCAAATTAAATAGCGTTCGTCCTTATCGCAAGAAACTTCGTTGTACAAAGTTTCATGGGATTCTGACAACAACCGCCACCTGTACTTTGATTACAAGAATAGATGGACAGACAGACGGGCTAACAAACAGGCAGACATTTCTAAATCGACTCAAAAAGTGATTCTAAGTCGATCGGTCTATCTCGTTTCCTTTTAGGTGTTACAAACAAATGGACAAATAGAAACTAGCTTGAGGGAACATGGGGTCGAGCTAACAGCACAGTCGTACGAATACGTCATTCTTATATTCTTATATTGACATCCTTATAGAGTGAACAAATTGTTTGTCAGGCTCAGATTACTGGAAATGCAGTATATATTTTGTTTGGTTTAGATAAACGATGAAAAAAAATGAAAATAATATATTTATTTTTAGGTTTTTTCGTTTGTATGTTTTTGGTCTGTTATCAATATATGATTTGAACTGGGATATTGTCCCAGAATGCAAAATTATTTGCAAATGGCATGGTGACATTTATTGGTAGTCTGCAGCCAAGTAATAAATGTCACCATGCCATTTGTAAAAAAATTTGCATTCTATAAAATATAGATGCAGAATGGTCTTGAGCCAGGACAATATCCCAGTTCAAATCAAATATTGATTACAGACCAAAAAAATACAAACGAAAAAACTAAAACAAATGAGCGTTGGCATGGCAGAAGTATTGCTGGGTAACTATACCTGCATAAACACATACTTACATATGCAACTCAATGAGATGCTTGTAAGATGGCATGTGTACTTTATTACTTGGTGCGATTTTTTAAACGCAAATTCGGCAAGTGAGTTGTGCTTCTCGTTCGTTTGTGAGAATCATTTTCTTATAGAGGCCGGGTTTGATGTTGAAAAGTCGCTGCGAAGCCACTTGAAAAGACTTTTGACATGGTCGAAATCATGATCGTGTTAGTCTGCAGCCATGTAATAAATGTCACCATACCATTTGTAAATAAATTTGCATTCTATTAAATATAAATGCAAGGTGGCCTTGAGCCAGGACAATATCCTAATTTAAATCAAAAATATTTTTTTCAAATAGACTTAATTTTTTTTTCAAAATGTTCATGTTAGGACTGAGTCAATGTGCTTCTTTTTTATTAATTTGCCTTACATTTACACTACAAACATATGGATGATATATCACCAAGAAGATATTGCGGCAATATCTTCCATTTATCATTTTGATGAAATTCATCAAAATATTTTTTCTATCACCCTTGTATCATTTTGAAGAAATGTTGGCGATATTGATTTTGTTGTAAGTTTTCGTATGACTGTTTCGGAAATAATAAAAGAAAATATATGTTTCATTAGAAATCCGTGTTTCTTTTCATATTTTTATTGGTGCATTGCAAAATGGACTAGCACGCATAAGTAAAAGAGAGGTTACAAGTATAAGTTCTAAATGAAACCAGTAGCAAGTGATGCTTTTCATCAACTGGTAAGTGGATTATTGATGCAGATCATTTGGGTACAAAATTATATCAGACATTAAGATTTTTCTTTTTGCATTTCACAGAGGCAATATTTTAAAAATGAATTAGAGGAGTGCATGCAGTTGTGATAAGACACGCTCTCAAACAGCTTTTAACTGAACCAAGGAGAAGCCATCGACTCAAAATTATAAAATTTCTGCATTTAAAGGTATTTATGCGGAATTTTGAATAATATAGCTTGTAAAGGGTGATTTTTTAGCTATTATCTTTTTTGGCAACACTGGTTTAAACAGCTGACGCAAGTTTCGTGTTTTGTTTCACTGTCAAATATCTTCAGTTTGGTCTATAATTTAACCATGAATCGTCTTACAAACAACAACGCTTGCAAATTATTGAATTTTATTATCAAAATTAGATCCACTTTTTACCGAAAAATTGTGTTCAACGACGAAGCTCATTTTTGGCTCAATGGGTACGTAAATAGGCAGAATTGTCAATTTTGGAGTGAATATCAGCCAGAAGCATTGCAAGAGCTACCAATGCATCCAGAAAAAGTCACAGTTTGGTGCGGTTTATGGGCTGGTGGCATCATTGGACCGTACTTCTTCAAAGATGATGCGAATCGTAACGTAACTGTGAATGGTGAGTGCTATCGTGATCCAACTTTTTTTCCCCCAAAAAGCAAGAGCTTGACTTGCATGGCATGTGGTTTCAACAAGACGGTGCCACATGCAGCACAGCACGCGCAACAATGGATTTACTGAGAGGCGAGTTCGGCGAACATTTTATTTCACGTTCGGGATCGGTCAATTGGCCGCCTAGATCGTGCGATTTAAGGCCTTTATACTACTTTTTTGTGGGGCTATGTTAAAGCTCATGTCCATACAGACAAGCCCGCTTCAATTGACGCATTGGAAGACAACATTGAAGCATTTATGCGTGAGATACCGGCCGAAATTTTGGAAAGAGTATGCCAAAATTGGACTAAGCGGATGGACCATTTGAGGCGCAGTCAAGGTCAACATTTGCATGAAATAATCTTCAAACATTAAATTATATGGACCGTACTATCGATTCAAATAAAGATTTCATGCATTTTTTCTGAATTTTATGTGTTTATACACTCCACAAGAGTATTATGTCTTTGTGCATTTGTTTGTAACACCCAAAAGGAAGGGAGATAGACCCATTGTTAAGTATACCGATCGACTTAGAATCACTTTTTGAATCGATTTAGCAATGTCCGTCTGTCTGTCCATCTATTCTTGTAATCACGATTCAGGTCGCAATTACAGCCAGAACCAAACGAAACTTTGTACAACACAATTTTTTGGGATAAGGACGAACGCTATTTAATTTGAAGAAAATCGGTTCAGATTAAGATATAGCTCCCATACGAATTTCACTCCCGATTTGACTTTTTCTGCTGTAGAAACCACATATTTTAACAGATCTTCTTCAAAATTGCCAAAACATCTTATATTTCAACTAGAAACACCCATGGCAAAAATAGTTCAGATCGGTTCAGATTTATATATAGCTCCCATACAAATTTGACTCTCAATTTGAGTTTTTTCCGCTCCAGAAACCACAAATTTTATGAGATCTTCTTCAAATCTTGCAATTATCTTATATTTCAAGTAGAAACAGCTATGGTGAAAATATGCCAGATCGGTTGAGATTTATATATATCTCCCACACAAATTTCTCTCCCGATTTGACTTTTTCCACTCTATAAACCACATATTTTGATAGATCTTCTTCAAATCTAGCAAAATATCTTATATTTCAACTAGAAATACTCGTGGTGACAATGAGTCAGATCAGTTCAGATTTAGATATAGTCCCCATACGAATTTCACTCCCGATTTTACTCTTTTCACTCTAGATACGACATATTTTAACAGATTTTCTTTAAATTTGGCAAAATATCTTATATTTCTCCTAGAAACATCCAGGGTGAAAATGAGTCAGATCGGTTCAGAATTATATGTAGCTCCCATACAAATTTCACTCTCAATTTGAGTTTTTTCCGCTCTAGAAACCACAAATTTTATCAGATCTTCTTCAAATCTTGCAAAATATCTTATATTTCCAGTTGAAACACCCATGGAGAAAATAGGTCAGATCGGATCAGATTTATATATAGCTCTCACACAAATATCGCTCCCGATTTGACTTTTGCCTTTCTAGAAATCACATATTGTACCCGATTTACATTAAATTTGGCACAGCATTTTATAATCCAATTGGAAACACCTATGCAGAAATTGGATAAGATCGGTTCAGATTTAGATATAGCCCCCATACAAATATCGCTCCCGATTTGAATTTTGCCGCTCTGGAAATCACATATTTTACCCGATTTTCTTCAAATTTACTTTAAATTTCGCATAACACCTTATAAGCCAACTAGAAACACGTATGCAGAAAGTGGGTATGATCGGTTCAGATTTAGATATAGCCCCCATACAAATGTCGCTCCCGATTTTAATTTTGCCTCTCTAGAAACGACATATTGTACCCGATTTTCTTTAAATTTGGCAGAACATCTTATAATCCAACTAGAAACACGTATGCAGAAAGTGGGTAAGATCGGTTCAGATTTAGATATAGCCCCCATACAAATGTCGCTCCCGATTTTAATTTTGCCTCTCTAGAAACCATATGCCATGCCTGATTTTCTTTAAATTTTACAACATCTTATAATCCAACAAAAGCACCTTAGGTGAAAGTGGGTAAGATCGGTTCAGATTTAGATATAGCTCCAATACAAACGCCCTTTCCCATTTTTTGTCAAACACATACATTTACAGGATACAAAAATCCTTCCCGTTTTCTCTTTTTTACCGAATTGAATTGTATTCGGATAGAAAGTGGAGTGTATCATATAGTCGGCCCCACCCGACTTTAGCCTTTCCTTACTTGTTTTTTTTTAACTTTCCTTTAGCTTGTAAAAAATCACCCTTTATTATATGCATTTTATTTGTTTTCTTTTCAGGCATATGCTTTGGTTCTTTTCCAAACCCAATTGCAAAAACGTCTATTTGATTAACCAGAAACATGCGAAAGACCGAAATAATAAATAACATAAGGCGAAAACAGCAGTGAAGTCCATCTATTTAATTTCTAACTCTTAGTTGTTTTATGTTTACTTATCATTTATGAGGTTATTGTACTTCTTTATTCACCACTTTATGCAATTATTAATTTTGAAATATGAAAAACATAAAAATATGGAAAATTGCGTTTTTGTCTTCTATACCATTTTTATCTTCCAAGTGATATTATGGCGATATCATCCAGATTTCTTGCGGATGATAATCTGGCAATATCGCCGAATTATCATCCGGATGTATTGCTTTCGTATAGCCTTGGTGCATCGCCCTGGCCGCACAAACTTCTCCAAGTGAGGCAACTTCCACAATAAGAATATGATAGTTACCGCAATATTATTTTTCTTCTAGATGATACGATTTCGAATCATTTTCAGTGAAGTAGTAGTAGTAGTGAAACATACATTAGAACCAACACTCTTGAAATTATTATTTTCACTCTAGCTAGCATCTACAGTAGTTTAGAACCCAGTTTCAGCGGTTTCCCATGTTTTATAAAATCAAAATAAAACCCAAATCTCTTCTTTTCCTTCAATTTTGTTTATATACTTCTGTATAATCCCTGTAGTATTTTTCCAGCATCATTCTCTCCCAGAGAGTCTACCTGTAGAATGTTTTTTGTACCAATCTAACTTCGCACATGAAATATTGTATACTACAAACAACCTTAATATACACACTCAATTCTATATCAACCTGCATGTCCATCAATATCATTCAATTTAATTTTAGTCAAGAAATTTGTTTGCCCTCTCCCACAAAAAAATCATTCACAATAAACGTCTAGAATGGTTCTGTTCTAAGCTAAGCTACTACAAAGAAATTGATTAATTCGCCAATATTGACGTTAGAGGTCACTGCAACAGCAACAACTATACCGTAAAGGTATATTGAAATAGAAATTAACAATTCCAATGGTACGAGTACCACTCAAATTAATTCCAATTATATTCGGTTTACGAAATCTAGCAATTTCCAGAGAAACGCCGAAATAACAGACAACGAAAAAAATAAATTATTAATTAGTTACAAAGAATTGTTTACAAAAATCTCGGAGGCCGGACGGACAGACGGACGACCCAATAAACAAAATTAACAAATCAAGGTTGACGATGAAGACGTCAAAACCAAAACAAAACAAAAAAAAACAACACGAAGAAGAGCGCCAATAACTAACCATTCGAAAAATCCAACTAAAAAGAAGTCATTGAAGAAGTTAAGTCTGCCGTCTGTCGTGTGCTCCTCGGTCTGACGTCAATAAGTCTGTCCGGTTATTTCTGGTGAATTTCGTAAATGGAATTCCAAACTAAGGCGAGCAACGTGAATACCGCCGAAGAAACTTCCAGTCGGGTACAACTCCACGGAATCTTGAATGAATTCGATTGACGCGATATGGTCTGGCTGATTGAATAAATGAAGTGAATAAATTTCTGTTGTATTTTGTGACCGAAGACAACGACACGAGGCGTCGTACGCGATGCAGCAAATACCGCATTGGATGTGTCATGCGTAGCTGGCGTGTGCGGTGCGGTTCGGTTCGTTTCGGTGGTCTGCGGATTCAAATAAACGATGTGGAGACACGCGTTATTACGGCGTACTCAAAGTACAATCAGTTGTTGTTATCGAATGAAGAAGCACAGTGGTTTCAAACTAAAAAACGAGTAATTTCAAAATTGTTGAAAAATGTAATGGAGGTGTTTGTGGTTTTATAAATAGGGTTTCCTTATTCTAGAAACTTCGGAATTCCCAGAAAAGCGGGAGCGATTTTAACAATTCCCGGAAATCACGGCGAGAAATACAAGATATTTGTATGCCAGGCATATAAAGGGTGATTTTTTAGCTATTATCTTTTTGGCAACACTGGTTTAAACAGCTGACGCACGTTTCGTGTTTTGTTTCACTGTCAAACATCTTCAGTTTGGTCTATAATTTAACCATGAATCGTCTTAAAAACAAACAACGCTTGAAAATTATTGAATTTTATTATCAAAATGCGTGCTCTGTTAAGAGCATTTGCATGAAATGATCTTCAAACATTAAAATATATGGACCGTACTATCGATTCAAATAAAGATTTCATTCATTTTTCTGAATTTTATGTGCTTTATATAAGGTTACTTTCTATATATGTTTGTGTGCCACAAAATTTGAAATCAATTTTTGAAAGCTTTTTTCTCAACCAATTTTGCTCAAATTTTGCACACTTAATCATTTTCGATGACAATACAAGGAAATGGAAAAATTTGACCAATTGGACAAAGGGGCGTGGCACCTCCCATACAAAGTTAAAACCTATTATTGAATATTGTCAGTTCTACGACACCTAGAGTGCTGAAATTTTGTGTAAGTGCATCTAGCATCAATGTGCATAGCTGTGCCAAAAATGGGCGGTATTGGAAAAGTGGGCGTGGAACCTCCCATACGAAGTTAAAACCTATTATTGAATATTGTCAGTTCTATGACACCTAGAATGCTGAAATTTTGTGTAAGTGCATCTAGCATCAATTCGCATAGTTGTGCCAAAAATGGGCGGTATTGGAAAAGTTGGCGTGGCATCTCCCATACGAAGTTAAAACCTATTATTGAATATTGTCAGTTCTATGACACCTAGAGTGCTGAAATTTTGTGTAAGTGCATATACCATCAATGTGCATAGTTGTGCCAAAAAGGGGCGGTATTGGAAAAGTGGGCGTGGCACCTCCCATACGAAGTTAAAACCTATTATCGAATATTGTCAGTTCTATGACACATAGAGTGCTGTAATTTTGTGTAAGTGCATCTAGCATCAATGTGCATAGTTGTGCCAAAAATGGGCGGTAATGGAAAAGTGGGCGTGGAACCTCCCATATGAAGTTAAAACCTATTATTGAATATTGTCAGTTCTATGACACCTAGAGTGCTGAAATTTTGTGTAAGTGCATCTAGCATCAATTCGCATAGTTCTGCCAAAAATGGGCGGTATTGGAATAGTGGGCGTACCACCTCCCATACGAAGTTAAAACATATTATCGAATAGTGTCAGTTCTAGGACACGTATAGTGCTCAAATTTTGTGTAAGTGCATCTAGCATCCATGTGCGTAGTTGCGCCTAAAATGGGCGGTAATGCAAAAGTGGGCGTGGCACCTCCCATATGAAGTTAAAACCAAAATTACACCTACTGTAATTTTGTGTAAGTGCATCTAGCATTAATGTGCGTAGTTGTGACAAAAATGGGCGGTAATGGAAATGTGGGCGTGGCACCTCCCATACGAAGTTAAAACCCATTTTCGAATATATGCCGTCCTATGGCAGATAAAAAACTGAAATTTTGTGTAAGTGCATCTACCATCAATGTGCGTAGTTCTGCCAAAAATGGGCGGTATTGGAATACGAAGTTAAAACATATTATCGAATAGTGTCAGTTCTATGACACGTATAGTGCTCAAATTTTGTGTAAGTGCATCTAGCATCAATGTGCGTAGTTGCGCCTAAAATGGGCGGTAATGCAAAAGTGTGCGTGACACCTCCCATATGAAGATAAAACCAAAATTACACCTACTGTAATTTTGTGTAAGTGCATCTAGCATAAACCTGCGTAGTTGTGCCAGAAATGGACGGTATTGGGAAAGTGGGCGTGGGACCTCACATACGAAGTTAAAACATATAATCGAATATGGTCAGTAGGTGTCATAGACCTAGAGTGCTGAAATTTTGTGCGAGTTGATCCAGTGTAAATAGTTGTGCAAAGATGGGCGGAAAGTGGACGTGACACTTCCCATCTGAAATTAAAACCGGTTTTAGAGTATTTCGACACCGAGATGGGCGGAAAGTGGCCGTGACCCTTCCCATACGAAATTAAAACCAGTTTTTTAAGTATATTCTACAACGATCTTCCTATATTGTTGTGTGTGTTTATTTAGTTGTAACCTGCTTAGACAATATGCAAATGGGCGGGATTTGAAAGGCGCATTTTTGATTCGAACTTTGTAAAATTACACGTTTTCTGTGGATTTTCTTAGCACAACAGTAAAGAAAGGTTATAAAAAAATATTCATTCGCCAACAGCCAACTTAAGTCAAGAAAACGGAAATTATATTAATTTATTTAGTTGTAACCTGCTTAGACAATATGCAAATGGGCGGGATTTGAAAGACGCATTTTTGATTCGAATTTTGTAAAATTACACGTTTTCTGTGGATTTTCTTAGCACAACAGTAAAGAAAGGTTATAAAAAAAATATTCATTCGCCAACAGCCAACTTAAGTCAAGAAAACGGAAATTATATTAATTTTTTTCCATGCTTTATATAAAGTTACTTTCTATATATGTTTGTGTGCCACAAAATTTGAAATCAATTTTTGAAAGCTTTTTTCTCAACCAATTTTGCTCAAATTTTGCACACTTAATCATTTTCGATGACAATACAAGGAAATGGAAAAATTTGACCAATTGGACAAAGGGGCGTGGTACCTCCCATACAAACCACAAATTAAAAATCTATTATTTCTGCTCCTGATAACGGTATTTAAACAAAATTTGGTACGTCGGTTTGGTGTGCATGTTGTAAGTGCTGCTGCAAATATGGGCGGGATTGTACAAAGGGGCGTGGTACCTCCCATACAAACCACAAATTAAAAATCTATTATTTCTGCTCCTGATAACGGTATTTGAACAAAATTTGGTACGTCGGTTTGGTGTGGATTTTTTAAGTGCTGCTGCAAATATGGGCGGGATTGTACAAAGGGGCGTGGTACCTCCCATACAAACCACAAATTAAAAATCTATTATTTCTGCTCCTGATAACGCAGTAATTTTTCCTTCTACAAAAGATAACTAAAAAAGAATTTCTAGGCCCAATAGAATTCTGCTTGCATAAAGCATGGATTTGAAAAAAAATTTTTTTTTTGATTTAGTAGTTTAACTTTCCTATAGCTTTTAAAAAATCACCCTTTATTAATTTTTCATCATTTTTATACTCTCAGCCTTAGGATATTAATTTTGTCATTCCGTTCGCAACACTTTAAAATATTCAAAGGATACCCCGTAAAATGTAAACGTAAATTAGGTGGATTTTTCTAAAATCGTACTTTTAAGGAATACAAAAGGGATAGAATTGGTACCAACCAAATAGCTGAAGTTGGAATCATGTAAATCGGTGTATACGTTCATCTTACTGTGTGTGAGCTAAACATAAAAGAATTTTGCGAAATACGTACTTTAAAGCGAAAATGCGACGAAAGGGATAAAAATGGTGACAACCAAATGGCTGAAGTTAGAATAGTGAAATTCGGACTATGCATCGCTCTCACTGCGTAGACGCGACTATTAAAGAGAGACCGATATTCGTAGTGTTAGGATCAAAGTGAGTAAACGTGCTATCAAGCAAACTTATGAAATTCAGTGTTTAGACTCATCTGACTGCGTAGACGCTCAAAATAAAGGATTTTTCAAAATTAGTACCTTTAAAGTAGCTGTAGCTAGAATCATAAAATTGGGTGTGTACTTTGGCGATTATTAAAAAATTAATTTAATCAAAAAAAAAAAAAAAACATTTTTTTCTTGACAATAAAAAAATAATATATTTAATTTATATAAACTAATGCACACGAATTTAAAGTATTTTCCAAAAAAATAAAATTTTTCACATATTTTTTTTTAATTCTACACAGTGATGATATTTACCTTTAAGTGTAATTTGTGAAGTATTTATGTAAACTTTTAATAGCAATTAAATACAATTATAAACAAGTAAAAATGGCACTAAGTTCGGCAGGGCCGAACTTTATATACCCTCCATCATGGATGGCATTCCACAGAGGATGTCGATTTTCGCAGAAGTGCAGTAATACTACAGGAAAATATAATTTTTTTAATAGTTAGGTAGATAGTGGGTGCTACAGTTGGTTGTAATTCCATTCTATTTTAATTCCAAAAGTACAATTTTTTGAAAATCCATTATCAGACTGTACGTCTGTTGCAAAATAACCTAACTTCATGATTCAAACAATTTTTACCGTAAAAGAAAAAGTACTAATTTGGAAAAAAACTTTTTATTTTGCGTGTCTATGCATTCAGAGGAATGTATACACCGAATTTCATGATTCCAGCTGCGCCCATTTGGTTGGTACCATTTTTACCCCCTTGACGTTTCTACGCAATTAGAATTGTTGTAGTCTAGTTGTAGTCGTTTAGTTGGTACTATTTTTATCCCTCCGTACCCATTGTATCCCTCGAAAGTTCGAATTTGAAAAAAAACTTTTATTTTTCATGTCTACGCAGTCAGACTAAGAATTGCATGACTCTAGCTGCGGTCATTTGGTTGGTACTATTTGTATCCCCTTTTTCCATTTTAACCCCAAAAAGTACGAATTTCGAAAAATTCGTCTATTTTCCGTGCCTACGCAGTCCAGTGGAATGTATACTCCGAATTTCATTACTCTAGCTGCGGTCATTTGATTGGTACTTTTTTATCCCCTTTTTTCATTTTAACCCCAAAAAAGTACGAAATTTGAAAAATTCGTGTATTTTACTTGTCTATGCAATCAGAGGAATGTATACACCGAATTTCATTATTCTAGGTACAGCCGTTTGGTTGGTACCATTTTTATCCCTCTGTACCCATTGTATCCCTTGAAAGGACGAATTTGGAAAAAACCTTTTATTTTTCATGTATACGTAGTCAAAGGAATGTATACTCCGAATTTCATGACTCTAGCTGCGGTCATTTGATTGGTGCTATTTTTATCCCCTTTTCCTATTTTAACTCCAAAAAGTACGAATTTTGAAAAATAAGTTTATTTTCCGTGTCTACACACTCAGAGGAATGTATAATCCGAATTTCATGACTCTAGCTGCGGTCATTTGATTGGTACTATTTTTATCCCCTTTTTTCATTTTAACCCCAAACAGTACGAATTTTGAAAAATCCGTGTATTTTACTTGTCTATGCAATCAGAGGAATGTATACACCGAATTTCATTATTCTAGGTACAACCGTTTGGTTGGTACCATTTTTATCCCTCTATTCCCATTTTACCCCTTAAAAGTACGAATTTGGAAAAAATACATTTATATTATGTATCTACCCTATTAGAGGATGGTACACACCGAATCTCTTGTTTCTAGCTGTTGTCGTTTAATATGTACCATTTTTATCCCTTTTTTGTCCCATTTCACCCCCAACAAATAAGAATCACTTTTTTCATTTTAACCCCAAACAGTACGAATTTTGAAAAATCCGTGTATTTTACTTGTCTATGCAATCAGAGGAATGTATACACCGAATTTCATTATTCTAGGTACAACCGTTTGGTTGGTACCATTTTTATCCCTCTATTCCCATTTTACCCCTTAAAAGTACGAATTTGGAAAAAATACTTTTATATTATGTATCTACCCTATTAGAGGATGGTACACACCGAATCTCTTGTTTCTAGCTGTTGTCGTTTAATATGTACCATTTTTATCCCTTTTTTGTCCCATTTCACCCCCAACAAATAAGAATCACTTTATGGTGCACGTTTTTGCTATAAGGGGAATGTGCATACCAAATATCAAGCAAATATAAACAGACATATTCAAAAAACATGCTTAAATACGCTAAAATATTAGGGATTATTATGGGTATTTTTAGTCCTTGTGAGGGAAAATTTTTTCCCTTTGGGCCGATTTCGCCCCGTTTCAATCCCAACCGATCTACGACTATAAGACGCATTTGTTCTAGTTCCTTTCGTTTAGACGATAGCGGACGGGCGTACATGGCTAGATCGTCTTAGAATTTTATGACGATCAAGAATATATATACTTTATAGGGTTTCAGGTCAATATTTCAAGGTGTTACAAACGGAATGACAAAGTTAGTATACCCGCATCCTGGAAGTGGAGGGTATAAAAAATAAATATACTATTATTCTAATTTTTTATTGTCAAGACAGTATATTGTTTTGAATTAAATTTATTTTCGTAAATCCACAAGAAAATACCTTTCAAAGTATCTTCGCGCTTCAGAATATCTTAACTATGTCAGAAGTTATGGAATTTAGAAAACAGCAGCCTCTTTTGCAGAAAATCAGACATATATAGTAAAGAGTGTTTTTTATTGGGGTATAGAACTTTAAGTTGGCATCACTTTTTTAACTGGCGGCCATTTTGTCAGCTGTCAAGTGATTAATATTTAGTTTGGTTTGCCATTTCATCATGAACAGGTTGACAAAAGAACAACGCTTGCAAATCGTGCAAATTTATTTCGAAAGTAATGGTTCAGTTCGCGAAGTTCACCATTTTATGGTCGACATAATCGTCCATCAGATCAATTAATTCGGTTAACCATGGATCGTTTTCGCACTACGTTTACTCTATGTGATAATACGCATCCGCAGAGACGTCGAACAGTGCGCACCGAAGAAACAATTGCCGCTGTAGAGCAAAGTGTTGAAGAGGACCCGAATGAATCGATTCGCCACCGTGCACAGCAATTGGAGCTGCACAGCAATTGGAGAAAGTGGTTGAAAATTGGACCTGTAGAATTGGCTATATTCGAGCCAACCGCGGCGGCCACATGCCCGAAATCATATTTAAACATTAATGGCATAAAATTATCCTTCCAATAAAGCCAAATTGATGGACATTAAAACGATTTTCTTGTGTTTTATTTCAATTCGAAGAATAAAAAACACCCCATAGAAACATCTTTGTTGAAAATTGATTAAATCGGTTCAGATTTAGATATAGCCCCCATACAAATGTCGCTCCCGATTTGACTTTTTCCGCTCTAGAAACCACATATTGTATCAGATTGTCTTCAGATTTTGCAAAACATCTTATATTTAAACTAGGAACATCTATGGTGAAAATAGGTCAAATCGGTTCAGATTTAGATATAGCCCCCATATAAATGTCGCTCCCGATTTGACTTTTTCCGCTTTAAATGTCACATATTGTACTCGATTATCTTTAAATTTGGCACAACATCTTATAATGTTACTAGAAACACCTATGCTGAAATTGGGTAAGATCGGTTCAGATTTAGATATAGCCCCCATACAAATGTCGCTCCCGATTTGACTTTTGCCGCTTTAGAAATCACATATTGTACTCGATTTTCTTTCAGATTTAGATTTCAGATTTCAGATTTAGATATAGCCCCCATACAAATGCCACTCCCGATTTGACATTTTCCCCTGTAGAATCGACATATTGTACCCGATTTTCTTTAAATTGTTTCGAATTAAATTGTAATAGGATAGAAAGTGGAGTGTATCATAGAGTCGGCCCTGCCCGACTTTAGCCTTTCCTTACTTGTTTATAATTTTTGTTATGCACCCAACTGCACCCAAAGACGCCCCTAGCTGGGTTAAATGTAAGGCCGACCTTCATTAGTTTTCCTATCCCATATTTTTTTCCGAACATACTTATCACCACTCCTTAATGGGGTTCCCACATAATAACTAATTTTTATAAAATTTGTTCTCACCGCTCTAACTTCCCCAAGGAGGCCCTTAGTGGAGTCCAACGTGTGACCAACCCCCAATATTTTTTCAGTCGCAATATTTTCTCAAAACATACCTACTCTCTACCCTTATTTTTATTTTTTATAAAGGCAAGGCCTAAAACTGACCCGAGTCAACTTTAGAGAAGTGACATGTAATTAATGTTAATTACTTTTCCCCAACATTTTCCCTAATTATACCTGACCCTATGCCCACTCCTTAATGAGACCCACTTTTTAATGGGTGAAGGAGGCCCCTAAAGGAACCGCATTGTGATCTGTGTGGAGGATATATCAAAATCTGAACCGATCTCCAAATTCAATAGCAATCGTTCCTGGCTCAAACAAAACATTTCTGCCAAATTTGACGGCGATCTGACTACAATTGGTGCTAGACTTTTGTCTTAAACTCAGTGAAATTTTTCATAAAAAAGTCGCCAAAGAAACACTTCATAAAATGTATGAAACATGTTTCATAAAGCACAAATCAATGAAAAGTGTCATAGAATTTATGAAACATTTCTTAAAAACTATGAAATGCGGTACTTCATTCGATGAACTTGTGGCATACAAGTTCATTATAATATGATTTATGTACATTTTCATAGATTTTATGAAGAAACTTCATTAATTTTATGAAAAGTTTCATAAATTGTACTGAAGTCTCCAATATAAATAAAAACACACAAAAAGGTCTGACTTGTTGACTAACCAATCAACACACACCACCATTGCGAGAGTCTTTGCAATAAGTATGTCTTTGACCAAAACCAGTGTAAAAACTTATGTCAGAGTTGACAGAGTACAAATGAGAATTGCTAGCATTCAAGCGAAAAAGTCGACACACTAAAGATGTAGTTGTATGTTATGAAACATTTCATAAAAACTATGATATCCTTCATTATATTTATGAAGACATTTCATAACACAAATAATTTATTGGTTATGACACATTTCATAATATTTAAGAATTGTTTCTTTAATATTATGAAATCTTTCTTTGATCTTATGAAACTAAGTTTCACTAACTTAACAATTTTGCTTTATGAAATATGAAATATTTATGAAAACATTTTATGAAACATTTCATTTTATTTATGAATTTTTCATACATATTATGAAAAAATTCAGTAAATTTATGAAAAACCTTTTATGAAATCGCTTCATAAATATTATGAAGGAAAATTCTTTCAGTGAATTGGCGATGCTAAATCGATTTGAATCCTTCTGATTTGGTTCCTAAAATTGCAACGACATTTGAACACATCCTGGTTTTGTAACACTGTGCGTTGTTGTTATAAGATTTCTCATTAAAATTAATAAATATTCTTCATGCATATACCAATGTACGCCCGCTCTTGGCATGCCTTTGGCCTGGTCTAGAAATCCAGTTGTAAGGCTTAAAAGGTATGGCTGCTCAAAAAAAAAAGAAACACATCAACGCAATTCATATCCCCTGTCAGCGTCATGCATATCAACTTCAACACCAGCACGACCATCATTATCATCATCGCCATCGCCATCATCATCAGCAGCATCGCCGGCTTCATCATTGTCATGGAGCTGCCAGCAAACGGAAGAAAGAAAGAAAAAAACATCAACAACAATCTGGTCAAGGACATTTGAAGCGACGTAAACAAAAAGAAACACTTTCTCCGGCTCGTGTAGACGGAACAACAAAAACAACAGCAACAACAACTGAATATATTTCATTGGTGTTTTATAAAGTTTCATATATGGTTTCATTGCACAATCGCACAATCAAACTTTACCTGGAATTTTCGTTATTATTGCTGCTGCGGGGGAATTGAATTAAACATTCTGTGCGTGAAAAAGTCTACCTGATTTTTTATGTTTGATGTCCTACACCCTACGCAATACGGAGTGAGGGCAGTAGGTTCTTAGAAGAGGAAGATACAAAAAATGAACTAATATAAATGAATTTCCTGTGTCCCGTCTAGGTCACAGTGGAACTATAAATGAGGTTTTTGAATGATTTACGTTTAAATCGATTTTAAAGGATTTTATTAAAAATGTTAAAATTTCGAAATTTCTATTAAATAAATGTCACCATACCATTTGTAAATAAATTTGCATTCTATTAAATATAGATGCAAAATGGTCGTGAGCCAGGTCAATATCCCAGTTCAAATTAATTTCGAAAACTTTCGATTTTCGTGACCCAGCCTACATATCTCAGACTATGACCAATCCAATATTACAACACTTTTTGACCACAGAAATTCTACCGAATTAAATAGGTATACATATGGATTCGTACGCACATACATACATTTAACGCGGCACGTTTCGATTTTTTTGTTATTTTTCGATGTAAATAAAATGTAAACAATTCTGTGAATCACCAAAAAATCGAATAAATTTTAATTAATGCGATATTGTAAACAAACAAACCCCCACCACGCCGCTATCATCAAAATACAAAAAAAAAAAAAACAAGATTATCACAAAAATTATCTAAGGTCAGTAACAATTGGAATTGAGTCGAATGAACGCTTCGATAGATTTTGAAATCGCAAAACAAACAAATCACGTTTTCAACCCAAGCTTGGGGCACCAAACAAAAAATGTCAAAACAATCGAAGCCCTGCACACGCAAAAATTAATGATTTAAACAGCTCACATACACAAACAAACAAATGAATTGGATTGTGAATTTATTTGTAAAATCCGAAAAAATATTTAATTCGATAATTAATTATGCAATGGCACGACTAACTACCAGGACAGACAGGTGGGGAAACGAATTCGGCGATGCACAATGATTTATGTTGATATGCATTTCTAGGCAGGTCCTGGTGGATCCATAAGTAAATAAATGTGTAACAAAAATAGTATATGTAAATGCCCACACACCCATGTATGTGGTGATACTCTGTCAAAACTGGCCAACTCCATTTCAAATATTTGGAGTTGAAGACCATCTGATAATTTGAACGCATTCCATAAACGTCATTACACCGTATTTTGTATATAGACCTGTGTCTTAAGGTTTATAAAGTTCAGTTAACACAAGAACTCAATCCGGCCGATCATCAATAATGTCGTGTCTTTGCTGATTTTTTTCACTGAACCAACACTCAGGGGATGACCCCTATAAATGCAGTGCATTGCGTTGGCGGAAGGAAGATCAGGTATTGGAAGGAGGAAAGAGTGAGTAGTGTCTGTTGACATTTGTTTTGAAACTCTGATTGTCGTAATTGGAGGGAAAGGTATTTGCCGAAAGTCGATTCCACATACGGATAGTACGGATAATGTGTAGTGCGGCCGGTTGTCCAATAGACAACAAATGGGTGCGCGTTTCTGAAGAGTCGCGTATCTCTACCGAACGTTCTCACGGGCGTTATAAGATCACGAATCTCCGAAGAACAAACACCATGAAAGTATCGATAGAACAATGACACACAACCAACATTACGACGGTGTTCAAGGGAGACAATAGAATTGGATATCCTACCGTCGCCTATCAACACCATCGCCCTCCTCTGGACACGGTCAAGTAGCTCCAGTGATGATGCTGGAGCACCCGACCATATATTAGAGTTGTATTCCATCTTAGGTCTGAAGTACGTAATGTAGATATTGAGAAGATCGGAGGGAGTGAAGAATTTCCTACACCGCTTTAAAAAGCCAAGACACTTGAATGCTTCTTTCGACACATCAAATACATGTTTTGTCCAACGAACATCACGTTGTATTTTCATGCCAAGAACATCGAGAGCATCTGATTGCTCAATATCTACACCGTTCATTAAAATCGACGACACCGTTGGATCAGCGAATCTCTTGTGAGGCAACAAGGAGCACTGGGCCTTACGTGCATTAAAATCTACTCTATTCACTCGACCCCATTCAGAAATGGCCAGCAAATCCTGGCTAAGTGTCTCATCCATCAATCGCCTTTTATCCTCAATTTCTGGACGACTTGGTCTATAATCGAATGAATATGAATGACAGAGGTTGCTGTCATCCGCGAATGAGTATATTGGATTCAAAGTCCGATCCAAGAGGTCGTCGATGAAAATAAGAAAAAGAGAGGGGGAAAGGACAGAGCCATGTTGTACTCCTGCGGTTAACCTATGCTCATCGTATGAGAACCCATCTACAACAACACGTATAGTGCGATCTCTGAGGAAGCTCGATATAAATCCCGAGAAATCACTACCAACACCAAAAGCCATAAGCTTTGATATGAGTGCGCCGTGACAAACTCTATCAAAGGCCTTGGAGATATCTAGAGCAACGACCTTACTCTCACCAAGCTTGTGAATATATCGATTCCACTTTTCGGATAGCAGTGCCATCAGGTCTCCCGTAGATCGATTCCTACGGAAGCCATACTGTCGATCATTATGCAAGTCATTAGTTTCTATATACCTCACAAGATGGTAGCTAACCATACTCTCCATAACATTCGAAAGCGCTGAGCAAATCGCGATCGGTCGATCCGAAATTCCATCGAAAAATCATCTTGATTGATGAGGCTCATTTCCACCTCGGTGGCTACGTCAAGAAGCAAAATTTCCGCATCGGGGGCTCGGAAAACCCAAGAGTTATTGTTGAGAAGCCTCTCCATCCTCATCGTGTGACTGTTTGGTGCGGTTTATAGATGGCACTACGTTCCACACAAGCAACGAAACCATTGCTCTTTTACGGGAAAAGTTTACGGACCGTGTTATCTCTAAAAGTAGTGATCACCATGGGCCACCGTGATCTTGTGATTTAACACCTTGCGACTTCTTCCTTTGGGGCCACGTGAAAGATAAGGTCTACGCCAACAGCCCAGCGTCGATACAAGACCTCAAAGATGGAATTCGTGAGGCTATTGAGGACATAGGACAGCCACTTTGCGATTTGGTTATGGAAAATTTCATGAAAAGGATATGGTCCTGTAAGCGTGGTCATGGTGGCCATTTGGCTGATGTTGGTTTTCATTATTAACGGCATACCTTCCTATTTATTATGAAATAAAAATCCGATCATTTATCTCAAAAAATTTCATTTTGCTTTGAATACCAAAATAACACCTCTTGTTGGAAAACCCTGTATAAGTGTAAGCATGTGTAAGTGGAATCATGCAAGCTCTCAGTAAATATCGTCTTACACAAACGCGTAATGTAAAGGCTGTTATGACCCTTATGTTGAGGTTATTTAATTAAAAAAAATTATCTACCATTATTTACGAAGTTTTTGCTTAAATTGGTTAAAGACAACATGTACTTCTACAAGAATTTTCTTCAACCTTTATTTATTCGTTCAGTTGTCACCTATTAATTACTTTGATAAGCCTTTTTCGCTATATAAACAAACATTAAAAGAATCATGGCTTCTTTTTTATTATTTTACATCAACAATGAGTGTATTAATTTCTACATTAACCCATAGATCTTTTACACAAAGACATTTTTCTTCGTAAGAGTGTTAGAAATTAAAATAACTTTTACGATTTGTGTGTTTTTTTCGATCCATAAAAAAATAAACACATAATTTTTTCTCAATTTTTGTGTGGATTTTGTGTGGACTGTGAAATTAAAATTTGCAACATTTGTATCATAAGTACCTTTAACTGAACATATAAGCGTTTGATATCGGACTTATATCTTGATAATGAGAGTACAAATATTAATGGTTCCTACGGCGACAAATTTTTGTAAAATTTATTCATCAACAATTTTAAATATAATTTTCGAGATGACACAATTTTTGTTGCATATAATAATCGGTCAATAGGGTATATATTTTAGAAATTGACTACTTTTCTTCTTTTCGATTGGAAAGAAAAGTAAAATTAGTATAATTTAAGGTAATTTATAATAATAAGTTCACTAGAACTCCCTATTCTGTGAGGTTCGGAAAAAATACATGATGTGGTTGCGAGTGGAAGCTTATAGGTGTGGGTGAAAAGGGATAAAAATACATAAAAAGCCCCAACATTTCCTCGGATTCGACCCAGGAGGGGTTAAATATAAAACAGATCCCCAATATATTTCCAACACTACATTTCCTCAGAACATTCCTAACCGCTATCTTCAACCCTACAAGTGGTTCTCATACCAAGAAATAATCGAGCTAGACCCACCAGCTGAATCGATTTAACGATGACTGTCTGTCCGTCATCTGCTGTCCGTCCATCCGATTGTCGTGAAATTTGGCAGAATTTTTTTTTTTGAATTGAATTTGGAAACAATCGGTTGAGATTTAGATATAGCCTCTTTACAAATATCCCTATAATTTACTCTATTACTACTCCAGAATGTACAATCTACATGGAATCAATATAAAATCGTGTGTATCGTGTTATATTTGAGCTAGTAACAGTGAACGGAAATGTGGACCACATGGGCTATGTGGTACATACAAATGTACCTCCGATTTACACTATTACTGCTCTAAAATGCACATTTTACGTCGGATCTTGATCAAATTTCCCACGCCATGTTATATTTAAACTAGAAACACCTACTATGGATGTCAACTATATGGGTCCATGTTTTGGTATAGCCCTCGTAAACTGTACCCCAATCTACTCTATTATCGCTCTAAAATGCACATCTTACATGATATCTTGATAAAATATTATATTTCAACTAAAAATTCCTACCGTGTATGTGATTTATAAGGGTCTATTTTTATTATTTTGCAGACCATCAAATAAGAATACATACTTTGAAAGTGATTTATAACGAACCAGTTTTTAATGTAGCGCCCTTACAAATGGGCCCCCATTTTTACTACTCTAGAATCAATAGTTTACAACAGAAGTTTATACAATTTTGCGGAACGTGTTATAAGGACGATCAGTATTGAATTTGGAGGAAATCGGTTCAGATTTAGATATAGCCTCTATACAAATGTCCCTATAATTTACTCTATTACTACTCTCGAATGTACAATTTACATGGGATCAATATAACATTTTCAGGATCGTGTTATATTTGAGCTAGTAACAATAAACGGAACGGAAGCAGCTACTATGAAGATCAAATACATGGGTCCATATTTTGGTATAACCCCCATACCGCTCTAGAAACTACATCTTACATCGGATCTGGATCAAATTTTGCAAATCATTTTATACCAACCGTGATTGAGAAACAGGCCCAAGTATTGCGATAGGCTCCTACAAATTTCCGTCCGATTTATCCAATTACCGATGTAAAATCTGCATTTATCATTGGAATACCTGCCGGAAATTTTGATCATGTGGGTCCATGTTTTCAAATACAACTGTCCCAGCAATTTTCATTAAAACATTCATATTACCATGGACCATATAAGTGGACAATTACGCAAATATTTTGTCACCGCTCACATGCACCTTCCGACTTGTTGATAACACTCTGTGTTCATGCGAACACAGAATGTTTGCTGGGTGGCATCCTTTCTCTCCTAGCGTCTATCTCCATGTCCATGCAATTGTAAGATCGACTTGGCTCTCCCCCTTCTCTCTATGTGTGCTTAGTTCAGTTGTCAACCTAACGCTAAAAGAGCAGGCAGTGCGATCTACATACCCATCACGGGAACAACATAAAACATCAACACACGTCAACAGCAGCCATAAAAAGTTCCACGAACAATCCATACCCAACATATAAGTGGATACGAATGAGAACAACCTTTACCCAACCTACATAGTGATCCTCACAACACACATTATATACTACAGTGAAACATACCTACTTAAACTAAAGTTTACTTGTAATGTAACTCAACAAATGAATTATTAAATCACACAACATAAGTTCAATACATATTAAACACAACACTTGCATTGTAATTATAACGTTCACCGAAAATACACAGTGTTATTATTCTATGAGGGAAAGGTAAATGAGACAACCCCATCTACACCCTCTAACGCGTCTAAACACTCTGGATTTAACTTATTACAGCTAACTAAAATAATTGTTATATTTTTCACTAGGCGCAGCTACAAAGAGATGGTATGACACCGATTTTGTTTGTATATGAGCCCATCATATGTGTGAGTAACATAATGGAAAAGATTTTCATCAATTTCGTTAAATTTGACTAAAGATTAATTTATGGTATACTGTATAATTTATATGAACTACGTAATCAAAACATTGTATATATGCAGGGAGTTGTGTAGGGTATCATATAGACGACTTCGTCCAACTTTAGCCTTTCCATACTTGTTTTTATACACTCCACGAGAGTAGTATGTATTTGTGCATTTTTTTGTAACACCCAAAAGGAAGCGAGATAGACCCATTGTTAATTATACCGATTGACTTAGAATCACTTTTTGAATCGATTTAATAAAACCATATGTGATCGGACTTATATATATAAAATGAGAACACACCTTCAATGCAAATTGGAATTTTATGAAAAAATTTTAAAAAGGAAATTCTGTATATAAAAAATGTTGGAGCGCCCCGGTAGTCGAGTTGGTAGCGTGCTCGGCAGTCAGCGTGGTGGTTGTGGGTTCAATTCCCACCAGAGGCTCTGGTCTGTCGCTGCAATAACTAGCTACAATGGTCTTAGTCACCCCTGCTCAATCCCTGTACCCAAAATTAGAATATAAATTATATTATATATTAAATTACACAGTGCAACACGAAAAAAAATAACCATATACGGACACCGCTACATGATAAAAACCAAAAAAAAAGACCCGTGTTTTTTTTTCCCAGAAGTCATGCACTTTTTTTATGGGCCCCCAGAGATTTGAGGCCTCGGTGTAATTTTTGGAAAAAAAGTGATCATATTCTCAGGCTCATATCTTGCAAACCGTTCGGAATTTTGATTTACTCTTTGAGGCAAAGTTCTAGCTCTTGTCATAAAGAACAAAAATTGTGAACATATAAAATCAAAAAAACTTCATCTTCAAGGTCAAAATCGCAAAAAACTTAAAAAAATTCGATTTTTTTAACCTTTTTTCCCCTGTTCAGGTCCATAGGTAGCAAACCGTTGAAAATTCAGGGAAACAATCAACTACAAAAATGTACCTAAGATCTCAATAAACAACTTTCTAGAACATATGAACTTCCTAGGAATTATTCTTAACACCGTTTAGGTAGCGCTTAGGTAGCCGCAAAAGTGAAAAATTGTTTATTCCAGTATTTCTTACCCACACGACATCATCGATGCCATTCAACAAACAACAACAAAGTCGTCGGTCATTTTCATTTTGACGATTTTATTAAACAACTCCCTACCGAATCCGATGAGCAAGGAGAACGGTTTCACCAAACCACAATGCCCATGGAAAAACGGTACAAAGGCAAAAAACTCGACGCATTGCTTGCAGAGGTAATATCAATTTTATTGATCATTGTTTTGCATTCCTTTTTTGATTTCTTTTCTAATTCATTTCAGGTATGTTGGTGGAGTCACAAGATCACCCTGTATGATGTTAATGAAGTATATGAAGAAGAAAAAACTGATGGTGGAGGACAGTCTGGAAGCAACGTGCCTCTGCACACCATAAGTTCTGAATCAGAGTCAGATTCGGACGATTCGGAGGACGATTTGGATCCACAACTTAAGAGAGTGCGATATGCAAGTCCAGGGCCATCAACATTATAAACATAATACGAATATTTTTTTATTATTTTTGTATTAGATAGCATAGTATGTCAATGTTGAAGTAAAGAAAAAACAAATGAAATTAAACAATTTTTGGGAAATTTTTCAATTTTGCGGCTACCTAAGCGCTACCTAAACGGTGTTAAGAATAATTCCTAGGAAGTTCATATGTTCTAGAAAGTTGTTTATTGAGATCTTAGGTACATTTTTGTAGTTGATTGTTTCCCTGAATTTTCAGCGGTTTGCTACCTATGGACCTGAACAGGGGAAAAAAGGTTAAAAAAAATCGAATTTTTTTAAGTTTTTTGCGATTTTGACCTTGAAGATGAAGTTTTGCAAGATATGAGCCTGAGAATATGATCACTTTTTTCCAAAAATTACACCGAGGCCTCAAATCTCTGGGGGGCCATAAAAAAAAGTGCATGACTTTGGGGAAAAAAAAAACACGGGTCTTTTTTTTTTGGTCTTTTATCATGTAGCGGTGTCCGTATATGGTTATTTTGAAATGACTTCAAAAATGTTGCACAGTGTTACAATACAAAATAAAAAATTACAATAAAATAAAAAATAAAAGATGGGGTAGCGCCCATCGAAACTGCGCAGTCAACTTTTAGCTGCAACAATAAAGGTCTCACTTTGCCTTTTTGCTAATTTGGGGTTCTGCTGAAGACTTCAGCACAACCTTTGGTCTTAAACCAAAATAAATGACAACACAGAAATAAATAAATAAAATAAAAAATGTTGTTTTGATTTTGTGAATCTGTATGTCTTAGTGCACACAAAAGACGAAATTGTTAAGTCTCGACACACATTTATTTTGTTATTTGGTGCTACCAAAGAAGTATGATAAATGACTTATTGCTGATGTTTGAAAATCGACTTGACCAGTTTATGCATAACAACAACGTCGTCGACTCGTGTGCATATAGTCTAAATAATGCTTCAAAACCGCAATTTGGTAGTTGGTCTATTTGTTAACAAACAATGACGTTTCGCCTGTTTGCAAACACTGGCATTGCAAAAATATACGATGCGTGCAGTAATTCATTTATTTTGTAATAGTTCATGTCTTTGCATATGATGCACACACTATTTCAAAAGTAATTTGCAGTCTTTTCAAATTCATTTTATTTGTGTTGACCATATTAAACAAATACAAAAGGGCCACTGAGCTCGACCACACAGAATTGTATGTACCCTGCACCATGGAGGGAATTCCTCGGTTTTAGTGGTAGATTAGAGGGCACCAACAAAGTATATTTATTTTGTATTGTATTCCCTATTGTATACACTGAATTGTATATATCTACACTTCTGTATATCATTACAAGTCAATACACCACGGCGTGTTCCACAAGCAATGAGAATGTTTGCTCTTCCGAATAAACCAATAATTAGATATTAATAATGTTTTCATGTAATATGTAAAACAAGAAACTTGCTGTTGGAGCACCACCTAAACCATAAAGAATGTAACAGCAAAGACACATAATAATTCCCATCCTTTAAAAGGTCAAAAAATTACGTTATTTGTAGTTCGCATGAATATTGAAAATATATAATCATACTAGCCAATCCAACATAAAGTTTCCACTCTCATCTTTGGTGCTACAATATTTATATATATTACAGCCTTAATTTTATTCGTTTGCCCACGGGAATGTGTAGATTTTTTGATTCTAAAGGGTGATTTTTTAGCTATTATCTTTTTGGCAACGCTGGTTTAAACAGCTGACGTACGATTCGTGTTTCGTTTCACCGTCAAACATCTTCAGTTTGGTCTATAATTTAACCTGAATCGTCTTACAAACGAACAACGCTTGCAAATTATTGAATTTTATTATCAAAGTGCGTGCTCTGTTAAGAAAGTTCAGCGCGCTTTTATTTTATGATCACTGAAGCGGCTATTCGGGCTGTTGTGACTAAATTTCGCACCAAATTTACATTCTTGGGCATTAAACCACAAACACGCTTACGTAGAGTGCGAACTGGAGAAAATATCGCAGCTGTATCGGCCAGTATTAATGATGACAATCAATTATCGATTCGTCGCAGTTCGCAGCAATTGGGCCTCTGTTACTCAAAAACGTGGACATGTCAAAATTGGACTAAGCGGATGGACCATTTGAGGCGCAGTTAAGATCAACATTTGCATGACATAATCCTCAAACATTAAATTATATGGACCGTACTATCGATTCAAATAAAGTTTTCATGCATTTTTCTGAATTTTATGTGTTTTTTTGAAAAACTTTCCTATGGTTTTTAAAAAATCACCCTTTATTTGACTTTCATAGTATATATTCTTAATTGAAATATAATAAAATCTGCAAAATTGTAAAAACGTTCGATGTAAAATGTGGGTCATAGAGGGGTAATAATAACAAGTAAGGAAAGGCTAAAGTCGGGCGGGGCCGACTATATAATACCCTACACCACTCCCTGCGTATGTACCTCGCTTTGATTACTAAACCCAGGTATTTCATGGGAGCAATTTTATGTAGTTCATACAAATTATATGAATATAATTTATATGTTATAAATTCATCTTTAGTCAAATTTAACGAATATGGTAAATAATATGGTAATTGATCCAATTGTCCGACAGACAAATACAAATTATACAGTAGTATACCAAAGTCATACTAATGGATGGACATATGGACATAACAGAAACAATTCTCATTGCAATTCAATTCGGCAAAAAATTGAAATCGAGATGGATTTTTGCATCCTTTAAATGTATGTGTTTGACAAAAAATGTTAAATCGGAAAGGACATTTGTATGGGGGTATATTGAAACCTGGAACGATGTGACGCGCTTTCACCATGTCTGTTTATTGGTGAAATATAATATGTAAAATTTGGCCAAACATTCGGGAGCAACATTTGTATGAGGGCTATATCTAAATCTGAACCGATCTTACCCACTTTTACCATTGGTTTTTTTAGTTGGATTATAAGATGTTGTGCCAATTTTAAAGAAAAACGGGTACAATATGTGGATTTTAGAGAGAAAAAAGACAAAGCGGGAGCGACATTTGTATGGGGGCTATATCTAAATCTGAACCGATCATACCCACTTTCAGCATAGGTGTTTCTAGTTCGATTATAAAATGTTGTACCAATTTTAAAGAAAACCGGGAACAATATTTCGTTTCTAGAGCGGAAAATGTCAAATCGGGAGCGACATTTGTATGGGGGCTATATCTAAATCTGAACCGATCTTACCCAATTTTTGCATACGTGTTTCTAGTTCGATTATAAGATGTTCTGCAAAATTTAAAGAAAACCGGGTACAATATTTCGTTTCTAGAGCGGAAAATGTCAAATCGGGAGCGACATTTGTATGGGGGCTATATCTAAATCTGAACCGATCTTACCCAATTTTTGCATACGTGTTTCTAGTTTGATTATAAGATGTTCTGCAAAATTTAAAGAACACCTCGTACAATATGTCGCTTCTAGAACGGAAAATGTCAAATCGAGAGCGACATTTGTATGGGGGCTATATCTAAATCTGAACCGATCTTACCCAATTTTGGCATACGTGTTTCTAGTTCGATTATAAGATGTTCTGCAAAATTTAAAGAAAACCGAGCACAATATGTCGATTCTAGAGCGGAAAATGTCAAATCGGGACCGACATTTGTATAGGGGCTATATCTAAATCTGAACCGATCTTACCCAATTTTTGCATACGTGATTCTAGTTCGATTATAAGATGTTCTGCAAAATTTAAAGAAAATCGGGTACAATATGTCGCTTCTAGAGCGGAAAATGTCAAATCGGGAGCGACATTTGTATGAGGGCTATATCTAAATCTGAACCGATCTTACCCAATTTTGGCACACGTGTTTCTAGTTGGATTATAAGATGTTGTACTAAATTTAAAGAAAATCGGGTGCAATATGTGGTTTCTAGAGCGGAAAATGTCAAATCGGGACCGACATATGTATGGGGGCTATATCTAAATCTGAACCGATTTCCTCCAAATTCAATACCAATAGTCCTTGGCTAGAAAAAATAACTTCTGCAAAGTTTCATGACAATCGGACAACAATTGCGACCTCTAGAGTGCGAACAAGCTTAGATGGACAGCAGACGGACGGACGGACGGACGGACGGACGGACGGACGGACAGACAGACATCGTTAAATCGATTCAGCTAGTGATTCTAAGCCGATCCGTGTACTTAAAGGTGGGTCTAGCTCGTTTATTTCTTGGTGTTACAAACATTTTGCGCGAAACTAACTTATAAAACCCTAGTCCACGAAGTGGTGTATGGTATAATAAATAGAAGGAATCTATACATGTCGAATGATGCCTAATTGATGAATATGGGACGATAAATTACGTCACTTTCTCCATTTTTGTGAAATAATTTAATACAGGAGTTGGCTTTTCAGTGTCAACATTTTCAAACTCTTTTTACAAAAAATGAGCGATGCGACGTCAATTTCCATCCGATGTTCATCATATAGGCATCATTCGAAAGGTATTGACTGCAGCTATTTAAGTAAGGAAAGACTAAAGTCGGGCGGGGCCGACTATGTAATACCCTACACCACTCCCTGCGTATGGACGTCGCTTTGATTACTAATCCCAGGTATTTCATGGGAGCAATTTTATGTAGTTCATATAAAATATACAGTTACTATAAATTCATCTTTAGTCAAATTTAATGAGTATGGTTAATAATATGGTAATTGATCCAATTATCCGACAGACAAATACAAATTATACAGTAGTAATAGGATGAATCAGACCGACATTTCAAAAGGGAGCCTATAACAACATTTTGGGCCTGGTCCAAAACATGGGCCTATATATTTCTCATTCACGGTAGGTATTCCTAGTTGAAAAATATCATGATTTGCAAAATTGAAGATCCGATGTAAGATGTAGTTTCTAGAGCTGTAATAGATCAGAATGGGGACCCATTTGGGTTATACAAAAGTATGGACATATGGGCATCTCCCAAACAAGTAAAGAAAGGCTAAAGACGGACGGACTTTCTATCTCATTATAACTCAATTCGGTAAAAAGGTGAAAGGATTTTTGTATCCTGTAAAGGTATACGTTTGACAAAAAATGTTAAATCGGAAAGGACATTTTTAAGGGGGTATATTGAAACTTGGAACGGTGTGACCCGCTTTCACCATGTATGTTTATTGATGAAATATAATATGTAAAGTTTGGCCAAAATCGGTTTAACATTCGGGAGCCTATATCTAAATCTGAACCGATCTTACCCACTTTCACCATAGGTGTTTTTAGTTCGATTATAAAACGTTGCGCCAATTTTAAAGAAAATCGGGTACAATATGTAGTTTCTAGAGCGGAAAATGTCAAATCGGGAGCGACATTTGTATGGGGGCTATATCTAAATCTGGACCGATCTTACCCTCTTTCACCATAGGACATTCGTATGGGGGCTATATCTAAATCTGAACCGATCTTACCCACTTTCAGCATAGGTGTTTCTAGTTATATAATAATATTTCATGATTGCAGCTACAGTCGTCTGGTTGGTATGACAAAATTAATATACACTCCTACACTCATTCTAAGTTGGAGGGTATAAAAACTAATGTTTTAGTTTTAATAAATTATTTTTTTTATTATTTATAATTATATTTAATTTTTTCATGACCTGTAACAATACTATCCAGAAAAATAAATTATATTTTATGAAAATTGGTTACATTTTTGAGAATCGACTGGGCGAATTATTGTAGTCATAAATTTCTGAATTTCGCTGTGCTTATATGAACATACGGGGTTAACAAATATAATAAATCATATATAATATTATTAGTATATTATCATTTACAAAACATCGATTTGTAACCACTGTGCCATATGAGGGCAAATCATACCATTCCAAGTAACCGCCGCAAAATATGATATTGTTATGTATTCGCAACTGTACCACTTGTTTGCGTAACAAATATCCGTGTTCATTGAACACTGCGGCAGAATATGATTTGATTGCTGAGACTAGTGGCCCGCATGATGTTTCTATGAAAAAAACAATGAAATTGAAATACAGGATTACAGGTGTTGTGGTTGTCACTTTTGTTTATCACACGATGTGATTGCAAAAAATAATAGCCCTGTGGTGCTTCACTTGATGGAAGTCCCACTTAGCTGCAGACATATAAAACGTGTATCCATGATGTCCATGCCTTTCCATACCAGGTCTTACGTTTATTAATAAATTTGTATTTACTGTTCACAACCTTTATTTTCGAATTGATTAAATATTAATCGCCAGTTTAACGAAAGCGTTGGAAAATGAAGGTGGCTGTGGCTGTCACACACAATTTTATTTCCTGTATATAAAAATATTTCAATTCTAATTGATTTTGTTTTTGTGACTAGCGGGGAGGGTTGAAAAGAATTTATTTTTTGTTCACCTGTTTATTTGTACAGCACGTCAGGGTTGTCATGACGTGACATTATTACGTGTCATCTTTCGCACATTTTATGAAGGAGGAGGGAGTAAATATATGTTTTAAATAATTTATATGTAAATGGGTAATTGTGATCAATTACAAAGTAGACTAATTTCATTTCATCTTCTAGCTGGTATTAGACCATGCGGACAGAGCACAAAATATTCATCAGATCAGAAAATTCTGAATCTCTGCATGCATTGGTTGTATGTTAATGGGACATCGCTCCTTTTTGCCGGGCTCATTTGAATTGGTATCGTCTCAAATTTGCCTTGTTGACGTTCCGTCCGATCATCCAAAAATAGATTTCGTCTCTGACAATGATTTTTTAACAAAATCAACAACATAAAGAGTGATTTTTTTGAGGTTAGGATTTTCATGCATTAGTATTTGACAGATCACGTGGGATTTCAGACATGGTGTCAAAGAGAAAGATGCTCAGTATGCTTTGACATTTCATCATGAATCGTCTTACAAACGAACAACGCTTGCAAATTATTGAATTTTATTATCAAAATGCGTGCTCTGTTAAGAAAGTTCATTGCGCGCTTCCATTTTATGGTCAGTTTAATCGACCCACTGAAGCGGCTATTCGGGCTATTGTGACTAAATTTCGCACCAAATTTACATTGTTGGACATTAAACCACCAACACGCTTACGTAGAGTGCGAACTGAAGAAAATATCGCAGCTGTATCGGCCAGTGTTAATGATGACCACCAATTTTCGATTCGTCGCCGTTCGCACCAATTGGGTCTCTGTTACTCAAAAACGTGGAAATGCCAAAATTGGACTAAGCGGATGGACCACCTAAGACGCAGCCGCGGTCAACATTTAAATGAAATTATCTTCAAAAAGTAAATGTCATGGACCAATCTAACGTTTCAAATAAAGAACCGATGAGATTTTGCAAATTTTATGCGTTTTTTTTTTTTTAAAAAGTTATCAAGCTCTTAAAAAATCACCCTTTAGTTCTTTTTCACTTCTCATGGAGAATTGTGTTTATTGTCTGAAAAATAAAAAACAGAATAATCTAATTAAAATCTACCTTTAAGTGCCGTCTAATTATGGGCATTTAATTGTAATATCATCTGTATTTATACTTCATTGTATTTTAGCATAACACCAACAACCTGCTATTGCAAAATGCTATTTTAAATTAATCTGACAAAAAAAATAGAATTATATTTTAATGCATTTGAGGATTTAGTGATTATCGGTTGTACAGTAATAAATCCTCTTATGAATGGATGCCAATTAAATCACATTAAGGTTGTAGCATTTAAATATTGTAGCTACACAAATGTTGCCTTTGGCTAGTATTACTAAATATTTTCAAAATTACTGGGAACTACAAAGACAACGCTCATTTTAGACCTGTTACAGGAAGGGACAAGCCGTCATTTTAGGAATTTAAAAGTTATCATAAGTTTAATTTTGCTATACTCGGAACATTTTTTCGCAATCCTTTCCAAGAAGAGCTACTCCCAATCGACCTTACCCAACATCAACATTTCTACGTATTTCGAAAGATATGATTGTTTACGATCCAATTGCAACTTCATCAGCGAAAAAAACGCGAATCCCTTTTTTCATCTTTCAGTTTCGTACTATTTTTATATTTTGCCCGCACAATCGATGACCATGAACTGATTAATATTCCAAGAAAGCCTCAATACAATTCACAGAGAAAAAGTTGAATTATCATACAAATGAAGTGGCACAAACCGCGCAAAAGTAAACCAATCACATTTTTTTTATATTAAATATTAATGCCGGCGATAAAGTCGCCACATAACTCAACAAACAAACCAAAACCAAAACAAGAAATGCCAATTCACATTATTGAACTCTCATTGTTTGGACACTGGAAAGCCAGAGTCAACAAACGTACAGACCGAAATGCGGGCGTGTAATTACTATTAAATCTTTTGCCATGTATGTACATCAATACTTGTACATAAACAAACACATACACACGTTATGTATATACGAGTACGAGTATATTAATTAATTGAATCGAAATCGAAAGATTAACCGCAGCAGCGGGAGGAGAGAAATTGTGAGCGAGAAAACATTAAATCAATAAATAAATGGAGAGCGAACGTGGTCGAAACGTTAACATCTTTGTGTATGTGTCGAATATAAACGAGGGCGGATGGGAAAGTTGGGGATATGTACGTATCAAATTCGGAACTGTTCAAGTCAAATACTGGCAGTTATCAGAGGGTATGAATTTGTAATGTTTACAAAAGGAAGATAGATAAAGCCATCGCTAGATTTATAATCACTTTTGAATTTATTATGCTATTATTATGGTCTGTATGTCCGTCTACAGTTGATGAATTCCATATAAATTCAAATAGATATTTTCGAAAGTCTTCCGATTTTAATGAATTTTGAGTGCTATTGATTTTTATACCCTACACCACAGGGTATAATGTCTTTGTGCATTTGTTTGTAACACCCAAAAGGAAACGAGATAGACCCATAGTTTATTATACCGATCGACTTAGAATCACTTTTTGAGTCGATTTAGAGATGTCCGTCCGTTCGTCCGTCTGTCTGTCCATCTATTGTTGTAATCAAATTACAGGTCGCAATTATAGTCTGATATTAAAAAAAATGGTAAAAGTAAGTTTTGTGGATCAAGGACGAACGCTATTTAATTTGAAAAAAAAACGGTTCAGATTTAGATATAGCTCCCATACAAATTTTGCTCCCGATTTTACTTTTTCCGCTCTAGAAACCACATATTTCAACAGATTTTCTTTAAATTTAGTAAAAGAACTTATATTTTAACTAGAAACGACTCTGGTAAAAATGGGCCAGATCGGTTCAGATATATATATATATATATATATATATATATATATATATATATATATATATATATATATATATGTATAGATCCCACACAAATGTCTCCCCCAAATATATATATATATACGCTTTTTAATTTCAGTCAAATCGGTTTAGATTTAGATATATCCCCCATACAACTGTCTCTCCCGATTTTACATTTTCCGCTCTATTGTACCAGATATTCTTTAATTATGACACAACATCTTATAATCCAGCTAGAAACAGATATGCAGAAATTAGGTAAGATCGGTTCAGATTTAGATATAGCCCCACATTTAAATCTCGCTCCCGATTTGACATTTTCCGCTCTAGAAACCCCATATTGTACACGATTTTCTTTAAATTTGCCACAACATCTTATAATCCAACTGGAAACAGATATGTAGAAAATAAGGTAAGATCGGTTCAGATTTAGATATTGCTCCCATACAAATGTCGCTCCCGATTTGACATTTTCTAGAAAACACATATTGTATTCGGTTTACTTTAAATTTGGCACAACATCTTATAATCCAACTAGAAACACATATGCAGAAATTGGGTAAGATCGGCTCAGATTTAGATATAGCCCAAATACAAATGTTGCTCCCAAAAGTTTAACCGATTTTTGCCAAAGTATACATATTATATTTCACCTATTTCATTCCAGATTTCAATATACCCCATACAAATGTCCTTTCCGATTTAACATTTTTTTGTCAAACACATATATTTACAGGATACAAAAAACCTTCCCGTTTTCACTTTTTCACCGAATTGAATTGTATTCGGATCGAAAGTGGAGTGTATCATAGAGTCGGCCCCGCCCGACTTTAGCCTTTCCTTACTTGTCTTTTTTTGAAATCGTATAGCCAAAACGTAATCTGAATTAAATTCTAAGAAAATTATCCGAAGAAACCATGTATCTAAAATAATAAAGTTTATATGAATTTATATGATTGGGTGAATATTATTTTTAATGAAAAAATTTTGAGTGTAGAAAAAATATAAATTGCAAAGAAACTACCTTACTAAACAATATTATTCAGAAAGTTTGATTTCTGTTTGGAAAAAACTATAAATTTTCAAACCGAGAGGCGCGGATTAGGATTTTATTTTAGACCCATGGTTTCTTCGGAGAATTTTCTTAGAATTTAATGTAGATTACATTTTTGCTGTACGATTTTTATTTTTTCACCCATGCAAATCAACCCGCCCTAGTATATATACATCTGCGATACATGCACAATTGAGGAATTCCATGTTAAATAAAAGATAATTTTCCGAAGGCTTACGATTTTGATGAAAATTGGAGAATATGTTTGGTATTGCAAAATATTTATTTAGCAAAATTATTTTAAACAAGTAAGAAAAGGCCAAAGTTTGGCGTATATAACTGGTTTTGATTTTTGTGTAGTCCATATAAATTATACATGGGCTCTTTGCATAATGCTCCATTTTTACTGGAAGTGTTGTTAACTGAAATATAACGTGGTGTGGAAAATACATCGAAGATGGTATCGGAGGCCTATTTGATTGGGATCAACATCAAAACAAGGACAACTGGTCCAATTCGTCAAATCGAGAAGAATATTTTTATCGGGGCTATATCCAAACATGGAATGAAGTGACGAACTTTCACAATAAGTTCTTTCACTTCAAATAAACATGTTATGATCATTGTAAAAATACGTGGTTTCTGGGGCGGAAAAAGTCAATCCGGGACCGAGATTTGACAATTTTGGGAAAATGGAAGGAACAATTTGTATTCGTTTTTAATACCGTTTCTTTTTTTGGCAAGTAGTTCGATATACGTTAATATTAGCCAATGTTCCCATAATTTAATATTATTTTCCCATACAATTATTTTTTGGGAATCCATTCCCAAAATTTATAATACGGATGAATTTAATAAATATATTTCCAATTGCAGCTTTTCATGCGAGGCATATTTGACCAGACATCTTGAATATCATAATCCTTCCAAAGAATGGCAAAGCTCTACCTACTTAGACACAGCTCCTCTGTTGTTTATTGTGTTTTATAGGAACAAAACAGAATCTATAGACGTCATCATATAGTGGGATACCAAATTCAAATAAAGATTCGTATATTCTCAGTGGAAGGTTGTCTTAGTCGACGGTTATATTTTCTTTTGCAATTTTAAGTGGGTTGTCTATTTTGGTAGTAAAATTTGACTGAGTGAAGTCGATATGAGTCGATGAATAAAGGGAATGTTTTTTGTATCCTGTAAATATATGTGTTTGACAAAAAATGTTAAAGCTGAAAGGCCATTTGTATAGGGTTATATTGAAACCTGGAACGAAATATGTCAAATACATATAGTTTGGCCAAAATCCGTTAAACATTTTGTATGGGGGCTATATCTAAATATGAACCGATCTTACCCACTTTCTGCATATGTGTTTCTAGTTGGATGTTGTGCCAAATTTAAAGTAAATCGGGTGCAATATGTTGTTTCTAGAGCGGAAAATGTCATATCGGGAGCGACATTTGTATGGGGGCTATATCTAAATCTGAACCGATTTGCGTCAAATTAAATGGCGTTTGTCTTTGTCCCAGAAAACTTTGTTGTGGAAAGTTTCATTTGGTTCTTTGGATCGGGGAAGTAGACTTTTTATAGGGGGGTTGTTGGTATTATATTATATATATATATATATTATATAAAGCAAGCATTCTAAATATTTGACAAATATCAACAAATATTTGCTACTCCGTCTAGTTTCGCAGAAATCTCATTTTTAGTTAAGGGGTAGAAAACTACCCGTCTGGGCATTGATGGGTTAACGGCATATAACCTCAATTATCTCTCAGCGTCATCGAAAATTTGGACCATCGGATGGAGGTGTGCCGCCGAGGTCGGGGCGGCCATTCGGCCGATATTTTGTTCCATACATAATTGAACCATACCAATATTATCATAATAAAAAGAAATGACAATAATATCCTAAATAATTTGTGTTTTATTCAAAATCAACATTGGCCCTTAAAATTTAACCACACGTTATAAAGGGTGATTTTTTATCTATTATCTTTTTGGCAACACTGGTTTAAACAGCTGACGCACGTTTCGTGTTTTGCTTCACTGTCAAACATCTTCAGTTTGGGTATAATTTAACCATGAATCGCCTTACAAACGAATAACGATTGCAAATTATTGAATTTTATTATCAAAATGCGTGCTCTGTTAAGAAAGTTCATCGCGCGCTATTCGGGCTATTGTGACTAAATTTCGCACCAAATTTACATTGTTGGACATTAAACCACCAACACGCTTACGTAGAGTGCGAACTGAAGAAAATATCGCAGCTGTATCGGCCAGTGTTAATGATGACCATCAATTATCGATTCGTCGCCGTCCGCAGCAATTGGGCCTCTGTTACTCAAAAACGTGGAAATGCCAAAATTGGACTAAGCGGATGGACCATTTGGGGCGCAGTCAAGGTCAACATTTGCACGAAATAATCTTCAAACATTAAATTATATGGACCGTACTATCGATTCAAATAATAATTTCATGCATTTTTCTGAATTTTATGTGTTTTTTTTTTACTTTCCTATAGCTCTTAAAAAATCACCCTTTACGTCTTAGCTCATTTCGTTTAGCTGCTGGCGTGCTTAAATACTTTGTAGGGTCTCAGGTCGATATTTTAAATGTTACAAACGTAATGGCAAAATGAGCATACTCCCATCCTATCCTGGTGGTATAAAATAGATCAGACGTATGTCATATGCTAATTTACTTAATGAATCAGCAACAAAATTAAATGGATATTGATAATTGTGGAGCGTATGCACGATTCAGACCAGTCGTACCTTACATCTTTTTCTAATTTCTTATTTTAAAGCTATATCCTCTAATTCATGTGTTTTACCCAGTAACAAAAGTTTGATACATTTGAAGTAATTTTTAGCCTCGCTCGGAATTTAGAGTAATTTTCTCAGCATTCGTTGAATCATTCAAAAGAAAAATCGTGACTGTCTACACTTGTAATTACCAAAGTATTCCTTCTCATCAACTTCTATGAAGAATACTGCCATGCATTACATTGCTCGTTATACACGTGTTACATGATTCTTTCACCCAGCTTCGTTTGTCACGTACGAATACTTCTTTTTACATCAATCACCTCAATCATTTTGTTACAAGCAAAACCACGTGGAAACTTTTTCCTGTCAGCTCGTGTACCATTATATCACGGGAAAAAATCTATCGTATATAATTCAACCCTTTTCTGTTTAACTTCTTCTGTTCTGCTCTGTTCTCTTCTGTTTTTACCTGTAACCTAAGTTAGGCCACAACAAAGTTGTATTGTTCGTTAACAAAATCCTGATGTTTTGTTACGGAAGCCACGTGAATTCAATTCAATGAAATGCAGCACAAAGAGTACCCAGAACAAATGGCTATAAACGTTGTATCGTTTATCTCTTATGGGGAATTCATATGTATGTAGTCGAACCAAACTCTCCTTGCCGAGATTGATAAATGACGTTGCTTTCCTGGGGGGTGTTATTCAGGGTGTAGAGTTCAATGATTTTAACATCGAACCTCAATAAATCTGAGATAAAATGTTGGTTGCGAGGAAGACAAAGTTGTTTCCTCAATAAAGCAAGGGAGGGAGCGGCGGGGGAAAAGTTCGTTAGTGAAAGTTTCAGATTGAAAATAATGAAAGCAAACAACTCTCACAAGCTTTGTTTTTTATTTAAATAAATTTCCTCTTTCATGTTTATCTTGCCAAAGCGTTTGATGGAAGATTGCCTTAAAGACTTAGTAGCGGCACTTGACTTTGTGGGATTTGTTTAAAATTTAAAGAATTCCAAATGGCTTATTTATTATTAGATCTCACTTGTCCGCCTTCTTCTTAAGGTGCAAACAATTTCATATGCACAGTGGTTCAAAGCCAAAATGTACATCCAACACAGCAAACTTTTCTTTACTCTTTGATTTATTTCAAAACCAGTTGGCTACCGAGTATGAAATATTTTCATTTCAAATGAAAATGAAAATGATGTATGAGTGTATTGTTGAATTATGTTTTTGATATTGTCCAGCTTGAGGCCATAAAATGATAAAACCTGGATTGTGTTGGTTTTGTTGTTTTCTTTTTATTTAAATTTTTGCCCAATATTTTGATTCGACTTTGTCGATCATCTTCAGGGGTGTTAGACTAAACAAAATTACAAAAATATCACAATCAATATACATAAAATTTACTAACAATCTACTATTACAATAATTACATTGAAAATCTAAGGATATTAGATCCAATATACGTCATCTCTACATTCTATTTGCTTTTGTTGTAAATTTGTATTTCTTTTACGGAAACTAAAAACTGAGTTCTATCACAACTTCTCGATTTGGAATGCCCTGATCAGACTCCTTCTATCACGACCATTGTAAAATGAAATATACTTACGCAAAAAAGGATACGGTAGTAATACAACGACAACAGCTAGAAGCATGAAATTCGATTTGTAAAGTAAAGATATTCTTCGATATTCGAACTTTTAAAGGGAAATTTGGAAAAGAGAGACCAAAGTGGTACCAAACGGATACAGAGGAAATCAATCAATATAAGGATTTTTTCCAAATTTTAATTTTTAGGGGAAAAATGGAAAATAACAAGTAAAAAGGCGTAAAGTTCGGCCGGGCCGAATCTTATATACCCTCCACCACGGAGTGCATTCCATAGAATTACCGGTGGATTACCGCCTGTCGACTTTACAAAGAAGTGAAGTAAGTTTAAATGTTGACTTTAAAGTACGATTTGGGAGAAATACTCATATTGTGCGTGTCTACGAAGACAGACGAGTATAACCACTGAATTTCATTATTCTAGCTACAAATTTATCCCGTTTTTTATCCTAATAGTACGAATATCGAAAGATATCTTTATTTTTCGTGTCTACACAGTCACAGCAATACACACACCGAATTTCACTATTCTAACTGCAACCGTTTAATTGGTACCATTTCTATCCCTTTCGCCCCATTTTCCGCCTAAAAGTACAATTTTCGAACAAATCCTTTATGTTTCACGTCTACACAGTCAGATAAATGCATACACCGAATTTCATGATTTTATCTTCAGCGGTTTGGTTGGTACCATTTTTATCCCCCTTTACCAATTGTATCCCTTAAAAGTACAAATTTCAAAAAAATCTTTATATTTTTCCTGTCTACGTAATTATAGGAACGTACATACCGAATTCATGTTTCTAGTTGTTGTCGTATCAAATGTACTATTTTTATCGTATCAAATGTACTATTTTTACGAAACAAATTTCAAGTGTATACAATTGGAAATTTTCAAAAAAATTGTTTAAATAGTCTAAATATTACGGGTATTTTCAGTCCTTGTTAGTGAAAAATGTTTCCCCCTGGGTCGATTTTGCCCGTTCGGCCTCTATCGTGCTTTCAACAGACAGACAGACGGACATGGCTAAATCGTCTTAGAATTTTACCAGGATACAGATACTTTATGGGGTCTCCGTGGAATATTTCAAGGTGTTACAGACGGAATGACAAAGTGAATGTACCCGCATCCTGGAGGTGGAGGGTATAAAAATGGTGCCAGTGAAAAGGCTACAGGAAGAGAAACAAAACTATGTCTGACTGCGAAGACAGAAGAAATATTTGAATTTTTTGGGTCACTATTCTAGTTTCTTCCACACAAATAATCCGACACTAAGTAAAAAGACGCATGAAACAACATTTTTAAAATAATTTAATGGATTTAATATTACCTGGAATAGCAACAATAGCGTGGAAGGTATTACAAGGGCGTAGCAAGAGCATTAGTATTTTGTATCAAATTACAAGTGATTTCGACTATCCGCATGAAAGGTATGTCAGTTTTAATTTAACCAAAGCTTTTGTCAATTTGTGTGGGAGGTACCATCATGGGTGTGGCAATATCAATCATATTCCAGGTGTGAAGAGCATCTGTGAAAATATTACCAGTAATCACATATCATTGTATTCTATACAAATAAGTAAGTAAGCTTCAGTCGGCTAAACCGACTCTCAGAGAACATAAATACGGAAGTTATAAAGAATTCAATTTAAAGTAGGGCAGGATAGTTTGTGTGGAAGGTACTTGGAGGTTCGTATCACATGGTCCCAGCTTCCACATTTATAAAACAATTGTAAAAACATGATCTAATATCAAGTCATAGTCGATCCCATGCATCAGTATATAAGTCATGAAGGATTTAATATTTCCTAGGATATAAACAATTGTGTTGGAGGTACAAGAAGGGACTAGTGAATGGTAATCGAGGACAAGAATCGATTCTCGATTCCCGATCAACTATTTTTGAATCCGATTCTTAGAATCTAAGAATCGGACCTGAGAATCGATTCTTAATCGGAATTGGTAGAAATGTTTAGCCACAAAACTCGGGAGATATAATTTTAACTAAATAGTACAGAAAATGCCCTCAATAACAAATTTAGGGTACTTAAGAACGATATACACGCTGTCCAAATGTTTTGATAGCCTCTCCCTACAAGCGAGAGTGGACTCTAAATTTATTTAAATTTGCATAAAAATATCTCCAATCCATGGTGGAGAGTATATAAGAATCGCCATGGCAGAACTTTACGCCTTTTTAATTGTTTTACACTAAGGTGCTCTTCCTTAATCGACTATTCTGAATAATCTATAATATATACAGATTTTGGAAAACGGTTTTCTTATAGATTTTTTCCGATCCATTAAATGATACCATCGCAAAAATATATAATTTAATGTTCACCTTTACTTTTAGGAACTAAAAATAAATTTAACATTTCGAAATCGAACATTTTCGAAAGTGTCCGCAATTTTATTTTTTAATATTTTTAGAAGAAAGTTGTCTACAAGTTTATCAAACTTCAAACTATTGCTTTTCTTCGTTTTTGAGATATTGGATTTTAAAGTTAGTTTCTCATTTTTTAGCTTAGACTATGTTTTGACATTTGTCATTTATTTTGAGGTCTTTTAAGTACTGATGAATTCGATCAAGTTTTGTGATATATTTCATCAAAACTAACACTTTCTAATTAACACTAACATGAAAACAGCTATAAAAAGTTGTTCTAATGATAGTTTCATTAGTCAAATGTAAATGATATCCAAAAGTTCAGGAAATTGTATTGTTGGTAGTGAGCATTGATAAAGAAAAAATTGACTGAACTAATTCACCGTATTTTCAGTATATGTTAGATTTTTTATTGGTGTTACTAACAATTCGTGTTTATCTAACATATAATACTTTATTTCACGAAATATAAATCTATATATATAAAAGAGTTGCGTTAAACTGACTGACTGACTGACTGACTTATCATTGACCAGCCCCCAGACCAAACGGCTGAAGCCAGGGTCATGAAATTTTCAGGGTAGTTCCCAAATATGACGTAGACGTCGACTAAGAAAGGGTTTTACGAAATTCGTACTTTTAGGGGATAAAATGGCCCAAAAAGGGATAAACATCGAACCTTCGTCCTGACTAAACGGCAGTAGCTATAAACATGAAATTCGGTAAGTTCCTTGCAATGACAATGCAGACGAGCTACAAATAGGGATTTTTCGAAATTTGTACTTTTAAGGGACGACCGGGACAAAAAGGGATAAAAATGATACCAACTAAAGTATTACAGCTAGAAACGTGAAATTTGGTATGTAAATTCCTCTGACCATATAGAAACGAAGTAAAATTGGATTTTTCGAAATTTGTACTTATAAGGGGCAAGCGGGACAAAAAGGGATAAAAATGGTACCAACTAAAGTATTACAGCTAGAATCGTGAATTTTGGTATGTAAATTCCTCTGACCATATAGAAACGAAGTAAAATTGGATTTTTTCGAAATTTGTACTTTTAAGGGACGAGCGGGACAAAAAGGGATAAAAATGGTACCAACTAAAGTATTACAGCTAGAAACGTGAATTTTGGTATCTAAATTCCTCTGACCATATAGAAACGAAGTAAAATTGGATTTTTCGAAATTTGTACTTGTAAATTCCTCTGACCATATAGAAACGAAGTAAAATTGGACTTTTCGAAATTTGTACTTTTAAGGGGCGAGCGGGACAAAAAGGGATAAAAATGGTACCAACTAAAGTATTACAGCTAGAAACGTGAAATTTGGTATGTAAATTCCTCTGTCCATATAGAAACGAAGTAAAATTGGATTTTTCGAAATTTGTACTTTTAAGGGACGAGTGGGACAAAGAGGGATAACAATGGTACCAACTGAAGTATTACAGCTAGAAACGTGAATTTTGGTATGTAAATTCCTCTGACCATATAGAAACGAAGTAAAATTGGATTTCTCAAAATGTGTACTTTTAAGGGGAGAGCGGGACAAAAAGGGATAAAAATGGTACCAGCTAAAGTATTACAGCTAGAATCGTGAAATTTGGTATGTAAATTCCTCTGACCATATAGAAACGAAGTAAAATTGGATTCTTCGAAATTTGTACTTTTAAGGGGCGAGCGGGACAAAAAGGGATAAAAATGGTACCAACTAAAGTATTACAGCTAGAATCGTGAAATTTGGTATGTAAATTCCTCTGACCATATAGAAACGAAGTAAAATTGGATTTTTCTAAAATTGTGCTTTTAGGGGGCGAGAGGGATAAAAATGGTACCAACTAAAGTATTACAGCTAGAATCGTGAAATTTGGTATGTAAATTCCTCTGACCATGTAGAAGCGCAGTATAATTGAATTGTTCGAAATTTGTACTTTTTAGGGGGTAGGCGGGACAAAAAGGGTTTCAATTTAAGAATTGCAGTTATAGTCGGGAAATTTGGAGTGTAAACTGTTTGTAAAGCGCAATCTAAATGGATTTTTTGAAATTTTCTTATAGGGGGAGAGCAACAAGGGATAAAAGTAGTACCAACTAAAGTATTGGAGCTATAGTCGTGAAATGTGGTGTGTAAGTTCCACTGACAACGAGAAGCGCAAATCTAAACGAATTTTTCTAAGATTGTACTTATAAACAATGAGCGGGATAATAATAGTACCAACTAAAATATTTCAGCTATAGTCGTGAAATTTTGTGTTTAAATTTCTCTGACAACGTAGACAACGTGTGGGAGTGCTAGCTAATAGGAGGTTTCCAAATTACTATTTTAGATTTATCTATATCCACCAAAAGAAAATTAAATAAATACTATCCAAAAACTAAGATGGATAAAATTAACAAATAACTGGCTTTTTCGCGTGCGAAGCAGCGGGTACTGCTAGTAATATTATAATAGAAAACTATATTGGTTTACGTGGCCGCTCTAACCATTTTGAATAAAACTTTCTACATGGATCAATTCTGTATAAATAATATTTCCATAAGCATTTAAAAATACTTTTCCATCGGCAGTTTTATTTATGCATATTTTGTATAATATGTTAAATCATTATCGTCTACTACTTTATCCGATATATCCATTACAAGCGATCTATCTAGCATTGAGATGTATTTTTACGCAATAATTTAATTTTTCCAAATGCTTGGACTGTTTGGAGGTACGAAAACCCCAGTGTTTGGTACATATTAAGCTCCTAACCTTTATACCACTGTCAATTTTTTATATCAATTCCACACTTAGTGTCATTTCCTTTTGTTTAATTAATAAAATTGCAGCTTTTAAATTTCACAACTTATTACCACCAAAAGTACTTACAAAGTTAGTACATAATTTTTGGGTGTTTTTCATTAAATTAAATTTCGATTCCCAAGCATCGATAATCGATTCCAGTATAAAGTTGGACACATGTAATCGATTCCAAAAGAATCGTTTTTGAGCACTCAGAATCGATTCTCGATTAGAATCGGAATCGATTTACCATTCACTAGAAGGGACGTGGCTAAACCGTAAATATTTATACACTCCACGAGAGTATTATGTCTTTGTGCATTTGTTTATAACACACAAATTGAAGCGAGATAGACTCATTTTTAAGTATGCCGATCGACTTAGAATCACTTTTTGAATCGATTTAGCAATGTCCGTCTGTCTGTTCGTCCGTTTGTCCGTCCGTCCATCTATTGTTGTAATCAAAGTACACGTCGCAATTATAGTCCGATCGTAACAAAAATTGGCACGAGTTAGTTTTGCGGTCGAAGGACGAACCCTATTTAATTTATAGGAAATAGGCTTAGATTTAGGCTCCATACAGATGAAGCTCCCGATTTGACTTTTCCGCTCTAGAAACCACATATTTCACTCGATTTGCTTCAAATTTGGCACAGTACCTTATAACTAAACTGGAAATATCTGTTGTGAATTTTGGCGAGATCGGTTCAGATTTAGATATAGCTCCCATACACATGTCGTTCTCCATTTAACCGTTTGCGCTATAGAGATCACATATTTTAAACAATATTCTTAAAATTTAGCACAGTACCTTAGAATTCAACTGGAAACATCTGTGGTAAAAGTTAGTCAGATCGGTACAGATTTATTTTTAGCTCCCATACAAATTTCGTTCCCAATTGCACTTTTTCATACTAGAAATCACACATTTTATCAGATTGTTTTTAAATTTGGCAAAGTGTCTTATATTTAAACTAGGAACACCTGTGGTGAAAATAGGTTAAATCGGTTCAGATTTATATATAGCTCCCATTCAAATTTCGCTCCCATTAGACTTTTTCCGCCCAGAAACCACGCATTTTCACCTAATTTCTTAAAATTGAGCATAACACGTTATACTTGAACTGGAAGCACCTATTGTGAAAGTGGGTCACGTCATTCTACTTCTTTGACAAATTGGATCAGATCACATACAAAAATCCTTCCCGGGATCGGGATAGAAAGTGGAGTGTATCATATAGTCGGTCCCGCCCGACTTTATCCTTTCCTTACTTGTTTTGAGGTTTAAAGTGATTATAAAAACATTTTTAAATATAAAATTGTGTATGATTTTGACTACCCCTATGGATGTTATGTTGGTTTTATTGTAGTCAAAGTTTATGCCACTTTGAGTGGGTGGTACCAGAAGGGTTGTGACAATATCATCCATATTTCAAGAAAATGTAACTTCTATAAAAACATCACCAAATATCAAATTTCACAGTATTCCGGACATATGTATAGAAGTTTAATTTTACGTAGTTTTGTGTATTTTGTGTTGTAGGTACTGGAAGGGGCGTGACAAAAACCGTCATATTTAGTACACTTAAAGTGATTATAAAAACATTATCAAATACCAAAATATAACTGATTCTGAATTTCCGTGTGGAAATTATACTGGTTTTAATTTAACATTGGAATATGAGTTATTTGTGTGGGAGGTACCAGAAGGGGCGTGCAATTCCGCCCATTTTCAAACTTAAACCATGTGCAAAGTTTGAATCGATTCCATAACTCCTTTCGAGAGTTATCATTTCTGTCCCAAATGATATATAACCTCCTACTCTGTAGAGTGAGGGTATACAAAACTATAAAACCTTAAATTTTACATAGATTAAGGTGATTTTTGCAGAAGGGTCGTGGCAAATTCCGTAATTTTTAAAATAAGTTGTTACACCAGTACCGGGTGATATACGGAGTTACATGGAGTTTTTAGTTTTTCATTTCCTCATTTTGTTGCCCCTTCGCAGAGCTACAAATTTCCAAAGGATAAAATTTTTCCAAAAATTATTTTATATACCAGTTTGCACTCTAAGATAACGGTATTAGTGTCAAATTACACAGGATAATATTTATTAAAAATACTTCAAATATCATGCTTCTATCTGTATTAGTTCAACATGTAACATCTACTTCAAATTTACCCCTTAGGTTTTCTAATTTATTCATATCTTGAATTTTAAGACACAGCGGTTTAAACGGTTGTTAAAACTAAACTAGGTAGAAGCTTGAAATTTAAAGTATTTTTAGCACATATTCTCTTTTTTGATTTAGCATTTATACCGGTTCCACTGCGAATAGCCAAAAATTACCCTTACCCTTTGTGCTTTTGTAGTCCTTTTAAGGGGCAGCAGGATGAGATAATGAAATATTATATACTGCAATTAACTCTATTTCACCTATAGTATCAGATGCATATCATCTGGTTCAAGTGTAGTATGGACTGTCGGACATTGTTATAAGATATTTATCAAAAATCAATATATAACTGATTCTGAATATCCTTGTGGAAGTTTCGTTGCATTTAATTATATCCTCACTCTACAAAGTAGGAGGGTATATATCATTTGGGACATAAAAAAGTGTAACGAAGTGACTTAAGACCCCAAGTATGCTTTACGCTGTGTAATCCATGTCCTTTCGGCGTCCGTCCGATAGTTGAAATCAGTTTCAATTTTATATTTGAAAATCTTTTTATAATCGCATTAAACGAATAAAATATTCATGCTTTGCCAAGCCCTTCCCACACAATTCTACTTATCCTAGGTAAACTTTAATTGTTTATAAAATATATACCAGTGTCAGAAATCCATCTCCAGTCGAAATCTTAATTACTTCTTTTACATAGCACCATTTGTGTGGGAACTACCAGAAGGAGCGTGGCAATTTCGCCCATCTTCGAACTTAATCTAAGTTTGGGAAAATATTTTATATATGCAAAGTTTGTATACATTCCTTAACTTTCTTCGAAAGTTGTCTTGTACACCCACCAGACAGACAGACGAACGGACGGTATGATCGGACTTATATTCCCACAATGAGAATACAAGGGGAGACAATATGATAGCTGACGCCCGAATTAGAAAACATTAAAAATAAGTAAGGAAAGGCTAAAGTCGGGCGGGGCCGACTATATGATACACTCCACTTTCCAACCGAATACAATTCAACTCGGTAAAAAAGTGAAAACGGGAAGAATTTTTGTATGTTTCCTAATAATAGGTTCGATTTGTCAAATCGATAAGAATATTTGTAGCGGGGCTACATCCAAACATGGAAAAATATGACTATCTTTCACAATAACTTCTTCCAGTTCAAATGTAAGGTGTTATGCTCACTTTGAAGAAATTCAGTGAAAATTCGTGGTTTCTGGGGCGGAAAAAGTTAAATCGGGAACGAAATTTGTATGGGAGCTATATATAAATCTGAACCGATCTAACACATTTTTACCGCAGGTGTTTCTAGTTGAAATATATGATGTTTTGCCAATTTTGAAGAAAATCTCTTGTAATATATGGTATCTAGAGTGAAAAGAGTCAAATCGGGAGTGAATATCGTATGGGGAGCTATATGTAAATCTGAACCGATCTGACCCATTTTCACTATGGGTGTTTCTAGGACAAATATAACATATTTCGCCTAATTTGAAGAGGATCTGTTAAAATATGTGGTTTCTAGAGCGGAAAAAGTCAATTCAGGAGCGAAATTTGTATGGTAGCTATATATAAATCTGAACCGATCTGACCCATTTTTACCACAGGTGTTTCTAGTTGAAATATAAGATTGTTTGCCAATTTTGAAGAAAATCTGTTGTTATATGTGGTATCTAGAGTGAAAAGAGTCAAATCGGGAGTGAAATTCGTATGGGGGTTATATCTAAATATGAACAGATTTTCTTCAAATTAAATAGCGTTCGTTCCTATCTCGAAAAACTTCGTTGTGCAAAGTTTCATTTAGTTCTGTCTACAATTGCGACCGGCAGACAGACAGACGGACATTGCTAAATCGATTCAAAAGGTGATTCTAAGTCGATCGGTATAATTAACAATGTGTCTATCTCTCTTCCTTTTGGGTGTTACAAACAAATGCGAAAACACATAATACTCTCGTGGAGTGTAAAAAAAAATTTAACATGTTTTCCATTTCACGCTTTGTTATCGAGTAATTAAATGTTAAATTTAAAAAAAAAATCTTTTTTGTTCCATGTACTCAAAATCGAAAACTACAAAAAATCTAAAAATCGATAACTTTTTAAGTTATCGATAACTGTCTTAGATAACTTCTTTAGTTATCGATTGTGTAATTTCATTACAAGGTATGGGTATTTATACACTCCACGAGAGTATTATGTCTTTGTGCATTTGTTTGTAACACCCAAAAGGAAGAGAGATAGACCCATTGTTAATTATACCGATCGACTTAGAATCACTTTCTGAATCGATTTAGCAATGTCCGTCTGTCTGTCCGTCCGTCCGTCCGTCCGTCCGTCCGTCCATCTATTCTTGTAATCACGATACAGGTCGCAATTGCAGACAGAACCAAATGAAACTTTGCACAACGAAGTTTTTCGGGATAAGAACGAACGCTATTTAATTTGAAGAAAATCGGTTCAGATTTAGATATAGCCCCCATACGAATTTCACTCCCGATTTGACACTTTTCACTCTAGATACCACATATTACAACAGATTTTCTTCAAAATTGGCAAAACATCTTATATTCCAACTAGAAACACCTGTGGTAAAAATGGTGCAGATCGGTTCAGATTTATATATAGCTCCCATACAAATTTCGCTCTCGATTTCACTTTTTCCGCTCTAGAAACCACATATTGTATCAGATTGTCTTCAGATTTGGCAAAACATCTTATATTTCAACTAGAAACACCTGTGGTAAAAATGGGTCAGATCGGTTCAGATTTATATATAGCTCCCATACAAATTTCGCTCTCGATTTCACTTTTTCCGCTCTAGAAACCACATATTGTATCAGATTGTCTTCAGATTTGGGAAAACATCTTATATTTCAACTAGAAACACCTGTGGTAAAAATGGTGCACATCGGTTCAGATTTATATATAGCTCCCATACAAATTTCGCTCTCGATTTCACTTTTTCCGCTCTAGAAACCACATATTGTATCAGATTGTCTTCAGATTTGGCAAAACATCTTATATTTCAACAAGAAACACCTGTGGTAAAAATGGGGCAGATCGGTTCAGATTTATATATAGCTCCCATACAAATATCGCTCCCGATTTGACTTTTTCCGCTCTAGAAAACACATATTGTATCAGATTGTCTTCAGATTTGGGAAAACATCTTATATTTCAACTAGAAACACCTGTGGTAAAAATGGGTCAGATCGGTTTAGATTTATATATAGCTCCCATACAAATTTCGCTCCCGATTTGACTTTTTCCGCTCTAGAAACCACATATTGTATCAGATTGTCTTCAGATTTGGGAAAACATCTTATATTTCAACTAGAAACACCTGTGGTAAAAATGGGGCAGATCGGTTCAGATTTATATATAGCTCCCATACAAATATCGCTCCCGATTTGACTTTTTCCGCTCTAGAAAACACATATTGTATCAGATTTGGGAAAATATCTTATATTTCAACTAGAAACACCTGTGGTAAAAATGGGTCAGATCGGTTCAGATTTATATATAGCTCCCATACAAATTTCGCTCCCGATTTTACTTTTTCCGCTCTAGAAAACACATATTGTATCAGATTGTCTTCAGATTTGGGAAAACATCTTATATTTCAACTAGAAACACCTGTGGTAAAAATGGGTCAGATCGGTTTAGATTTATATATAGCTCCCATACAAATTTCGCTCCCGATTTGACTTTTTCGCTCTAGAAACCACATATTGTATCAGATTGTCTTCAGATTTGGCAAAACATCTTATATTTCAACAAGAAACACCTGTGGTAAAAATGGGGCAGATCGGTTCAGATTTATATATAGCTCCCATACAAATATCGCTCCCGATTTGACTTTTTCCGCTCTAGAAAACACATATTGTATCAGATTGTCTTCAGATTTGGGAAAACATCTTATATTTCAACTAGAAACACCTGTGGTAAAAATGGGTCAGATCGGTTTAGATTTATATATAGCTCCCATACAAATTTCGCTCCCGATTTGACTTTTTCCGCTCTAGAAACCACATATTGTATCAGATTGTCTTCAGATTTGGGAAAACATCTTATATTTCAACTAGAAACACCTGTGGTAAAAATGGTGCAGATCGGTTCAGATTTTTATATAGCTCCCATACAAATTTCGCTCTCGATTTCACTTTTTCCGCTCTAGAAACCACATATTGTATCAGATTGTCTTCAGATTTGGCAAAACATCTTATATTTCAACAAGAAACACCTGTGGTAAAAATGGGTCAGATCGGTTCAGATTTATATATAGCTCCCATACAAATATCGCTCCCGATTTGACTTTTTCCGCTCTAGAAAACACATATTGTATCAGATTTGGGAAAATATCTTATATTTCAACTAGAAACACCTGTGGTAAAAATGGGTCAGATCGGTTCAGATTTATATATAGCTCCCATACAAATTTCGCTCCCGATTTTACTTTTTCCGCTCTAGAAACCATATATTTGAACAGATCCTCTTCAAATTAGGCGAAATATATTATATTTGTCCTAGAAACACCCATAGTGAAAATGGGTCAGATCGGTTCAGATTTACATATAGCTCACATACGAATTTCACTCCCGATTTTAATCCTTTCACTCTAGATACCATATTTACAAGAGATTTTCTTCAAAATTGGCAAAACATATTATATTTCAACTAGAAACACTTGTGGTAAAAATGTGTTAGATCTGTTCAGATTTATATATAGCTTCCATACAAATTTCGCTCCCGATTTAACTTTTCCGCCCCAGAAACCACGAATTTTCACCGAATTTCTTCAAAGTGAGCATAACACCTTATATTTGAACTGGAAGAACTTATTGTGAAAGTTAGTCACATTTTTCCATGTTTGGATATAGCCCCGATACAAATATTCTTATCGATTTGACAAATCGAACCAGGTTGTATTAGCCTATGATTAGGAAACACACAAAAATTCTTCACGTTTTCATTTTTTCCGAGTTGGACTGTATTCGGTTGGAAAGTGGAGTGTATCATATAGTCGGCCCCGCCCGACTTTAGACTTTCCTTACTTGTTTTACTTGTGGCACCTTTCAGGAACACTGCACAATATCTCGATAAATATGAAAGTTATCGAAACTTTTTACTTAATGACTGCCTATTTTTGAGTTTTGTATAACTCAATTGTTTACGATATTTTTAGTTTAGATAAATCGAAAGTTACCGAATATTTGTACTCGATTTGTTCGTTCATATTTCATATATTTTAAATTTTCAGTTTTGATATTTCGACAGCTGTGATAGTCATCAAAAAAAATATTTTCTTTTTTCACAAAAACTTTTTTTATTTTTTCAAATGTTAACGCCACGATAACTTAGCGGGATATCGATAACATGCCGACCATTTGTATCTTTTGTTGAGGTCCCCTTTCCAAAAAGGTCTCGTGAGGCCTCGGATATCATACTCTTCCTCCCATACAAATATTAATGGTACCTTCGAAGAAAAGTGGAATTTTAGTAAGTTTAATATTTAAATATTTCAAAATTATTTATTTATTAAATATATCATATCGGCCGAATTAAAAGTAATTTTTACTTGTTTTTTTAATTTTCTTTTCTTTGTGTTTTATGATTTATTTTTCAAAATCGATATCGGTCAAGTGGGCGGTATCATTGCTGATGACCAATTGGGTTCTTTTTAACGTGGTTTCAATTACCTTTCCGAGTACCTCGGGCAATAGGTATTCACACTGAACACACAAACCTCTCAATTCCTCGTTGTATTGATCTTTCGGGAACGTCATATTGGATTTTAGTCAGACAGCGTTTTTAGAGACCCACAAAAGAAAATGACCAGACTGTGACTATTAATGGCGAACGGTATCTGGACTTTTAAAAGTAATTTAATATCTTTCCAAACAAAACATTTTTCAAACTGATATCATATATGCTAACCCAATAGCAACACAAATTTCATTTTGCGTTGCAAACCACAACAACTTATTGCCATCGTCCACTATAATCAGCTTAGCATCATTAAAATTTGAAAATCAAAATAAAACAACACACATATGAAAGAAATTATTTTTAATTTTTTATTGATCTTTCGGGAACGTCATATTGGATTTTAGTCAGACAGCGTTTTTAGAGACCCACAAAAGAAAATGACCAGACTGTGACTATTAATGGCGAACGGTATCTGGACTTTTAAAAGTAATTTAATATCTTTCCAAACAAAACATTTTTCAAACTGATATCATATATGCTAACCCAATAGCAACACAAATTTCATTTTGCGTTGCAAACCACAACAACTTATTGCCATCGTCCACTATAATCAGCTTAGCATCATTAAAATTTGAAAATCAAAATAAAACAACACACATATGAAAGAAATTATTTTTAAAATTCGTTATATTTTTTTTATTTTATTAACATTAAAACGGCTTAAAATCGAAAAAATATCGTTACGACTTTTATACACATTTAGTAGTTAGGAGTTCATGAGGATCCTTGACAAGAAACCATTTAAAGTAGTAAGTATTAAATATTAAAAAAAGTACGCTTAAAAACTATTGTATTTTTCGTTTCACAAATTATTCGTCTTATGTTTTCGTTTAAAAACTACATACACATACACATACGTTCGTTCGTTCGCTAGGTAAAAGTATCTTCGCAATCACATCTAGTTTAAACAGCTTTAACAAATTCTATTCAAAAGTTTATACAAAATGTTCTCATTTGCCTTAAATCAATAAAATCATACCACAAATACCCATCGAGAGAGTATTTCATTCTTATATTGGTTCGCATGTATTGCAATACAAATTTTATTTTCGTTTTTCAATGAGTACCAGACTCGTATGGAAGCCACCCCTCAACACATCAAGTGCCCAATTTATATATATACTATTGGCGTAATTAATTAAAAATACCCGTAAACAGGCCGAACTCGCTCTCACACCTTCGCAGGCTTCCTCCCATCCTACAGCCGTGGACTATCTATCACTGTCTGCACGGTACAGCTGTTCACTCGAATGCTCGAATTACCGGCCAAACATAAGTTGCCATTTGGTGGCGTGGAGCGCTTGCGCCGGAATCTTTTGCCACACCATTGCATCCCCTTGAAGGTGTCCAGGAAGGCTCGTCGAAAATTGGCGTTCATGAAACAGTAGGTGATCGGATTACAGCAACTCGATGAGTATGCCAGCAGCTGTAATGCACTTATCGACTTGTAGTCGATGTACTCGTAGATGGCCGAGCCAATATACATGGCCACCGTGTTGATGACATACAGTGGCGTCCAACAGATGAAGAACTCCAGCACCAAGACGGAAAGCATTTTGACGACTCGCTTTTTGCTTTCGAGATTTTTGGCAATGTTGTTCCTGCAAAGAGAAAAAAGTAATAGATAAGAAATATATTAGAAACAATGAATAGGTCATGTCGAATGATATTCAATAAAATTTGTAAAAAATCCCAAACCTAAACTACCGCCCAGCCGTATGACCGCCTCTCCGTCCGCTTGCTACAGACAACCCTGCATCTAAACTAAACGATCATCACAATAAGTAAAATAAATGTCAATTTGAACCTTTTTGTAGAAAATCAAAAAAATCCTTTCCAAAACGACATTTTAGGATTAAAATGTTCTACGTAAAAATGTGAATTTCTGTAGGGCACGGTAAACACAGAGTGGATATTTTTGAAAAAATTTAAATTTCCCGGAAGATATGTCTAAATTGAGGGTTAAGATCTCCCACAAAAATGATCCTCATAAAATTCCACAATATAGTTCTGACAATAAGAATTCTCTCAGACTCCCTTCGATCAAAAAATTAAAACTTTGACCCACTGTAAAAAGGAACTAAGACCAGCTGGACTATAAGTTCATTCTGCAAAAATGGTCTACTCAACATGCCCTTTCAGAATTATATGATCGCTATTCTGTTCGATTCAAAAAGTCTTAAATGCTTGGACAGTGTAATTGATCTTTAGTCTGAAACGGCAAAAATGAAAATCTATTCTATATGACAACATGGACTCGTATAGTCTATTTTCATGGTAGCTCTTCCTAGGTCAAATATATTTTGCTTAATTTGAGTATGTACCGATGTCATATGAAGTTTCCAGAGCGGTAACAGGGTAAATGGGAGAGGTACTTATATGGAAGCTTTATGGAGACGTCGTTTAATTTCCAAAGGTTTAGATGTTGAAGCAATTTATTTGTGTACTTTTGCAAGCCCTACAAATACGATGTGGGTATCCAATTAAAGAGGAGAATATCTGTTATATACACTTCAAATTTCGTGCTTCTATCTGTATTAGTTTAGTATTATCAAACATTTCAATTTTGCCCTTAAAAAGTAAACTAAGCTGTCAATAAAGAAAAAAGCACGAATTTTGAAGTATATTTAACAGATATTCTCCTCTTTATTTTGATATACACATTGTCATTGTATTTTAAATACTTGTTCGCACCCTATGATAACTTTATTAGCGTCAAAATAAGATAATCTTGCCGTCAACCTATGCTCGTCAGATGGGAACCCATCAGTGCGATCTCTGAGGAAGCTCGATATAAACCGAAAGAAGTCACAACCACCACAGAAAGTGATGAGCTTTGATATGAGTGCTCAGTGGTAGACTCTATCAAACTTGTGGATGGGCCGACTTCATTGTTCTGACAGCGACGTCATCAGGACCCTACAGTACGGCTACCGTAGGAAGTATATCATAAAGTACTCCATTGGTCTCTAGATACCTCACATGACGGTGACCAACAATACTTTCCTTAACCTTGGAGCAGTGTAGAGCAAATCTCAATCGGTTGATAGTCTGCCGACCTCACCTTTTTATACCCTACACCACTTCGTGGGCTAGGGTATTATAAGTTAGTTTCGCGCCAAATGTTTGTAACACCAAGACATATTCAAGCTAGACCCACCTTTAAGTATACGGATCGGCTTAGAATCACCAGCTGAATCGATTTACCGAGCTTGTTCGCACTCTACAGGTCGCAATTGTTGTCCGATTGTCATGAAACTTGGCAGAAGTTATTTGTTCTGGCCAAGGACCATCGGTATTAATCGGTTAAGATTTAGATATAGCCGCCACACAAATGTCGCTCCCGATTTGACATTTTCCGCCCTATAAAGCACATATAGTACCCAATTTGGCTTAACACCTTATAATCAAACTAGAAATACCTGTGGAGAAAGCGGGTTAGATCAGTTCAGATTTAGATATAGCTCCCATACAAATGTCGCTCCCGATTTCACTTTTTCCGCTTCAGAAACCACATATTGTACCTGATTTTCTTTAAAATTTCCACAACATTTTATAATGGAACTAGAAACACCTATGCTGAAAGTGGGTAAGATCGATTCAGATTTAGATATAGCCCCCATACAAATGTCGCTCCCGATTTCACTTTTTCCGCTTTAGAAACCACATATTGTACCCGATTTCCTTTAAAATTGACACAACATTTTATAATTGAACTAGAAACACCTATGCTGAACGTGAGTAAGATCGGTTCAGATTTAGATATAGCCCCCATACAAATGTCGCTCCCGATTTCACTTTTTCCGCTTTAGAAACCACATGTTGTACCCGATTTCCTTTAAAATTGGCACAACATCTTATAATCCCACTTAAAACACCTATGCTGAAAGAGGGTAAGATCGGTTCAGATTTAGATATAGCCCCCATACAAATAACGCTCCCGATTTGACTTTTTCCGTCTAAAATCCACATATTGTACCCGTTTTTCTTTTAAATTGGCACAACATCTTATAATCGAACTAGAAACACCTATGGTGAAAGTGGGTAAGATCGGTTCAGATTTATATATAGCCCTCATACAAATGTTGCTCGCGAATGTTTAACCGATTTTGGCCAAACTTTACATATTATATTTCACCAATAAACATGCATGGTGAAAGGGGGTCACATCGTTCCAGGTATCAATATACCCTCATACAAATGTCCTTTCCGATTTAACGTTTTTTGTCAAACACATACATTTACAGGATGCAAAAATCCTTCCCGATTTCACTTTTTTGCCGAATTGAATTGTAATGAGATAGAAAGTCCGTCCGTCTTTAGCCTTTCCTTACTTGTTTGAACGATGCACATATGTCCATACTTTGGTATAACCCAAATTGGGCACCATTCTGATTTATTATAGCTCTAGAAACTACATCTTACATCAGATCTTCATCAAATTTTGCAGATCATTATATTTTTCAACTAGGAATGCCTATCGTGAATGAGAAAAATATAGGCCCATGTTTTGGACCAGGCCCAAAATGTTGTTATAGGCCCCTTTTGAAATGTCGGTCCGATTCATCCTATTACTACTGTATAATTTGTATTTGTCTGTCGGATAATTGGGTCAGTTATTAACCATATTCGTTAAATATGACTAAAGATGAATTTATAGTAACTGTATAATTTATATGAACTACATAAAATTGCTCCCATAAAATAACTGGGTTTAGTAATCAAAGCGTGGTATATACGCAGGGAGTGGTGTAGGGTATTATATAGTCGACCCCGCCCGACTTTAGCCGTTCCTTACTTATTTAAGGATGAACTGAACGCTAGACCTATGCACGGTATGCAACTTTAAAAGGTTACGAAGTGGACGGGAATAAGACGTCGAACGTCTTGAACGGCAAACAATTCCTATAATGTAACAGGTATATAGCCAAATTTGGACTTATAAGTGGCATAAACATTATTCTTCGCTCTTATCTAACGAACCAGAAACACAACAAATTCTATGTGATTGTGAATTAATACCACATCTGCTTTTAGTGATATAAGCACCTGTATAGTGACGAATCTTCATGTTATATGGTATTTTCGCTATCTGAAAAAATAAATTATATTATCAAAATAATTAAGGCTGGACAACATACAACCCGAGTATCTAAAGACCTCTCCGGAAAATAAGCTAAGTTCTTGTTCAATACCAAAATCGATTCTGGACCAACGTTCATATGTCTTTCTTTTAATGAGGATTATGTTCGATTTTCTTCGTTTTCTTTTTTTTTCTTCGAAATTCCCTATGAAACCTTTATAGAATTTTAGAACACTTTTGATAAGGTATCGTTCCATTGTATGGATTGCACCAAAAATCAAGTATGTGTGAGTAGCCCAATAAGGACTGCAGTTAGACAAGGATGTGTTCTATTCGATTTTGTAATGTCCGTCCACTTTCACCATGGAAATGGGTAAGCTCGGTTCAGATTTAGATATAGCACCCATAATAATTTCGCTCACAATTTGACTTTTTCGCTACATAGACCACATATATAGTACACATACAAAAATCGTTTGTAATATCAATTTTTCCCCGAATTCAATTGTAATAGGGTAGAAAGTGGGTATCATATAGTCGGTCCCACCCGATTTTAGCCTTTCCTTACTTGTTTTAGTGTTGCATTCTGTTTTTTTTTTTCTGAAATAATAGACCCTTGCAAGCATTTTAAATATAAATTTTGATTCTTGTCTTAGAGTAACTTATTGCTCGAATTATTGGATGTTTATAGTAATTTTTTCTGTTTTTTCATATTGACAAATGAACACATTTTCGTATCTGGTGGTAGCATTTTACGAAAAAATAAAAATAATAAATGATGCCTAAATGATCAGCATCAGAAGGAAATGGTTGCCACGGCGCTCAGATTTGGATATGAAAAGCCATCACCTGTATTAAATTATTTAACAACAAGTAAGGAAAGGCTAAAGTCCACCACTCCCTGCGTATATACCTTGCCTTGATTACTAAACCCAGGTATTTCATGGGAGCAATTTTTTGTAGTTCATATAAATTATACAGTTGCTATAAATTAATAAAGTAATTGATCCAGATATTCCGAGAAAGGTAAATAAAACATGATATGGAAAAATTGATCATCTTGATCAATGAATACAGATTATACAGCGGTAATAGGATAAATCAGACGGACATTTGTAGGGGGCCTATAACAACACTTGAGGCCTGTGCCAAAACATGCGCCTATATATTTCTCATTCACGGTAGATATTCCTAAAGTATGGACATATGGGCATCTCCCCAACATGTATGGAAAGGCTAAAGACGGACAGAGTCGACTATGTGATACACCCACTTTCTATGTCACTACAATTCAATTCGGTAAAAAAGTGAAATCGGGAAGGATTTTTGAATCCTGTAAATGTAAGTGTTTGACAAAAAATGGGGCTATATCTAAATCTGAACCACTACCACTTTCACAATAGGTGTTTTTATTTGGATTATAAGATGTTGTGGCAATTTTAAAGAAAATCAGGTGCAATATGTGGTTTCTAGAGCGGAAAAAGTCAAATCGGGAGCGACATTTGTATGGGGGCTATATCTAAATCTGAACCGATCTCACCCGCTTCCAGCATAGGTGTTTCTAGTTCGATTATAAAATGTTGTGCCAATTTTAAAGCAAATCGGGTACAATATGTGGTTTCTAGCGCGGAAAAAGTCAAATCGGGAGCGACATTTGTATGGGGGCTATATCTAAATCTGAACCGATCTTACCCGCTTCTAGCATAGGTGTTTCTAGTTCGATTATAAAATGTTGTGCCAATTTTAAAGAAAATCGGGTACAATATGTGGTTTCTAGAGCGGAAAAAGTCAAATCGGGAGCGACATTTGTATGGGGGCTATATCTAAATATGAACCGATCTTACCAGCCTCTAGCATAGGTGTTTCTAGTTCGATTATAAAATGTTGTGCCAATTTTAACGAAAATGGGGTACAATATGTCGTTTCTAGAGCGCAAAAAGACAAATCGGGAGCGACATTTGTATGGGGGCTATATCTAAATCTGAACCGATCTAACCCGCTTTCGTCACAGGTCTTTCTAGTTAGATTATAAGGTGTTATGCAAAATTTGAAGAAAATCGGGTACTATATGTGCTTTATAGGGCGGACAAAGTCAAATCGGGAGCGACATTTGTATGGGGGCTATATCTAAATCTGAACCGATTTCCTCCAAATCAATACCGATGGTCCTTAGCCAGAAAAAATAACTTCTGCCAAATTTTATGACAATCGGACCACAATTGCGACCTGTAGAGTGCGAACAAGCTTAGATGGACAGCAGACGGACGGACAGACAGACATCGTTAAATCGATTCAGCTGGTGATTCTAAGCCGATCTGTATACTTAAAGGTAGCTCGATTATTTCTTGGTGTTACAAACATTTCAACTAACTTATAATACCCTAGTCCACGAAGTGGTGTAGGGTATAAAAATGGAGTCACTGATGCGATATTCATCATGTGAAAGGTATTTATTTTTTATGACGTCTTTGACACAAAAAATCAATCTTAGCGTCCAATAATACGACCAATGAGTTATTCGAAAACAAGAATAAAAATTTGTATTTAAAGTACTCTCAAAATTACAAAAAAAAATTTTTAGAGGTGTTTGAAAATCATCATTAAACAATCCAGTCTTTATTTTTCGGGGTGAACGCAGAAATTTATTTTCGGGACCCATCCTACTGTACATTCGTCCTCGTATCCACCCATACTTTCGTCCTTGCCACAGACTGTCCATCATTCCATGTACATAACTATAATGACATTTGCTCACACAGAAAATAATGCAGCTCATGAAGTGACTTCTTTAAGTACCCATCCACCCATTGCCATCAATGTTTTTATTGACTCCTTAAAGTATGCTTTAAAAAAGACTACAAATGTAATTGTATAGCAACACAACCACCACATTACCTTCTCAGCACCGAATCGGACGATCTTAAATTACGTTTACTGCTGCTGAATAACTTCTTGCCACCATCGTTTTTGCCATAAAATTCCGGTGTTACTTGTTGCATGTAATTATTGCGTGCATTGTGCGGATGATGGTGGTGCTGTTGCATCTGATAGCGATACGTGGCAGATGACGATGCCACTGATGTTGTTGAGGACGAGGGTAAATTGCCAACAACGCCGCCAGCACCGTTGCCACCGCAGCAGCCCGAGACACCAGCAGCAGCACCAACACTACTGCCAATGCCTCCCCCGCCACCACCGCCACTACTGGTGCTGCAACATTCCGATGTGCAATAACTGCTCGTCGCATTTATTGAATCATTATCCGGTGGCATGGCCCGTAGTGTGGCAAAGCGCATGCAATAGAGATGGCGTCGTCCGTTGTTCGTGGTGGTCGTTGAGGTTGATGTTCGTTTGCCACAGCAAAAGCGTGAAATATTTTCTGCAAAGAGAGGAAGAAGAAGAGAGGAGAAAGGCAAGATATGGCGATAAATGTCTGTATTTATATTAAGGAAGCTTTAATGACGCTTAAATGGAGATTGGAATTACATTTAAGATTTTCTTTTCGTTTTAAAACTACTTAAGTTGCGGTTTGTAAGAGATTTATGTAGGCAGATGGTGGGTAAGCGTATCAATTCCCGGAACGAATTATTCAGCGGAAACCATTAAGAGGGATTGATATATACTTATAGAAAGGAGTGAGTGAGATAAAAGGCTTTAAGCATTTTACATTTAAGAGCTAACTTTAGTTGTTAAATGTCCGAAGGTTTAAAGCATTTTAGGGAAATATTTGACAAGTTCAAATATAATATAAAATAATAAGCCTGTTCAACAGGACTTACTAGCTTACAATTAAGAGACTTGACATTTTTATCGATCGGTCTTATTTAAATGAATCAGAGATAACAAACAAAACCGGCGTTAAGTTCGAACTTTATATACCTCCACTATGGATTGCATTCCATTAGATTTTCGTAGAAGTGGTATTACTGGAATATATATATTTTTTTAATATAGCCGAACCGAACAAATACAAACAAATATTTAATAAATAATTTTATATTAAAAGTTCTGACGAGATGCTAATTTTGGGTTATGCTGAAGACTTCAGCACAACCTTTGGTCTTAAACCAAAATAAATGACAACACACACAACATAACAGACCAACAATACATACAAACAACAAAATATAATATTTTTATTATTTTAAACCACGCTTATAAGGCAAGGCTACCAATACACTTACACTATATATATATCGAAATAATATATCAAGTCAATTCAAAAAATAAATAAATAAATAGATAAAAGTTGACAATCCACTAACTCACGAACAAAGTGCCAAATAACCTAACTTCATGATTCAACCGATTTTTGTCGTGAAAGTACAAAATACGAATTTTGAAAAATCTTTTTATTTTGCGTGTCTATGCAGTCAGAGGAATGTATACACCGAATTCCATGATTCTAGCTGCGCCCATTTGGTTGGTACCATTTTTAACCCCTTTTTCCTATTTTACCCCCTTAAGAGTACGGCTTTCTAAAATCGGTTTATTTTACGTGACTACGCAATTAGAGGGAGGTACACACCGAACTTCATAATTCTAGCTGTAGTCGTTTAGTTGGTACTATCTTTATCCCTCTACACCCATTGTATTCCTTTAAAGTAAGACTTTGGAAAAACCCCTTTTTCGTGTCTACACAGTCAAAGGAATGTATTCTCCGAATTTCATGACTCTAGCTGCGGTCATTTGGTTGGTACTATTTTTATCCCCTTTTACCATTTTAATCCCAAAAAGTACGAATTCTTTATTTTACGTTTTTATTCTTTATTTTACGTGCCTACACAATCAGAGTAATGTATACACCGAATTTCATTATTCTAGGTGCATCCGTTTGGTTGGTACCAGTTTTATCCCTCTATTCAAATTTTATACATTAAAAGTACGAATTTGGAAAAAATAATTTCATATTATGTTTCTACTCAATTTTCGAATTTCGTGTTTCTACCTGTTTTCGTTTGACATGTACCATTTTTATCTCTTTTTGCCCCATTTCACCCCCTACGAATAAAAATCGTTTTATGGTGCACGTTTTGGCCATCAGGGGAATGCGCATACCCAATATCAAGTAAGTGCAAGTAGACATATTGAAAAACAAGTAAGGAAAGGCTAAAGTCGGACGGGGCCGACTCTATGATACACTCCACTTTCTATCCGAATACAATTTAATTCGGTGAAAAAGTGAAAACGGGAAGGATTTTTGTATCCAGTAAATGTATGTGTTTGACAAAAAATGTTAAATCAGAAAGGACATTTGTATGGGGGTATATTGAAATCTGGAACGAAATAGGTGAAATATAATATGTGTATTTTGGCCAAAATCGGTTAAACATTTGGGAGCAACATTTGTATCTGGGCTATATCTATATCTGAACCGATCTTGCCCACTTTCAGCATAGGTATTTCTAGTTGGATTATAAGATATTGTGCCAAATTTAAAGAACATCGGGTACAATATGTGGTTTCTAGGGCGGAAAATGTCAAATCGGGAGCGACATTTGTATGAGGGCTATATCTAAATCTGAACCGATCTTACCCAATTTCTGCATAGGTGTTTCTAGTTGGATTGTAAGATGTTGTGTCAAATTTAAAGAAAATCGGGTGCAATATGTCGTTTCTAGAGCGGAAAATGTCAAATCGGGAGCGACATTTGTATGGGGGCTATATTTAAATCTGAACCGATCTTACCCAATTTTTTCATAGGTATTTCTAGTTGGATTATAAGATGTTGTGCCAAATTTAAAGAAAATCGGGTACAATATGTCGTTTCTAGAGAGGAAAATGTCAAATCGGGAGCGACATTTGTATGGGGGCTATATCTAAATCTGAACCGATCTTACCCAATTTTTTCATAGGTATTTCTAGTTGGATTATAAGATGTTGTGCCAAATTTAAAGAACATCGGATGCAATATGTGGTTTCTAGGGCGAAAAATGTCAAATCGGGAGCGACATTTGTATGAGGGCTATATCTAAATCTGAACCGATCTAACCCAATTTCTGCATAGGTGTTTCTAGTTGGATTGTTAGATGCTGTGTCAAATTTAAAGAAAATCGGGTACAATATGTCGTTTTCTAGAGCGGAAAATGTCAAATCGGGAGCGACATTTGTATGGGGGCTATATCTAAATCTGAACCGATCTTACCCAATTTTTGCATAGGTATTTTCTAGTTGGATAATAAGACGTTGTGCCTAATTTAAAGAACATCGGGTACAATATGTAGTTTCTAGAGCGAAAAATGTCAAATCGGGAGCGACATTTGTATGGGGGCTATATCTAAATCTGAACCGATCTTATCCAATTTTCGCATAGGTATTTCTAGTTGGATTATAAGAAGATGTGCCAAATTTAAAGGAAATTGGGTACAATATGTGGTTTTCTAGAGCGGAAAATGTCAAATCGGGAGCGACATTTATATGGGGGCTATATCTAAATCTGAACCGATTTGCTTCAAATTAAATAGCGTTCGCCAATTTTTGTTAGGATGGGGCTATAATTGCGACCTGTAATTTGATTACAACAGACAGTCATTAAATCGATTCAAAAAGTGATTCTAAGTCGATTTGGGTGTTACAAACAAATGCAAAAAGACATAATACTCTCGTGAAGTGTATAAATATGCTTAAATACTCTAAAATATTAGGGGTATTATGGGTATTTTTAGTCCTTGTGAGGGAAAAAATTTTCCCTTTGGGCCGATTTGATATCTAGCTCTTTTCGTTTAGATGCTAGCGTGCCTTCAATAGAGGGACGGACTTGGTAGAACATCTTAGAATTTTTTGACGATCAACAACATATATACTTTAAAGGGACTCAGGTCGATATTTCAAGGTGTTATAAAAGGAATGACAAAGTTAGTATACCCCCCATCCTGGAGGTGGAGGGTATAACAAAATAAAAATCGCCATAGTTATGATCAATTTAATAATGTCACTTGACTCATTTATATGTGTTCAAGCGGTCCGATCGTAAAGTATGCCGCACTTTATTTATTTAATCAATTATTAGCCACATAATAATAGATCTCATCCACGTGTCATTTTTGATAACCGCATCAAATTTGACTGTTACATTTAGACTAGAAACACATATTTTGAAAGTCCGCTATATAGGACAATGTTTTGGTATAGCCCCCATACAAATTTGATTTTGATAAAATTTTTGGATTTTGATAAAATTTTGCACATTATATTATTATATTCCAATAAGGAATACTTTGAAAGTGATCTATAAGGGCCCACTTTTTAATGTAGCGCCCTTACAAATGGGTCCCCCATTTTTATTATTACCCCTCTAGGCACAACATTTTACATCGGAAGTTTATCAAATTTTGCGGATTATATTATATTTACATAATATGAAAGTCAAATAATGGGTCAATATTTCCCATTTTATTCTATTACAGCTCTAGAAACCACATCGTAACCCAAATGGCCCCCATTCTACTTTAGAAACTACATTTACATCGGATGTTGATCAAATTTTGCAGATAATGATATATTTACTAGGAGAAGGAGCCCATGTTTTGAACAGTCCCAAAGTACTGTTATAGGCCCCCCTTCAAATGTCCGTCCGATCCATTTTATTACCGTTGTATAATCTGTATTTGTCATTGGATCTTGATCAATTTTTCCATTTTTTGTATTTACTTTACTCGGTATATCTGCCGGAAATGCGGATCAATTACCATATTATTTACCATATTCGTTAAAATAAAATAAAATATTTACTATTTCCAATTAATATAAATTTTGTTTGTTTAATTTCAGTGCATCCTCTGAAAGTAGAGGTTCCAACGTTGTCGATTTTTTTTTCGATATATAGTAGTAGGATATTTATACACTCCACGAGAGTATTATGTTTTTGTGCATTTGTTTGTAACAACCAAAAGGAATGGAGATAGACCCATTGTTAATTATACCGATCGGTTTAGAATCATTTTCTTAGTCGATTTAGCAATGTCCGTCTGTCTGTAAGTCCTTCTGTCTGTCCACATATATTTTTGTAATCACGATACAGGTCGCAATTGTAGACAGAACCAAATGAAACTTTGTATAACGAAGTTTTTCGGTACAAGGACGAACGCTATTTAATTTGATGAAAATCGGTTCAGATTTAGATATAGCCTCCATACAAATTTCGCTCCCGATTTGACTTTTTCCGCTCTAGAAACCACTTATTGTATCAGATTGTCTTCAGATTTGACAAAACATCTTATATTTAAACAAGAACACCTATGGTGAAAATAGGGCAAATCGGTTTAGATTTAGATATAGCCTCCATACAAATTTCGCTCCCGATTTGACTTTTTCTGCTCTAAAAACCATATATTTTAACAGATCCTCTACAAATTAGGCGAACTATATAACTATATTTATTCTATAAACAGCCATGTTGCAAATGGGTCAGAGCGGTTCAGATTTATATATAGCTCCCATACCAATTTTGCTCCCGGATAGACTTTTTCCTTCCCAGAAACCACGAATTTTCACCGAATTTCTTCAAAGTGAGCATAACACTTTATATTTGAACTGGAAGAACTTATTGTGGAAGTTAGTCACTTCATTCCATGGTTGGATATAGCCCCGATACAAATATTATTTGACAAATTGGACCGGGTCATATTTGCCTGTTATTAGGAAACATACAAAAAAAATTCCCGTTTTCACTTTTTTACTGAATTGAAGTGTATTCCGATAGAAAGTGGAGTGTATCATATAGTTGGTCCGTAGAGTTGGTCCCGACTTTAGCCTTTCCTTACTTGTTTTTAATTGACTCAAACATAAACCATTGCATATCTCACAAGGGATAAAGTGTGACTTAGACCACTATCATACTAACGTATTCAAAAGTTTTTACTCATTTCTTTTCACTTAGTACTATAATATCTCCATTCTTTATTAGTTACATTATCGATACTGAAAAACGTCTCACCCTATTATATAATGTAAATAAAATGTTTTGGTGTAAATGCTTATATTTCAGCCTTATGGTAGTCTTTCAGCAAAAAACTTAATATGTTTGTCATGTGTGCGTGTAAGAACATCATGAAACACTTGTTTCCCATTAAGTCGTCGTCCCCTCCCCTGTGTGTTGTTTCCCTCCTATAATTAAGTGTAGCGGCAAACGATAACGATGCAATCTGCTTCCGATTAAAATTAACTTCTTCATGCAGATAATTTGAAGCATATTTCAATCAATATTAATTCGCCAATTTCTGTTGTTTTAAATTTTCTATTACGAAACAATTTATTTTGCTCGACTTAAGCACTTAACTAAACAAGAGATAGACACTCTGACAGACTGCCTATCATTATTTGGTGCGGCTTTTAAATTGATAACCAGAGAGCATGAACGATGACATGACTACCTAATAACCTCTAATCATATCTTGAAATTATAGCGCATCCACGCCATGCCATGTTAGTTGCAATTGTGAATCGTAAACGAGAAGATCTTTCGGAACAGCAAACAAACGGGAAAATATAGACGAAATACTATTGCAATAAAATAAATTGTACGTTTTGTAGATGAAAATCGGGCGAGAATTGTCATATCCTTAGTCTAGGCAACAAATTTTGAAAAAGGAAAACATTACTATTACGGACAAAAACTAAAAAATTAAATTAACAAATATTTAACATATTAAACGAAATAAATAATTCGGAATTACATTCAATCAGTATTTAGGCTTCATAAGAAATACTAATTTTGCAATGATCTACAGGGTTTTCCAACAAGTGGTGTTATTTTGGTGTTCAAAGAAAAATTCAATTTTTTGAGATAAATGATCATATGTTTATTTCATAATAAAGAGGAAGGTATGCCGTTAATAATGAAAACCAACATCAGCCAAATGGCTATCGTGTCCACGCTTACAGGACCATATCCTTTTCATGAAATTTTCCATAACCAAGTCGCAAAGTGGCTGCTGCCCTATGTCCTCGATAGCCTCACGAATTCTATTTGTGAGGTCTTGAATCGACGCTTGGCATATGCCCTTATCTTTCACGTGGCCCCAACAAACGAAGAAGTCGCAAGGTGTTAAATCACAAGATCTCGGTTGCCAATTGTGATCACCTCTTCGAGAGATAACACGGTCTGGAAACTTTTCTCGTAAAAGAGCAATGGTTTCGTTGCTTGTGTGGCACGTAGCGCCGTCTTGTTGAAAGTAAACGTTGTCCAGATCAATACCATCGAACTCCGACCATAAAAAATCATTAATCATCTCTCGATAGCGCAATCCATTCACCGTAAGTGTTGATCCAAGCTCATTTTCGAAAAAGTAAGGTCCAATGACACCGCCGGACCATAAACCGTACCAAACAGTCATACGATGAGGATGTAGAGGCTTCTCAGCAATAACTCTTGGGTTTTCCGAGCCCCAAACGCGACAATTTTGCTTGTTGACGTAGCCACCGAGGTGGAAATGGGCATCATCAGTAAAGATGATTTTTCGATGGAATTCCGGATCATTTTCATTCATGAATTTTAATAATTTCAATGCGTGTATCTTTCAATTTTTATACACTCCTCGAGAGTATTATGTCTTTGTGCATTTGTTTGTAACACCCATAAGGAAGGGAGATAGACCCATTGTTAATTATACCGATCGACTAAGAATCACTTTTTGAATCGATTTAGCAATGTCCGTCTGTCCATCTATTGTTGTAATCACGATACAGGTAGCAATTGTAGCCAGAACCAAACGGAACTTTGCACAACGAAGTTTTTCAGGACAGGGACGAACGCTATGTAATTTGAAGAAAATCGGTTCAGATACTAATTTCACTCACGATTTGAATTTTTTCGTTCTAGAATCCACATATTTTAACAGATTTTCTTCAAAATTGGAAAAACACCTTATATTTCAACTGGAAACACCTGTGGTAAAAATATGTTAAATCGGTTCAGATTTATATATAGCTCCCATACAAATTTCGTTCCCAATTTGAAATTTTCGGCACTAGAATCCACATATTTCAACAGATTTTCTTCAAAATTGGCAAAAAACCTTATATTTCAACTGGAAACACCTGTGGTAATATGTTAGATCGGTTCAGATTTATATATAGCTCCCATACAAATTTCGCTCCAAATTTGAATTTTTTCGCTCTAGAATCCACATATGTTAACAGATTTTCTTCAAAATTGGCAAAACACCTTATATTTCAACTGGAAACACCTGTGGTAATATGTTAGATCGGTTCAGATTTATATATAGCTCCCATACAAATTTCGTTCCCAATTTGAATTTTTCCGCTCTAGAATCCACATATTTTAACAGATTTTCTTCTAAATTTGCAAAAAAAACTTATATTTCAACTGAAAACACCTGTGGTAAAAATGTGTTAGATCGGTTCAGATTTATATATAGCTCCCATACAAATTTCGCCCCAATTTGAATTTTTCCGCTCCAGAATCCACATATTTTAACAGATTTTCATCAAAATTGGCAAAACATCATATATTTAAACTAGGTACACTTATGGTGAAAATGGGTCACATCGGTTCAGATTTACATATAGCTCTCATACAAATTTCGTTCCCCCAAAAACCGCGTATTTGCAGAAAATTTCTTAAAATTGAGCGTTATACTTCAACTAGAAGAACTTATTGTGAAAGTTAGTCACTTCATTCCATGTTTGGATATAGCCCCGATACAAATATTATTCTCGATTTGACAAATTGGACCAGGTCATATTAGCCTGTGATTAGGAAACATAAAAAAATGTTCACATTTTCACTTTTTTACTGAATTGAATTGTATTCCGATAGAAAGTGGAGTGTATCATATAGTCGGCCCCGCCCGACTTTACCCTTTCCTTACTTGTTAGTAATGGCGTAGTTTCTGCTTGTCAAATGTCAAAGAATAAAAGCTTCACCCGAAAACCGGGTGATTCAAAATAACACCTCTTGTTGGAAAACCCTGTATTTGAAAGAATTTTGGGAATCATCCTAAAAAAAATTCAAAGTTTATTTCGAGACAACTTTTTTCGTGACCCCCTCTACTGTACGTTGAAATTCTTGTATTACAGTGCATATCCCCAAACTACATTTGTATGTGTGGCTAAAGTGAACATGTTCTCCTTGTTGCTCTTCGCGATTTTCACAATCCTATTTACGTTTCTCGCCTGGAGATGTTCGTATTGGCAACGTCATGGTGTACGAGGACCTCGCGGTTGGCCTTTGGTGGGCAGTATGTGGTCGTTTGTGAGGGGACGCCAACATTATGGTGATGTTTATCACAAAATCTACAAGTAGGTTATGTGAAAAGTAAAAACCATATAAACCACACTCATCCATTGGATAATTAATTTATTTGCTCTTTTCACGTCATTTGCCGCTGCCATCAGTGATTATCCCGATTTAGCCTATGTCGGCATCTATCGCATCTTCAGTGAACCCGCGGTGCTGTTGCGCAGTCCCGAAATGCTGAAGGAGGTGCTGATACGCAGCTTTCATCATTTCCAGGACAATGTGCTGTGGGTTCATCCGCAACGTGATCCCATCGTTTGGTGTAATCCCTTTATAGCCAAAGGAGAAAAATGGCGAGCAATGCGTTCGGAGCTTGTGCCCATATTTACGCCCAACAAAGTGAGTGTTGTGGGGGAGCTGACGACAGCCAATATGACTTTATGTTTCTGTGTATTTCGGTTTTGTAGGTGAAATCTTCATTTCCTCACATTGACAATGTCTGCCGGAATTTGCTGAGCTATGTCGAGGGAAATATGAAAACGAATTGTTTCGAGGCCAAAGATGTGAGTATTTCAAGGGATTACATTTAACAATTATTTACCGACTTTGCGAAGGCTTTTAGTAAAGCCCAATAGCAGGAGGTGTGAATGTTTGTGGTTAATGGTTAGACAATTCTTTGACTTCAACTTTTCTAAGCCTATTTAAGGTTGTATCTTTGCTCGTGTGACTTGTCTTACAAGGACAATATTTGTCAAGAGAGAAAATTATTTTGATTTTTATTAGAAAGTATTTTGTAATATGATTACTGGCTTTATTTTTAATCACAATTTGTGCGTGGTTGATTTAGGCATTAGCTTTATGCAACAATCATCTGCACACAATCGTACAATATGATGTTCTTAATGAAGGGAATTTTCTACATTTAAATTGTAGGAGTGTAATAGCGTGACCCGTCGAACAATTTTGCATTTAATAAGTTGTGCAAGAAAAGATTTAATTTTTGTGTGCATTTGTGGGCACATAATATAAAATCAATATTGAATATTTTTTTTGGATAATTTCTTTACAAATTTTTTATAAAAATTCCACCTTTCCTCGAAGGTATTTTCAATATTTCCACCATAACTTTTGAGATTATAATTCCGAATATTTCTCATTATACGTTAAGTTTATTGTGGGGCTATGTCTTATTCAAGTAAGGTGAAATCAATTTAGAGGCGAATGTTATTTGAAAACGGATTTTTTTCTAAATTCTTACAAGACGGGACATAACTGCTACATTTGTCCGTAAATAAATAGGCATACGAATGCAAGAAAAATAAAGGAAGCTATTTTTCTTTAGATTTTCTCTATTTGTATGGGCTTTTCCTGACAATAAAATTAATTTATTTGTCGACTGCACCTAAATTCCTGTTTTTATGTCAACGTAAAATTTAGAACATTTGTAGCCCTATGCGGTTAATAAGAGAGAGTGAACGCAGTATAATTCCAAAATTATAGCGCAAATATTAAAATTCGAAAATAATTTTAGTAAAAAAACAAGTAAGGAAAGGCAAAAGTCGGGCGGGGCCGACTCAATGATCCGAATACAATTCAATTCGGTGAAAACGGGAAGGTTTTTTGTATCCTGTAAATGTATGTGTTTGACAAAAAATTTTGTATCGGAAAGGACATTTGTATGAGGATATATTGAAACCTGGAACGAAATAGGTGAAATATAAAATGTATAGTTTGGCCAAAATCGGTTAAACTTATGGGAGCAACAACAGCAACAGCAACATTTGGGCTATATTTAAATCTGAACCGATCTTACCCACTTTCACCATAGTTTTGTTTAGTTAGATTATAAGATGTTGTGCGAAATTTAAAGAAAATCGAGCACAATATGTGGCTTTTAAAGTGGCAAAAGTCAAATCGGAAGCGACATTTGTATGGGGGCTATATCTAAATCTGAACCGATCTTACCCAATTTCTGCATAGTGTTTCTAGTTGGATTATAAGATGTTGTCCCAAAATTTAAAGAAAATCGGGTACAATATATGGTTTTTAGGGCGCAAAATTCAAATCGGGAGCGACATGTGTATGGGAATTTGGGCTATATCTGAACCGATCTAGCCCGCTTTAGCCACAGGTGTTTCTAGTTAGATTATAAGATGTTGTGCCAAATTTAAAGAAAATCGATTAGAATATGTGGTCTCTAGAACGGAAAAAGTCAAATCGGGAGAGAAATTTGTATGCGAGCTATATATAAATCTGAACCGATCTAACACATTTTTACCACAGGTGTTTCTAGTTACAATATAAGATGTTTTGCCAATTTTGAAGAAAATCTGATGTTATATGTGGTATCTAGAGTGAAAAGAGTCAACTCGGGAGTGAAATTCGTATGGGGGCTATATCTAAATCTGAACCGATTTTCTTCAAATTAAATAGAGTTCGTCCTTATCCCGAAAAACATCGTTGTGCAAAGTTTCATTTGGTTCTGGCTACAATTGCGACCTGTATCGTGATTACAAGAATAGATGGACGGACGGACAGACAGACGGACATTGCTAAAACGACTCAGAAAGTGATTCTAAGACGATCGGTATAATTAACAATTGGTCTATCTCGTTTCCTTTTGGGTGTTACAAACAAATGCACAAAGACATAATACTCTCGTGGAGTGTATACAAAACAAGTAAAAAAGTCGTTAAGTTCGGCCGGGCCAAACTTTATATACCCTCCACCATGGATTGCATTCCACAGAGGCTGTCGATTTTCGCAGGAGTGTAGTAAAGTTACAGGAAAATATATTTTTTTAATATAGCCAAACCAAAACAAATACAAATAATTTTATAAATAAATATAATATTTTAATTATTTCAAACCATTATTTATTTCAAATCAAAAAATAAATATTCTTATATTTATATTTTCAAAAGGCTTAAATACCATAAATATTGGTTGATAGTTGGTGGTATTTCTATTCTATTTTAATTCCAAAAGTACAAATTTTGAAAATCCACTATCTGACGTACATAGCGCAAAATAACCTAACTTCATGATTCAACCAATTTTCTTTTTGTAAAAGAAAAATTATGAATTTGGAAAAAACTTTTTATTTTACGTGTCTATGCAGTCGGAGGAATGTATACACCGAATTCCATGACCTGCGCCCATTTGATACCATTATTACCCCCTTGACGTTTCTTCGCAATTAGAATTTCATCATTCTAGCTGTAGTCGTTTAGTTGGTACCATTTTTATCCCTCTGTACCATTGTACTCCTTGAAAGTACGAATTTCGAAAAATCCGTTTATTTTCCGTGTCTACGCAGTCAGAGGAATGTATACTCCGAATTGCATAACTCTAGCTGCGGTCATTTGGTTGGTACTATTAATATTCCTTTTTCCATTTTAACCCCAAAAAATTCGTCTATTTTCCGTGTCTACGGAACGTTCTAGTTACTGTCGTGCGTGCTTTCAACAGACGGACGGACATGGCTAGATCGTCTTAGAATTTTATGACGGTCGATATATCAAGGTGTTACAAACGGAATGACAAAGTTAGTATACCCCCATCCTGGAGGTGGAGGGTATAAAAATTGGTAATAATTCTAATCTAATGTTATAAACAAATTAGTTGTAATTAATTACTTAATGATCTGATAATCGAAAAACATTGACTTCTTGTATTTCGTTGACTATTTCATCACGAAATTCGCTAAATTCCTCTGACTGAAAGATGTTTTTTAATTCATAATCTAGGAGGTGAATTAGGTCAAATAATAACTGTAATACAATTCTAACATTCGATTACACCAATTTATAGAAAACATTTGGTGTATACTGTGTATACTATTTTCCAGTATTTTGGCTTTCTTAACTCGAAATCGATATTAAAATATTTTTTTTTTTGAAAATTTTAAAAATTATTTTCTTAAATTTCAATGTTCCTCGATGGTATTTTTAATATTTGTATTCTCATTGTTTTATACCATCTACTAGGGTATTATGTCTTTGTGCATTTATTTGTAACACCCAAATGGAAACGGGATAGACTCATCGTTTATTATTCCGATGGATTTAGAATCACTTTTCGAGTCGAATTAACAATGTCCGTCCATCTATTCTTGTAAACAAAGTACAGGTCTCAATTCTAGTCAGAACCAAATGATACTTTGGACAAAGAGGTTTTTTCTTGCTGTTTTTTGTTCTAATATATCCAAACAGCTTGAACAGATTTTGAAATGTTTACAAGTTTGTAAAATTATATTTCTGGACTTCACAGTGCAAATAACGCATTTCAAAGCTTCCGTCGTATGAGTATAGCAAACGTAATTTTCCTGAACATCCTCTGTTTCCGATACATGCTTCTTCTATAACCTCATAATCTTCAAGAATACTGATATTAATATTATTAAATAATTAATTAATATGATTTAAAAAATCCGTTATGGATATTCGACCAGTATTCGTTCAGTTGTTGCGCCAATTGAGTAAACCGCGGCCGATTTCTTATTACCATTACTTTCTTATATTTATCACGACTCCTCTCCTTTTATTTCTCAAAACCCAATCGATGTTTGTACTATAGTCCTTATCGAAAGGAGATGAGACGTGGGAAATATAAAACAAGTAAAGGTAATAACAAATCGTCGGCCGATTTCTTATTACTTTTACTTGTTTTATATTTCCCACGCTTAGTCTCCTCTCCATTTGTAGTTCAATATTTGTATCCGTATGTATCCAAACTGAGTAGGTTTATGTCACTTTTCGAGTGACATAACGTCCATGGCCATTATGTCATGTCACCAATGATGACTTTTTGTCAGTCATCCATTTGAAAAATAATATCTCAATATAGCTAAAAATCATAATCCTCTTAATTGATTGGTTTAATTAAATGTTATTTTTTGCAGCTGTTTTCAAAATACACCTTGGACGTTGTGGCCTCAGCTGCTTATGGTTTGGATGCTCAGTCATTTACAAATAAACAGTCAGATTTTACTCAACTGGTGGAACATATTTTCCTACCCAACTCTCACAGTCTGTTGGATACAGTAGCTCTGCTGTTTTCTCCGGCATTGGGAAATCTAATTAAATTCACGTAAGTATCAAATGATATGATATGATTAAATAAGGATCGCTGCAAAAGTATTAAATTAAAAACGAAAATATTGACACTTGAATGTCGATTCCAATATTCTTGAAAACTTGATATAAAAACACCATATATTTTTGTAACGAAAACGAAGCATTTTTTGTTTCGAAACGATTGTATTTTGCGGGCTCTCCATATCAATGACTGAGAGAATGTATAATAATTCCATTATTTTCTTGCAGATATGTTCCCATTGGCGTCATGACGTGGTTGAGCACCATCATTATGAATGTTCTCAGTTTCCGCCTGGATAAGGTGGCCGATAAACAATCCGCCAAAACGGAACACTCTGATTTTATTCAGTGGTTAATTGAAAATAAACACAAGCAAAACGAACCGGTCGATAAGGCAACGATAGTGGGCCATTGCGGTACGTTTTTGCTCGAAGGATTCGAGACCTCATCATCGTTAATGGCCTTCGCTCTATATGAGGTAAGCAAACCGTGGAAAGGAATGGAGGAGGAAAATGGAAAAGAAAGAGCTTTAAATTGTTGGCTCATTTAATGGAATCTATCACTTCATACGGCAAACACTCTTCCAACTGCTCATAACTTTGTGCTTCAATGTTTTTATTTATCCTTCATCCTTCATCCATTTTCCAACTTCCAATACATTTTTTTGCTTTCTTTATTTCCATTTCAGTATGCCATAAATCCATTGGAACAGCAAAAAGTTTGCACTGAAATCGATGAAGTCCTAAAACGTTACGATGGCAAACTATGTTACGAGGCTTTGCAGGATATGTCCTACTTGGAAGCCTCACTGTACGGTGGGTGACATTTATCTACTCTCGCACAATTGGATTTTATATTCGAAAGTTATGAAAACTTTTGCCTTTTTTATGGTATTTGTTTCAGAAACTCTTCGTTTACATCCGGCAATGATGGCTCTACTGAAGCATTGCACCAAATCTTTTGAGTTGCCACCGCAATGTGGGCGCACGTTCCGAGTGCCGAAGGGTATGGTTTTCATAGTGCCTGCCAAAGCAGTCCATTAGTAAGTGGGATTTTTTCTGTGGTTGTTTGAAGTTTTGGATTTTGTGAAAGCTCATGTAAATGGAATTTGTGAAAACCGGCAGGATGGTAGGATGTTTCCGTTAACAGAATTGCTCAAATACCGGCCGGTAGTGGGGTTTATACTTTCTATTTTTTCAATTTGACATAAATTTAGTTAATGGACGACCATTTTTTGTGCATGGCAAGAGTAGTAGTTGTCATGGTAGGTGTTTGGAAATTGAACTAGAGGAGAGTATCGGAAGAGCAGTTTGTTGTGGTGGTTGGTTTTTGGTTGTCGAAAATCATTAAGTGAAACCTTAGAGGAGAGTAACTCAATGATACGGGATAACATTAAATTGTGAACTTTTGCGAATTTTGTAAAAAGCATTTGTCAGCCCAAAAAGAACAAAGTATTTAAAATTTAAAAATAACAGAAAACACGCACAAAAAGTTATGTTGGTATAATAGAAATTTGAATGCAAAAGCTCTCGAAATGTAAGAGAAACAGTCGGACAAAGTCGAAGAAAGAAATTAAGTTTTTCCGATTTTTATACACTCCACGAGAGTATTATGTCTTTGTGCATTTGTTGGTTACACCCAAAAGGAAGAGAGATAGACATATTTTTAATTATACCGATCGACATAGAATCACTTTTTGAATCGATTTAGTCCGTCTGTCTGTCTGTCTGTCCGTCCATCTATTGTTGTAATCACGATACAGGTCGCAATTGTAGACAGAACAAAATGAAACTTTGCACAACGAAGTTTTTCGGGATAAGAACGTACGCTATTTAATTTGAAGAAAATCGGTTCAGATTTAGATATACCCCCCATATGAATTTCACTCCCGATTTGACTCTTTTCACTCTAGATACCACATATTTTAACAGATTTTTCTCAAAATTGGCAAAACATCTTATAGTTAAACTAGAAACACCTGTGGTAAAAATGGTTCAGATCGGTTCAGATTTATATATAGCTCTCATACAAATTTCACTCCCGATTTGACTTTTTCTGCTGTAGAAAACACATATTTTAACAGATGTGCTTCAAATTTGGCCAACTATCATATATTTCAATTAGAAACGCCCATGATGAAAATGGGTCCGATCGGTTCAGATTTATATATAGCTCCCATACAAACTTCGCTCCCGATTTGATTTTTTCCGCTCTAGATACCACATGTTTTAACAGATTTTCTTCAAAATTGACAAAACATCGTATAGTTCAACTAGAAACACCTGTGGTAAAAATGAGTCAGATCGTTTCAGATTTATATATAGCTGCCACACAAATTTCATTCCCGATTTGACTTTTTCCGCTCTAGAGACCACATAATGTATCAGATTGCCTTCAGATTTGGTAAAACATCTTATATTCCCACTAGAAACTCCCATGGTGAATATCGGACAGATCGGTTCAGATTTATATATAGCTCCCATACAAATTTCGCTCCCGATTTGACTTTTTCCGCTCTAGAAACCACATATTGTATCAGATTGTCTTCAGATTTGGTAAAACATCTTATATTCCCACTAGAAACTCCCATGGTGAATATCGGACAGATCGGTTCAGATTTATATATAGCTCCCATACAAATTTCGCTCCCGATTTGACTTTTTCCGCTCTAGAAACCACATATTGTATCACATTGTCTTCAGATTTGGTAAAACATCTTATATTCCCACTAGAAACTCCCATGGTGAATATCGGACAGATCGGTTCAGATTTATATACAGCTTCCATACAAATTTCGCTCCCGATTTGACTTTTTCCGCTCTAGAGACCACATAATGTATAAGATTGTCTTCAGATTTGGTAAAACATCTTATATGCCCACTAGAAACTTCCATGGTGAATATCGGACAGATCGGTTCAGATTTATATATAGCTCCCATACAAATTTCGCTCCCGATTTGACTTTTTCCGCTCTAGAAACCACATAATGTATCAGATTGTCTTCAGATTTGGTAAAACATCTTATATTCCCACTAGAAACTCCCATGGTGAATATCGGACAGATCGGTTCAGATTTATATATAGCTCCCATACAAATTTCGCTCCCGATTTGACTTTTTCCGCTCTAGAGACCACATATTGTATCAGATTGTCTTCAGATTTGGTAAAACATCTTATATTCCCACTAGAAACTCCCATGGTGAATATCGGACAGATCGGTTCAGATTTATATATAGCTCCCATACAAATTTCGCTCCCGATTTGACTTTTTCCGCTCTAGAAACCACATATTGTATCAGATTGTCTTCAGATTTGGCAAAACATCTTATATTTAAACTAAGAACATCTATGGTGAAAATAGGTCAAATCGGTTCAGATTTATATATAGCTCCCATACAAATTTCGCTCCCGATTTGACTTTTTCCGCTCTAGAGACCACATATTGTATCAGATTGTCTTCAGATTTGGTAAAACATCTTATATTCCCACTAGAAACTCCCATGGTGAATATCGGACAGATCGGTTCAGATTTATATATAGCTCCCATACAAATTTCGCTCCCGATTTGACTTTTTCCGCTCTAGAAACCACATATTGTACTCGATTTTCTTTAAATTTGGGACAAGGTCTTATAATCTGACTAAACAGAACTATGGTGAAATATAGCCCAAATTCAAATGTTGCTCCCATAAGTTTAACCGATTTTGGCCAAACTATACATTTTATATTTCACCTATTTCGTTCCAGGTTTCAATATATCCTCATACAAATGTCCTTTCCGATATAAATTTTTTTGTCAAACACATACATTTACAGGATACAAAAAACCTTCTCGTTTTCACTTTTTCACCGAATCGAATTGTATTCAGATTGAAAGTGGAGTGTATCATAGAGTCGGCTCCGCCCGACTTTAGCCTTTCCTTACTGGTTTTTTGTATAACTTTTACATTTTAGGATATTTTACTTTGTTTCTGTAAAATTTTTATATGAATATTCTAAATTAATTACGTAATGACATTCTCCGAGTTATTTGTTTCCTTCATCATTTTTTTAATTTTGAATCTAGTGTAGTGTAGTCACTTGTGACTGTGATTTAAATGTCCAATTTTATGACGCCTTTAATTCTGACGATTAGTCTAGAGTAAAATATTTGTGAAATGAAAAAAATATCTGTAAAATATTTTGACAAAAACATTCGTCTAATTTGTAATATGTCAGTATTTTAGACTATTTTTTAATTATTACCACATTAATAAATAAATATTTTTAGATTATTATTATATTATATTGTCCTTCTCGATCATTTACAATTAAGAGACTTGGAAGCAACATTATGAGAGTAGTAAATTCCATACAAAAAATAAGCAAGTAAGCCCAACCGAACATGCCTATAGTTTAATAATCAGGAATTACATTAATATTAAAAGTTATCAAAAAAGTACGAAAACCTTGAAATAGTTTACACGGACGATTATGGTGGGCGTTAATAGGTTAAAATAACACACCAGTTACTAAATGTTGACATTTTAAATTATATTGGACATACCTAAAATAAATTATTATCCCGTTTTCCCGGGAAATGAAAAAAGTCCGGGAAACCCCAAACCCTAGTCAGTAATCAACTCTTTTTTAGATTTAAATTAACTAATTTATGGAACGAGTTTTTCTTTTGATGTAGTGACCCCGATATATATCCGGAACCTTTGAAATTTCAACCAGAACGCTTCGCTGGAGATAAAGACAAACGACCCAGCTGTTCTTTCTTTGGTTTTGGTGAAGGACCACGCATGTGTCCCGGTAAGTATTTTAACCCATTTTTAAACATTCATTATACACCCCCTTTCCAAAATCTTTTTGCAGGTGGTCGCTTTGGCATGGCCCAAAGCAAAGCCGGCATCATCACCATACTCTCCCAATACACGGTGCATTTGGCCGATAAAGCCAAAGAGAAACCATTTAAAATTTCTCCCACCACATTCCTGACTGCCACCAAAGATGGCATTTGGCTAAAGTTTAAGCCGCGCGCATAAAACTTCACAAGTTATGGTTATGGCTGTTGCCAATATTTGTTGAGAGATGCCACTGACACTACAGTCTCTACTATCATATACATTTGTATGGAGAAAGTTATTGTCGGCAATATTAATAAATTTATGAAAATATACAGTTGTGGCATATGTCTGCCTGTACTGAAAGAAATAACTTTGAGTTTATTTTTAATGAATGAATGAACAGAGTGTGTGGGAAGTTCCACAGAACGTAAGTCAAATGCACTCGAAGAAAAAAGTTAGTGAAAACAAGTAAGGAAAGGCTAAAGTCGGGCGGGGCCGACTATATAATACCCTACACCACTCCCTGCGTATGTACCTCGCTTTGATTACTAAACCCAGGTATTTCATGGGAGCAATTTTATGTATTTCATACAAATTATATAAATTATATTCATATAATTTATATGCTATAAATTCATCTTCAGTCAAATTTAACGAGTATGGTAAATAATATCTTAATTGATCCAATTGTCCGATAGACAAATACAAATTATACAGTAGTATACCAAAGTCATACCAAAGTATGGACATATGGGCATCACTCAAGCAATTCTCATTGCAATTCAATTCGGTAAAAAAGTGAAATCGGGAAGGATTTTTGCATCCTGTAAATGTATGTGTTTGACAAAAAATGTTAAATCAGAAAGGACATTTGTATGGGGGTATATTGAAGCCTGGAACGATGTGACCCGCTTTCACCATGTCTGTTTATTGGTGAAATATAATATGTAAAATTTGGCCAAAATCGGTTAAACATTCGGGAGCAACATTTGTATGAGGTCTATATATAAATCTGAACCTATCTTACCCACTTTCACCATAGATGTTTCTAGTTCGATTGTAAGATGTTGTGCCAATTTTAAAGAAAAACGGGTGCAATGTGTGGATTTTAGGGCGGAAAAAGTGAAATCGGGAGCGACATTTGTATGGGGGCTATATCTAAATCTGAACCGATCTTACCCAATTTTTGCATACGTGTTTCTAGTTGGATTATAAGATGTTCTGCCAAATTTAAAGAAAATCGGGTACAATATGTCGTTTCTAGAGCGGAAAATGTCAAATCGGTAGCGACATTTGTATGGGTGCTATATCTAAATCTGAACCGATCTTACCCAATTTTTGCATACGTGTTTCTAGTTGGATTATAAGATGTTCTGCCAAATTTAAAGAAAATCGGGTACAATATGTCGTTTCTAGAGCGGAAAATGTCAAATCGGGAGCGACATTTGTATGGGGGCTATATCTAAATCTGAACCGATCTTACCCAATTTTTGCACAGGTGTTTCTAGTTGGATTATAAGATGCTGTGCCAATTTTAAAGAAAATCGGGTACAATATGTGGTTTCTAAAGCGGAAAAAGTGAAATCGGGAGCGACATTTGTATGGGGGCTATATCTAAATCTGAACCGATCTTACCCAATTTTTGCATAGGTGTTTCTAGTTGGATTATAAGATGTTCTGCCAAATTTAAAGAAAATCGGGTACAATATGACGTTTCTAGAGCGGAAAATGTCAAATCGGGAACGACATTTGTATGGGGGCTATATCTAAATCTTAACCGATCTTACCCAATTTTTGAATACGTGTTTCTAGTTGGATTATAAGATGTTCTGCCAAATTTAAAGAAAATCGGGTACAATATGTCGTTTCTAGAGCGGAAAATGTCAAATCGGGAGCGACATTTGTATGGGGGCTATATCTAAATCTGAACCGATCTTACCCAATTTTTGCATAGGTGTTTCTAGTTGGATTATAAGATGTTCTGCCAAATTTAAAGAAAATCGGGTACAATATGTCGTTTATAGAGCGGAAAATGTCAAATCGGGAGCGACATTTGTATGGGGGCTATATCTAAATCTGAACCGATTTCCTCCAAATTCAATACCGATGGTCCTTGGCCAGAAAAAATAAATTCTGCCAAGTTTCATGACAATCGGACAACAATTGCGACCTGTAGAGTGCGAACAAGCTTAGATGGACAGCAGACGGACGGACGGACGGACAGACGGACAGACAGACATCGTTAAATCGACTCAGCTGGTGATTCTAAGCCGATCGGTATACTTAAAGGTGGGTCTAGCTCGATTATTTCTTGGTGTTACAAACATTTGGCGCGAAACTAACTTATAACAAGTATTAGTATGTGTATTAAAACGGATTCATTGGATAAATAGCATCCTAAGGAAAATATTAAAAAAATATGAACGAAGAAATGAAGCTCCATCCTTTTCCAATTTTTTTATTTTTATTTCGGGCTAATGCAGGAAAATTTTACTCTGCATAGCCGTCTTTGAACATATCCCAGAGGACACCATTTTTTATTCTTGGTGAAGGCCAACGATGTAAGGGTGGTTAAATTTTAAGGGCCGATGTTGATTTTGAATAAAACACAAATTATTTAGGAAATTATTGTCATTTCCTTTCATTATGGCAATATTGGTATGGTTCAATTCAATGGTGCAAATTTTCAATGACGCTGGGCATAATTGAGGTTCTATGCCGTTAATGTGCCGAATTATCTCATCCTTTAACTCTTGAATTTTTGCTGGCTTATCGACGTACACCTTTTCTTTCAAATAACCCCAAAGAAAGAAGTCCTACGGTGTGAAATCACATGATCTTGGCGGCCATTGAATTTGTCGCACAAAAGAGCCATTGTTTCGTTAGCTGTGTGGCAAGTGGCACCGTCCTGTTGAAACCACATATCGTCCACATCCATATCTTCTAATTCGGGCCATAGAAAGTTCGTTATCATCTCACAATAGCGAAGACCATTCACAGTAACTGCCTGACCGGCCTCAATTTGGAAAAAAATATGCACCGATGATGCCGCCAGCCCATAAAACGCACCAAACAGTCACTCTTTGTGGGTGCATTGGTTTTTCGACAATCACTCTTGGATTATAATTCGCCCAAATGTGGCAATTCTGCTGATTGACGAATCCACTGAGGTGACAATGTGCCTCATCACTGAAGATGATTTTGTTCGAAGTGCACGATATGCATTCTGATTTGAACGCCCATTTTCATAATAAGCCTGAATAAACGTTGCTCGATTGTGTATATTTACATGGTTCAAATTGAGTTAGTCTGAAATTGAGAAATGTATGAAATAAAATGCAGAAAAAAACTTGACGTTTAAATGTGGTTCACATTCAACATCGGCCCTTACAATTTTACCACCCTTTATGAATTCTGTACAAAATGTTACATCGTGATTTCAACGAGAAATTTTCGAAGGTCTTCCGCTTTTGATGATCAGATGTGTGTATTTTTTGAAAATATTGAAAACCCAAATGGGGTTACTGAACCTGTCATAACTTTTGTTGTGCAAATCATAGTGAGACAATTTTGGCAAGAGAATTGTTGATTTTAAGTGCAAAAAATCGAAGGAGAATTACAAAATTATTTTTTTCGAATTTTTCTCAGCAAACAGCTACATCTGTGTTCTAAATTCTTTGATAATTTCAGAGTGATTTTAATTTTTTATTATTATTTTCATTTCATGTCATAATATATTGAATTTTGACTTTACCAAATGGGGTTACTGAACCTGTCATAACTTTTGTTGTGCAAATCATAGTGAGACAATTTTGGCAAGAGAATTGATGATTTTAAGTGCAAAAAATCGAAGGAGAATTACAAAATTATTTTTTTTTTCGATTTTTTCTCAGCAAACAGCTACATCTGTGTTCTAAATTCTTTGATAATTTCAGAGTGATTTTAATTTTTTTTATTATTTTCATTTCATGTCATAATATATTGAATTTTATTTTTTAAATTCTGTTTTTTTCGCGGAAAAAAGTGAAATAGGTAACGAGTTTTATATGGGTGCTATATTATGAAACGTTGTTACCTACTTTCAAAATGTATATTTCAAGCAGAAATATAACGTGTTCTGACAAATTAGACAAAATCTGTAAAGGTCTGTGTCTGAGAGAAAGAATTAAATGGTGAAGAATATATGCATGAGGATTATATTAAAACCGATGGCACTTTTAAAATAGCTGTTTCTAGTTGAAATATTATGTGTTTTGGCAAATTCGAAGAACATCGGTTGAAATATATGGTTTCTACAGCGGAAAAAGACAAATCCGGAGCGGCATTATTTTGGGACCTTTATCTAAATTTGAACCGAACTGAGCCTCTTTCTTTCTAGAGCGGAAAAATTTGGAGCAAAATTTGTATGGGAGCAATACATAAATCTGAAACAATCTGACACGCTTTCTCTGGTTGAAATATAAAGTTTTGTCACAAATTTGAAGAAATTTGGGCAAAATATGTGTTCTCTAGAACGGAATCGGTAGCGAAATTTCTATCGGGCCTATACCTAAATCTGAACCTATCTGACTCACGTACACCATAGATTAAATAAAATTTGTTGTGTCAAATTTTAAGAAAATTGGTTAGAAATGTGGTCTCTAGAGAGGAAAATGTCAAGTAGAGAGCGAAATTTGTTTGGTAGCTATAATAATTGTGAACTGTACTTTGATTACAAGACTCGTTACGGCGTTACAAACAAATGCACAAAGACATAATATCCTAGAGGAGGTTATAAATATGAATAAACTTGGCCCTTGATGCTAAACTTATACAGATTGAAGCCTGCAATATCAGGTATTCTAAACATATAATCTGCTCTACTATTCGACACGTATAATGGTATCATAGGTTACGAATATTTAATATAATTTAAAAAATCAAAAACTAAAAACGCCAATTAAATTCATTTTGCCTTTTCATGCGTATATCATCCGGTTCAACCGTAACGACTTTTTTAAATTCACCGCCGATAATTAATTATATCACAAGAATATTAACCGACAAACAATATGTATGTCATTTAGTAATGACATACATTTTCCTTTCAAAAAAATTATTTTTTCTAATTTCTTTTGGCTGTTTGTAAATTGATACTTCCGAAGGACCTATCGGTACCTACGACAAAAATTGGAATATTAGTAAAATTAAAAAAAAATATATATGTTAATTTCATGAATCTGCATACTATAAAAAATAGTTTTCTAAATCGTTCAAAATTGAAATTGGAGAGAAAATGCGGAAATTTTATGAAAATTTCTTAGAAAAAAAATCTTAAATATTATTTTAGTGCAAAAATGAGACATTTCGGTGAACTCATTTTTATGTGCGCTGAGGCACTGAAATCCTATATGAATTATAAATTGTTTTATCATATTACAAAATAAAAAACAGAGGTTACAATTTAGGTGCAGTTAGATAATCGAATCGTGACGTTTCGATAAGATTTAATGTACTTAATATTACACATACTCTGCAATGGCGGTTAAGATAGTTTTAAAATGTCTCCAATATACATATCGTCATTTTAAATCGTGTTTTTCCATACTCTAAAAAAGGTAAAAAAGCATTACGTTCGGTATCAGTATTACAGCAGATTAAAGGCTGTCGAAGTGGGTCAATTATCACAGAGCATGCACAAATATATGAATCCAGCTACAGCCGGCTAGTATCATTTCTATACAATAGTTATCACAATACTCCGAAATTCGAAAATCCATTATCTTTCGCCTTCACGGTAAATATCCGGTCCCACTGCAAGTTGATATATTATCATCCACACGCGCTTGTATAGAAAGATAAGTTTTAAATTAACATGTCACCTGAGATAAAGTTGCATTAAAAATTTCCAAAACAACAAACCGCGCCAATTTATCCGAAACTATGCAATTATGCAGGAGGAAAACTTTTAAAATTAATTTCATGCACACAAAATGCAGCAAAAGTTTCGAGAAAGCAATCAAGAGGAGATGTGAGTATCGAAACTGTTGCCACTCTGTGAGTTCCCAGCATGAACAACAAACCGTAGCTAGGGAACAAATTAATATTGGAACCAGAGAAAGGAATGTATGTGCATATTTTCGTGCAATTTGTTTCAAAACAAATTGGTTTGGTTGATGAACCAAATACATGTGGCAAACTAGAGAAGAATAACATCATTATACTTCATGTGGACGTGGATTTAACTAACCGGGATTGGTAAACTAGGATTACTTTCCTAGTATTTTAGCTTCATAAATGTTAAAATAGTTGTAACGTTAGATGTTATTTTATTGGTTTGTAATTTCGTTTACTTCATGGAAAACACTTGACTCTTTTGCTTTGAAAAAAGTTTAATAAAGTTTTTGCTTTCTTTGCATACAGTGGTTTACCTGGAGGTTGTATTTATTAGCATGGAACATTTTGTAGAGTATTAAACTATATTCGTTTAAGAATTTTTGAAAATACTTTTTTTTGGGATTAAAAATACACAATTTTGGAGAGGACCAACAGGACGAATTACATATTCTTTACGAAATATAACAGAAGTTTGCACCTGCAAAGAAAAAAATTTACATGCGAAATATTTTTTTTTGGAAAAAATTTAAAAATGGATGTTTTGTTCTTAAAATTGTAGAACTTCCGATTGAAGTAATAAACATTTAAAAATGCGTTGAGTTCGAATGAATGCAATGATGTACCATTTTAGAGAATTTTTTTGCTAACTGCGATATTTATTAAATAAATTCTGATGATTAATAAATTTGAAATAAAATTAATTAAAACAAGTAAGGAAATGCTAAAGTCGGGCGGAGCCGACTCTATGATACACTCCACTTTCTATCCGAATACAATTTAATTCTGTGAAAAAGTGAAAACTGGAAGGATTTTTGTATCCTGTAAATGTATGTGTGTTTGACAAAAAATGTTAAATCGGAAAGGACATTTGTATGGGGGTATATTGAAATGTGGAACGAAATAGGTGAAATACAGTGGTGGTCACGAGTTTAGCACACTTCACATGTGTTGTTTATAATACCAAATAATTTGTTCTGATAATGAAATCTGCGCCAAATATTCGTTTTTTAGTGTTGCTTATGGTGTGATCAGTAAGCCCCATAATTTTTTTCGTATTCTTTTGTGCCTTTTTTTCCCGTACTCTCATGTATTTGCAAGTAATTCGCAATCTGGGCTGGACACAAATTTAGCACATTTGATAAAAGTTGTTATTTTCTGTCTCTTTTTGTGTTTTAATTAATTAATGGGTATGTTTCGGTATTTTTTTATAATTACACATTGCTAAAGGAAAATGGTGCATTGAGGCGCAGCGTCAGATTATTATGCAATTGAACGACAGTGGAAGTACCGCTGGGGATATTGTAAACATTATAAATTGATCCAGACAGATTGTGTGCAATATACTAAGCCATTATGGCACTTATGGGAGCTTCAAAAATGTCGCACAATGTCCTACGCCGAGAAAAACAAGCAATAAACCGGATTTTTTAATTTATAGAACCTGCGTAGTAGATCTACTTAAGAGCTCAACTGTGATTCAGAGAGATATTTCGGCAAAAATTGACATTAGCATTTCCTCAAGAACCATAAGAAGAAGAACCAATGAAAAAAATTTACTTGGATGCATTGTTCAACATAAGCCAGACGTATCAAAATATGACTTACAGTGGCAAATTTAATTTACTCAGGAGCATTTAGAAAAATCCAAGATTTTTGGGAAAATATCGCCTGGTTTGGCGAACAAAACATTTGTCGGTTCGGATCTAATAGGAAACAATACGAATTGTGCCCTCCAAGCATGCAGCACAACCCAAAGTACAAATCTGAGACGGTGAAGCTTGTTGGCGAAAATCTGATAGTGTATACTGCGTTTTCTGCACACGGTGTTGGTCCCATATACAAAATCTATGCACTGATGGTATCATCAGTATATTTACAAAAATCTACTTGTTGATACTGTGACAACATATTCAGATAAAAACATGCCACTTAAGTGGCGTTTTTTGCACGACAAGCAACCAAAACACAGTGAAGAGCTGTTTGGAGCTGAACAGAAGAGATTTTTAAAAATGGTCCAGCACAGTCACCGGATCACAATCCTATCGGGAATCTTTGGAATGGACTTTAACAACATATTATAGCAATAAAACCCACAAATTTGTCTGATTTCTTGAATGATATGCTATTCCAATGGAGCGTTTTACGTCTCTAGTGGAGAGTATGTCCAGAAGATGTAAAGCTATTACTTAAAATAGTTATTATCCAACCAAATATTAAGTTTATAATAAAATGTATTGGTTATTTCAGTATTTTTCGGTTTGATTAAAGTTTTTTAATTTGTGCTAAATTACTGTCCAATCACTTTTCGTATTATTTGTATTTTAGATTGCATAAAACTAAAATGCAACATAAAAACCGAACAAAAACAACGTTAAATGGTAAACTTATCGTACGTAATATTTTAGAAAAAATACCGGTCAAAAAACATAAAAAGAAGTTGAAATATTTGCTTTATAAAGTTACATGTGGTGAATGTGCTAAATTCGTGTCCACCACTGTATAATATGTATAGTTTGGCCAAAATCGATTAAACATTGGGGAGCAACATTTCTGCATAGGTGTTTCTAGTTGGATTATAAGATGTGGTGCCAAATTTAAAGAAAATCGGGTACAATATGTGGTTTCTAGATCGGAAAATGTCAAATCGGGAGCGACATGCCTCAAATTAAATAGCGTTCGTCCGTGATCCACAAAACTTATTTGTGACGATTTTTGTTACGATCGGACTATAATTGCGACCTGTAATTTGATTTCAAAAATAGATGGACAAACGGACAGACAGACGGACATTGCTAAATCGACTCAGAAAGTGATTCTAATTCGATCGGTATACTTAACAATGGGTCTAACTCGCTTCCTTTTGGGTGTTACAAACAAATGCACAAAGACATAATACTCTTTTGGAGTGTACAACAAGTAAGGAAAGGCTAAAGTCGGGCGGGGACGACTATATTTATAGTACCCTACAACACTCGCTGCGTATAAACCTCGCTTTGATTACTAAACCCAGGTATTTGATGGAAGCAATTTTATGTAGTCCATATAAATTATACAGTCATAAATTCATCATTAGTCAAATTTAATGAATATGGTAAATAATAAAGTAATAGATCCAATTTTCCAGCAGATATTCCGAGTAAAGTAAATATAACATGATCTGACAAAATTGATCAAGATCCAATTATAAATGCAGATTATACAGCGGTAATATGATGAATCAGACGGGCATTTGAAGGGGCCTATAACAACACTTTGAGACCGGTGCAAAAACATTAGCCTATATTATTCTCATGATGATCTGCAAAATTTGATGAAGATCCAAGGTAAGATGTAGTTTCTGGAGCTGTAATAGATCACAATGGGGGCCCATTTGGTTTATACCAATGTATGGACATATGCAAAGAAGGCTAAAGACGGACGGACTTTCTATCTCATTACAATTCAATTCGGTAAAAAAGTGAACTCGGGAAGGATTTTTGTATCATGTAAATGTATGTGTTTGACAAAAAATATTAAATCGGAAAGGACATTTGTATGGGGGTATATTGAAATCTGGAACGATGTGACCCGCTTTCACCATGTATGTTTATTGGTGAAATATAATATGTACAGTTTGGCCAAAATCGGTTAAACATTCGGGAGCAACATTTGTATGGGGGCTATATCTAAATCTGAACCGATCTTACCCACTTTCAACATAGGTGTTTTTAGTTCGATTATAAAATGTTGTGCCAATTTTAAAGAAAATCGAGTACAATATGTGAATTCTAGAGCGGAAAAAGTCAAATCGGGAGCGACATTTGTATGGGGGCTATATATAATCTGAACCGATCTAACCCGCTTACGACAGAGGTATTTCTAGTTTGATTATAAGGTGTTAAGCCAAATTTGAAGAAAATCGGGTACTATATGTGCTTTATAGGGCGGAAAAGGCAAATCGGGAGCGACATTTATATTGGGGCTATATCTGAAATCGGAACCGATTTCAATACCAATCGTCCTTGGCCAGAAAAAATAACTTCTGCCAAAATTTCATGACAATCGGGCAACAATTGCGACCTGTTGAGAACATTCTCAGATGGTCAGCAGACGGACGGATGGACAGATCGCAAACACCAATTGTAATTCAGAAAACATCAGTTGAAATTAAGAAATTCCATTTGAAATTCAGAACTCATCAATTGTTTTTCAGAAATTCCATTTGAAAGTCAGAAAATATTGTTTGAAATTCAGATCACAACAACTGATATGCAGAACCTTCTACTTGAAATTCAGAAGTAATCAAATGAAATTCAGAAGCTCTATTTAAAATTCTATGTAAAGAGATTTTGAAATATATTAAAGTCATATAAAACTTGGGAAGCTTACTGTTGGTTGAATAAGCAACACTAAAATACTACCTGAATTTCATTTAATAACTTCCGAATTCCAAATTTAAGTTCCATAAATGGTTGGAAGTTGAAAAATGCCAAATTTTGAAAGGTCTTTATTCACATAATTTCAACTAACAAATTTCTCGACTATAACAGCTATCCTAGGGTAAGGTTTGAGATTCCTGATATTGAATTATTTAAATAAAATGTTCGTGTGTTCTTAGAAGATGAAACGAAAGAGTAAATTTGTAGTCTTCCGGTTTAAACTTGTCAAAACTGAGCATAGTAACTTTTCATTCACACTACGTGCAATATTCACGATTTTTTAATTACATCTTCACATTAACGCCATTTCAAGTGTGTGCTGCAACTACGCGGTCAGCCATGTCATCGATGTTTGCAGCAGCCATCGCTTTGAAACATGGTTTACGTGGTCACTTTCACTGGAGTGTCAATGCAATGTGAAAAATAATTGCAATAAAGCAAATTTTGCTATATGGCTATCTATGTTTTTTTTCTCCGCTGGCATTTCGAGGAAACTGCATTGCACAAACTTCAAATATTTGCGAGAGAAAAACTTGGCACAGTTTCAGCCATGCAAACGACCTTGTTGTGAAAAAAAAAACACAAAAGTGAAAGTATAAAACTTTAACCAACTGCTTATGTCGTAAAAGGATGTCAACAGTATTTGTTTTGGGGACTCTTGACACGAATCACGAGATGATGGCTAAAAGACGTTGCCTCGGACTTCTGCTACTTCTTCTTCTTTAGCAAGAATGAGGAAAATATGTTTGGCATTCAAAGTTTTGAGAACAAGTTTGTTTTGGCCATGGCTGACGTTAAACTGTTCTTTTTTTTGGCATTTATACTGGCCAACAGTGACCACCAGTTGGCTTCCAAATGTTGTGTTGTTTTTGGCACTGCATCCTAGTGAACGAATCCCATGAATACCAAATGGACCTCATAAAGAATAATTTAGTTTTGCTTTTATTTCTGGATGTTAGAGGGGGTGATGGGGCTCTCTAAATAGAAACAATTGCATGTAGTACACTGAGCATTACAAGAAATAAACTTAAACTTATTTGGCATTATTTTTAATTACTTCCCCCGCTTTAATTGGTTTTCCTAATGATGTTTATTTATTCGGGGCACTCCTATTTGCTTTAGTGTTTATTTAATTTTAGGTTAACTTGTGTAGCAGAGTGGTGGTGCTGGTGGTGCTGCCAAGCCAACATCATTTGAATCCAAAACAAAATAGAGCCAAGAAAAACTGCTTTAATCATTAAGAGTGAATATAAGATTTAGTGCAAGGGATTGGTCCTTTGGCGTTGCCGTTGGTGTGCATGTGAATGTAAATAAAGTTTGGAATGAAAAGCTAAGCATCGTGGGAAAACATGAATAATGTTTTCAAAAGAGGTATATAAAGACATGCATATGCCCTACTTTAGTATATCCCTATTAATATTATAAAACCTAAGTGTATTTCTGTCTGTCTGTATGTATGTTCCGCAATCACGCGTAAATGGTTGAATCGATGTTGTTGAAATGTTCAGGCTATAGAATTTTTAAAAAAAAGTGCATTTTGAGCTAAAAGGCTGAAAATTTGAGTGTATATATTACTGATCATGAGAAAGATAAATATGATGCGGAATTTTGAGTTTTCGTTTCGTGGGCGGTGGTGGCGTGGCAAAAGTGTTTATTGAGCTAGAAGGCTGAAAATTGGAACGTATATATTACTGAACACGATAAAAATCAATAAGAAACCTGATTTTAATTTTACCATTTGTTTTTTGCTTGGCGAAGCGGGCAGGGTTCAGCTAGTTGAAGATATGTTTAACAATGAAAAAAATGTATTGTCCTGGAAATTTATTAAAAAATAATAAACCTAAAAACAACAACAAAAATTGTTCAACATTTTTTATACGCTTCACCTCCAGGATGGGGTATACTAACTTTGTCATTCCGTTTGTAACACCTTGGAATATCGACCTGAGACCCTATAAAGTATATACATAAAATTCTAAGACGATCTAGCCATGTACGTCCGTCCGTCTGTTGAAAGCACGCTAGCATCTAAACGAAAGGAGCCAGGACGACCAAATTTTCCATAAATACGTCTTACAGTCGTAGATGGAGAGGAATTGAAATTGGGCGTAATCGGTCCAAAGGGAAAACTGAAAATACCCATAATAATCCCTAATATTTTGGAGTATTTAAGCATATTTTTACACCCTACACCACAGGGTATAATGTCTTTGTGCTTTTGTTTGTAACACCCAAAAGGAGGCGAGATAGACCCATCGTTTATTATACCGATAGACATAGAATCATTTTTTGAATCGAGTTAACCATATCCGTCTGTCTGTCTGTCCATCTATTCTTGTAATCACGATACAGGTCGCAATTATTGTCCGATTGTAACGAAACTTGTCACAAACGATTTTTGTATGCCAAATACGGCCACTATTTAATTTGAAGAAAATCGGTTCAGATTTAGATATAGTTCCCATACAAACGTTTGACTTTTTCTGCTTCAGAAGCCACATAATTGAAGCGATTTTGATAAAATTTTGCGCCCTATATCTAAGTTAGAAAAATCTGTAGTGAAAATGGATCAAATTGGTTTAGATTTAGATATAGCCACCATACAAATTTCGCTCCAGATTTGAGGTTAACCGCTGTAGAAACCACATACCTTAACCGATTTTCTTCAAATTCAGCAGGACATCTTATATTTACACTAGAAACATCTATGGTAAAAGTGAATGAGATTTATATATAGCTCCCATACAAATGTCGTTCACATTTTCACCGAATTGAAATATAGTGGAGACCAACTTTAGTCTTTCCATACTTGTTTCAATATGTCCGCTTGTACATACTTGATATTGGGAATGAGCATTCCCCCTATAACAAAAACGTGGACCATAAACTGATTCTTATTCGTAGGGGGTGAAATGGGACAAAAAGGGTAAAGATGGTACCTATCAAACGACAACACTTATAAACACGAAATTCGGTATGGACATTCCTCTAGTTGAGTAGATAAATAATATAAAAGTATTTTTTCCAAATTCGTACTTTCGAGGGATACAATAGGATCAGAGGGACAAAAATGGTACCAACCAAACGGCTGGACCTACAATAATGATATTAGGTGTATACATTCCTCTGATTGCGTAGACACGAAAAATAAAGGGATTTGTCGAAGTTCGTACTTTTTGGGGTTAAAATGGAAAAGGGGGATACAAATTGTACCAACCAAGTGACCTAGAGCTAGAGTCATGAAATTCGGATTATACATTCCTCTGAATGCGTAGACACGAAACATAAAAAGGTTTTTCCAAATTCGTACTTTGAAGGGATATAATTGGAACAGAGGGATAAAAATGTACCAACTAAATGGCTACAGCTATAATGATGAAATTCTTTGTGTACATCCCTCTAATAGCGTGGACACGTAAAATGAAGAGATTTTAGAAAGACGTTCTTTTAAGGGGGTAAAATGGAAAAATGAGATAAAAAATAGAAAAAGAATCGTGGAATTCGGGATATACATTCCTCTGACTGCATATACACTCAAAATAAGTAGATTTTTCCAAATTTGTACTTTTTTACTTTTACGGTAAACATTGGTTGAATCATAAAGATAGGTTATTTTGCACTATGTACGTGAGATAATGGCTTTTCAAATGCACTTTTGAATTTGTACTTTTGGAATAGGATACAACCAACTTTAGCACCCACTATCTACCAATATTTATGGTATTTAAGCTTTTTTGAAGATTGTAGTCTTACATCTACGTTTTGAATGAAGTATTACTTCGATATATACAGTATAATCGTGTTGGTAGCCTTGTCTTTAAATAATAAAAATAAATATAAATATAAAAATTTTATATTTATTAATAAAATAATTTTTTCAATATTTTTATTTATTTTGGTTTGATTATATTAAAATAATTGAAAATTTCCTGCAATGTTACTGTACTTCTACAAAAATCGACAGCCTCTGTGGAATGCAATCCATGGTGAGGGGAATATAAAGTTCGGCCCGAACGCCGTTTCATCTATTAAAATTCCAATTTGTATTTTTCATTCATTTCAGTCTGTAATCAATATTTTATTTGTACTCGGAAATTGTCCTGGCTCAAGACCAAGCATCTATTACATTATTGCAATAGTTAAATTTTTCATCAATTGTCATCGTAATACATTCGAAGCTGTCATTTAAGATACATTTCATATTAAAAAATCTAATAAATTCTTTGCATTTCCTAACTTCGCTATCTGCACAATGTCCTGTAGCGTGCACAAAACAGCAACACCAAAAAAGCAAAAAGAATTTATGTTCCCATTAATCTTGGATTTTGGATTTTTGTTTCCCCCCCGGGGTCGGTTGAAGTGGCGACGGAAGGCATTGAAATGAAAATGAATGAAGTGAATTTACTTTTAGACACTTACATACATACATACACTTCATTATGGCCTCCGTAGTCGAGTTAATGAAATAAATCAGTTAACAAAAACTGTTGCCAGTTAATTATAATTTTACGCTAAGAGCTTTATGGCGTTTCCTAATGAGGGCTAAGAAATTGTATCCAACGAGTTTTAAGTAATTTTAATCGTCTAGGAAGTGTTGGAGAAGTATGAGTGTTTGTGCAAAATACAATGTATTAAAAATGTGGGCTACCAACATTAAGGTATTATTACAAACTTATATACCGTGGACAGCGGAGAGCCGCTAGAAAAAGGTGAGACGTGGTTATGGTTTCATGGAGAGAACGACACAGTGGGTATATCCTGAAAAATAATCACAGCTGCTAGAATCAAATAATATTTGCGGCAGTCTCTAGTTATTGTTTATGAGAGATAGTAACGCAATACTGATTCCTCTTAGATTTATCAAAAGAAAATTAAATTTGAAAATTGAAAGTTAAACACAAAATTTTTATTTCTGCATACTAAAATCGTAGTCAAATTCTAAGGAGTCACCGGGAGCCAAGTTAGGACTGATACCTCGATGTTTTCTCTAAAGTCCCTGGCTTGAACCGATGTAAAGAGCTCGTATTGTCATCGTGGAAAAATGTTGTGTCCGAGACCTAAACATTTTTTTCTTAACATTGAGTCAAAAAATCAACAACAAAATTTATGGATATATGTTTACTAAACTTCTGATTTTCAACGTGAACAGGAACACTCTCCCTAAAAATTTGAGAACAATATTTTTCAAAAAAAATAAATAATATGGAAAATATTAACGAGGAAAACAATGTCTAGATCAAAAAGGTCTATGGATAAATATGGAAGTACGGCTTTTTGTACACACATAAGATTTTTTTTGAAAAAAGTATGAAAAAGTAGCAAAACATCGCTTTATAAATTAAATAACTGAATATTTATTTGTGATCTTAACGAAACCACTGTTTCTATTCGTATTATTTGTAGCCATTATAATTATCCTAATTGGGCGTCTAAGAGTTAGAGGTGCTATCGGACTTACATTTCCAAAATGAGAATACAAATATTAAAAGTACAATAATAAAAATAAAAAAACAAGTAAAAAAGGCGTTAAGTTCTTTATGGATTACATTCCATAGAGGCTGTCGATTTTCGTAGAATTGCAATAACACTACAGGCAAATGTCAATTTTTTTAATCCAGCAAAACAAGTAAAAACGAAGTTAAGTTCGGCCGGGCCGAACTTTATATATCCTCCACCATGGATTGCATTCCACAGAGGCTGTCGATTTTCGTAGGAGTGCAGTAATATTACAGGAAAATATATTTTTTTTAAATATAGCCAAACCAAAACAAATACAAATATTGCAAAAGTAATTTTATAAATAAATATAATATTTTTATTATTTCAAGCCACGCTTATAAGACAAGACTACCAATACGTTTACACTATATATATCGAAACAATACTTCAAGCAATTCAAAAAAATAAATATTCTTATATTTATATTTTCAAAAAAGCTTAAATACCATAAATATTGGTAGGCAGTGTGTGCTACAGTTTCTTTTTTAATTCCAAAAGTACAGATTTTGAAAATCCATTATCTCACGTACATAATGCAAAATAACTTATCTTCATGATTCAGCCAATTTTTGCCGTAAAAGTACGAATTTGGATTTGTTATTTTGCGTGTCTATGCAGTCAGAGGAATGTATACACCGAATTCCATAATTCTAGCTGCGGCCATTTGGTTGGTACCATTTTTCCCCTTTTTCCAATTTTACCCCTCAAGAGTACGACTACTACGAATTAGGTAAACGCGTTTGGATATTATGTTAGACGACGTTTTTTATACCCTACACCACTTCGTGGACTAGGGTATTATAAGTTAGTTTTCCGCCAAATGTTTGTAACACCAAGAAAAAATCGAGCTAGAACCACCTTTAAGTATACTGATCGGCTTAGAATCACCAGCTGAGTCGATTAAACGATGTCTGTCTGTCCCTCTGCTGTCCATCTAAGCTTGTTCGCACTCTACAGGTCGCAATTGTTGCCCGATTATCATGAAATTTGGCAGAAGTTACTTTTTTGGGCCAAGGACGATCGGTATTTTGAGGAAATCGGTTCAGATTTCGATATATCCCCCTACAAATGTCGCTCCCGATTTGACTTTTTCCGCTCTAAAATCCACTCCACGATTTTCTTTAAAATTGGCACAACATTTTATAATCGAACTAGAAACACCAGAAACAAAGTGGGTAAGATCGGTTCAGATTTAGTTATAGCTCCAATACAAATGTCGCTCCCGAATGATTCAAAAATCCTCCCCGATTTCACATTTTTACCGAATTGAATTGTAATGAGATAGAAAGTGGGGTGTATCATCACGAATGATAAATACAGATTATACAGCGGTAATAGGATGAATCGGACGGACATTTGAAGGGGCCTATAACAACATTCTGGGCCTGGTCCAAAACATGGGCCTATATATTTCTCATTCACTGTAGGTATTCCTAGTTGAAAAAAATATCATGATCTGCAAAATTTGATGAAGATCCGATGTAATATGTAATTTCTAGAGCTATAATAGATCAGAAAGGGCCCCATTTGGGTTATACCACAGTATGGAAATCGGGAAGGATCCTGTAAATGTATGTGTTTGACAAAAAATGTTAAATCGGAAAGGACATTTGTATGGGGGTATATTGAAACCTGGAACGATGTGACCCGCTTTCACCATGTATGTTTATTGATGAAATATAATATGTAAAGTTTGGCCAAAATCGGTTAAACATTCGGGAGCAGCATTTGTATGAGGGCTATATCTAAATCTGAACCGATCTTACCCAATTTCTGCATAGGTGTTTCTAGTTGGAGATGTTGTACCAAATATAAAGAAAATGGGGTAAAAAATGTGGTTTCTAGAGCGGAAAATGTCAAATCGGGAGCGACATTTGTTTGGGGCCAATATCTAAATCTGAACCGATTTCCTCCAAATTCAATACCTATGGTCCTTGGCCAGAAAAAAATAACTAATGCCAAGTTTCATGACAATCGGACAACAATTGCGACCTGTAGAGTGCGAACAAGCTTAGATGGACAGCAGACGGACGGACGGACAGACAGACAGCGGTAAATCGATTCAGCTTCTATTCCACGAAGTGGTGTAGGGTATAAAAATATCAAATTGAAAAAAAAAATATTGAAATTTATTAAAAAGTAAGTAAGCTTCAGTCGGATAAACCGACTTTTATATACCCACATTCTCGATATACGAAAGTTATAAGGAATTAAATTTGACTTAGGGCAGGATAATTTGTGTGGAAGGTACTAGAACGTTCTCGGTACAAAGTCACAGCTTCCACATTTATAAATCAATTGTAAATACATGATGAACTATCAAGTCATAGTACGTTCCAAGTACCAGTATAAAAGTTATGAAGGATTTATTTTATCTAGGCTGGAGTCAATTGTATAGGACGTACAAGAAGAGGCTTGGTAGGAGAAACCATTTGGGGTCCGAGAATTCCCGAATGGTTTACCCGGGAATTGGACGGAAATTCTAATAAATTCCTTGTAATAGGGTCACATGTAATAAGTTCCGCTCGACTTTAGCCTTTTCTTACTTTTTTACTTATTTTATTTAAAACTATAAAACTTGAATATTTTAGAAATATGTACGAAAGCCATTATAGCCATTATCTCTCTTAATGCCTTTAATAAATATGTTAGGTTGAAGCCTGCGTATCAGCGTCGTTGACGGTTAAAAGCATATCTAAGTGAAGTTTTCATGACAACTTTAATTAGACCGTTCTCAATGTACATAATCTCCAAAGAAACATTTGAGATACTTTCATCAAAACAATTAAATTTAAATTAAGTTTAAAATACTTTAATGATGCCTACGGGAATTGACAAGCCTTTAGTTGGAGAAGTGGAACTGTAAAGGTAGACAGGAATGTGTATATTTTATCCTTTCGCTGTTGACTAGAAAAACGTAATATTTTTGGTAGCGGCCTTAATTAAGAATATCGATGGTCATTTCCAATAACGTTTCAAGTATCAAAATAATATTGACCAAGGATAGCAAATGCAATACATTTTCTTCAATACAACCAAAGGGGTCAACGCCTAATTGACATCTCTGAATTGTTGAAGAAAAACATTCTGCGCCCAGAATAATTGTGAATCGTTTAATAATTTATGACATACGAGAGAATTGCGACCAAAGACTAGATACGATGTGACATGATGAATTTGCCAAATGAACAAATGTCCTGCGACCTGTGTGTGTATGTGGAACAGGCATGTGGTGGCAAATGACCAGTGCCAAAAAAAACTATCAAATATTATTTCAAATTGTCGTTGACTTGGCAAAGAGTAGTATGGTAGTTTGGGTTTCGTTTCAAAATGCGTGAATTTATTTAAAACAAGTAAGTTCGGCTGGGCCGATTGTGTAGACCCCATACAAATGTCCCTTCTGAATATAGATATTACAACCGATTTTGTTCCAATTTTCCACATACCATTATATTTCATTTATGGTGACTCCGACTTCTCACTCGATTACTTCGTATTTGTTGTGTTATCAATGACATAGTTAGCCTTATAGATTTGGTAATTGAAACATTGTATTGGGCTTGAGAGTAGAATGGTACCATATAGTCGGCTCTGCACAAAATTTTAAGGTATTTTAATCTTGGAAATATTTGTTGAGTTTACATGAGCAAAAGCAAGATTGAATCCTTTAAAAGGACTTTTTGTCACAACGTGTCAAAATTCTGTTATAATATATCGTTTCCATCGCATCATATATTACCCTTAAAAATGCACCTCCCAACATGCTGCTGATTGCATCCTCATTTTTCTCTCTGTCCGAAAAGTAATCCAAACTACCTTATTACTCTTTGTCACTTTAACAACAATTTGAAAAAATATTTGCTCGTTATTCTTTGAGCACTTGCCATTTGTCACCTCCTTTTCCACGTACACACAAGGCCGCAGGACATTTGTTCATTTGGCAAATACATCATGTCCCATCGCATCTAGTCTTTGGTCGCAATTCTCTCGTATGTCATAAATAATTAAACGATTCACAATTATTCTGGGCACAGAATGTGTTTCTTCAACAATTCAGAGATGTCAATTAGGTATTGACCATTGAAATTGTATTTCATTTGCTATCCTTGATCAATACTATTGATATTTGAAACGTTATTTGAAAATTTCACATCGATATTAAATTCTTAATTTAAACTGCTACCAAAAACATTAAGTTTTTTTCTACTCAACATCGAAAGGATACAAATTACCTTTTGCTTTTCCTCTTCTCTACCTTTACGTCTGTCTAAAGGCTTGTCAATTCCCGTAGGCATCATTAAAGTATTTTAAACTCAATTTAAATTTAATGGTTTCGGTGAAAGTGTCTCAAATGTTTCTTTGCGGATTGTGTACATTCATAAGGGGATGTTTAAAGTTTTGATGAAAACTTCATTTTAATATGCTTTTAACCGTCAATGACGCTGATACGCAGGCTTCAACTTAACATTTTTATTAAAGGCATTAAAAGAGCTACAGTCCAGGCCGTAATGGCTTTTGTAAATATTTTTAAAGTATTCCAGTTGGACAGTTTTAAATAAAATAATTATTTATTCTTTAAAATATCGTTAAAGTTTAATGTCAGAAACATTCGACTGGCGAATCGCCACTTGGTTCTCTATACACAAGAGTAATTTATTTTCATCATTGATCAAATATGCACCATATGCTCCACTTCCCTTTATTAAATTAATTTAAGAAGAATTTTAAATGCATTTAAATTTATTCATTTTAACGAAAACTGAAATAAATAATATTGTAGCCTTTTTTAAACAAAAAATATATAAAAATGGGACTTTTTTGGAAGAAGTGCATAAATTCTGATTGCAGTAACTAGGATATGTTAAATAAATTCTAGGATACAAAATAAATAATAATAAGTAATAATGACAGCTGAAATGTGTTAGAACAAGAACATATGTGTAATTGAAAAAAAAAAAATTGGCAGGATTTTCAAATAAACAGACCCCTGAAGAAACTGGAAACAAGACAGAAAAACGTTGGGTAAAACATGAAATAAATTAGTTTCATTTCAATGAAAAGTTGACCAAATTAGCCAACAACAAAATTGAAGTTAATAAGAAAATTCGGATTCATTCATTAGTATACTTGTAATTTAAATTTAACTAATTAATTTAGGGACAGCGTCCACCTATAAGGCGACACTTCAAAAATGATTTCCATAGCTTTATAGCCCTTGATAATATGTATATCAATATAATATTTCAAGTGTATTAAAAAGACAGCAATATATGCTTGCTATAAATATGTTTGGACAGATTTCGCCCATTTTCACTTCCAACAGTTACCAAAGTCAGAGGAGCATGTACATCGAATTTCATTCTTTAGAGGGTTAGTATCGAATCATTTGTTGTTCTTCATTACACGTAAAACTAAAAATTTCATAAAATACGCATATTTTCAAATAAATAACTTAAAACAAGTAAGGGAAGGCCAAGTCCAATTTGTAAAATCGAGAAGAAGTTTTGTATTAAGGCTATATCCAAACATGAAATGAAGTGACCCACTTTTACAATAGGTTCTTCCAGATACAGTTCAGTATAACGTGTTAACTGTTATAACGTGGTTTCTGGGGCGGAAAAAGTCGCCCGGGTCAAGTCGGAAGCGAAATTAATATAGCAGCTATATATAAATCTGAACCGATCTGACCCATTTCCACATTGAGTGTTTCTAGTTGAAATATAAGGTAATTTGCAAGATTTGAAGAAACTCTGTTAAAATATGGGATTTCTAGAGCCGAAAAAGTCAAATCGGGAGTGAAATTTGTGTAGGAGCTATATATAAATCTGAACCGATCTGACCTATTTTCACCAGAAGTGTTCCTAGTTCAAATATAAGACGTTTTGCCAAATTTGAAAACAATCTAATAAAATATGTGGTTTATAGCGCGGAAAAAGTAAAATCGGGAGCGAAATTTCTATGGGAGCTATATATAAATCTGGACCGAACTAACACATTTTCACCGTGGGTGTTTATAGTTGAAATATAAGATGTTTTGCCAATTTTTAAGAAAATCTGTGAAAATATTCGGTATCTAGAGCGAAAAGAGTCAAATCGGGTGTGAAATTCGTATGGGGGTTATATCTAAATCTGAACCGATTTTCATCAAATAAAATAGCGTTCGTCCTTATCCCGAAGAACTTCGTTGTGCAAAGTTTCATTTGGTTCTGCCTACAATTGCGTCATGCACCGTGATTACAAGAATAGATGGACAGACAGACGGACGGACAGACATACAGACGGACAGTGCTAAATCGATTCAAAAAGTGATTCTAAGTCGATCGGTATAAACAAATGCACAAAGACATAATACTCTCGTGAAGTGTATAAAAAATATAAAAATTGAGATATCGTAACAAGTTATATATGAATCAAAATATGATATTTGTACGTACGTCTTCCATCATGGAGTGAATCCCACAGTATAACCTATTCTTTGGAGGACGTTGACATGTAAATATCATCATAGATGCAAAATGGTCTCGAGCAAGGGCAATGTCCCAGTTCAAATCAAATATTGATTATTATTATTATTTTAATACTTTTCTATTTCCAATATTTGAAAATCTTTTCATTTTTAATCAATGAAGGAAGATTACCTTCCTTTTGACAACTGCTTCCCGCTCGAAATGGTATGGACGGATCACTTAGCCCTTCTGGCCGTCCCCATTGTTCAGTTGCAGTATCACGAACACTTTGCGAAATATTGACTATTTAAGTTGAATTCAGTTTCCATTGAAAATATTACTTCTCTCTTCGCATTTCATTTATACATAAATAGAAAGCAAAATAAATATGGAAAAACTAACCATTAATATTAAATTACAACTGAAATCATAAGATTTCAATATTACTTTAATAAGTTTAAAAATAAAATAAGAGGTTAAATTTTTGGCGGAGCCGACTATATCATACCCTACACCACTCCCTGCGTATATACCTCGCTTTTATTACTAAAGCGAGCAATTTTATGTAGTTCATATAAATTATAAAGTGTAGTATAAATTCATCAATTCAATTTGACTAAATTTAACGAATATGGTAAATACATTTTCCGGCAGATATTCCGAGTAAAGAAAATATAACATGATCTGGAAAAATGACAAATGTAGATTAGACAGCGGTAATAGGGTGAATCGGAAGGATATTTGAGGGGGCTATAACAACACTTGGGGCATGTACCAAAACATGGGCCTATACAGGTCTTATTCACGGTAGGTATTCCTAGTGGAAATATATCATGATCTGAAAAATTTGATCAGGATCCGATGTGAGATGTAGTTTCTGTGATAGAGTAGAATGGGCCCCATGTGGGTAATACCAAAGTATGGACACATATATTTGACTTTCAAAGTATGTATTCTTAGTTAAAATATAAAGAATCTGCAAAATTTGAAATACCTCCGATGTAAAACGTGGGTAATAGAAGGGTAATAATAAAAATGGGGCCCATTTGTAAGGGCGCTACATTAAACAGTTACATTCTCAAAATAGGTATTCTTAGTTGAGATATAACATGATCTGCAAAATTGTATCGAGATCCAATGCACGATGTGGGTTCTGTAATAGAGTGGAATGGGGCCCCAATTTGTATGGGGGTTATAACAAAATATGGAACCATATGTTTGACTTTCATAGTATATATTCATAGTTGAAATATAATATAATGTTCAAAATTTTATAAACTTCCGATGTAAAATGTGGGTCCTAGGGGGGTATTAATAAAAATGGGGCCCCTTTGTAAGGGCGCTACATTAAAAAGTGGACCCTTATAAACACTTTCAAAATAGGTATTCTTTATTGAAATATAACATGATCTGCAAAATTGTATCAAGATCCAATGTAAGATGTGGGCTCTAGAGCGATAATAGCGTGACCTGGGGGCCCATTTGTATGGGGGCTATATCAAAACATTGACATATATACCAGGCTTTCAAAATAGGTGTTTCAATTCTAAATGTAACATTGCTTGGGAAATTTGATCAGAATCCGACTTAAATTGTGCATTTTAGAGCAGTAATATTTTAAATCGGAGGCACATTTGTATGAGACTATATCAAAACTTAGTCCCATGAGATCCACTTTCAAATATAACATGATCCTGAAAATTCTGTCATGATTCCATGTAAAATGTGTATTCTAAAGCAGCAATTTTGGATTAGAACTTAGCCGGCCAAAAAGAGATCACACGAAGAAGTGAAAAATATGTTCATCTTGTAATTAGGAAGTTGTGAAAATTGGGATCTTAACCAACGAAATTAACATGGAGTTGTAATAGGAAGGATATCATTTATTTTGAAAGACTTAAAAGTTATTTTAAAATATTGCAAAGGGACCACTTTATCACCATCTCAGCTGTCTTCTGTGGTAACTAAAGCAAACCGTTTTGTTTGTTTGAACTGACAGTAGGCAACTTAAGAAAATATTTATTAAAAACATAAATAAATATAATAAATACTGATTTAATTTGCTATTAAATAAATTAACACTTCTTTATTTTACTGATATTATGTTAATACTACATATTACTACACATTAATAAAAAATAATAATTGAGGTACTTTAATAAAGCAATAAATTTGTATATGCTTTTAACAAAAATGTTTATATTGTTAAAATTATAAAAAGTAATTAAAAGTAATAAAAGTAATTTATTCATAAAAATAATAAAAAAAAAATTTCCCGGGCCACGATTCGAACCCGAGAACCTCTGGGTGCAAAGCGGACACTTTACGTCTGTGACCCCATATTAGAAATTCGTTCACATTCACTTATGAAAATGCTATTCGTAAAATGTTACGGGATAATAACATATTGACGAGTTTTTTGGAAATTGTTTAAAAGAACTTCCTCAAAAGCTGGCAATTTTTAAGTGAAATAATTATGTCGCGAAAAAATATAAAAATCTGATCTTTTTGGAATATTTGTTTTCATAAGTGTATAACTACTAAATGTAGTAGGAATCTTACATCTGTCTTCTCTCTAATTTCCTTAGAATTTTATAAGCAGACAAACAATTTATGAAGTCGGAAATCAGGCTAATTATGAGATTGCAACGTTAAATATGGTAAAACAACTGCTCCCAAAAATATGAAGTTTTTCTCTTTTAACTCAAATATCTCAACTAAGTACTTCTTTAATAGGTGTTTATGAGCCCTATAGACATCTTTACAATCGGTATGTAATTATTCAAGTGAACTGGAAAATTCTTCAGCTCTAAGCATGTGGAATTTCACCAAAATATGTTTTTCGGTCCAAGAGTTACAGAAGTCAAAAAATTCGACATGGAACCACTGTGTGACTTGATCCAATTGAATAAGGGCTACATCAAAATATGGGCCGATGTAGGCCGCTTTCAGCGAAGATGTTTGAACAAATTTGAGCAAAACGATATGTGGTTTTTAAAATAGAAAAATACAAATCAGGAAGGACATTTATATGTCGGAAATATTTAATTCTGAACCGATATTCAACATATCACAAATGTTGCCTCAACTCACAAACGTTGAGAAATTTAAATAAATATTTTTAAAATTATCACATCAATCGAGTACTGTCTTCCCCTAAATTAGGGATAATATAATAAAAGTACGAACAATTTAAGTAACCCGATGACCTTCATGCCATCATTTGGCTAGAAATGATTATCTGCCTATGAGTCCACTATATTATTCAACCAAATATTTTCTGTGATATGTACTTAAGTATTCATTGTTCTTGCCCAGTTTCTCTATCTACTATTGAATGTCTCATTTAAATATCAAAAAGAAAACCAGACATTTTCCTCCTAGTTCTAAACTGAAGTCATTTTCTTTTATCTGTGTGACCTTCACTCCTTCTTATGGCTTTGCTCTGCTGTAGCCAAAGCATTGTCTTCATATCAACGCCATATACAGAGAAATGCAAATTGTGTGGAACAAAGGATGTAGTTGTTTGTTGTTTGTATTGTATTGCTCCATCTTTTTTTTTTTGTTTTGGAAAAGGCTAAACAATTATTTCTGAACTTGAAAGAGATGAAATCACAATTTATGTTTAGCTTGAGGCAGAACGCTGAGACATGCAAGTATTAGTGTGTAGATTTGTATGAGATATTTAAACAAAGGATTATGTTTGTTTGTAGCCACATTTTGGTTTGCTTTGGAATTTAATTTCCTTTAAAGAGTTCACGATATTTTAATCGAATAATCAGTTGTCTATCTTGGCTAGCTAATCTACGCAAGTTAGTTCTTTAATTATCCCTTTTTCGAGTTGGCTTTGTTTTGTTAATTACTTTTGATGTTAGTTGAATGATAGTGAATTCATATAAAATATGCCATGGAGATGCGGGAGATTAAATAGAAATAATAATAAGACAGGTATAAAAGCTGATATTTCTTAAGGGTAAAACTTTACCGTGCCTGACATTGCAATTATCTTTAAAGTTTCATGGTCGCTACGAAATATTCAAAGTGAGATTTCATTTCACATCTTGCAATTTGAAATAGTTAAATGATATAGGTAAATGAAAATGACGTTTTTGGATGACTTTGTAGAGGAACTAAAATTTGTTTGAAAGCGAGCTGCTTTAATATCGCTGTTCAGATGAATATAATAAGTAGTTTTGAATTACAAAGAACGTTAATTGACAATGTTTTATTATAAAACGTCTGTCAACTGGTATACATTATATATCAATATTATTATCATTTATATATAAGTGACTTAATGTATAATTAAGTTGCCTGCCATGGCCATTGTTCATTTATGCTTGTAGCTATTTCTCTCAATCCTTTAACCCAGAAAATCTCTCGTTCCATTAATATGCGTGTTAATTGCCTGGGTAATCTTGTTTCATGATATTTTTGCATTATCTTGCCTATATATTCCAGATGTAGCTTTAGCGTATATATATGACTCTCCTCTACCGCAGTATCTAGCATAAGTTTGCTGGGCTCCATACATAGGTACCCGACGGACATTAGGTCCACAACGTATGCGAGTCATTCGCCCTAATATTTCTGAAAAACATCTCATAACAATGACCCAAACACATAGCGACCTAGACTGACAACTTTAGTAAGATTGAACGTTTTACCACTTGAGTTGTGGTGCAGGAACACTTAACGAAGTAATGTGGCAAGTGACCTTTAGCTTCGTGAAAGTGGCGCGCATCCAAATGTATTTTGTGTTTTTTTATTAATGTGTTTCTAGCAAGTATTTGTATATATATGGGCTTTCAACCCCATATAATTATCCTCTAATAGTTATTTGTATATATGTGGGTCCTCCAATCCATATAATTATTTTCTAATAATTTGTATTTAGTATTTGAACTCCCCGCTATCGATCTGTCACTATCTACTTTAATGTATTTTATTTTCTTCTATCTTTTTTCGTCCTGTTTTTCTTGTGTTCTCTCTTATTTTCTTCACGTGAGGTTCTCCCCACGTTGAAGGAAATCATGTCAGGGTCTTCAGGGTTTTAAGGTTTTCCAGTTCTTTACTCTCGAGGTTTTTTAAGATTCTAATATTCAAACAAGGTGGTTAGGAACCTTGCTGATGAGGCGAGTGCCGAAAGCGCTACAAGGAACGCCAGTCAGGCGCCTGTTCTGTTTTCTATTAGGAGTCGTTGTTTTTCTGCATTTAACAATCCAAATACACATTTCGGTGTCTTCTCTCCAGGGTTCGATCATATGTATGCACACGGACGCTGGGATATAGGAGTGTGTGCGTGAAAGTGCGATACACTTGCGGTCATGCATACGCCCGTGGTATTGTGTGTCAGTATGTGTACATGAGTTTTGTGTTTTTTCATAACACAAGACTTCACTTTCTAGGATAATTTGGTTTTCTCGGATACAATGGAGTCAATCGAACACTAACTGTGACACGAGTGCTTCGATATTTGGGGCTTTGATAACACTTGGGGGGTCTTGTTGATAATTTGGGGGTTTTCGATAATAATTTGGGCTATCGAGCACTAACTGGGACACGAGTGCCTCGATATTTTGGGATTTTTGATAATATTTTTACATTTTATAATCTTTAGTCTGTAGTTAGTAGATATAGTGTATTGTTGAAAATATATTATAGTTCATAGAATATATACATACATATTATGGAGGATACACTGATTTATTCGTGGTAGGAATGTCAGTGGATCCTCAATAATATATTTTTCCTTTTCACGGTTTCCTTCACTCTGTAATATTGTAGTTAGATGAGCCAAACAAAATATCTGTCTGGCGTATTTTTTGGCAGCTTTAGCACTTTAAAAATTATCTTTGAAGATTGTCTACTTCATCGAAATGACCAAAGCCAGATGAATAGTTGCTACCAGATGTATTTGCCTGCAAGGAATGTAGTAAACACGCCTTGTTAAGGTATCTATCTGCAAGGATGAATGCCATGCTGTGTCAGTTGGTGAATAGAAAAAACAGCTACAGAAATAATGGACGTATTTGGGGTTTGGAGAATCCATGAGTTTCTGCCGAAAAACAAATGCATTCAAGCACAGAGGTTCCAAATCTATTTTTTAAATTAATTTTGTAACTTTTGAACAGGAAGAGGTATCAAAACTAATGCGAATGCAAATTCTTGTTTGCTTTCAAATCTAGATTTTGTGATACGCCATATAAATATACCACAATTCCCAAAACGAAGAAAAATAATACTAAAAATTAAAAAAAAAAGCAAATTATGTAGAAAAAAATTCTAATTCTACTATTTTTTCACTTTTGTTCAACAAAATACCCAAATTGGGAAATATATGGGCAAATCTACGGTATAGTACGATTCCATGTCACTCAGGCTTATAACCGCTTTAAGAGCAATATATAATAATTCTGAGAGTGTCATAAACGACGAGTTTAACCTCGCCAACATCCTAAAGTTTTAAAATTATGCTGTTAATGTAGTCTACTGAGCTAAGGTCTACCCTAATTTACCCTATTTTTGCTTGTAACTTTCGGGAGTTGTTCAACTCTTTTGGCTATAACTTTTTCAGCATAAGAGAAAATCATTCTGATCTTTTTGTGGATGATAGTAATGATGTTTCGGAATCTTCTATATGTTGAAAAGGGCGTGTGCCATCACTGAGGAATGAATGGTAGCTCTTCAAAATCTGTCACTCTGTTTTTGATACAATTTTCTTTTTTGCGCTTTCAGCGTGAACGTAATTGCAAATTTTTTAATATTGGATTATAAACGACAGAGATACTAACAAAAGGCGACCGGACGATTTGGTGTGCCTTCAGCGACAAGAAGATTATGACAGTACGAACATCATCAGGTCGATGCGTGCAGATCATGAAATTTCATATTTTTTGAAGAGCACATCCGCAGTTTGAAAAATAACTGGTGGCAACCCTGTGTGATCGGTGAATATGGGTACTACTAATAATGTGTGTAAGTGCTAAATAGATCGAATTATTATTTTGGTACCGAAAGCCATTTTAGGTTAAATTTTGTTGATTTTCATAGGGTTTTCAGGCTTAACTTGCAATAGAATCAAAAGGGACAATCCGATTATAACTTCTTCAGCACTTGAAAAAAATGATGCACGCGAGCACATTATTTATATTAAATGTATTTTTAATAAGTTGACGCTAAAATAAAACGTGTGCCTCTAATTTGAAATTTTTAATTTATCAAAATTGAAATCGGACTATTTTGTAGATTTTCCCATATGTTCCAAAATTTGCCATTGTTTTCTTTATTTAACACATAATAATATTAATACTTCTTGGGTAAAAAGTCAGACTAGAAAAATATACTAAACATTTTCTAATCGGTGCTTTGCGATTAGAAAATTTTCGATAGAGCATTAAACACTTCTAAATTAAATCCTCAGTACGATAAATAACAGAAACTAACACCTATAGGAAGAAAGAAAAAACGTACATGCGATATAATGCTGTATAAAGTATATATACTTTTAATCGTCAGATAATCCTAATACGATGTGTTGAGAGAATACTAGAAACTGTACTTGCGAGATCGATTAAAAAGCCGGTTCAACAATTTTATTTATTGCACTGTTCCAGCTTTTTAATTTTCTAACAATCGGTTAATCGGATTTTCTTCAACAATTTTCTTTCAATCAACAGCTATTTATATATATATAATTAAATCAATATATATGACGCCAATACAATCAACGACCTAAAAGTCAAGTTTTAACAGAACTACTTGGATTGCGCCAATAGCAGAATTGGTCAAAATGTTGATATTTCTGGCTATGCTATTAAAGAGACTATTCGAGACTGAATTAGAGGCAGAATACTTTGAAATACATTCTTGACGTCTCGCAGTGGTTCAAAATCAAAAAACCTTCAATACTAGTAAATATTTTCGAGCTCTGTAAAAATATTGACATTAGATAAGCCCCAAGGATTATCCTGATTTAAATTCGATTCTATTTTAAAGAAAATTAAATTTTTTGTTTTTATGTTTTTTTTACATATACATTTGAGTCATTCCACGTCAGGTGGTGCGATATTTGATCTCGATAGCAGCGATTGTTTTGCAGTTTCAGTTCGCTAAAAAGGTTGCAGTTTCAGTTTCGCTAAAAAAGACATTTAAGAAGTCTAGTCAAGTATTTCAGGAGTTACAGGCGATTGAATGAATACACCTTTTTTAAAAAAAATCATCCCTGTTAAATTGGTGATAACTCGTGAAAAACACTATTTTTTCCAAAAATATGTATACATAATTTGTATACAATCACATCTATCAACAAGTAAGGAAAGGCTAAAGTCGGGCGGGCCGACTATATGATACACTCCACTTTCTACCGGAATACAATTCAATTCTATAACAAGTAAGGAAAGGCTAAAGTCGGGCGGGGCCGACTATATGATACACTCCACTTTCAATCCGAATACAATTCAATTCGGTAGAAAATTGAAAACGGGAAGAATTTTTGTATATTTCCTAATCATAGGCTGATATGACCTGACCCAATTTGTCAAATCGAGAAGAATGTTTGTATCGGGACTATATCCAAACATGGAATCAAGTGACTAACTTTCACAATAAGTTCTTCTTGTTAACGTGTTATGCTCAATTTTAAGAAATTCTCTGAACCGATATTCACTATCACAAATGTTGCCTCAACTCACAAACTTTGCGAAATTTAAGTAAATATTTTTAAAATTATCACATCAATCGAGTATTGCCTTCCCCTAAATTAGGGATAATATAATAAAAGTACGAACAATTTGATTAACCCGATGACCTACATGCCATCATTTGGCTAGAAATGATTATCTGCCTATGAGTTTCTGGGGGAACAAAATTTGTATGGGTGATATATATAAATCTGAACCGATCTAAGTAATTTTTACCACAGGTGTTTCCAAATATAAGGTGTTTTGCGAATTTTGAAGAAAATCTGATAAAATATATGATTCTAGAGCTGAAAAATTCAAATTGGAAAGGAAATTTGTATGGGAGCTATATATAAATCTGAACCGATCTGACCTATTTTCGTCATAGGTGTTCCTAGTTTAAATATAAGTTGTTTTACCAAATCTGAAGACAATCTGATAAAATATGTGGTTTCTAGAGCGGAAAAAGTCAAATCAGGAGCGAAATTTGTATGGGAGCTATATATAAATCTGAACTGATCTAACACATCTTTACCACAGGTGTTCCCAGTTGAACTACAAGATGTTTTGCCAATTTTGAAGAAAATCAATTAAAATATGTGGAATCTAGAGTGGAAATGGTCAAATCGGGAGTGAAATTCGTATGTGGGCTATATCTAAATCTGAACCGATCTGACCTATTTTCGCCATAGCTGCCCCTAGTTTAAATATAAGTTGTTTTACCAAATCTGAAGACAATCTGATAAAATATGTGATTTCTAGAGCGGAAAAAGTCAAATCGGGACCGAAATTTGTATGGGAGCTATATATAAATCTGAACCGATCTGACCTATTTTCACCACAGGTGTTCCTAGTTTAAATATAAGTTGTTTGGCAAATCTGAAGACAATCTGATAAAATATGTGGTTTCTAGAGCGGAAAAAGTTAAATCGGGAGCGAAATTTGTATGGGAGCTATATATAAACCTGAACCGATCTAACACATTTTTACCACAGGTGTTTCTAATTGAACTGTAAGATGTTTTGCCAATTTTGAAGAAAATCTGTTGAAATTTCTAGAGTGGAAAGGGTCAAATCGGGTGTGAAATTCGTATGGGGGCTATATCTAAATCTGAACCGATTTTCTTAAAATTAAATAGCGTTCGTCGTTGTACCGAAAAACTTTGATGTGCAAAGATTCATTTGGTTCTGTGTACAATTGCGACCTGTATCGTGATTACAACAATAGATGGACAGACAGACGGACATTGCTAAATAGACTCAGAAAGTGATTCTAAGCCGATCGGTATAATTAACAATGGGTCTATCTCCCTTCCCTTTGGGTGTTACAAACAAATACACAAAGACGTGGAGTGTATAAAAATGACATGGTATGTATGACTCATATGTATAAATGAAGACTGTCACACCCCGACGTATGAGTTATATTTGAATATTTCACCATTAAACATACGCCACATAGTCTTACGTGTCAAAAGTCTCACGCTTTAGCTATAGCGTGTATTCGGTATACTTTTTTAACAATTTAACCCTACAAATCTTCGATGAATAAGTCATGTCATTTGTTCAGAATCAAATACCATCGGACAAAATTCGATAAGTTTTGTTATAGAAAACATTTTTAAACTCTGTAAAAAATTGAAATTACATATTTTTACACATTTGTTCATAATGCGCAGACAAACATTTTTTATTTTTTTTTGGTATTACAGATTTTTGTAGATATTTAAAAACGTATTTTTTGACTTTGTCGAACTATTTCTCATACATTTTAAGAGATTTTGCACTAAAATTTGTTTAATTGGAAATTATGGTTTCTTGGTTTTATTATGGCGCCAAAACGGTGTTGGTACCAAATAAAGTTGTGTTCATAAACATTTAAAAAACATATTTTTTTGAAAAATTCTTTGATTTTGGATCAACATAAATTTTCCTTTAAAACCCTTTAAACAAAATAAATATATTTAGAAAGGTTGAAGGGATAACCGTTGCTGAGGGTAACTTTTGTCTGCATGAAATTGCTCCCTTGAAAGATAGGATACATTCAGTGCGAAAAGCCAAATTTTTAAGATAGGCATACGGTTAATAATTTCCGAAAAAATATATTTTTATGGGCCTCATATTGTCATAATAAAATTAATTGTTTATCACCGACAAACCAATATCAAGCAATCAATGTTGAGTACTTAGTTTATAATTTTCTGGTCCAGTTTGCACTTGGTGTTATCAATAATCGAATATAATACAAAATTTCTTTTCAAAATTAAATATTAAAGATTTTTTAGAAATTTATATAGCAGCACTGTGGTCAAGAGCCAGGAAAACTACATGTTATTCCGTACATTAAGCACTGAATATGAATCAATTCCGAAATCAACCCCACCATGTACAGTGAACCTTGCAATCTATCCCTCCCGTTATATTATTCCTATTTCTTTCTTTCTTAATCTAAGTATATCAAATTTCGTAAATCTATAAGTTTCCAAGCTAATTTATTTCACAAAACAGACAGAGAAATATTCTCTAATTGTTATATTCTACCCGTATCTGTGGGCAGCGTTTTTGAATTCCCACAGACTGTTCTGTTGTTTTTTTCATTACAGTTGCTCTAATAATGAAAATGGTATCTGCCATAGACGCTTGTTTATTTTCTTTTAATTTGTAAAAACTTTATTTTATGTTTTATGTTAACGCTTAAGCGCCATGCTGATTTGATATTGCAAAGCTGCCTTGAACACTGGTTTTATTGTACTCCTCATTTTTTTTTCTATCCTGCGGGAATGAAGGCATAATTATTAATTACATTTTTGCTTTTAGTCAGATTAGTGTTTAAGAGGATTATAAGTGGTTTGGAGTTTACACAGAAATATCTGCAGTAGTTGTCACACCCTCCACAACGGAGTGGAGGTAAGGACATTTTGTCGTATTGGCTGCTGAGTAATTTCTGTCCGAGAGCTAAATTATAATTGATAATAAAAGATGAGCGATTCTTCCATAATAAAAATTAAAAAAAATAAAACAGGTATATTTTTTTATATACCCTCCACTCCAAATTAAGATTTTTGGCAGATACTATTTAAATAAATTTTGTTTCATTATTATAATTTTAAAATAAAATAAAATAATTAAATGAAATACCAAGCCCACTTATAGGGCATGTCTACTAATATGTTGTTGTATGTATGCATATTAGGGGTGGGATAATTTTAATTTTGTGAAAAAAATTCATGAGCAAAAAAGTGGTGGTGATGGGGTGAGTGTAAGAAGGCTCTCGTCGGGGTCAAAGGTGAGGGTAAAGGGGTAAAAATACACAAAAAACCCAAAAGTGTCTCGGAATCATCGCCAGAGGAGTTAAATGTTAGACCAACCCCCTTTAATTTTCCCTTCCCAATACTCCCTTCTCCTCACTCCTTAATGGGGCTCCCATACAAAAACTATTTTTTTTATCAAATTTGTTCCCACCACTCTAACTTCTCCAAGGAGGCCCCTAGTGGAGTCCAATGTATGACTGACCCCCAATATTTTTTTCAGCTCCAATATTTTCTTAGGACATATCTACCCTATATCTTCAACCATTAAGGTGGTCCCCACACATTTTATTCGTTTTTTATAATTTTTTAACGAAAGAAACGCTCAAAACTGCCCCCTAGTCAACCTAGAGGGAAGACATGTAAGACTCGTCCCCATTAATTTTTCTCTACCCAACATTTCCCCAATCATACCTGTCCCCTATCTCCCCTCTTTAATCGGGTTCCCAGACAAAAACTAAATTTTTATAAAATTTGCTCCCACCACTCTAACTGCCCCTAGTGGAGTCAAATGTATGACATGTAAGACTGGTCGGCCCATTGTGACAAAACGACTAAGGAGGTAGGGTGAAGGATTGAATGATGAGAAAGGTGTGGGTTTCTCATATTTTAGTCTGTATTGCCAATGATTATTTTGAACCAGGAGGATTTCTCTTTATTAATTTATTTATTTCTTTATTAAAGTTCGAATGCTTTATTCGGAAAAAAAGTTTTTATATATCAAATACTATGTTGACGATTTCCTATCCTGCCCCGAGATCCCGGCAAATAGAAACAATAAGTCGCGTTCCCCAGGAAATAAAAAGTACTCTAGAAAAAACGTTGTAAGTTAATGTCTGAGAGAATTCTTATTGTCTGACCTATATCGTGCAATTTTATGAATCAATTTGGAATTTTATGGATCCTTTTTCGAGAAAATCAATCAAAGTACTTTCAAAAAGGACATTTACGGATTAAAATGTTCTATGAAAATATTTCAGTGGTAGTTGTAAATAAAGCTCTTCACTCTTAAATAATTAAATTATATAGTAACTTATACACAAAAAATACAAGGTTTAAAATTCGTCCATGTTTTTTGGAAGATCGATCTTTTTCGACAAAAAAGAGGACGGTAAACAAAAAATTCACATTGGATAATTTAATTAATTTAACAAAATTTTAATTTTGCATGAAATTTTTGTTTTGTAATTTAGTCGTGATCTATCCAACGGATCCAGCGGATTTTTTGCATGTGTATTAAGAACCAATATCGCTTGTGACATATATGTAGTCAGTCGCAAAAAAAGGTTGCAACTGCTGCAGAAAACTATTTCAAATTTCTCTGTGTGGGATTCCGAAACTATTCTGTCACAAATATTCTCTATTTAGTCAGTAATCATATGCTAAAACAATTCTGATATTCTCTATATTATAGATATATTACAGACCTATTAACAATTTTTGACTTTACAATATTTATCCACACTTTTATTTTAGCCTGAATTTAGAATCAAAATATTATAAACGGCGCCCAGTGGTTCAAAATCAAAATCCATTGGCCAAAATTCAATAACTCTTGTTCTAGTAGACATTTTTGAGTACTGTAAAAAAACAAAATTCGACAAGGACCATACGTACTTTTCAGAAGTTAATGAGACGAACTTTCCATCATATAGAAAATACTAAAATATATTTTTGGCATGCGATTGCTGGCTAAATAGGGAATATTTGTGACACAATTGTCCTCTTGAAAGGACTTTTCTTGATTTTCTCGAGAAAACGGTCAAACTGACCCAAAACAAGTATGAAGGCGTTAAGTTCGGCCGGGCCGAATCTTATATACCCTCCACCACGGAGTGCATTCCACAGTATTACCAGCAGATTAAAGGAAGTCGACATAGAAGTACAGAACCATATTACGAAAATTGTGATATGTTTATGCACATTACTATATTTGATTACTATTTCAAACTATAATGTATACTTATGCGCACTGTTTAATATCTACTACTATAAATAAATACAATGCTGTAATTGTGAAAGTGAACATGCCTAAATATTAGGCGATTGTCAGCCGCCATTAGAAAGAAGCATTTTCAGATACAGACAAAGTGATAAGAAAAGTATAAATTTTAAAGATATCCCCATTCGCCCCATTCTCCGCCCAAATTTCGTAAAAAAACCTTTTTCGAGTGTTCATAGTCAGAGTTCGAGTGTTCGCAGTCATAGTTCAGCGGTTTGGTAGGTCCCATTTTTATCCCTCTTTTTAACTATATCCCATAAAAGTACGAATTTCGAAAAATCCCTCAATTTTACGTGTCTATGCAATTAGAGGGATGAGATTAGAGGGATGTACACACCGAATTCCATGATTCTAGCTGTTGTCGTATCATTGGTACCATATTTTATCCCTTTTTGTCCCATTTCGCCCGATAAAACTTTTATTTTCTTTGTGGTGCTTCCAAGCTACAAGAGGAATGTCCGCAACAAATTTTAACTGTATGAAAATAAGAAATTTAATTAATAAGCCAAGGCTACACATATTTGTATACTATATATGGATATAATACTTCAATTCATAAAGTAAATATAAGGGAGCAATCATAAATATCCTAAATATTGGGGGATAGAGAGTGTATTTTCAGCTACAGTCGTTTGGTTGGTTGTATTTCCATCCTATTTTAATTTCAAAAGTATATGAAAATACTTTATCTCTCACGTACGCAGTATAAGACAACTTCATGATTCTACCATTTTTTGTCGTAAAAGCAACAAAATAAAGTACGAATTTGGAAAAAAATATTTTACGTGGCTATGCAGTCAGAGGAATGTATACACCGAATTCCATGATTCCATCAGTGGCCATTTTGTTGGTACCATTTTTATCCCCTTTTTCCAATTTTGCCCCTCAAGAGTACGACTATCTAAAATCTCTTTATTTTACGTATCTACACAATTAGAGGGACGTACACACTGAATTTCATCATTCTAGCTGTATTCGTTTAGTTGGTACTATTTTATCCCCTGTAGCCATTGTATCCCTTGAAAGTACGAATTTGGAAAAAAACGTTTTATTTTTCGTGTCTATGCAGTCAGAGTAATGTATACTCCGAATATCATGATTCTAGCTGCTGTCGCTGTTGTTGGTAGGTACTATTTTCATCCCCTTTTTCCATTTGAACCCCAAAAACTACGAATTTTGGAAAGTTCTTTTATTTTACGTGTCTACGGAATAAGAGGAATGTATATATCGAATTTCATTATTCTAGGTGCAGCCGTTAGGTTGGTACTATTTTTATCCCTCAATCCCCATTTAACCCCTTAAAAGTAAGAATTTAGAAAAAAAACTTTTATATTATGTATCTACTCTATTATAGGAATGTGCACGCCAAATTTCTTGTTTCTATCTGTTGTCATTTGATAGGTACCATTTTTATCCCTTTTTGTCCCATTTCGCCCCCTACAAATAAAATCACTCTATGGTGCCCTTTTATGCTATAAAGGGAATGCGCATTGCAAATATCAAGTAAATACAAGCTAATATGTTCAAAAAATATGCAGAAATACTCTAAATATTAGGGGTATTTTTAGTCCTTGTGAGGGAAAAATTTTTCCCTCTGGGCCGATTTCGTCCACTTTCAATCCCAAGCGATCTACAACCATAAGACAGATTTAGGAAAAATTTGAACCTCCTAGCTCATTTCGTTCGACCGCTATCGTGCTTTCAACAGACAGACAGACAGACAGACAGACGGACAGACGGACATGCATAAATCGTCTTAGAATTTTACCACGACCCAGAATATATATACTTTATGGGGTCTCCGATGAATATTTCAAGGTGTTACAAACGGAATGACAAAGTGAATATACCCCCATCCTGGAGGTGGAGGGTATAAAAAGAGGGGAGTTTGAGGATTAAGATCTTCCACAAAAATTATCCTCATAAAATTCCACAATATAATTCTGGCAATAAGAATTTTCCCAGACAATAACTTACAACACTTTTTTCGCTAGTACCTACGACCAAAACATTACAATTTTGACCCACCATGTTCTACTTTGCCTGTTCTTTGAGACTTATAGGGTCGTTGTTCTGCACCATTCAAAAAGTCTTAATTTGTTGGACAGTGTAATTATACATTTTTTAAACATGTAATCTGAATATTCATAAATAATTTAATAGGATTAAAGTACTCCTGAATAAAGGTATTCAGAACAAATTATAGAATAAAATCGGTTCAACATAATAGATTTGAATATAACCATGTCGCAAGATTTTCAAGTTTTTGCAGAAATGCAAAGTCTATAATTCTATAAATAATATTTGAAGATAATAAAGAGAGCATTTGAATATTATTGTTTCCTGAGAAACTCAGTAAAAAACGGAGCTATTTAGAAATTTGTCCGCTTTGATATGGAATGTTATTTAAGACCACATTTCCCCTCATAAATTGTTCAACACAGTCATCATTTTCAATTATTGATTTGCTAAGTATCAATTTATTTTCTGTGTTACAAATATCTAATCAAACTACTTCGATTGAAATGTTTCCTCCATCTGGCTCATGAATATCACATCACTTTTAAATGGATTTATTGCGAGTACATGTCCAAAATATATACAACATGTACAGAAATGATGAAAAACAACACAAAGGTTTTTTTTTCCGAAATAAAAATCGTTGGCACAACAGAAAAGAAGGAAGCGTGACTAAATTGTGAAAATTGAATTGTTCAGCCTGAATAGCCCCAAAAAATTGGTAAACAAAAAAATAAATACAAACTGAGACAATGTTCCCAGACAAAAAGAAAATCTTTGGTCTTTTCCCGGCCATGATTTAAAAACGTGAACAAATAGTACAACAAAACTTACCACAACAAAGCTTATTGGTTACGTGCTGGGCCGGCGTCTGATGTTGGTGGTCTTGGTCATCGTCATTGTGATGTTGGTGATAATTGTGACAATGGTTTTGCTGCTGCTGGTGATGGTATACCCTCTGAGTGTGGCTATTGTGCTGCTGCTGTTGTTGTTGTTGATGGTGGTAGAGTTTTTGTTGCTGCTTCTGCTGGAAAATATCCGTTTCCTGGATATTGCTGTCCAAATTGCTTTTATTATGCATATAGTGGTTGCGAATGCCACCCACGCCGACAGCACTGCCCGGAACCACACCACTGGCACAACCACCTAAACCGCCACCACCACCACTACCGCCATTGTGTTTTGTGTTGGCATTAGTTGTGGCACGACCATGACGCCGCAATGACAAATGAAGTTTAAAGCGCGACGTGGACGTCGATGTCCCCGACGCGAGTGTGGTCGTCGAAGAAGACATTGTTGTTGTTGACAAGTAGGCCCCTTTACCCAGACCACCGCCCCCTCCCAGGCCATAGCTGGGCCATTTCCGTTGCAGCGTTGTATACATTTCTTCGGAATTCAATTTGCCATTACAGCTGCCACCGAATATCATGGCCTTTTCGATGCGCATACCCACGTACAAGGTGCGTGTTATTAGGATATAGGCCACGGATAGTATAACCAGCGGCAGGACGAGCAGTACTAAATCCAGAAATAGGTTGTAGGGTCGTTCATATGGCAACGCATAACTGGGCCAATTTTCGCGACATTTGCGATAACCTGAAACGAATTAAAACGAAATTTGAGTTGGGTTAAGACAAGGGCTGATACGGTTAAAAGACAAGGCTATTAATTGCGACAGCATATGAGTAAATGGTGTTTGTTCGATAATTCATTAGGGCAAGGTATGGGATAATTAAGTCGTTAAGGAAATTCTGGGGTTGCGTTGATTGTGTGATGCCCTAAACTTCCACAATGGCTTCGATTACTAATTATTAATATTTGTGTTCTCATTATTAAAATATAAGTCCCGTCACATCTGCTTATTATACCCTACACCACTTCGTGGACTAGGGTATTATAAGTTAGTTTTCCGCCAAATGTTTGTAACAGCAAGAAATAATTGAGCTAGACCCACCTTTAAATATACAGATCGGCTTAGAATCACCAACTGAATCGATTTAACGATGTCTGTCTGTCCGTACTTCTGTCCGTCTGCTGTCCATCTAAGCTTGTTCGCACTCTACAGGTCGCAATTGTTGCCCGATTATCATGAAATTTGGCAGAAGTTACTTTTTTGGGCCAAGGACGATCGGTATTGAATTTGGAGTAAATCGGTTCAGATTTAGATATATCCCTCATACAAATGTCGCTCCCGATTTGACCTTTTCCGCTCTAAAATCCACATATTGAACCCGATTTTCTTTAAAATTGGCACAAAATTTTATAATCGAACTAGAAACACCTATGCTGAAAGTGGGTAAGATCGGATCAGATTTAGATATAGCCCCCATACAAATGTCGCTCCCGATTTGACTTTTTCCGCTCTCAAATCCGTATACTGAACCCGAATTTCTTCAGATTGGCACAACATTTTATAATCGAACTAGAAACACCTATGCTGAAAGTAGGTAAAATCGGTTCAGATTTAGAAATAGCCCACATACAAATGTCGCTCCCGATTTGACTTTTTCCGCTCTAAAATCCACATACTGAACCCGATTTTCTTTAAAATTGGCACAACATTTTATAATTGAACTTGAAACAATTACTTTATTATTTACTATACTCTTTAAATTTGGCTAATGATGAATTTATTGTAACTGTATAATTTATATGAACTACATAAATTGCTTCCGTGAAATACCTGTGTTTAGTAATCAAAAAGGTATATACGCAGGGAGTGGTGTAGGGTATTATATAGTCGGCCCGCCCGACTTTAGCCTTTCCTTACTTGTTCTCATTTCATTCATTTTTGGTGGATTGCATATTTTGTGAATATTCGCGAGCCCTATTATACTTTTGGCAATCTATTAAAAAATGTACATGGCTGAGCTGACCAAATTTGGTGGATCACCCTGTAGCCCACATACTTACTAGTCATCCAATATTTCACTAATCATGTGGAAAACATCTCTGCTCTAAACATGCGTAATTTCTTCAAAAGTTACAGAATTAAGTTACAATTAATGTCAATAGCATTTGTATCTACTATTCCTGACAATCAAAACCTTTTGATTTTTTTAATTTATTTTAATTCGCCACTTCCAGATTGGCAATTCCCTACTTTATTTTAATTTGTTTCCATATCATTGTCTTGAACTGTATAGCCTTGTTATTGTTTTGTCTCTGAAAATTCATGGAAATCCTTTGCGACAAATTGCCGTCTCAAAAGTCCAAGTCTAAAATGAAATGTTCTCGTTAAGTACCTGCATTATTTTCATTGGAGCTCTTTCTTAAATGGTTTTGTTTAAATATTTGTTGTCTTGTGTCATTAATGCCCTTTAATGCCGATTTTAATGGGTGTTTAATGGTGTCACATTGTACACGTGCCAATTTAAAAATTTGTTAACATTTTTCGTTAAATCAGTGCCATAAATTTAATAGAAACTTATTTGAGGGCACGCTGTTCGTCCTTGCATAAGGACATTTAGTCCGCATTCGTGCGTATGATGTTATTATTATGAGAACACCTCATCTCAAACCATGTAGTTCATGGAAAAATTAAAATTACATCTAGGTGTGAGCCAATGTGTGCACGTAACCAATATATACATTAGTGTGGCCCAAAACACGCAGTTAGCCAAATACCATTAATCGGACTTGCTTTCGACTAGAATTGATAGTTTTGTAAAATTCGTTCACATTTTTTTCCATAACATTTTTTTAATATTCTTTTTTAGTTTAGAAATCCAAAATACATCAGAAAATGTTGCAGATAATCCTTTGACATAAATTTTAAACTAAGTTGCGTCAAATGCTTAGTTTGATTGTTAATACTTGAAATTTGTTATCGCCAGGACACCCCAATTACGATGTTTTCATATATCTTTTTCAAATTCATTTTAATCACCACTTCAACATCAAACCATGTCGGTGCATATTCACTCACACTCAGAACAGCCTGCTTAGATCTGTAAACTCCAACCTCGGCACAATGGATTCAAGAATAACAGAACGAGTGGATGGGTGGGAGATTTGGAATGTTTTGACACAAGCTGCGGCAAAAATTAAATGGAATACAGCTATGACCTTGAAATGTCGTCAAATTAGATCAAAAACTATTTTTTTGTTTAAATCAACCAACCACGCCTACTTCCCATGTAATTTAAAAAGAAAAAACGTCATAATTTTTTTTATTTTAATATATAATTAATACAAACCATTACCAGTGATTTCATTTGATTTCACAATTAAATGAAAATTGTCAGTGCCACGTCCAATGCCCAAATATTTTTTTTTGTTTTTTTTTACGATTTTCGAAAATTTTATATAATTTTATTTTTTAATCGATGGCAAACGGCTGTAATAACTTTATAAATAATTTAAAATTAATATCGTCCTTATATTTACATGCGCTCGCTTGCCATAAAACCTTACATCCCTAAGGTATGCTTTAAATTAATTTTCAAAAATACATTAACGGAGAACAACGAATAAAGTATTGCTTCATTTTTGGCTTAGAAGATTTCGCCATTTCAGTAATTAAATCGATGTTTGCAGCTATAAGCAGATTATTCTTTTTAATATGAATAAATAAGCCCCGCGTATATAGTTTTTTACTGCAGAAAATTAACAAACTAAATAAATAGAAGCTTCAGGTAAATCACTGTTTGAAAATGATAGCGGAAACGTAATTGCATTTTTATACCCTACACCACTTCGTGGTCTAGGGTATTATAAGTTAGTTTCGCGCCAAATGTTTGTAACACCAAGAAATAATCGAGCTAGACCCACCTTTAAGTATACCGATCGGCTTAGAATCATCAGCTGAGTCGATTTAACGATGTCTGTCTGTCCGTCCGTCCGCCCGTCCGTATGCTGTCCATCTATGCTTGTTCGCACTCTACAAGTCGCAATTGTTGTCCGATTGTCATGAAACTTGGCAGAAGTTATTTTTTCTGGCCAAGGACCATCGGTATTGAATTTGGAGGAAATCGGTTCAGATTTAGATATAGCTCCCATACAAATGTCGCTCCGGATTTGACATTTTACACTTTATAAACCACATATTGTACCCGATTTTCTTTACATTTGGTACAACATCTTATAATCCAACTAGAAACACCTGTGCTGAAATTGGGTAAGATCGGTTCAGATTTAGATATAGCCCCCATACAAATGTCGCTCCCTATTTAACTTTTTCCGCTTTAGAAACCACATATTGTACCAGATTTTCTTTAAAATTGTCACAACATCTTATAATCCAACTAGAAATACGTATGCAAAAATTGGGTACGATTGGTTCAGATTTAGATATAGCCCCCATACAAATGTCGCTCCCGATTTAACATTTTCCGCTCTAGAAACGACATATTGTACCCGATTTTCTTTAAATTTTGCAGAACATCTTATAATCCAACTAGAAATACGTATGCAAAAATTGGGTACGATTGGTTCAGATTTAGATATAGCCCCCATACAAATGTCGCTCCCGATTTAACATTTTCCGCTCTAGAAACGACATATTGTACCCGATTTTCTTTAAATTTTGCAGAACATCTTATAATCGAACTAGAAACACGTATGCAAAAATTGGGTACGATTGGTTCAGATTTAGATATAGCCCCCATATAAATGTCGCTCCCGATTTAACATTTTCCGCTCTAGAAACGACATATTGTACCCGATTTTCTTTAAATTTTGCAGAACATCTTATAATCCAACTAGAAATACGTATGCAAAAATTGGGTAAGATCGGATCAGATTTAGATATAGCCCCAATACAAATGTCGCTCCCGATTTAACATTTTTTGTCAAACACAAACATTTACAGGATGCAAAAATCCTTCCCGATTTCACTTTTTTACCAAATTGAATTGTAATGAGATAGAAAGTCCGTCCGTCTTTAGAATTTCCTTACTTGTTTGGGAGATGCCCATATGTCCATACTTTGGTATAACCCAAATGGGGTCCCATTCTGATCTATTACAGCTCTAGAAACTACATCTTACATCGGATCTTCTTCAAATTTTGCAGATCATGGTACTTTTCAACCAGGAATACCTACCGTAAATGAGAAATATATAGGCCTATGTTTTGGACCAGGCCCAAAATGTAGTTATAGGCCCCCTTTTGAAATATCGGTCCGATTCATCCTATTGCTACTGTTTAATTTGTATTTGTCTGTCGGATAATTGGATAAATTACCATATTATTAACCATATTCGTTAAATATGACTAAAGATTAATTTATAGTATAATTTATACTGTATAATTTATATGAACTACATAAAATTGCTCCCATGAAATAAATGAGTTTAGTAATCAAAGAGAGGTACATACGCAGGGAGTGGTGTAGGGTATTATATAGTCGGCCCCGCCCTACTTTAGCCTTTCATTACTTGTTTCAAATGCAAAAGAACACCTTAAGAGCTCCTATTTTCTATGAGCTACACGAAATTGCAATACGAGACATGGTTTCCGAGATACATCTAAATAAAATAATGATGAAATTTACAATTATTATCATTTATGAAATTTAAATGCATCCACAGCTAAATTTAGTCGCGATATTGGCAAAATCTTGCATATAGGGATGTTCTTTGCAAAGTTCAATCAGTAAAATGGAGATTTGGGCGCATGCATGTTGGGAGTTTTTGCCGCTGATAATACACTGTGCGCCGGACTGACACTACAGGTTGGGAATAGGTTGCAAAGTTTATTTAAATTTCTTCGAAATTTTCCAATACCAATTGGGTACCAGCAATAATTCAATAAAATTTCGTTTATTTTCTATTTGAAATTGTTTGGAATTTATATTTTTGCCCCACTGTGCCGAGTGCAAAAAACTATATAAACATTGTCATACACTTCATTGATAATGGCCCAGTTAATTCTATAAAAAATGTCAAGATTTTTTCGTGTTGTTGTTGTATTGAGCCCGTCAGATACTGTCACACATGATTAACTCACCTTGTCGACTCGTTGGCATCAATTGACTGAACAGTGCAATTGGCGTCATGCACAACATGCTGCCACACCATATGCAGGCGATGATTTTATACGCATGGCTCCGTGTCTGCCAACGCCTCGACCTCAACGGGTGGCAGATGGCGTAGTAACGTTCACAGGATATGGCCACCAGAGTCCACGACGACACAGCCACGGAAGCAGCTGTAAAGATAGATATAGTTGTTGCAAGATAAGTTGGGTGGGGAAATGGTAAACATTACATGTCGATATTTATTATGCTGATGCAGCTGATGATGCTGATGATGATGTGAAAATAGGGCATGACGAAATTGCTTTTAAATTCGATAAAATATTTGCTGGTATGTGTGTGAGTGAGTGTGTGTGTGGGATGCTAGTTGATGGCTTTGCTAAGTGGTTTGGCTTAAAGTTTTCCAATGAACATCACATGCAGGCTAATGGATGTCAAGTGTTTGGTAAGGATTTTTGGTTGCAACGAAATTGTCAGAGTTATCGACAGAGTTCAGGGATGCTGAGATGAAGGTAATTTAATGAGTTTGCAGTTCAATTAGTATATTTTGCGGTAGAAACCCGTTGATTACCCGATGCCACAAAAGATAATACAACAGTTTTAATATAACCTATAACCAAATTAAAAGAGTATATGAAAATTTAATATTCCAAACAAATAATATTTTTCAAACTCGAGGAATATCAAATAAAAGGTCGAAAAAAACAACTCATATAAATATATTAAATTAAAATTTTTGGGAATTATTTCGTTTACATCGACCAAAGTTGATTTAAAGCTCCTAAATTTGATAAGTTATTACTTTGTTGCAATTTCATAGTATTTGGCGTTTCCATTCTGTCTATTTTCAACTCATCCCCACAAAATAAATTATAAAAGGTCAACCGTATTAAATTGAAGACAAAAGGCTTGCTTTTATCTGTATACTTTCTCTTTTTATGCTTAAACTTTACAGCAGATTTATTGGTCATAAGTCAATTCGACCTAAAAGTTATTTTAATGCGATTATTTTCATAGCAATCCTCTTAATATTCGCATCATCTTCAGTGTAACTAAATGCACGTGAAATGGTTATTATTCCCATAAAAATAAAACACCCGATATAAAACACTCGTTAATATCTGCTGATATGGCTATTCAGGTATTTGATATTAAAGTGCATTTGCTGGTAGAGCATAAACACTAGGGTGGAGCTTATATTATGCATTGATGCTTGTGATTTTGTTAATTTTTTTTCAGAACAAATTGTCGGAGAAGTTAAAATCACTTGAAATACCAGTTAAGGATGCATACATTTCTCATCATGCCTAGTGATAAATAAGCACTAGTTAGTCAAATTCCATACTAACCGCCAAAAAAAGTTATAACTATTTTTATACACTCCACGAGAGTATTACGTCTTTGTGCATTTGTTTGTAACACCCAAAAGGAAACGAGATAGCCCCATCGTTAAGTATATACCGATCGACTTAGAATCACTTTTTGAATCGATTTAGCAATGTCCGTCTGTCCATCTATTGTTGTAATCAAATTACAGATCCAAATTATAGTCCGATCTTACCAAAAATTGGCAAAATAAGTTTTGTGGATCAAGGACGAACGCTATTTAATTTGAGGATACAGCCCCATACAAATGTCGCTCCCGATTTGACATTTTCCGCTCTAGAAACCAAATATTGTACCCGATTTTCTTTAAATTTGGCACAACATCTTATAATCCAACTAGAAACACCAATGCAAAAATTGGGTAAGATCGGTTCAGATTTTGATATAGCCCCCATACAAATCTCGCTCCCGATTTGACATTTTCCGCTCTAGAAACCACATATTGTACCCGATGTTCTTTAAATTTGGCACAACATCTTATAATCAAATTAGAATCACCTATGCAGAAAGTGGGTAAGATCAGTTCAGATTTAGATGTAGCCCCCATACAAATGTCTCTCCCGATTTGACATTTTCCGCTCTAGAAACCACATATTGTACCCGATGTTCTTTAAATTTGGCACAACATCTTATAATCAAATTAGAATCACCTATGCAGAAAGTGGGTAAGATCAGTTCAGATTTAGATATAGCCCCCATACAAATGCCGCTCCCGATTTGACTTTTGCCGCTTTAGAAACCACATATTGTACTAGATTTACTTTTAATTTGGCACAACAGCTTAAAATCCAAGTAAAAAACCTATGGTGAAAGTGGGTAAGATCGGTTCAGATTTAGATATTGCCCAAATACAAATGTTGCTCCCAAATGTTTAACCAGTTTTGGCGAAACTATACATATTATAGGTATAGGTCCAAGTTTCAATATACCCCCATATAAATGTCCTTTCCGATTTGAATGGTATACAGTACCGTACCTAGTGACATTTCCAGTTTTAATATTGTAAATTTGTGAAAATTGCTGACTTTAACATAAAAGTAATATCTATGTAAACCAGTATGCCAAACTTTATTAAATGCTTTTTGAATATCAAATATACACCAGAATAAAAAAATTCTTTTCATATGTCTCTCTAATGTACGCAGTAACTCGAAGATACTGTTCAGTCGTGCCATGCTTACCTGTAAAACTGGTAACAATCAGTCCTCAAAAATAGCCTTTCAGATATTTTGCAGAGTAAAAACTGCATAATAATTGACCGGTATGATGTGATCGTGTTTTCTGGTTTGTTGGATATCGCAACAATCTCAATGTAGGCTAAACAAGGTGGTAGCATTCTCGCTTATGTCTGATCGTAGTAAAATTGTATATTTTAAAGTTTAAAAACAGTTGAACGACAATATGTGGTACACATGTAACAGTTTTCCATTCAAATAAAATAAAGATCACCCAAAACAAAACGCATTTAGTAAATAATTGAGGTTGCCCTTGAAGGATAGCGAAACAAAAAGCAATAATTGGGCATAATGTTTATCAAACATTATGGACATAAAATAAATGTATTAAGCTGGCTTCAAAATACTGTTGCGAATATGCCCGAATAAAATGGAGGTATGTTTTTATGCGTTTTCCCATGTCTTTACCGACATATCTTTACCACTGATCGTTCGTGTGATGGGTGATTTCAAAATGGACTTTAATGTGCAGTTTCCTTGCAAAAATATCGAAGTGAATGTCATTGAGAAAAAGTATTTTTAAAGTAATTTTCTAAGTTACACTTAAAAGTTATGTTGGCAAAGTAATATTAACAATAGAAATAGATATGATAATACTCAGTAGTTTAGAGATAGTGACATTTTTTGAAACTTTCTATAAATTTGGCAAAAAATACTTCGATTCGCAGAAATGAATAGTTTTATAATTATTATTTCGCAACAAGTTCTTTGAAAATATAAGAGCTTTTATTTTTTGATTAAAATATGTATATAAAACACAAACAATGTTTATTTTCATTAGTCACATTCAGTCCATTCATTCGATATCGAATGTCGATTTTCGACACTCCCTCCTTATACTTTTCAATTTCACAATTAATATTATTTCGAAGAAAATCTTTGGTCTATAGAATTTCTTTTTCATATCCAATTCCATGTGCATATTTGAATTTGTGTCCAGTTCTTATTACACTATTCAGATTGAGACACTCTAATATTCATATTCTCGGTAATATGACGAGGGCACAAAAGACAACAGTTTTAATGCCTCTGAAGAAACTTTTGACCTAAAGCATAATTAAATCTTAACGACGTTTGTTAACTATTTGTTCCAACCCCGAAGTTTCTCCTTTTAAGGGGTAAATCAAAGATTTTTCTTATTAAATGCCTCAAGGGCTTAGATTCAAATTGAAAAGATTTGTCAAGTTGTTCAACTACATGAAATAAGTTGAAAACATGTTTGCCCCTCCATCACAATGCAAATCCGAGAATTCATTAAATTTTTCCACAACTATGAAATAGCTTTCAGCTACAGAACACATTTCGCCGAAACCAATTGAAAGATTTAAGGATGCTGAGAAATATTTATAGAGTTTTGTTTGTTTAAAGAAAAGTTACCCTGTGGATTCTTCATGGGAAAATGCAAATGTTAACCGAACATTGAAAGAAAATGTGGAATAAATGTTATCGGAACTGCTTTTGTAAAGCATTCTATAAGTGAAGCAAAGAGAGAAAAAGTGAAAGTACATTTGTGCAAGGATAGGAATTGTATCGGCGCCTGTTGCTGCCTACACTTAGAAAAAAGATGAAGGGAGCAGTGAGTATATAATGGAAAATCGCCCTTCGTGGCGACGCCAGATGGATAAAATGATTCTTGAGCTGTTCCGTTGGGTTCCGATTGGCTCACAGAGTAGTGTGGGACAGCGTTTAGTCGTCCCGTCCGATTTCGGCCTCCCATATAGTTTCTAAAATGAAAACACGGCCAACATATCAAATACAGATTAAAGTGTCCAACAGCAAACTGAAATGTTCCGGCAACATTTTATGTAGAACATTTTAATCCTTAAATCATCCAGTTGAAGGAGTTTTTTTCTCGATAAAGGGCCAAGTTGACCCATAAAGAGAGGAGCTGGAGGTTTGGTTACCTTCCACAAAAATGATCCTCATAAAATGACACAATATAGTGCTGACATTAAGAATTCTCTCAGACAATAATTTACAATATTTTTTCGCTTATTATAATGCTCCCTTCGACCAAAAAAAATACAATTGTGAGTCACTGTAAAACGAAACTCAGACCATAAGTTTAATCTACAAAAATTGTCTACTCAACAAGTCATTTCAGAATTATAGGACTGCTATTTTGTTCCAATCAAAAAGTCTTAATTTGTTGGACAGTGATAATTTCACTAGTTCGTAAATAAAAATATTTATTTTTAAGGAGGAATAAATCTTATTTATCTAAAATTGCTTTACGAGGTTATTTTACCAAAATTTAATAATGTAATTCTTCTCGGTGTACGGAAGGATTTTGTGTCGAAATATGTAAAACATGTTTTTATTTTGTCAGAACAAAAATACATTCCCAGCTGAATTTGGCTTGTACCATCTACAACTCTAATGGTATGCACACATACGCACATTAGAGTGGCTTCAAATAAAAGTAGTGGATGTTCACGACTAAAATGAAAGATTAGTTAGTTTTATGTGTTCTCCCAAAATATTTCGCTTTTATCATTGTCCGTTCGTGAGCTGGGCGCGTTCAAAATAACCTCTATAAATCAGGTTTTTCTTGAATAAAATTCACGGTGAGAATTGTATTAAGAAAAAATATGCTAGAAATTAAAAACTGGTCGGAGCCTTATCAAACCATATCAAAACTTGCATTTTAATCAAGAATAGAGGGTAGAATTTTAAAATTTTTGTGCAATTTTTGTTGCTTTTTGTATAAAAACCGCAATAACTTCCATATTTTTAGTTCGATTTGAGTTTTTGTTGGATCGCTGAGGAGGTATTGATGACCAATTCCAATTTTTAGAACTTCCTAGCCCATCAGCGGCCGACAATTTCTTTCTTACTGTTGGTTCTCAATGAGTTAAATGTGATGTAAAAACTGAAATATGGAGTTATTTGCATCGTAAACACATTCTAGTCTTACAAAAAGCTAATTTTTCCCTTCCTCACAAAAGAAGCCACTCTAACGTACATAAGTTCATATGTATGAATATATAGTCGTTTTTACATAGGAAACAAACATAAATCAATTATGTAACAACAGGTGTGGAATTCCATTGAGCATGTGAATGCTTACCGACAAAATCCCAGGCAGCGTATACGCATTATTACATTGTACATTTAATAACAATCATACGCCATGCGGTACGACACAAACTCAATTTTGTGTTGTAGATAGGTATTGTTCAGAGTTTTTCTTGGTAGCTCCGATGCCATGGTTGTTTGTGCTTTTATTGAACGGTTGATTTGGATATGGATGCCAAGCAACTGATTTTGTTATTTTCATAAGTATTCAACCAACAGTTTAAGGGATATGCCTGATTTGGTTATTTTGAAAAAGGCATAAGTACATTTGTTTTGGATGTCGGACAAACAGGGTGTGATGCGTCTGGAAAACTTTGTCATAATAAGACTAGCTTACAATCATTGCATAAGTTGTCTATGACATTTCTTATGTATTGTGGTGTACAAAATTGGACATTATTTTATTTATGGATTTTTTTTTAATTTTGTATGGAAAATCTATAGTTCCATCAAGGAACGTATATTTAGTATTTTGACGATTATTTTAGGATCATTATATGAATGTTAATGAGAGCGTATTTCATGCGAAACAATTGTGTTTTTCATAAAAAGTAGAAAATTGTATATAGGGTGGGCCATTTAAAATTTTAAATGTGAACTACCGATTGCATTAACTTTGAAAGGTAGAATAACGTTCATTTTTATACACTCCACGACAGTATTATGCCTTTGTGCATTTGTTCGTAACACCCAAAAGGAAACGAGTTAGACCCATCGTTTATTATACAGATCGGCTTAGAATCACTTTCTGAGACGATTTAGCAATGTCCGTCTGTAATTATAGTTCGATCTTAACAAAAATTGACACAAGTAAGTTTTGTGGATCAAGGACGAACGCTCTTTAATTTGAGGCAAATCGGTTCAGATTTAGATATAGCCCTCATACAAATGTCGCTCCCGATTTGACTTTTTCCGCTCTAGAAACCTCATATTGTACCCAATTTTCTTTAAATTTGGCACAACATCGTATAAGCCGACTAGAAACACCTATGCAAAAATTGGATAAGATCGGTTCAGATTTAGATATAGCCCCCATACAAATGTCGCTCCCGATTTGACATTTTCCGTTTTAGAAACCACATATTGTACCCAATTTTCTTAAAATTTGGCACAACATCGTATAATCCGACTAGAAACACCTATGCAAAAATTGGATAAGATCGGTTCAGATTTAGATATAGCCCCCATACAAATGTCGCTCCCGATTTGACTTTTTCCGCTCTAGAAACGACATATTGTACCCGATTTTCTTTAAATTTGGCACAACATCTTATAATCCAACTAGAAACACCTATGCAGAAAGTGGGTAAGATCGGTTCAGATTTAGATATAGCCCCCATACAAATGTCGCTCCTGATTTGACATTTTCCGCTCTAGAAACCACATATTGTACCCAATTTTCTTTAAATTTGGCACAACATCGTATAATCCGACTAGAAACACCTATGCAAAAATTGGATAAGATCGGTTCAGATTTAGATATAGCCCCCATACAAATGTCGCTCCCGATTTGACTTTTTCCGCTCTAGAAACGACATATTGTACCCGATTTTCTTTAAATTTGGCACAACATCTTATAATCCAACTATAAACACATATGCAGAAATTAGGCAAGATCGGTTCAGATTTAGATATAGCCCCCATACAAATGTCGCTCCCAATTTGAAATTTTCCGCTGTAGAAACGACATATTATACACGATTTTCTTTAAATTTGGCACAACATCTTATAATCGAACTAAAAACACCTGTGCAGAAATTGTGTAAAATCGGTTCAGATTTAGATATAGCCCCCATACAAATGTCGCTCCCGATTTGTCGTTATCCGCTGTAGTAACCAAATATTGTACCCGATTTTCTTTAAATTTGGTACAACATCTTATAATCCAATTAGAAACACCTGTGCAGAAATTCGGTAAAATCGGTTCAGATTTAGATATAGCCCCCATACAAATGTCGCTCCCGATTTGTCGTTATCCGCTGTAGTAACCAAATATTGTACTCGATTTTCTTTAAATTTGGCACAACATCTTATAATCCAATTAGAAACACCTGTGTAGAAATTCAGTAAGATCGGCTCAGATTTAGATATAGCCCCCATACAAATGTCGCTCCCGATTTGACTCATAATATTCAGAAAATGCATGAAATCTTTTTTTGAATCGAGTACGGTCCATATAGTTTAATGTTTGAAGATTATTTCATGCAAATGTTGACCTTGACTGCGCCTCAAATGGTCCATCCGCTTAGTCCAATTTTGTTATTTCCACGTTTTTGAGTAAAAGAGGCCCAATTGCTGCGAACGGCGACGAATCGATATGATCGATATGATCGATATAATGATGACCATTAACACTGGCCGATACAGCTGCGATATTTTCTTCAGTTCGCACTCTACGTAAGCGTGTTGGTGGTTTAATGTCCAACAATGTAAATTTGGTGCGAAATTTAGTCACAATAGCCCGAATAGCCGCTTCAGTGGGTCGATTAAACTGACCAAAAAATGGAAGCGCGCGATGAACTTTCTTAACAGAGCACGCATTTTGATAACAAAATTCAATAATTTGCAAGCGTTGTTCGTTTGTAAGACGATTCATGGTTTAATTATAGACCAAACTGAAGATGTTTGACAGTGAAACAAAACACGAAACGTGCGTCAGCTGTTTAAATCAGTGTTGCCAAAAAGATAATAGCTAAAAAATCACTCTTTCTTTAAATTTGGCAAACCTATGGTGAAAGTGGGTAAGATCGGTTCAGATTTAGATATAGCCCAAATACAAATGTTGCTCCCAAATGTTTAACCGATTCTGGCCAAACTGTACATATTATATTTTACCTACTTCGTTCCAGATTTCAATACACCCCCATACAAGTATCCTTTCCGATTTAACATTTTTTGTCAAACTCATACATTTACTGGATACAAAAATCCTTCCCGTTTTCACTTTTTCACCGAATTAAATTGTATACGGATAGAAAGTGGAGTGTATCATAGAGTCGGCCCGCCCGACTTTAGCCTTTCCTTACTTGTTATACCCTACACCACTTCGTGGTCTAGGGTATTATAAGTTAGTTTCGCCCCAAATGTTTGTAACACCAAGAAATAATCGAGCTAGACCCACCTTAAAGTATACCGATCGGCTTAGAATCACCAGCTGAGTCGATTTAACGATGTCTGTCTGTCCGGCCGTCCGTCCGTCCGTCCGTCCGTCCGTCCGTCCGTCCGTCCGTCTGCTGTCCATCTAAGCTTGTTCGCACTCTACAGGTCGCAATTGTTGTCCGATTGTCATGAAACTTAGCAGAAGTTATTTTTTCTGGCCAAGGACCATCGGTATTGAATTTGGAGGAAATCGGTTCAGATTTAGATATAGCCCCCATACAAATGTCGCTCCCGATTTGACATTTTCCGCTCTAGAATCGACATATTGTACCCGATTTTCTTTAAATTTGGCACAACATCTTATAATCGAACTGGAAACACCTATGCAGAAATTCGGTAAGATCGGTTCAGATTTAGATATAGCCCCCATACAAATGTCGCTCCCGATTTGACATTTTCCGCCCTAGAAACCACATATTGTACCCGATTTTCTTTAAATTTGGCAGAACATCTTATAATCCAACTAGAAACGCGTATGAAAAAATTGGGTAAGATCGGTTCAGATTTAGATATAGCCCCCATACAAATGTCGCTCCCGATTTGACATTTTCCGCTCTAGAACCGACATATTGTACCCGATTTTCTTTAAATTTGGCAGAACATCTTATAATGTAACTAGAAACACGTATGCAAAAATTGGGTAAGATCGGTTCAGATTTAGATATAGCCCCCATACAAATGTCGCTCCCGATTTGACATTATCCGCTCTAGAAACGACATATTGTACCCGATTTTCTTTAAATTTTGCAGAACATCTTATAATCGAACTAGAAACATGTGTGCAAAAATTGGTTAAGATCGGTTCAGATTTAGATATAGCCCCCATACAAATGTCGCTCCCGATTTGACATTTTCCGCTCTAGAAAAGACATATTGTACCCGATTTTTTTACATTTTGCAGAACATTTTATAATGCAACTAGAAACACGTATGCAAAAATTGGGTAAGATCGGTTCAGATTTAGATATAGCCCCCATACAAATGTCGATCCCTATTTGACATTTTCCGCTCTAGAAACGACATATTGTACCCAATTTTCTTTAAATTTGGTACAACATCTTATAATCCAACTAGAAACACCTATGGCGAAATTGGGTAAGATCGGTTCAGATTTAGATATAGCCCCCATACAAATGTCGCTCCCGAATTCACTTTTTCCGCTTTAGAAACCACATATTGTACCCGATATTCTTTAAAATTAGCACAACATCTTATAATCCAACTAAAAAACCGATGGTGAAAGTGGGTAAGATCGGTTCAGATTTAGATATAGCCCTCATACAAATGTTGCTCCCGAATGTTTAACCGATTTTGCCCAAATTTTACATATTATATTTCACCAATAAACAGACATGGTGAAAGCGCGTCACATCATTCCTGGTTTCAATATACCCCCATACAAATGTCCTTTACGATTTAACATTTTTTGTCAAACACATACATTTACAGGATGCAAAAATCCTTCCCGATTTCAATTTTTAACCGAATTGAATTGCAATGAGAATTGTTTGGGTGATGTCCATATGTCCATACTTTGGTATACTACTGTATAATTTGTATTTGTCTGTCGGACAATTGGATCAATTAAGATATTATTTACCATATTCTTTAAATTTGACTAAAGATGAATTTATAGCATATAAATTATATGAATATAATTTATATAATTTGTATGAACTACATAAAATTGCTCCCATGAAATACCAGGGTTTATTAATCAAAGCGAGGTACATACGCAGGGAGTGGTGTAGGGTATTATATAGTCGGCCCCGCCCGACTTTAGCCTTTCCTTACTTGTTTTTTATTGTTTTTATGAATCACACAAAAAATACATTTTTAGGTTTCTAACACAAATTTGTATTTTTTGGTTGTATATATCAACCTAGAAGAAACATGTAAAAACGGCGTTAAGTTCGGCCGGGGCGAACTTTATAAACCCTCCACCATGAATTATATTCCACAGAGGCTGTCGATTTGCGTAGAAGTGCAGTAGCCAAATAGCCAAACCAAAACAAATACAAATATTGACAAAATTATATTATAAATAAATGTAATATTCTTATTATTCAAACCACGCTTACAAGGCAAGGCAAATACGTTTACATATCGATATAATACATCAAGCCAATTTAAAAAATAAATATTATTACATTTATATTTTCAAAAAACTTTAATACCATAAATATTGGTAGATAGTGGGTGCTACCGTTAGTTTTATTTCCATTCTATTTTAATTCCAAAATTACAAATTTGAAAATCCATTATCTCAAGTACATAGTGCAAAATCAGCTAACTTCATGATTCAAACAATTTTTGCCGTAAAAGTAAAAACTAACTAAAATCTTTTTATTTTGTGTGTCTATGCATTCAGAGGAATGTTTACACCGAATTCTAGCAGCGGTCATTTGGTTTGTACCATCTTTATCCCATTTTTCCAAGTTCACCCCCTTAAGAGTACGACTTTCTAATATCTCTGTATTTTACGTGTCTACATACCAAATTTCATCATTCTGTAGTCGTTTAGTTGGTACTATTTTTATCCCTCTGTACCCATTGTATCCCTTGAAAATACGAATTTGGAAAAAAACTTTTATTTTAAGAGGTTAGAGTTCTATAGAATCTATACTACGAATTTCATGACTCTGGCTGCGGTCATTTTGTTGGTACTATTTTTATCCCCTTTTTCCATTTTAACCTAAAAAGTACGAATTTCGAAAAATCCGTTTATTTTACGTGTCTACGGAATGTCAGAGGAATGTTTACACCGAATTGCATTATTCTAGGTGCAGTCGTTTGGTTGGTACCATTTTTATCCCTCTATTCCCATTTTACCCTTTAAAAGTACGAATTTCGAAAAAATACTTTTATATTATGTATCTACTCAATTAGAGGAATGTACACACCGAATCTCGTGTTTGTAGCTGTTGCTGTTTAATATGTCCCATTTTTATCCCTTTTTGACCCATTTCACCCCCTACGAATAAAAATCACTTTATGGGGCACGTTTTTGTTATAGGAGGAATGCGCTTACCCAATATCAGTATCATACAAATGCTTAAATACTCTAAAGAATTAGGTGTTATTATGGGTATTTTTAGTAGTAAAGGGTGATTTTTTAAGAGCTTGATAACTTTTTTAAAAAAAAAAACGCATAAAATTTGCAAAATCTCATCGGTTCTTTATTTGAAACGTTAGATTGGTCCATGACATTTACTTTTTGAAGATAATTTCATTTAAATGTTGACCGCGGCTGCGTCTTAGGTGGTCCATCCGCTTAGTCCAATTTTGGCATTTCCACGTTTTTGAGTAACAGAGACCCAATTGGTGCGAACGGCGACGAATCGAAAATTGGTGGTCATCATTAACACTGGCCGATACAGCTGCGATATTTTCTTCAGTTCGCACTCTACGTAAGCGTGTTGGTGGTTTAATGTCCAACAATGTAAATTTGGTGCGAAATTTAGTCACAATAGCCCGAATAGCCGCTTCAGTGGGTCGATTAAACTGACCATAAAATGGAAGCGCGCAATGAACTTTCTTAACAGAGCACGCATTTTGATAATAAAATTCAATAATTTGCAAGCGTTGTTCGTTTGTAAGACGATTCATGATGAAATGTCAAAGCATACTGAGCATCTTTCTCTTTGACACCATGTCTGAAATCCCACGTGATCTGTCAAATACTAATGCATGAAAATCCTAACCTCAAAAAAATCACTCTTTAGTAGTTTCAAACCCAGCCGATATACTACTTTAAGACATATTTATGGAAAACGTCCAAGCTCCTTTCGTTTAGACGCTGGCGTGGTTTTAACAGACATACGGACGGACATGGCTAGATAGCCTTAGAATTTTATGACGATCAAGAATATAAATACTTTATAGGGTCTCAGATCGATATTTCAAGGTGTTGCAAACGGAATGACAAAGTAAGTGTAGGGTATAAAAAGAGACAACTTCACTCAAACAGTATTGAAAAATACAAGCGTTGCAACCAGTAAAAGGGGCGACTAATGAATTCTTTTGAGAATCCTTATAAGGATTTTCCCACCATTTTCTCCAGTATCAAATAATTGACAAATGGCCTTAACCAAATGGACTGATAGATCATTAATAAACTTTTGTCGTTGATTTGCTAGCTAGCATTGTTTTTTGCCGTAGTGCGATACAAAGAAAAACAATTACAAGCTTTTATTTTTTTATTTTTAATCATCATATAGACAAATATATATAGATAAGAAAATATGATGAGTGACAAACATTATATACATACCTCCATCCTTTAGTGATGGCTAAAATATATTTTTAGAATATTTTCACAGCTATGAAATGTCCAATTGTGTGGACATTGCCAATGCTGTGCCGACACGCGTCTCTACAAATTCGGGAGAAAAAAACTCACGTTGCCATGTTGGGTAACAAATGTGCAATTTCAGAATAATTCCAAGGAAAAATAAATTTAAACATAAATAGATATGTAAATTTCCACATACAGCAGTAAGCAGTAAAATTTAATTTTCAATATGTCACTTCCATACACCAATTTTTTCTCTTTAAGGGAAAAATGTGCAGGCGAGATGTCTTTGTCGTTTGGTGCGTTAACGTGAAAAGGTTGTTATATCAATAACAGTTCTATATATAAAAAATGATTAGAATTTTTGGCACAAAAAAGACCCGTCCAAACAGTTCATATAACATGTCATCCTCATCCTTATACTCCTACTACATGACACTTTTTTATTTTTTTTTATTTTTATATGCATGTGGGAGTAAAACTTGAAAAAACCTCTAATACTGTACAATCGAATATTTATGGGAAATTTTGTTGGGACACATCGAATTTTTGTTGGAGAGTGACAGAGGGTTTGTTATTCAAGTTTAATTTAAGTTACGCTTCTTAGAACTTTTATTTCCTCCTCCTAAGGATGGGGGTATATTCACTTTGTCATTCCGTTTGTAACATATTAAAATATTCATCGGAGACTCCATAAAGTATATATGTATATTCTGGGTCGTGGCAAAATTCTAAGACGATCTAGCCATGTCCGTCTGTCTGTTCAAAGCACGATAGCGGCCGAATGAAATGAGCTGAGGTTCAAATTTTCCCTAAATGTGTCTTAAGGTTGCGATCGGTTGGGATTGAAAGTGGGCGAAATCGGCCCAGAGGAATTTTTTTCTGCTTTATATGCACTTGAAATTTTTTGCATACATTCCTCTTGTAGCGTAAAAGCAACAAAAAGTAAATAAAAGTTTTAGTGGACGAAATGGAATAAAAATGGTATCAATGATACGATAACAGCTAGAAACATGAAATTTGGAATGTACATCTCTCTAATTGCGTAGATACGTAAAATAGAGGGATTTTGTAAAATTCGTACTTTTAAGGGATACAAAAATGGTACCTACCAAACCGCTGCAGTTGAAATCATAAATTTCGGTGTGTACTTTCATCTGACTGTGAAGTTGCGAAATACAATTTTTTTCGAAATTTTTACTTTTAGCCGGAAAATGGGGCAAATGGGGATAACAATGGTACTAACCAAACGGCTGAAGCTGTAATAATGGAATTCGGTGTGTACACTTCGCTGATGCGAATAATAAAGAGATCTTCCGCTATTCGTAGCATCAGGATCTAAATGGAATTAAATTTAAAGTACTTTCGTACTTTTACGGTCAAAACGGATGTAACTAAAATCATGAAATTAGGTGCGTGCAACATATTGGATATATGTGGATATATATTCAATATGTTGGGAAAATCCGGCTTGAGGAAAATTGTTTCTACCTAATAATATTTAGGGCACATTTCTGACTAATGATTATAAAGGGTGTTTTTTATTGGGGTATAGAACTTTAAGTTGGCATCACTTTTTTAACTGGCGGCCATTTTGTCAGCTGTCAAGTGATTAATATTTAGTTTGGTTTGCCATTTCATCATGAACAGGTTGACAAAAGAACAACGCTTGCAAATCGTGCAAATTTATTTCGAAAGTAATGGTTCAGTTCGCGAACTTCACCATTTTATGGTCGACATAATCGTCCATCAGAGCTATTAATTCGGTTAACCATGGATCGTTTTCGCACTACGTTTACTCTATGTGATAATACGCATCCGCAGAGACGTCGAACAATTGCCGCTGTAGAGCAAAGTGTTGAAGAGGACCCGAATGAATCGATTCGCCACCGTGCACAGCAATTGGAGCTGCACAGCAATTGGAGAAAGTGGTTGAAAATTGGACCTGTAGAATTGGCTATAGTCGAGCCAGCCGCGGCGGCCACATGCCCGAAATCATATTTAAACATTAATGGCATAAAATTATCCTTCCAATAAAGCCAAATTGATGGACATTAAAACGATTTTCTTGTGTTTTATTTCAATTCGAAGTTCTATACCTCAATAAAAAACACCCTATATTAATATTTATATATAGTAGATGACTATTAATATTATAATACTGAAGAGTCACAATTTTCCTTATATGATAGTGCACTTCTATGTAATGCCGACAACCTCTAATCTACCGATAATACTGTGGAATACATTCCGTGGAATTTGAAAGCGGAATAATCGCGTATTCGTTATGAACATTCCTCTGAAAATATAGAAACACACTTTTTAGTGGGAAACTGGACAAAAAGGGATACAAATGGTATCAACCCAATTGTGCAGCTGGGTAATTCCAACAGAAAACGAGCCAACATGGATTTCGACCCTCATCGATTTTGATGAAATTTAGCACATACATTCTACTAGTAGTTGCGGGTAATATATCGTTTACCGTAGCTGGAAGTAGTGCGTGGTTTAAGATCTACAGTGGTCCAAAGATGGTTATCTCGGGGGCTTCCTTATCGATATCATAACTTTGGATCGCGTCATCAGATGTTAACGATATTGATATCATCTAAAAGACTCTCTCCTCTCCTCTTTCCGAATTTGTATGAAAATATGAATGTCCTTTTGGTTCAAGGATTCCAAAATTAAAAACAATTTTAATCCTTGAATATCCTGAAAAACTTTAATTTTCTTTACTTTGTTTTGAATTTTAGCTTATGTTATTCTTTACAAAATATCATATACCATATGTTAAGAAATTACGGCTGTTTTTCCAAAGTATTTCGATATTTTAACAATCCCAAAATGTTTCATTAGATTCGCTTCTAAACTAAAATGAAGGATTCGTTTGTTTCACGGGTTCTCCCAAAATAGTTCGTTTTTTACCATTGTCCGTTCATGAGCTGGACGCATTCGAAAAAAACTCTATTAAAAATTAGAAATTAAAATCTTGCCCGATTCTTATCAAACCATATCAAAAACTTGTAATGTGACCCAGTATAAAGGGCTGATTTTTACGACCTTATTGCAATTTTTAATGCAATTTTATAAAATCCGCTAAATTTCGACGTTTTTAGTTTTCAGCTGCTCGTTGGAGAGGTATTGATCGTCAATTGCAATTTTAAGAACTTCTTAACCCATTGAGGTTGGCCCATTTTTTTCAGTGGGTTAAATGTGAAATAACAACTGACATATGGAGTCATTTGCATCGTAAACACATTCTAAGGCTCGGGCAAGATTTTAATTTCTAAATTTTATAGAGTTTTTTTTTCGAATGCGTCCATCTCACGAACGGACAATACTTTGAGTTACGGTAAACGATATATTACGCGCAACCACTAGTAGAATATGTGTGCTAAATTTCATCAAAATCGGAGAGGATGAAAATACAAACCTAAGGTTTTTGGGTCGTTTCCTGTTGGAATTACCCAGCTACCATCGAAAAACGTAGTGTTTTGAGTAACTTAGTTGAATTTATCAAAATTTCTACTTTTAATTTGGAAGCGGGATCAAAAGGGGTACAAAAGGTACCATGCTAAATGTTACAATTAGAATCGTGAAATTCAAAGTGCGTATTTTTCTGACTTCGCAATATATATGGATGTTTGGAAATTTGTATTTTTAAAGTGGGATTCAAGTGGCACCAACTAAAGTGTTGGAGTTTGAAATTCAGTATGACTTCCCTCTGTTCTCTGCCGTAGACACGCAACTAAGGTGAATTTATCAAAATTCATAATTCCTTTATTGTTGTATTTTATCATCCAATTTTGTCAATTTAAAATCGGCCTTCGAATCGCCACTTTTAAACAGAAGAAGCTAGCGATATTTAGCAAAATTTTCATATAACATTTCAATTTATTTTTTTAGTTCTTTTGAGAAATGTTTATTTTTTGTTCAATGCTTACAGGAAAACTTTCGTGTGTTACTTTGCAGCAACACTCATTCGAATGTAAACAAAAATGTTTATGTATGCTTTGCATAGCTTTGTTGATCTCGATGTGTACTGCACTGCATGCCTATTTGTATAAGCCCTTTTCATTTGTAGCAATTTGTTTATTTATTTTCAGTTATTTTCCGTTAAAATTCACAAAGAACTCTTGGCATTGCCAGTGCATATTTAGCTAAAAAAAAACAAACATATACAATATATTCGGATACAACATTTGTTCAAATGAATGTATGCATGTATGTATGGACGATTTTTATACTTTTTTCTTAATTTGCTATCATCTGTAGCAAAATCGAATAGGCAATAGAAAATTCTCAAAAACTTTGCTTTTTCTGGTGTCAAAAAAGTGTTCCAGGAAATTGGGCTGAAGTTTTGAAAATATAAAATATCTATTCATAATTTTAAGATTTAAATAAAATGAACTTAATTTTCTTTTCGAAATACCGATGGGTACTGATGTTAAAATGACATAACTCTGTCGACCAGACACGACTGTGGGCATGAAAAAATTGCAGAAGAACTCAGCTTAATATACAGTCTTTGTATAATAAAGTTCTTCGAAAGCCGTATTAAAAGATTAAATTTGCAGTTTCCAGAAAATGAAATTATTTATTTTATTACTGTTAAACCTAGTTTAACTTTATTTTTATGTACGAATTCAAAATAATGTTTTCCAAGCCCTGACATTTATAAATTAGGCATTATTGTTAAGTTTAAATTCGCTGCATTATTATACACAAACCGAGATATCTTTTATTAAATAAATCAAATATCAGCCTCTTTTATTCACGTCAGCCGAAGGAACCACAACTCAAAAATAAAGTATAAAATTTATATTCTACTCTATAAAAATCTCTTTTTATCTCTAGCAAAGGCAATCAAAGACTTCAAACATTTGTAAGTATTTTTAATTAGTTTTCTGCGCTCAGAAAACTATACGCCTTTCTCACATTATACACAAAGTCCTGCTCAACTTTGTTCAATTGCAATTTACAGTATATTTCATGACTATGAAAAATTTGGCCATAGAAAAAATTAAAAATTTGTTATAGTTTCCGGAAACAAGAAAATTAGAGCGTTGAGCATATATCAATTTATTTTAAGAAGCTTACGATTTTTTAAGTTATTGCATTGCATTGCAGCTTTTATAGATATTCGGTAAGATTTTATCACCATCGGATGTTGGATTTTGATTAAATATTAAATACTAGCTGAACCCCCGCCCGCTTCGCCAGGCCAAAAAAAAAAACAAACGGTAAAATTAAAATCTGCATTCATATTGATTTTTCTCCTGATCGGTAATACATGTACCAATTATAATCAAGGTAGTTCCCTGAGATACTAAGGAAATGGATATGTTCCCTGGAGAACGTTAGTTTACGGCGAAAAATGGAAGAAATGTAAAAAAACAAATTGATTTTTTGTTAAGTGCGATTCTCCCCTTTCCATTACCAAAACAAAAAACTTCATTCGTAAAAAGAAATTACATTACATCACATTCAAAACACATAGAAATTCAATCAAATTGTTCACTTATCAAACAACACAAAAACTAAAAAATTAATATAATTTCCGCTTTCTTGACTTAAGGCGGCTGCTGACGAATGAATATTTCTCTTTTTATAACCTTTCTTTACTATTGTGCTAAGAAAATCCACAAGAAACGTGTAATTTTACAAAATTAAAATCAAAAATTCCCCATCTTTCAAATCCCGGCCATTTGTATATTGTCTAAGCAGGTTACAACTAAATATATATGTCGAATATACTCAAAAAATTTCAGCACTCTAGGTGTCATAGAACTGACGATATTCAATAATAGGTTTTAACATCGTATAGGAGGTGCCACGCCCACTTTTCCAATACCGCCCATTTTTGCCACAACTACGCACGTTTATATGACACAAAATTTCAGCACTCTAGGTGTCATAGAACTGATAATATTCAATAATATGTTTTAACTTCGTATGGGAGGTGCCACGCCTACTTTACCTATAACGCCCATTTTTGGCACAACTATGCACATTGATGCTAGATGCACTTACACAAAATTTAAGTACTCTAGGTGTCATAGAACTGACAATATTTAATAATAGGTATTAACATCGTATGGAAGGTGCCACGCCCACTTTTTCAATACCTCCCGTTTTTGGCACAACTACGCACGTTTATGCTAGATGCACTGACACAAAATTTCAGCAATCTAATTGCGTAGACACGTAAACTAGAGGGATTTTTCAAAATTCGTACTTTTAAGGGATATAATTGGAAAAGAGGGATAAAAATGGTACCTCTGAAATTCAGTGTATGCATTCATCTGACTGTGTAGATGCGAAACATAAAGGCATTTTTCGAAATTTGTACTTTTTGACGGAAAATAGGTCAAAAGGGGATAAAAATGGTAGTAACCAAACGGCTGTACTAAGAATGGTGAAATTCGGTGTGTATTTTGCTCTGCGAAATTAAAGATATCTTTCGATATTTGTACCTTTAGGGATACAAATGGTACCAAGCTGTTATTCACTGTTTACACTCATCTATCTGCGTATTATGAGTATTTCTCCAAATTCGTAATATCAGTGTAAAAATAAATAATATAATAATAAATAAATAAAAAATAAAAATAAACAAGTACTTAAGTGTCAGTTAGCTAAGCCGACTTATGTACACTGGGTCGCGGGCCATACAAATGGAAAAACAATTTCCAGTCACCCCACGAAAATAAAGTTTGGATTGTTTAATGATGATCTGCAAAATATTTCGTTACTGTGTCAAGCCATCTGTGAACTAAACACTCCTGAAAACACCTCCAAAAATCTTTTTTACCCGTGTATTTTTTCTACGTTTCATTTTTGTCCATTTTTTTCTGAATTAATAGACCTTCGGCAACACTTTAAATATAAATTTTGATTCTCGCCTCAGAGTAACTTATTGGTCGAATTATTGTACGTTTATAGCAATTGTTTTCGTTTTTTCATAGTGACAACTAAAAACTAAAAAATAAAAACAAGTAAGGAAAGCCTAAAGTCGGGCGGGGCCGACTATATAATACCCTACACCACTCCCTGCGTATGTACCTCGCTTTGATTACTAAACCCATTTATTTCATGGGAGCAATTTTATGTAGTTCATATAAATTATACAGTATAAATTATACTATAAATTAATCTTTAGTCATATTTAACGAATATGGTTAATAATATGGTAATTGATCCAATTATCCGACAGACAAATACAAATTATACAGTAGTAATAGGATGAATCGGACCGACATTTCAAAAGGGGGCCTATAACTACATTTTGGGCCTGGTCCAAAACATGGGCCTACATATTTCTCATTCACGGTAGGTATTCCTGGTTGAAAAGTACCATGATCTGCGAAATTTGAAGAAGATCCGATGTAAGGTGTAGTTTCTAGAGCTGTAATAGATCAGAATGGGACCCCATTTGGGTTATACCAAAGTATGGACATATGGGCATCTCCCAAACAAGTAAGGAAATTCTAAAGGCGGACGGACTTTCTATCTCATTACAATTCAATTTGGTAAAAAAGTGAAATCGGGAAGGATTTTTGCATCCTGTAAATATATGTGTTTGACAACAAATTTTAAATCGGAAAGGACATTTGTATGGGGGTATATATATTGGAACGATGTGACCCGCTTTCACCATGTATGTTTATTGGTGAAATATAATATGTAAAGTTTAGCCAAAATCGGATAAACATTCGGGAGCAACATTTGTATGAGGGCTATATCTAAATCTGAACCGATCTTACCCACTTTCACCATAGGTTTGATTATAAGATGTTGTGCCAATTTTAAAGAAAAGCGGGTACAATATGTGGATTTTAGAGCGGAAAACGTCAAATCGGGAGCGACATTTGTATGTGGGATATATCTAAATCTGTACCGATCATACCCACTTTCAGCATAGGTGTTTCTAGTTAGATTATAAGATGTTGTGCCAAATTTAAAGAAAATCGGGTTCAAGATGTGGTTTCTAGAGCGGAGGGAGTGACATTTGTTTGTGTCTATATCTAAATCTGAACCGATCTTTCCCAGTTTCAGCATAGGTGTTTCTAGTTCGATTATAAAATGTTGTGCCAAATTTAAAGAAAATCGGCTACAATATGTGGTTTCTAAAGCGGAAAAAGTGAAATCGGGAGCGATATTTGTATTGGGGCTATATCTAAATCTGAACCGATCTTACCCAATTTTTGCATACGTGTTTCTAATAGGATTATAAGATGTTCTGCAAAATTTAAAGAAAATCGGGTACAATATGTCTTTTCTAGAGCGGAAAATGTCAAATCGGGATCGACATTTGTATGGGTCTATATCTAAATCTGAACCGATCTTACCCAATTTATGCATACGTATTTCTAGTTGGATTGTAAGATGTTCTGCCAAATTTAAAGAAAATCGGGTACAATATGTCGTTTCTAGAGCGGAAAATGTCAAATCGGGAGCGACATTTGTATGGCGGCTTTATCTAAATCTGAACCGATCTTACCCAATTTTTGCATACGTATTTCTAGTTGAATTGTAAGATGTTCTGCCAAATTTAAAGAAAATCGGGTACAATATGTCGTTTCTAGAGCGGAAAATGTCAAATCGGGAGCAACATTTGTGTGGGAGATATATCTAAATCTGAACCTATTTCCTCTAAATTCAATACCGATGGTCCTTGGCCAGAAAAAATAACTTCTGCCAAGTTTCATGACAATCGGACAACAATTGCGACCTGTAGAGTGCGAACAAGCTTAGATGGACAGCAGACGGACAGACAGACATCGTTAAATCGACTCAGCTGGTGATTCTAAGCCGATCGGTATACTTAAAGGTGGGTCTAGCTCGATTATTTCTTGGTGTTACAAACATTTGGCGCGAAACTAACTTATAATACCCTAGACCACGAAGTGGTGTAGGGTATAAAAATATTCTTATATTTATATTTTCAAAAAGCTCAAATACCGTAAATATTGGAAGATAGTGGGTGCTACAGTTTTCTATTTTATTTTAATTCAAAAAGTATAAATTTTGAAAATTCACTCTTTTACGTATATAGTGCAAAATATTCTAACTTCATGATTCAACCAATTCAGAGGAATATATACCGAATTCCATGATTCTAGCTGCGACCAAAAATTGTTATCCCCTTTTTCCTATTTAACCCGTAAAAAATCTCTACGCAATTAGAGGGATGTATAACCAAATTTCATCATTCTAGCAGCAGTCGTTCAGGTGGTACTATTTTTATCCCGCTCTCTTGTATCCCTTCCAAGTACGAATTAGGAAAAAAACTTTTATTGCCGAATTGCATTATTTTAGGTGCAGCCGTTTGGTTGTTACCATTTTCATCCCTCTATTCCCATTTTACCCCTTAAAAGTACGAATTCGGAACAAATACTTTTATAATATGTATCCACTCAACTAGAGGAGCTGTTGTTGTTTAATATATACCAATTTTATCTCTTTTTGCTCCACCCCCTACAAATAAAAATCACTTCATGGTACACGTTTTTGTTATGGGGGAAATTCGCAAACCCAATATCAAGTAAGTACAAGCAGACATATTGAAAAAATATGCTTAAATACTCTAAAATATTTGGGGTTATTATGGATATGTTTAATCCTTGTGAGGGAAAAAATTTTCCCTTTGGGCCGATTTCGCCCAGTTTCAATCCCATCCGATCTACCACTGTAAGACGCATTTACGAAAAAAAATTCTGAATTATTGTTAATAAAATAACATGCTTATATAACGAGATGCTGTATTCTTATCTAACGAGAGTATACTAGATACACGCACAATCGTTCAAAAATAGAGTTTGTTGTTGGTAAAACTGCGAAAATTAAAAGTTTTTAATTGATGTCTTGAAGAAATAAAGACACTGATATGAACAAAAATTATGTGATAAATTTATTCAGGGAGATATAATTATTTCTTTGTGGGTAAAACTGGAAAAAATAATAAGTATTTCAATATACATACATAAATACATGTAACAAAATTTTATGTTAAGCAAAATCTAGCCTAAGTAGTAAGGAAAGTAATTATAAAGGGTGATTTTTTAAAAGCTATAGGAAAGTTTTTCAAAAAAAAAAAACAAATAAAATTCAGAAAAGTGCATGAAATCTTTATTTGAATCGATAGTACGGTCCATATAATTTAATGTTTGAAGATTATTTCATGCAAATGTTGACCTTGACTGCGCCTCAAATGGTCCATCCGCTTAGTCCAATTTTGGCATTTCCACGTTTTTGAGTAACAGAGGCCCAATTGCTGCGAACGGCGACGAATCGATAATTGATGGTCATCATTAAGACTGGCCGATACAGCTGCGATATTTTCTTCTGTTCGCACTCTACGTAAGCGTGTTGGTGGTTTAATGTCCAACAATGTAAATTTGGTCCGAAATTTAGTCACAATAGCCCGAACAGCCGCTTCAGTGGGTCGATTAAACTGGCCCTAAAATGGAACAAGCGCGCGATGAACTTGTTTAACAGAGCACGCATTTTGATAATAAAATTCAATACTTTGCAAGCGTTGTTCGTTTGTAAAACGATACATGGTTAAATTATAGACCAAACTGAAGATGTTTGACAGTGAAACAAAACACGAAACGTGCGTCAGCTGTTTAAACCTGTGTTGCCAAAAAAATAATAGATAAAAAATTACCCTTTATATGCCGAAATTGATTATTCTAGGTGCAGCCGTTTGGTTGTTAAAATTTTCATCCCTCAGAGCCCTCAATTTGAGCCCTCAGAAGTACGAATTTGGAAAAACTACTTTTATATTATGTATCTACTCAATTAGAGGAATGTACACACCGAATTTCGTGTTTCTAGCAGTTGTCGTATAATATGTACCATTTTTATCCCTTTTTGCCCCATTTCACCCCCTACGAGTAAAAATCACATCATGGTACACGTTTTTGTTATAGGGGGAGTTCGCATATCCAAAACAAATATTGAAAAAATATGCTTAAGTACTCTAAAATATTTGTGATTATTATGGATATTTTTAGTCCTTGTGAGGGAAAAAAATTTCCCTTTGGCCCGATTTCGCCCAGTTTCAATCCCAACCGATCTACGACGTCGATATTTCAAGCTTGGAAGTAAATAAAAATAATTTAAAATGTCATGTTGATAACTAGCTTTTTATAATTTATTTTTAATATTTATTGATTTCAAACCCAAAAGCCATAATTTTTATAATTTATCCACTTTTCGAACGTTTTTGCATGTTTTGGTTCTTTGGAGTTGGTATCACAGCAATCCCCTGACCGTATGAGTATTTGTAAAAGTTGACATTACATATTCGTCATTCGCTACGTAGCACGTCTCCGTGTACTTCTGTGTACCATACATTTATATTTATACTATATACCACATTGTATAATGTCTTTGTACATTTGTTTGTAACACCCAAAAGGAAACGACATAGACCCATCGTTTATTATACCGATCGAATTAGAATCACTTTTTGATTCTTGTAATCAAAGTTCAGGTCACAATTGTTGATAGAACTAAATGAAACTGTGCACAACGAAGTTTTGTGGGATAGGGATGAACGCTATTTAATTGGAAGCAAATCGGTACAAATTTAGACATAGCTCCAATACAAATTTTGCTTCCGATTTTACTTTTTCCGCTCTACTAAGTGCAAGGTATCATATAGTCGGTCACGCCCGACTTTAACCTTCCTTACTTATTTTTTTTAAATTAGTTAAATATTTATTATTATGTTCAGAAGAATCAATTTTAATAATGGAAGAAATTACTTTATGGATTGCTTAAGCCGAATGAATGAATATAACTAACTTTACATTTATACGAACAATGTCGCTCTTTAAAATTCATGTTCTATTTCGCAAAACTATTTAAATATATTCCACTGAAATTGGTCATGCATTCATTTCGAATTGAACAACAACACAAAGCAAATAACTCATGAATATGTTAGGCATCTGTCATGAATTATTAGTGAATTTAATCAATTTGCAATGGATTAGTTTATTTGTTCTTATTTGAAAAAAAAAAATTGTTTCCTAATTGAAACACAGAAACATACACTCAGAGATTTGCATATGCATAAACAAATATCCGTACATTAGGATGTGTCGAAAACAAAATAACTGTTAGTTGGTTTTTCGAAATATATTACTTACTCTCCCACCAAAAACTCGCATTACCAAGTAATGTGGGGAATAAGACAAAACCAAAAACCTTCACTACTTATTTTTCGGATCCGTTTTTAATTATTTTTATAAAGGGATTGTAAAAAAATAAGTACTTCCACGCACGCTTACAAAAAGTTGAGAAATAACTACTTCCACACACACTTACAAAAAGTTGAGAAATAAGTACTTCTAAACGAGTTGTAAAATTAGTGGCCTCAGGAAGATACAAAATAAGTCGTTATTGATAACTAGCCAAATAATGTATTATCAATAATGGGCTTTATAAGTGATGAAAACGACATTTTTATTAAATTATACATATTAATTTAACAATCTGAGTACAGAATTTAGGGCTGTTTTTCTTTAAACCAGGGTAACTAAGCTGCAATAACAATCGCACTGCTATTCTCTGACTCACCACAAAAATGTAGAAAATTATTTTTTTAAAACTGAAGTTCTATGAAATTTAACTTACCAATAATAATTATTTAAACCATTATAAGGAAGTAATTATTTCATATTTCAAAATGATGCAGGGCGTAACGAGCTGTCATTACTAGGTAATGCTAAAAAATAATGAGGTGTCATTATCAAGTTTTGCTGGGCTTTAATGGCAATTTAATTAAATACAATTTTAATATATTTTATCAAGAGTGCTCCGAAAATCCATAGATCAATATATTTGAGGTTCCACACTGAAAAGTATTGTTTTTGTCATTGGACTAGGGTATTATATGTTAGTTTTCCGCCAAACGTTTGTAACACAAATAAATAATCGAGCTAGACCCACCTTTAAGTAGTCGGAGCGGTTTAGAATCGCCAGCAGAATCTGAATCGATCTGTCTGTCTGTCCGGCCGTCTGCTCTCCATCTAAGCCTGCACTCTACAGGTCGCAATTGTTGACCGATTATCATGAAATTTGGCAGAAGTTAATTTTTTGAGCCAGATTTAGATGTAGTCCCCATACAAATGTCGCTACCGATTTGACTTTTTCCGCCCTATAAAGCAGATATAGTATCCGATTTTCTTCAAAATTTGCGTAACACCTTATAATCTAACTAGAAATACCTGTGACGAAAGCGGGTAAGATCGGTTCAGATTTATATAAAGCCCCGATACAAATGTCGCTCCCGATTTGACTTTTTCCGCTCTAAAATCCACATATTGTACCCGATTTTCCTTAAATTTGGCACAACATTTTATAATCTAACTAGAAATACCTATGCTGAAAGTGGGTAAGATCGGTTCAGATTTAGTTATAGCACCCATACAAATGTCGCTCCCGATTTCACTTTTTCCGCTTTAGAAACCACATATTGTACCCAATTTTCTTTAAATTTGGCACAACATCTTAAATTCCAATTAAAAAACCTATAGTGAAAATGGGTAAAATCGGTTCAGATTTAGATACAGCCCTCATACAAATGTTGCTCCCGAATGTTTAACCGATTTTGGCCAAACTTAACATATTACATTTCGCCAACAAACATACATGGTGAAAGAGGGTCACATCGTTCCAGGTTTCAATATACTGTATTAATTACTACTACTGTATAATTTGTATTTGTCTGTCGGATAATTGGATCGGCCCCGCCCGACTTTAGCCTTTCCTTACTTGTTAGTAATGACGTAATTTCTACTTGTCAAATGCTGAAGTTTTCAGCAAAACCCAAAATTAGCAAAAGGCAAAGTGAGACCTTTATTGTTGCAGCTAAAAGTTGACTGCGCAGTTTCGATGGGCGCTACCCCATCTCGTCAGAACTTTCGCAACGAATATATGTAATTGACTTAAATCAGGGTTCATATTAGTACCAGCGGTCACATACGACAAATGAGAAGCGCTGATAAACAAAATATTCCACCGAACTAAGTCGACACACTAAAAATCTCACTTTGCCAATTCAATGTTATGCATGTGCTCGCATCGCTCGCAACAATGCAAAAGTTGTTGTTGTACGGTATGTCCCGTCTTCACTGTACCTCGTGTGTATTCTTGGTATGTTATGTTGTATGTGTTGTCATTTATTTTGGTTCAAGACCAAAGGTTGTGCTGAAGTCTTCAGCAGAACCCTACAACATAACACATACAACATAACAGACCAACAATACATACAAACAACAAAAATAAAAGCTTCAAAAGTGACAGCTACCGAAATACCACCTCTTGTTGGAAACCCCTGTATATATTCGGAAAGTGAGTCGTGCTTCTAATTCGTTGTTAGAATCATTTACTTCAGAAAGACACTCTCACACTGCCACTCTCACATGATAGTGGTAGTGTGCAGCCAGGTAATAAATGGCACCATGTCCCTTATAAATATATCTGAATTCTATAAAATATAGATGCAAAATAGTCTTGAGCCAGGAGAATATCCCAATTGAAACTAAATCTTATAAAAACTTTAATATGTTAATTTAATAGTTTTGAAAGTTAACTAAATGTTTGCAGTAGATGAAAAACAAATATCAGCAACATATCACAAAACAACTCTGGCTTGAAATTTGATAATTGTTGGCTTACACTGTTTGTCCAAAACATTAATAATATATAGTTTTTACATTCTTCAATTATGTAACCTTTCGTCACATCCTAATACACATACCATGCATATGTATATGAATGCATCACTGAAATACTATTAAATATACAAATAAATATATATAACTATTATCCATTCCAGGGGAAAAGTTCTACAATGATTATATCCCTGCACCTGTTTGCAATGCTCATATCAACCCATTTTATTCGTATGTTTCTAACACAAAAGCTAACACAATATGGACATCCGACAAGATATCACATGAAGCAGAATGTATTGATAACAACAGGAAATGTCATGGGTACAGTTATATCCGGTTGATATCCTTTTTACATTACATTCATATCAACCAGGTTGTCATTTAAATGCATGCATTGTTCATCTTTCAGCTTCCCTTAAAGCATATTCATATCATCGTATTGCCAATATTAAACTATTTCCGTCGAAATAGGGAAACTGTGCTTTTAGCTGAACTTGGATAGGAAAACGAAATTTACAAAACAGTAACACAAAAGAGATACAAATAAAAGTAAGAATTGACAATGAATGCCGACCAAGTATTTTATTAAGCAGTATATCGAGGGCTTATATTCATAAGTGGCTATGAACAAAAACATAACTTTTCAGGAAAGCGAAAAAACTGATTTTCTCCTTAATTTTAAGAGTAATTGTTTAATTGTTTAATCTAAAAACATTACTAATTGCAACGATTAAAAAGCTTTCGAATTTTCCTATTATTTGCATGTTTAAAATTGAGCACTATGAATGTTGAAATGAGCATATAGCCATTTATGCCGAAATATATAAACAAGATTTATGGTAAACTCGATAACGTTTTTCATGAAATCTTGGCAATGTTGTATAGAAAACGCATTTCTATGATGTCCACAGTGAATTTAAAGATTCCAGCTTCATCAGTCAGATCAGTACCATTTTTATCTCCTTTTCGATTTTTTTTACAAAGAGTATATATTGCGGTAGGGCACGGTAAACAAAGAATATAAATTGGATATTTTTTGGAAAATTTTCATTTTCGCGGGAAATATGTCTAAAATGATTTTCATGCATGAATTTTTTGTTTTTCGATTTTCTCGGGATCTAGCCAACGGCTCCGGCTGAATTTTTGTTTGCTTATTAAGAACCAATATCGCTTGTAACATATATGTAGTCAGTAGCGAAAATCGCTGCAATTGTTAATTTTAATAATTTTAATGTATCGGAGTGGCATGGTATCACCCGATTAGATATTAATTGCCTCCACCTCCAGGATGGGGGTATACAAACTTTGTCATTCCGTTTGTAACACCTTGAAATATCGACCTGAGACCCCATAAAGTATATATATTCTTGATCGGCATAAAATTCTAAGACGATCTAGCCATTTCCGCCAGTCCATCTGTTGAAAGCATGCTAGCAGCTAAACGAAAGGACGACGTCCAAATTTTCCATAAATACGTCTTATAGTCATAGATCGGTGGGAATTGAAACTAGAAGAAATTGGGCAAAAGGAAAATGTTTTCCCTCACAAGGACTAAAAATACCCATAATTTAGTATTTAAGCATATTTTTTCAATATGTCTGATTGAACTTTCTTGATATTGGATATGTGCATTCCACATATAACAAAAACGTGCACCATTAAGTGATTTTTATTCGTGGGGGCAAAAAGGGATTAAAATGGTACATATCACACGTCAATAGCTAGAAACACAATGAACACGGTGTGTACATTTCACTAATTGAGTAGATACATAACAAAAAGTATTTTTTTCCAAATTCGTACTTTTAAGGTATAAAATGGGAATAGAGGGATAAAAATTGTACCAACTAAACGGCTAGAATGATGAAATCGGTGAGATTTTTTCCAATTCATATTTTTTTACTTTTACGGCAAAAATGAGTAGAATCATAAAGTTAGATTATCTTGCACTGTATACGTGAGATATTGGATTTTTAAAAATAATATTTTTGGAAATAAAATAGGTTGGGAAATGCAACCACCCCCAATAGTTACGGTATTTAAGCTTTTTTGCAGATTGCTGTCTTATATTTACTTTTCGAATTGACTTGCTGTATTATTTCTATATATATTGTATAAACATATCGGTAGTCTTGTCTTATAAGCGTGTTTATACACTCCACGAGAGTATTATGTCTTTGTGCATTTGTTTGTAACACCCAAAAGGAAGCGATATAGACCCATTGTTAATTATACCGATCAACTTAGAATCACTTTTTGAATCGATTTAGAAAAGTCCACCTGTCCGTCTGTCCATCTATTGTTGTAATCAGGTCGCAATTATAGTCTGATCTTAACAAAAATGGCACAAGTAAGTTTTGTGGATTAAGGACGAACACTATTTAATTTGAGGCATATCGGTTCAGATTTAGATATAGCCCCCATACAAATGTCGCTCCCGATTTGACATTTTCCACTCTAGAAACCATATATTGAACCCAATTTTCTTTAAATTTGGCACAACACCTATGCAAAAATTGGATAAGATCGGTTCAGTTTTAGATATAGCCCCCATACAAATGTCTCTCCCGATTTGACATTTTCCGCTCTAGAAACCACATAATGTACCCAATTTTCTTTAAATTTGGCACAACATTTTATAATCCAACTAAAAACACCTATAGTGAAAATGGGCTATATCGGTCCAGATGTAGATATAACCCAAATACAAATGTTGCTCCCAAATGTTTAACCGATTTTGGCCAAACTATACATATTATATTTCACCTATTTCGTTCCAGGTTTCAATATACCCCAATACAAATGTCCTTTCCAATTTAACTTTTTTTGTCAAACACATACATTTTCAGGATACGAAAATCCTTCCCGTTTTCACTTTATTACCGAATTGAATTGTATTCGGATAGAAAGTGGAGTGTATCATTTAGTCGTCCCCGCCCGACTTTGGGCTTTCCTTACTTGTTTAAAATAATTAAAATGTTATATTTATTTATATTTTTTTCAATATTTATACACTCCACGAGAGTATTATGTCTTTGTGCATTTGTTTGTAACACCCAAAAGGAAGCGAGATAGACCCATTGCTAATTATAGCGATTACATTAAAAATATAAACATTCTACGGTAGGTTACCGCACTTGTACAGAAATCGACAACCCAATTTTGACATCAATGCGAAAACAGGCTTCATTTACTAGTACAAATTCGAAAAATTTATAAAATAATTGATCAAACACGTAAGGGAAGGCTATGTTCGAACGGAGCCGACTATATCGTCGCTTGGGTGACCAACAACGTATGTATGTGCGTATTCTGTACATTTTTCTATTAGCGTTATCTCAAAAACGGTAAGAGAGATTTTCGATATTTCTGACAAAATGCGAATTATCTGATAATTATACTGGTGTACCCAAAACATTGTTCTATGGACGAAATGAAACGTTCTAAAAATAATCCATAAAAGTATCATTTTATGAATATGCTGAATGGGAACTCATTTTTCTTCAGACTTTTTGCAATTAAAACAATCTGTCAACTTATGTTTTGTGGACATTAATATATCCCATATCCAACCATGGATATCTACACGTTATGAAACCTCATCCCCCTTTTCAACCTACTGCCATTACATATTTTAATTTTTGAATTCAATTTCATAAATATGGCACCATCATAAGGATCCTTTGATAGAATACTTATTATTCAGCCTCACAGAATGCCTAAAGTGTGTGTGGTTCTTTAAAATTTATCCATTCGTGTGTATCACATATGTATGCCCCTTCATGCCCCATAACATATTGTGGTTCATTAAATTACCAGTTGGCAAATATTTGTCAGGACGATTCATGTGTGTAATTAAACATAAAACTGTTGATATAGTTTCCATGATTTATTGTCATGTTTGCTCTCTACGGGTTTGCTTTTGAAAGGATGGCAAATATTTTGGTTTAGCTGTAATTTACGACTTTGTGGTGAACATTTTGGTTTTCCATCTGTTTTAATGCCAAGATATTATTTCGATTAAGTTAATTGTTTTCCCATGAAAGAGACAGAGCATGTCTAATATTCGGTTTTCGTAACAATAAGTGGTAAGAAAGTCAGTGGCACATATGTTTTGAGGCTGGAAAGAGTAGTATTTGTAGATAGTGCAGTATTTCAAAGGACTAATATCACTTCATTTCCAGGAAAATTGTCTATATCATAAATTGCTACGGATGTCAACAAAGAACAGAGGTCATTTCTTACGTATGCACTGGACAAAGTACATTACTATAATATATGGCTTTGACTTAGCATCAATTGAGGAGAGAGACTGGCATAATCATCTATATGGCGTGTGACATTATGAAAGTAGAACGGTCTTCTACTTTCATTGTGGTAGGGTGGGTCATTTAAAATTTTAAATTTGAACTAACGATTACTTTGACTTTGAAAGGTAGAATAACAAGTTTGGGAAATATTAAAAACTTACTTTCAAAGTAGTGAGTCTTTAACGCAAACTGTATGAAATTTAAGTGGATAATTCGACCGAGATGAGATCGGCCTTCCGTTCAGCCTTCATGAAGCTCATTTTCATCTCGTTGGCTATGTCAATAAGCAAAATTGCCGCATATGGGGTATTGTGCTTCATTAGTAAATGACAAATAAAATCAGAACAAGTAAATATCAGTCAGCTAAACCGACTTATATATACCATCACTCGGAAGTTATATGGAATTAAATTTAACGTAGGGCAGGATAATTTGTGTGGAAGGTAGTAGGAGATTCCTATCACATGGTACCAGCTTCCACATTTTTAAACAATTGTAAAAACATGATCAAATATCAAGTCGTAGTGTATTCCGTACATAGAAGTTATTGAATATCAATTTGCAAATGATTTTGACTACCCGTATGGATGTTATGTCGGTTTTATTGTAACCAAAGTTTATGCCACTTTGTGTGGGAGGTACTAGAAGGGGTGTTTCAATATCGCACATGTTCCACGAGAATGTAACCACTACAAAACCGTTGCTAAATATCAAATTTCTCAGTATTTCGTTTATTGGTATAGAAGTTATAACAGCTTTAATTTTGCGTAGTTTTGTCTGATTTGTGTGGCTGGTACTGAAAGGGGCGTGCAAAATCCGTCATATTTACTAGACATAAACTGATTATAAAAACAGTATCAAATACCAATATCCGTGTGGAAGTTATATGGGTTTTTATTTAAAATTGGAATATGGGCTATTTGTGTGGGAGGTACTAGATGCGGCGTGGCAATTTCGCCCATCTTCAAACATAAACTAAGTTTGGGAAAAATATTACCATGTGCAAAGTTTGAATCGATTCCTTAACGCCTTTCGAGAGTTATCGTGTACACCAGCCAGCCAGACAGACGGACATGAAACGGATTTAGTCGAAACATACACTTTTTTCTGTCCCAAATGATATATACCTCCTACTCTGTAGAGTGAGGGTACAAACAATAATCAGTACTTTTTTATAGCCGATTCTAATTTAAAATGTTGCATGGCCCACTCATATATATTACCAATTACAGATATGCAAATTTTGCTTCAATGCATTACATGGACCGATGTGACCCACTTGCACATTATATGTTTCCAGGTGAAAATTAACATGTTCTGCCAAATTAGTTTAAAATCTGTGAAGGTATGTGGACAAAATATAAATCGGGATGGACATTTGTATTCTCGTAAAACTTTAGAGATCGTTGGCACATATAGTTTATTTGCCTTAAACGATTTAATACTATATATATAAATTAAAACGTTTATTGCAAACGTAATTTAAGTTGTTGTGCACGAATATTCTTATACGTCAAACCTTTCGTGATTTAAGTTTATGATAAACGAAAATCGTTTAAAAACGCATATTCTATTTAAGCAAGTTATTTGCAAATTTTATAAAAAAATTTAGTTTGTGTGTGGTAGTCTCCATAAGAAGAGGCGACGCACCAGAGCTGTTAAATTTCGATTACGATTAGTAATCAATTTCATTACTTTTTAAAAAGAATCGTAATGATTATATAATCCACTATTCAACAATTTCTGATTACTAATTGATTACGATTACAAATAATCAAAAAATTATCAGGATTACTTGCGATTACCGTTACCTTTCGGTTTTAGCTGGCAAAAGAACGAGAACAGAAAAAATCCAAACTGACATATATTGAAAAGTCAAAAGTTTTGACAAACAGACTACTATGACTCTCATACCGATTTCGCGAGAATCAAAAGTAATAACAAAAAATCAAAAGTAATCTAAAATAGTCAAAAGTAATCAAAAGTAATCTTTTAAAGTAGTCGAACTCATTTTTGATTACTTTTGATTATTTTTGATTATTTTTCATTAATCGCAAGTAATACTGATTATTTTTTGATGACTTGTAATCGTAATCAATTACTAATCGTATAAAACTGAATGTAATCGTATTGTAATCATTACTTCTACTTAAAAAAAAGTAATCTAATTACTAATGATTACGATTACTAATCATTACTTAACAGCTCTGCGACGCACAGTGGAATATTTTCATACAAGCTGCGGCAAAAATTAGAAGGAATAGAGCTAGGACCTTGAAATTTCACACACATCCGTCAAATTAGATCAAAAACTATTTTTATTTAAAACCGCCCACCTTCATGTAAGTTAAAATAAAAAACGTCATAAATTTCTTATTTTATGTCATAAATTTCTTATTTATGTGAATACAAATCGTTACCAGTGATTTCATTTGACTCCACAAGTAAAGGGAATGCCACGCTCAAATAAAATTTTTGTTTTCGAAAAATTTTATAAAAATTATTATTTTTTTTAATCTATAACACATGGTTATTATAGCTTTATATTTAACTTAAGATAAATATCGACCCAGTATTTGCATGCGCTCGCATGTCATAAAACCTTACATCCCAAAAGTATGCTTTAAATAAGTTTTCCAAAATACATTAACAGAGAACAACGAACTGCTTCATTTTTGGCTTAGAATGTTTTACCATTTCAGTAATTAAATCGGTGTTATCAGCTATAAGCAGAATATTCTTTTTAAAATTAATAAGTACGACAATAGTTTAACAATGTTTGTAAATGCCGAGGCATAGGTCAGTCTCGCGAATATAGTTTCATGGTATAGAAAATTACCAATACTGAATAAATACAAACTTCAGGTAAACCTCTGTCTGAAAACACTTTTTTAAATGCAAAATTTACACCTCAAGAGCTCCTATTTCTTAAGAACTATACGAAATTTTAATACAATAAATGGTTTCCGAGATACATCCCAATAAATAACCTCTCTTATGATGAGATGTGCAACTAGTTTTGCATTTATGAACATTAAATGCATCCACAGCCAAAATTAACCGTGATATTGGAAAAATCGTTTAGAATATGCTTAATAGGAATGTTCTTTGCAAAATTCTGTCACTAAAGTTGAGATTTGGTTGTATGTAATTTGGGAGTTTTTGCCGGTGATAATACACTGTGCCGTATGATTGGTATCTTTTTTATTCCCTTTCTCCCCGTTTTCCCCCTAAAAGAATTTTCTCTGAATTTGTTCTATATTTTGCACGTCTACACAGTCAGATGAATGTAGGCACCGAATTTTACGAATCTAGCTGCAATAAATTGGTCGGTACCAATTTTATCGCCTTTTCTACATTTACGCCTAAAAGTACGTGTTTGGGAAATTCTCTTTAATTTATTTGAGAGATGTACACTAGGGCGTACCTCAAAAAAAAAGTTCGCCGTACACCTACGAAGTATTATAGAAAGGTAGTTTCAAAAAAATTTTTTTATTTTTTTATGCCGAACGTAGGGGTCGCGCTTTTACATTTTTCTATATAACTTCTGCATTTATAAACGGATTTTAAAGTGTGATACATCGATGTTTTTGTCTCGACGAGGCCGATTTTTTTGTCTTTGAAGTCATTGAGCTCAAGCACCCCCTTCTGGTACTTACCCATCATATCTCAGTTGCTACTACCCTAATGTACCACTCTAATATCAGAAAATTAAAGCTCGCATAAAATCATGAAACTCTTCCTAAGGAAGTATGCCGATTTTCAAAAAAATCGGCCTCGTCGAGACAAAAACATCGATGTATCACACTTTAAAATCCGTTTATAAATGCAGAAGTTATATAGAAAAATGTAAAAGCGCGACCCCTACGTTCGGCATAAAAAAATAAAATAAATTTTTTTGAAACTACCTTTCAATAATATTTTGGAGTATTTCCTGTCCTTGTTAGGGAAAAATGTTTTCCCTCTTGACCGATTTCGCCCATTTGCAATCTCAACCGTTCTACAACTATTAGACGTATTCTTGGAATATTTGGACAACATATGCTCATTTCGTTTAGATGCTAGCGTGCTTTAAAAGACGGACGGATGGGCATGGCTAGATCGTCTTAGAAATTTATGACTATCCATATATATAAAAGAGTTGCGTTACTGACTGACTGACTTATCATTAATCAAAGGGACAAAAGGGATAAAAATGGTTCCAACTAAAGTATTGTAGCTAGAATCGTGAAATTTGGCATGTGTATTCCTCCGACCAAATAGACAAGCAACATAAATTTATTTTTTCGAATTTGTACTTTTAAGAAGTGAGCGAGACAAAAAGGGATACAAATGGTACCAACTAAAGTATTATAGCTGGAATCGTGAAACTTGGTATGTAAATTGCTCTCACCGCATAGGGGCGCAATATAAATGCATTTTTTCACTTTGGAGGTGTGAGCGACACAAAATGGGATACAAATTGGTACCATTTTAAATTATTGCAGTTATGATAAAAATGGCGTACATCCCTTTTTAGCTTAAATGCGGAACATAAATGGATATTTCAAAATTTTGTACTCACAAGGACGATAAAGTACGAAAAAGGGATAAACGTGGTACCAAATAAAGTACATACTTGTAGGGGTGAAGCAAGCCAATATTTCAATGACAAACTTAGTATATATACCCCATGCTGTGTCGGAGGGTATACAAATTGGAACGGTGTGACCCACTTTCACCATTGGTGCTTTTAGTTGAAATATATCGTGACAAAATCATCTAATAAATATGGCTTCTAGAGCGAAAAAAATCAAATCATGAGCGACCTTTGTATGGGAGCAATATCTAAATATGAACCGATTTTCCAAAGCGTCAGTCCTTGAACAGCAAACCTAATTTGATTCAAAAGGTAATACTAAATCGATAGGTATAATTAACTATCTATCTATCTCGCTTTCTTTTGGGTGTTACAAACGAATGCAAAAGTATTTTTATATCCTCCATTGTGGTAGGTATACAATGAATGTCGGTTTCAAGTGTAGCACTCCAAAATACACCAGAAAATGTTATACGAATCCCATCTGTACGCCGTTTTATCTGCAGACTGCCACAAAACGTAGAGTAAATAAAGGTTCAGTCTTGAGGATTTTTTAAATGTTTGGTTATTTATTTTAATTTTGAAGAATTCCTAATGATATTGTTAAGTTAACTTCCAGACAATTTCATACTTATTTACAAGTGTAATTATTCTTAATGTTCGTGGACAAGAATGAATTAATGAAATGCTACCCTTTTATAATAATTATTTTCAATTGCAGTTTTCCTGGAAAAATACAAATTGTTCAAAGTTTTACATCTTTATAAAGAGTAAAGGGATTTTATCATTTACAAGCAATTCTCACGAGTCTTAATTTTCATAAAAAATAAATAAATTGAAGAATTTATGATCGCATACTTACCAAAAAAAGGGAGAAGCTTTAATAAAATATTGTGCATAATGACATCATCATTATTGGCCTACAAAAGGTCTTCCGGAATTCTAAAGTACTAAAGCAAAAAATCGACTTTGCATACCAACAAAAAACATCTTTATTGTTTTTTTCGCATTCCCTCTTTGCACAGATTTGGTGGCTATAAATTCACATGAATGAAATAAAAGAAGAAGGCGCAAGTCTCGAAAAAAAGAAAAAAACTCATCACATAAAAAAGTCATAAAAATGTCAAGAATTAACTCACTTCAGGGGCAAAATGTAATGGGAAAATCGTAGATTGCCTAGAAACGTATGTGTGTAGATGTGCGCGGGTGTATGAGTAATAGGATATTTTTTGGGTATTTCCCCACACCTCAAGGTGAGGGCCATTAATAGCACATGAAAATTCAGTGGGATAATGTGACACATCGATAAAATTACATGGCCTAAGTCTGCCAAATAAGTTGCAATGAAAATGTCATCATCCTTCTTCCTGGCGAAGTCGTTTATAATTCCTAGCCACACAGGCTGGTGTGTAAGTATGGCCTACGGGCTTGTTATCATGCAATTTAGTACGTGCTATGTATTCATAAGCAATTTCGAAATGAGGTAGATTGTGGCTGTTGGAAGTCACTGAGGCGATTGTGTGTGTGTACATTATAATAGGATGAGTTGGTTGTTGTATTTTACCATCGGATATCTAGGTTGTTTGTAATTTTAATTAATTTCAAATGGATATACTCGAATACTTGTAAAATATTCTGACAAGCCTGTCCGGAATACAACCAAAAACACGTCACAGATTCCTTATCAAAAAACAAAACCCATTGCAAATTAGAAATTGGCCCACACGACATTAACTGTTGCTGTAGGAGATCTAATACAATACCTCGATAGTCCATACTTAGCCACAGAATAATAACAAGTAAGGTAAGGCTAAAGTCGGGCGGGGCCGACTATATGATTCGGAGAAAAGTAGGGAACGTTTTTTGTATTGGTACTATATATGGGGGTTATAGAATAGAAAAAGTCACATCCGGAGCGAATTTTTTATTGGAGCTGTATATAAATCTGAACCGATCTGACTCACTTTCACTATAGATGTTTCTAGTTGAAATATAAGGCGTTGCACCACCAGAAAAATTTGGCACAACGTGGTCTCTAGAGCTGAAAACTCAAATCGAGAGCAAAATTTGTAAATCGGGAGCGTCATTTATACGGGTGCTATATCTAAATATAAACAGATATTACCCGCTTTCTCCATAGGTGTTTGTCGTTGGTTTATAAGATGTTGTGCCAAATTTAAAGAAAATCGGGTACAATATTCGGTTTCTAGAGCAGAAAAAGTCAAACCGGGAGCGAAATTTATATGGGATCTATATTTAAATCTGAAACGATCTGACACACTTTTACCATAGATGTTTCTAGTTGAAATATAAGGTTTTGTGCCAAATTTGAAGAAAGTTGGTGATATATAGGGCGCAAAACGTTAAATGAAGAACGAATTTTGCATCAAATTTGCTATATCTAAATCTGAATCCGATCTGGCCGAATTTCACGACAGAAGTTTCCGGTAGAATTATAAGGTACTGTGCCAAATTTAAAGCAAATCGACTAAAATATGTGGTTTCTAGAGGGGAAAAAATCAAATCGGGAGCGACATTTGTATGGGGGCTATATCTAAATTTGAACCGATTTTCTTCAAATTAAATAGGGTTCGTCCTTGGGCGGCAAAACTATCTTGCGCCAATTTTTCTTAGGATCGGACAATAATTGAGACCTGTATTATGTTTACAAGAAAAGATTTACGGACAGACGGACATGGCTAAATCGATTCAAAAAGTGATTCTAACAATGGGTCTATTTCGATTCCTTTTGGATGTTACAAACAAATGCACAAAGACATAATACCCTAGTGGAGGGTATAGAAATGTTATGTCTTATTATTTATTTTTTGTACGTATTTAAAAATTAATAAAATTTTAATTTTTATCAAATGTTCATCTAATATTTGTACAATCATTTCGACAGTGTGAGTCTATGAATATTTGAATACCCTTCACCTCCGATTGTTATAAAATTTAGCATGTACTTTTCACAATTTAATGAGACGAAAATGACTAAATTGCGTTTTGGAACTAAAAAATCTGACTTTTTGCACTAAATGTATCCTATCTTCCAAGGGTGCAATTTCGTGCAGGCAAAAGTTACCCTACAAAAGCGGTGAACCAACCCATCAACCTTTCCAAATATGTATATATTTCTTTAAAGGCTTTTGAAGGAAAAAAGTTGTGTTGGTCCAAAATCAGACATTTGTTCAAAAAGGATATTTTGTAAAATATTTTTTACAAACGAACTATATTTGGCACAAACATAGTTTTGACGTCATAATAAAGCTAAGAAACTACAATTTCAAATAAAAAAGATGTGCAAAATCTCTTGAAATGTGTGATAAACAGTTCGACAAAGCCAAAAAAATAAATTACGTTTTTTCAATTCGGTTCAGATTTGGATATAGCCCCCATACGAATTTCACTCCCGATTTGACTCTTTTCACGCTAGATACTACATATTACAACCGATTTTCTTCAAACTCGGCAAAACATCTTACATTTCAACTAGAAACACCTATTACTTCAAACTGAGAACTAGAAGAACCTATTGCGTAAGTGAGTTACCTCATTCCATGTTTGGATATAGCCCCGATACAAATATTCTTCTCGGTTTGACAAATTGAACCAGGACATATTAGCCTATGATTAGGAAACATACAAAAATTCTTCCCGTTTTCACTTTTTTCCGAATTGAATTGTATTCTGATAGAAAGTGGAGTGTATTATATAGTCGGCCATGCCCGACTTTAGCCTTTCCTTACTGGTTTTTTAATATGGAAGTTATTTTTTCTTAACTTAAAAGGGAAGTAATTAATTTCTTTTATTTATGTTCGCATTTTTGAGGCAAAAGTGATAAAAATGATACTAATCAAACGGCAACAGGTATTAACGTGAAATTATAAAGTAAAAACGGCGTTAAGTTCGGCCGGGCCGAACTTTATATACCCTCCACCATGGATTGCATTCCACAGAGGTTGTCGCTTTTCGTAGAAGTGCAGTAATATTGCAGGAAAATATATTTTTTTTAATATAGCCAAACCAAATACAAATATTGAAAAATTAATTTTATAAATAAATATAATATTTTAATTATTTAAAACCACGCTTATAAGGTAATGCTACCAATACGTCAATTCAAAAAATAAATATTCTTATATTTATATTTTCAAAGCCAAAAATATTGGTAGATAGTGGGTGCTACATTTCCATTCTATTTTAATTCCAAAAGTACAAATTTTGAAAATCCATTATCAGACGTACAGAGTGCAAAATAACCTCACTTCATGATTCAACTAATTTTTGCCGTAAAAGAAAAAGTACGAATTTGGAAAAAAACTTTTTATTTTGCGTGTTTATGCAGTCAGAGGAATGTATACACCGAATTTCATGATTGCAGCTGCGCCCATTTGGTTGGTACCATTTTTACCCCCTTGACGTTTCTACGCAATTAGAATTTCATCATTCTAGCTGTAGTCGTTTAGTTGGAACTATTTTTATCCCTCTGTACCATTGCATCCCTTGAAAGTACTAATTAAAAAAAATTCGTCTATTTTCCGTGTCTACGCAGTCAGAGGAATGTATACTCCGAATTTCATGACTCTAGCTGCGGTCATTTGATTGGTACTATTTGCCTCCCTTTTTCATTTTAACCCCAAAAAGTACGAATTTCGAAAAATCAGTTTATTTTCCGTGTCTACACACTCAGAGGAATGTATACTCCGAATTTCATGACTCTAGCTGCGGTCATCCGATTGGTACTATTTTATCCCCCTTTTTCATTTTTATCCCCTTTTTCATTTTTACCCCAAAAAGTACGAATTTTGAAAAATCCGTGTATTTTACTTATCTATGCAATCAGAGGAATGTATACACCGAATTTCATTATTCTAGGTACAGCCGCATGGTTGGTACCAATTTTATCTCTCTATTCCTATTTTACCCCTTATAGGGTCTCAGATCGATATTTCAAGGTGTTACAAACGGAATGACAAAGTTAGTATACCCCCATCCTGGAGGTGGAGGGTATAATTATAAAATATTTCGAAATTCGTACATTCGTAGGGGCAAAAAAGGAAAAGACGATGAATGGTACGACCATACGGTTGAGGTTAAAATCATGCAATGCGTACATTATTCTCTCTGCATGTAACAAAGGAATTTTTCGAGATTAATATTGGGTGGGCCATTTAAAATTTAAATTTTGAATAGCATTCATTTGTATTTTGATTTTCAGGTTTATGTTTGACTCTATACGCTCGAACAAAATAAATATTAAAAACTTACTTCTAAAGTAGTGAGTCTTTATCGCAAACTGTAAGAAATTTTAAGTGGAAACTGTTCGAGAAGAGATCGGCCTTCAGTTCAGCCTTCATGATGTTCATTTTCATCTCGGTGGCTATGTCAATAAGTAAAAATTGCCGCATATAGGATTCAGAGAACCTACACGTGACTATTGAGAATCCAATGCATCCACAACGAGTCACAGTTTGGTGTGGATTTTAGGCTGTACTGAAAAATTGGATTGATCGGATGAGGTGCCGAGCCAGTCGTTGTAGTCATATGAATGATATTATGTTCCATTATTAAATGGCAAAGTCCAACCTTTCCAATAAAATCAGAAAATTTGAAAAATAATCACTACTTTTTTTATAGCCATTTCTAATTTAAAATATATAATATTTCTTGTTGTGACAAAAATAAATTTGCTTTCGCATTGTGTTTTAAAAATGAGTATGTCTTACTCGCATATGCTGTTAATGTATTTTATCTCCAAGTGTCCGCCTTCTCTCTTTGTAAATGTAATTCCAGAGAAACCGCTCTTTGAAGGGCATTCGGCTAGTCAGGGTTGTCAATTGTAATCACATTTCACGAGTCTCCCGGATTTATTGTGTTGTTGTTTGACAGCACTTATTCTTAAGTCAGCCATTAAAGTGACTTGACGTGGCTGCAATATTTGACAGCATAACAAAGTGGCACACGAGTTGAAAAATGGCAACTAAAATCATTTAAAATTCTAGAGAAAATCTGTCTCAAAATCACAAGTCGAGAGTTCTTAAGGAAAAATCGAAATGCTTTAAGAATTTGATTGGTTGTCACAATTTGTCATAATCATGTGCCGGATATAAAATCTGTAGCAAATGTATTTTCCTTTAGTATGATTTTTGTTTGGCGATGGAAAAGGGACAAAACATAAAAAAATCTACTGGAATGTGGGCACATGTATGGAAAAATTCCATACAGCAATAATGTGGGAAATAAGCATGAATAAAAAAGGAAATGTGATCCCAAACAAAATTATAACATAAGTAAACTGAGAGACGAGAAGGAGCGAGGCGGAAAGGCTCTTAAGTTGCTGGTGATAGAGTCTGGTGTCGTTTCCTCCAACTGACTAGTCTAGCACATGTTACAACACCGAGGGCTCGTTGGTTACAACAACACTACTTTCTTCCTCGTGCCACTTACTTACTTGTGCGTGTCGTTTTCGTCTACAGTTACACACAGGCATACCCACGCGCGCCGGATGTGAGAAATATCCCATCGAAAGGAAGTACGATTAGGCTTAATTGGAAAATATTTGACGTTTGAGAACACAGTCGTGAGATTTGGGCGTGGCAAAAGTGTTTTTGAGAGCTAGAAGGCTGAAAATTGGAACGTATATATTACTAACCACGAGAAAGATAAGTATGATGCTGGATTTTTAATTTTCGTTTCGTCGGTGGTGGGAGCGTGGCAAAAGTGTTTTTTAGCTAGAAGGCTGAATATGTATATTATTAATGGCCACGATCTAATCAATATGAAACCTGATTTTAATTTTATCATTTGTTTTTTTTTTTTGCCTGGAAAAGCGGGCGGAATTCAGCTAGTAAAGTATATATATTCTTAATAATGAAAAAATCTAAGACATTTCCATTTTAGGTTCTGAAGAAAATTCATCACAGTTACGGAATGACATAATTAATATACCCCCATCCTCTGACGAAGGATATAAAAATAAATTAAATTTCTCCTGGAAGTCGTCCAGTTGTCGGTTGTAGTTCTTACATTGAATGTCCTTCAAATAGACTCTGTCACATTTATTCACACTATAATAATATAATTTTACATAACTCTTCCTTCGGAAACTTCCCCTCTTTAATAATGTATTTCTTATATGTATCTTTTAACTTGTTTATCCCTCAAAGAACATTCAAGTACATATGTACACATACAAGTATTTATATACTGTAAGTATTTATATATGTTCTTGTGAGCCTATGTGTACGTCAGTGTGGTTGTGGATTTTTTCTGTGAGTGAAGTGGGGTATCACAATAAATGAATACCACATTTAAGTTTCCGATTCACACAGTATTGAAAAGAGTAATAAAAATGATACCAACCAAATCGCTGAAGTTGAAATCATGAAATTCGGTGTTTACATTCATCTGACTGTGAAGATGCGAAACAAAAAGCATTTTTTTCCGAAATTTCTACTTTTATTCGGAAAATGGGACGAATGGGTATGAAAATGGTCGGTGTGCACATTTCACGTTGATGCGAAAAAAAGAGATCTTTTGATATTTGTGTCTTTGTGATCGAAATAGTATCAAATTTGGCACCTGTCAAGCGGCTTTAGCTAGAATCATGATATTCAGTATTTTCACTCGTCTGACTGCGTAGATGCGAAAAATAAGAGGTATGATTTTTTCCAAATTCGTACTTTTAGAATCTAAATGGAAAAGGGAAATTATCAAAAAAAGATTCGGCCCAGTCCAAATTAACGCCTTTTTATATGTTTTATTTTTCGTGTTCAAAAATTTTAAAACTTTTACGAACTTTTTAAACTGATACGATATTAAATTTATTTTTCTCGTGATCACTTTTGTATAGTATGGTCGTATGTCCATGGTATTCTCTTGTTTGTTCTAAAAATGTAAATTATTCTTCCCAAAATACTTGCCAGAAAATTATATTTTTTACATTTGGAATCCTGCATGCTACATTTTGGAATCAACCTAATGTACATACAAGCAAATGTATTATGCCCAGCATTTTGTTTTTAAAAATTGTAAATATTTGTCAGTACATTAATATTCATATTCATTTTACAAATAAAGGACACATGACAACTATGCAGAATATAATTAATGAACTCCTACATACAGGATATATATACCTATATACCTTTGTTTTATTTACAAAAGACTCATTAAATTTTGTGTCCCTTTTATTTAATTTCGGTCCCACAATTTAAATGAGCAGAAGCACTTTTAATCGTATTAGTACTACCACTCGCATTAGCCCCTACCAAATATTTGCGAATCGTATTGTCAACATTCGTTTTACGTTGAGGTTTATTTGTTGGGGGGAAACCGCTGCAAGGCTTTGCGAGCGAAACACGCTTTCACTCGAAATAGTCATAAATTCACAGATAATTTCAAGAGTAAAACCGTAATAAAATATTCTTATATTTGACATTGAGACTGCAAACACTCGTCGGAGTTTTGGTATGTATATACGAGGGGAAGGTTTAAAGGCTTATATGTTCATATGTATGTATATGTTTAAGGATGTATCCGCGAGGGAATTTGTTAGAACAACGCAAATCATCATCATTCTCATACATGGAAGTAACATTTTGAAAATGTCTGTCATGATTTGCTTTAAAATTATTACTAGTCTAATCTGTCGGAGGCATTTGTAAATGTTTTCCCGCTTTAGTGTTATTTCCCGCGCCACACAGTGGGTTTTTTAAAAAAATATTATTGCATGGAATTTTGTAGATGTATGCTATCTGAATTTATGCTTTGTTGGCAAATAAGAACACAATTATGAAAAATCGAAAAACAGTGGGGGCCGAATATCCGAATACAATTCAATTCGGTAACAAATTAAAACGGTAAGGATTTGTGTATTCTTTCTAATCATAGGTTAATATGACCTGAACCAATTTGTCAAATCGAGAAGAATATTTGTATCGGGGCTATATCCAAACATAGGTTCTTCCAGTTCGAGTATAACGTGTTATGCTAAATTTGAAGAAATTCTCTGAAAATACGTGGTTTCTGGGACGGAAAAATTCAAGCTGTGAAAGAAATTTGTATGGGAGCTATACATAAATCTGAACCGATCTGACCCATTTTCACCATGGGTGTTTGTAGTGGTAACATAAGATATTTTGCCAAATATGAAGAAGATCTGTTGAAATATGTGGTTTTATGGTTATCATTAATAAATTGTCTTGCATGGAAATAGGTCGTGAGTCTCTGGAACAAGACATTAATAGGGACAAGGCATTAAACACGTTTATTCGTGGATTAAATGGCGATCTGCCACGTCTTCTCGGTATCAGAGAACCGACCGATCTTCCACAGGCATTACACCTGTGTCTGAAATTAGAAAATTTGCAATTCAGAGCTTGGTATGCTAATAGCCACCAGGTATCTAATAAAATACCAAAACATGCACCTCCGCCACCACCTATGGGAGGTCAACCAAAATACAATCAGATTCGTCAACGACAATACACACCGACGAATATTCCGGGACAACATCAACAGTATTTTAGTCAGAATCCCCAACAGGGATACGTTCATGCACAAAATTTCCCACCACATAGGCCTATAGTGCCAAAACCTCAACCTAGACCGGAACCAATGGATGTAGATTCATCCATGCGGACCAGGGCTGTGAACTATATGAATAGACCAGCCGTTAATCAATTTGTTGTTAAAAGGCCTCCGAATCCTTTCATGTAGACACTATTACAACAGGGAACAATGCTGAAGCCGTGTACGAGATACAGATGGAAAGTTATGAGGAAGGGGAACAGCTCCCACCTCTGAGAGAACATATCGAGAATATCGACGAACATTTTGAAAGGGATAAATTAGGACCACCGATGATATTCTAGGGAAGTTAGAGGAAATATTTGGAGAACATTTCACACGATACTAAGTGATATACTCCAGGACTATAGTAACAGATCTTAAAGACCCCGAAGACCAAAAACCAGATAATTTCATAATTTTATTTTCCACAGATGCATGCGAAAATAAAGAGGATTTTAAGACAATGTAAGGTCTGTAAAGAATATAAATATGAAAGGCATCCAAATAACACAGAATTATTCGTGACACCAATTCCACAGTTCCCCGGACAAATCGTCCACATTGATATAGTATACATTACTGAGAAAACTCCCATTCTCACAGCAATAGACAATTTCTCTAAATATGCGCAGGCTAGAGTGCTGAAATCTAGAGCCACTGAAGATGTGAAGGAACATCTCAGGGAAATACTTCTTAACTTCGGAATGCCTGAAATAGTCGTCTTTGAAAATGAGAAATCTTTTATTCTATTTAGAATCCCTCTATATAGCAGTAGTGTGAATGGCCAGATAGAAAAATTTCATACTCCACTATCTGAGGTTATGCGTTGTCTAAAAGTAAAAAATGTTCACAATTCACTTTCGGACCTTTTAAGTAAGTCAATTTTTGAATACAATAACGCCATACACTCAACTATACAGAAAAAACCAATTGAGGCTTTCTTTCCACAGAGAATTAGTATTGACCCACAGGATGTCGTTAAAGATTAGATATTTTGGAAAGAATTAAGCAAAAACAGGCCATTGATTTAAATTAAAACAACAAGAAGAAATCGGCACCAAAAAATTATGAAATAGGTCAGGAAATTTTTGTTAAACAAAATAAAAGAAAATGAACGAAACTCAGCAGAACTTACAGGAAGGAAATTGTAAAAGAGAATAAAAATATCACCGTTATTACTGAATCGGGCAGGGTTGTCCACAAAAATAATATAAGAAACTAAACAATTGCTTTTTACAGGACTATTTGTATCCTCGTTCATGCTAACGTTTAGATATTGGATCACACGAATGCTCAGATTGTCACTTTAGATGCTGGATATGCTAGGCTACAGACCGGAATTTTTAAGCTAATTCATATTATTGATATTGATAAATACCAGTAGATTATAGACAGCCTTCAGACAGTAATAAGTCATGATGTCAGTAGGGACAAATTCATTTACCCACTAATGAAATTGCAAAACCAATTGGAAAGGCTAAAACCAAGAGTTACACGGTCCCTCAATTTTATTGGATCGGTGTGGAAATGGATAGCAGGAAATCCTGACCACGACTATTTTGAAATTCTAAAACGGAAAACAAATAACGTTCTAAATAATAATAACAAACAAGTTGTTATAAATAAATTGTCAACTGAAAAAATAAATGAACTTGTCAGAACCACTGACGAAATTCTACAGATCCTTAAATCAAACAGAACTATAGATCATGCATTTATAACTAATTTGAAATATAGAATAGACATAATAAAAGAAGAAATAGTAAACATACAATATGCCATACACTGGGCGAAATTTGGCATTCTAAACTCATTTATATTGTCCAATACAGAAATTGAAAGTGTTAAAGAAATTTTTGAAACCAATAAATTGCCATTTTTAAATCTTGAAGAATTATTTGAATTTGCAAACATTAAAATTAACCATAACTAACCATAACACTTTAATTTACATTATAAGTATTCCAACCACTAACCTTGATATTTGTAATAAAATACTAATAAAACCAGTCAAATTTTGTTGACAAAATAGCCTATCCAAATGTATTAGCTTGTAACAAAACACTGTATGGTATAAAAATAAAATGTAAACTCTATGATAAACTTACAATTTGTAATAAAAGAAACTTAGAAAACTTAGATGATGACAACTGTATAGGACATTTACTTGAGATTCGAATATCCAACTGCACCGTTATAGACAATCGAAAGATACCTGCAATTGAAGAGATCACCCCTGGAATAATCCTGCTGAATCAATTTAACGGAACAATTCATATTAACACTGAGCCCCGAAATTTAACTGGGACTTTCGTTATACAGTTCAAAAACGCATCTATTAAAATTGGAGACAGGCAATTTGATTTTCACGAGACTATAACACTACATCCCCTACCAACAATTCTACATATTGAAGAAAATCTAAGCCTTGAAATGATGAAGGAGCTTCACATTAATAACACCGAATTCATAAATCTTTTGGGTGATAAACATAAATGGAGCCTTTTTGCGAACTTTGGGCTTTCGTCCATAGCATTAACATCAGTAGGTTACCTGTTATTAAAATCAAAATGGTCTAGGAAAAAGGATAAATTATCTCCTACCATTATTACTACAAGTCCATCAATACACGTTTCCTTACCGTAGCTACCAACCAAGAAATCTTCGGATGAGATTATAGAATCAGTACATCAGTCATTACCTAATCTATCATCAGGCACAATCGAAGTACCGAGGATTTCACAGATCCCCTATTTTTGAAAGAAAAATCGATCGAGGACGCTCGGATTTCAGTGGGGAGGTGTTAACGACAAAAACATTGTAACAACATGTTCATCAAACGTTCCCACGGGAAATTCACATCAACGCCCAAATGCTGATTCTGCAGTATGATCACCTGTAGCTCAATCTCATACGTGTCGCTCTCATACGTCAAACATGAGAATTAAGATTATTTTATTTTGTCTTTGATCAGTTTAATCAGTTGTATTTTACCACTCAATAAAGACGGTCTTTAGATAAAAACCGAACAAAACTAATGTTTCGTTAATTTGTATAAAATGGACGAAATTGGTCCACAGTAACGAATTGCTTTAAAAAAGCATTAAGCAGATTTTTGAACATTTCTGCCTTGCGATTGCCTGAAATTGATATCAGTTGTTGTATAGTGCGTTCTTCAAAAAAATAGGTCCCTAAAAATCATAGGTTCTGTACAAATATATTGTTTCATAGGGATCGTAAAACAAATGATTACACGAATAGATGATTGGATGGTTGTAATTAAATAAAATGTCTTGGGATTCTCAGTTGAGCGATGTGTTTATCTCACTTCCGCTTGAGAAAACGAATATCCTGTTGAAGTGAAAAATGTCTGCTTTGCTTACAACTTCCTCCACTGTGCCATTTCGTTTATTGCCTTTTGCTATGCTTGTACAAGCAGCAGTGGATTGAAAGAGGTAGTTTAAACGGTTTTTTGCCTGTTTTAGAATTTGATGATCTCCTGCAGAAATAACTTTTAAATATGGTGTTTGGTGTTCTCGCGTCGATGTGTGTCATGCACAGTGGTTCGAAACAACAAAAAAAAAAAAACAGTAAATATTTTTAGCTCTCCCATGTACCGATTTAGTTTTTGTTTCGCATCCACGGACGAAGCACGGATCCATCGCAATACACCAGATATCAAAAAACTGTCGAAGCAGTGAACTTCTCCTTCTGATTAAGTCACCACTTCTTTAAAAACCTGAAGAAATCTTCCGAAAAATATATATGGAGTTGTCAAACTGGCCTCGTAATAATACTATTATAAATTATTTAATATGATTACATTATTCAACCAAAAATATAAATTTTGAGTATGTGATCTAAAAATTTGAATTTTTGTAGTTTTTTTACTAAAATTTTAATGTTCGACAAATGCATTTTTAATATTTGTATCCGTTTATATTTCCATTCTAGGTAATAATGATGAGTTGTTTATAACCTCCGAAAATAAGCGATGTAGACCCAATGATCTATGGTTTTCAATCCAATCTCATTACAAATCCCAAAGATAATTGTTTTCACCATAAAACACTGTGCGTTGATGATGATGCTGCTGCTACTGCTGATAATGAGGATGATTGTAGCTTGTATTGTTATTTTCATCCATTGAACTTATGAACAGGTTGAGTAACGTTCAGGCGAAACTCGACTGAAACTCAAATATTTATATTTTGTTTAGTTTATAACCTCCGAAAATAAGCGATGTAGACCCAATGATCTATGGTTTTCAATCCAATCTCATTACAAATCCCAAAGATAATTGTTTTCACCATAAAACACTGTGCGTTGATGATGATGCTGCTGCTACTGCTGATAATGAGGATGATTGTAGCTTGTATTGTTATTTTCATCCATTGAACTTATGAACAGGTTGAGTAACGTTCAGGCGAAACTCGACTGAAACTCAAATATTTATATTTTGTTTAGTTCTTTTCCTAAAAGAGCCGATAAAAGGAGTGGGTTTCCTCATTTTGTTTCCAGTGAAATGCGCTAAACAATTTAATGAACAATAAAAACAAATGTTTGTTTGACGAACAATAAGGAAGAATTCACACGTTATGTGCGTGTTACCCGCCTTCAACTTTTTAATCATGATGAAGCTGACAGCTTCTTGTTAAAATGTGAAACAAACAAGCGACTTGCCGCCTGCTTAAGTCATCTGAAGTGGAAAATCCATTGGAATTTGCATTATTTAATTGCAAACAATAATGTTGGCTTTATGTTTATGGCGGTGGAATTAATTAATTTTATTCATAAATTGTTAAAAATTATTTAATTAAATAATACACATAAAAACCTTGACAGATCTCATACACGCGCGCGCACACACACATAAATAGCTCGGAAACAATAAAAATATAATTACTTTAGGTATTAAAAATAATTGTTAAAGGATGTTACTTCTGAGAATGGAGGATTCGGCATTTTCTTGAATAATTTCATGCCAAGTGTTTCTAGCCGCCACGTAATAAATATCAAAGAACCAAGGCCAAGGTGGTTGTTATAAATTGGAAATACATTAGAGAATGTCATCCCCGCGTGTTGGTTGAATTAAAACAACGCAGGCAATATATATAATCTCTATATTGATGTGTATTAACTTGTCCTTGCAACCTGTTTGCAACACCCTCAAATATTCATCGGAGACCCCATAAAGTTTATAATTTTGATAATTTCCGCCTTAGCATGAAATCGTTTAATAATATTCTTTGCATACATTTTGCAGGGGTAAATAGGAGAAACAAATGACAGCGGCTAAAAACAGTTAATTCCGAATGTACATCGTATAAATATATAAGTATTTTTCGAAGTCCGTACTTTAAGGTAAAAGGGAGTACAACATTCCACCGTCATGTACAGACAAATTTACTTATTTCTTTGTGTTATATTGCATTTAATTCTTAATTGAATCCTCAAGTGAATACAAAATATTTTTGCAAAATTCGTATTATTGACCCACTTGCATAATAGGTTCTTCCACTTCAAGTATAACTTGTCATGCTCAATTTGAAGAAATTCGTTAAAAATACGTGGTTTCTGGGGCGGAAAAAGTCAAGCCGGGAACGGAATTTGTATGGGAGCTATATATAATTCTGTTCCGATCTGTCCCATTTTCATCATGGGTGTTTCTAGTTGAAATATAAGATATTTTGCAAGATTTGAAGACAATCTGATAAAATATGTTGTTTCTAGAGCAGAAAAACTCGAATTGGGAGCGAAATTTGTATGGGAGCTATATATAAATCTGAATCGATCTGACCATTTTTTTCAATTTTGAAGAAAATCTGTTGAAATATATGGTTTCTACAGTGAAAGAAGTCGGGATTGAAATTCGTATGGAGGCTGCATCTAAATCTGAACCTTTTTTCTTCAAATTAAATTGCGTTCGTCCTTATCCCGAAAAACTTAATTGTGCAAAGTTTCACAATTTCACTGGCTACAATTGCTATGTGTACTCTGATTACAAGAATAGATGGACGGACGACAGAAAGACATACAGACTGACGTTGCTAAATCGATTCAAAAAGTGATTCTAAGTTGATCGGTGTAATTAACAATGGGTCTATCTCGCTTCCCTTTGGGTGTTACAAACAAATTCACAAAGACATTATACTCTCGTGGAGTGTATCATGATACTAATCAAACAGGCGGAGCTGAAATCATGAAATTCATTCTCAAAATGGGTAGAAACGCAATATGAAGGATTTTTTTCGAAATTCGGAGTGAATATTCGTCCTACATTGTAGATGCGAGATAAGAAGGGATTTTTCGAAATTTGTACTTTTAAGGGATTAAATAAGTATAAATCGGAACAACATATATACGTAACTACTCTGACGTAGAATCCAAATGTATGTATCAAACTGTGTGCTGGAGGTGATAAAAATCGTACAAACCAAATTGCTGAAATTGGGATATAATGTGAAAAGGCGATTAGAAATTCGGTGTGAACATTTCTCCGAGTACGTAGACGCGCAACATAATTTAAGTTTTGGAAATTTGTACCTTTAAGGGCGGCACAAAATGGGTAAAAATGGTATCGACTTATTAACATAAATGAATTATTAGTAATTTGAGACAGAAAGCGATAACAAATAGTACCTACCAAAATAGTGCATTAGAATCGTGAAGTTTTGTGCGAAAATTATAGTCAAATTAATTGCAGTACCACCTGTGTGCAGTTTTCATGCAGTAATTCGAGTTGTCTGCTAAATCAAGCGTTATAAGGGTTTTTAGGCATTGGCATAAAATTTAGCATGAGGATAAAGGAAATTCACACATCTTTTAACCTGTTAAAAGTTTCCAGAAGTTAATGAGAAGAAAATGAGTAAATTGCGTTTTGGAACTAAATGTATCATATCTTCCAAGGAGCAATTTCGTGCAGGCAAAAGTTACCCTGAAAAACGGGGAACACTTTAACCTTTCCAAATATGTATATATTTCGTTTAAAGGAAAAAAGTTGTGTTGGTCCAAAGTCAGACATTTGTTCAAAAGGGTACTTCTTTAAATTTATTACAAACAAACAATATTTGGCACAATCGTAGTTTTGGTGTCAAAGTAAGAAGCCACAATTTCTAATAAGAAAATAAAAATGCAAAAAAAAAATGTGTGAGAAACAGAAATTAGGTTTTTTTTTTCAATTTTTAAAATCTGAAAAAGGTGAAAATCTGTAATACAAAAAAAAAACAGAAATTGGTTTCTTGGAATTATGAACAGAAACGTTAATATATTAAAAAAAAAACAAGTAAGAAAACGTCAGTCGTCTTAACCGACTTATATATACCCTCACTCTCAGAGAACATATGTATGGGATGACTATGCTTAGCGCCGGGGTATGTTTGTGGGAGGTACCAGAAGTTTGCTGCAATTGGACCCAGCTTCCATATTTATGAATTATAGTAAACGCATGATCAAGTATGAAGTCATAATGAATTTCAGGCAACGGTAAACGAGTTATAATGCATTTAATCTATATATATAAAAGAGTTGCGTTACTGACTGACTGACTGACTGACTGACTGACTGACTGACTGACTGACTGACTGACTGACTTATCATTGACCAGCCCCCAGACCAAACGGCTGAAGCCAGGGTCATGAAATTTTCAGGGTAGTTCCCAAATATGACGTAGACGTCGACTAAGAAAGGGTTTTACGAAATTCGTACTTTTAGGGGATAAAATGGCCCAAAAAGGGATAAACATCGAACCTTCGTCCTGACTAAACGGCAGTAGCTATAAACATGAAATTCGGTGAGTTCCTTGCAATGACCATGCAGACGAGCTACAAATAGGGATTTTTTGAAATTTGTACTTTTAAGGGACGAGCGGGACAAAAAGGGATAAAAATGGTACCAACTAAAGTATTACAGCTAGAAACGTAAAATTTGGTATGTAAATTCCTCTGACCATATAGAAACGAAGTAAAATTGGATTTTTCGAAATTTGTACTTTTAAGGGACGAGCGGGACAAAAAGGGATAAAAATGGTACCAACTAAAGTATTACAGCTAGAAACGTGAAATTTGGTATGTAAATTCCTCTGACCATATAGAAACGAAGTAAAATTGGATTTTTCGAAATTTGTACTTTTAAGGGACGAGCGGGACAAAAAGGGATAAAAATGGTACCAACTAAAGTATTACAGCTAGAAACGTGAAATTTGGTATGTAAATTCCTCTGACCATATAGAAACGAAGTAAAATTGGATTTTTCGAAATTTGTACTTTTAAGGGACGAGCGGGACAAAAAGGGATAAAAATGGTACCAACTAAAGTATTAAAGCTAGAAACGTGAAATTTGGTATGTAAATTCCTCTGACCATATAGAAACGAAGTAAAATTGGATTTTTCGAAATTTGTACTTTTAAGGGACGAGCGGGACAAAAAGGGATAAAAATGGTACCAACTAAAGTATTACAGCTAGAAACGTGAAATTTGGTATGTAAATTCCTCTGACCATATAGAAACGAAGTAAAATTGGATTTTTCGAAATTTGTACTTTTAAGGGACGAGCGGGACAAAAAGGGATAAAAATGGTACCAACTAAAGTATTAAAGCTAGAAACGTGAAATTTGGTATGTAAATTCCTCTGACCATATAGAAACGAAGTAAAATTGGATTTTTCGAAATTTGTACTTTTAAGGGACGAGCGGGACAAAAAGGGATAAAAATGGTACCAACTAAAGTATTACAGCTAGAAACGTGAAATTTGGTATGTAAATTCCTCTGACCATATAGAAACGAAGTAAAATTGGATTTTTCGAAATTTGTACTTTTAAGGGACGAGCGGGACAAAAAGGGATAAAAATGGTACCAACTAAAGTATTACAGCTAGAAACGTGAAATTTGGTATGTAAATTCCTCTGACCATATAGAAACGAAGTAAAATTGGATTTTTCGAAATTTGTACTTTTAAGGGACGAGCGGGACAAAAAGGGATAAAAATGGTACCAACTAAAGTATTACAGCTAGAAACGTAAAATTTGGTATGTAAATTCCTCTGACTATATAGTAACGACGTAAAATTGGATTTTTCGAAATTGGTACTTTTAAGGACGAGCGGGACAAAAAGGGATAAAAATGGTACCAACTAAGGTATTACAGCTAGAAACGTGAAATTTGGTATGTAAATTCCTCTGACCATATAGAAACGAAGTAAAATTGGATTTTTCGAAATTTGTACTTTTAAGGGACGAGCGGGACAAAAAGGGATAAAAATGGTACCAACTAAAGTATTACAGCTAGAAACGTGAAATTTGGTATGTAAATTCCTCTGACCATATAGAAACGAAGTAAAATTGGATTTTTCGAAATTTGTACTTTTAAGGGACGAGCGGGACAAAAAGGGATAAAAATGGTACCAACTAAAGTATTACAGCTAGAAACGTGAAATTTGGTATGTAAATTCCTCTGACCATATAGAAACGAAGTAAAATTGGATTTTTCGAAATTTGTACTTTTAAGGGACGAGCGGGACAAAAAGGGATAAAAATGGTACCAACTAAAGTATTACAGCTAGAAACGTGAAATTTGGTATGTAAATTCCTCTGACCATATAGAAACGAAGTAAAATTGGATTTTTCGAAATTTGTACTTTTAAGGGACGAGCGGGACAAAAAGGGATAAAAATGGTACCAACTAAAGTATTAAAGCTAGAAACGTGAAATTTGGTATGTAAATTCCTCTGACCATATAGAAACGAAGTAAAATTGGATTTTTCGAAATTTGTACTTTTAAGGGACGAGCGGGACAAAAAGGGATAAAAATGGTACCAACTAAAGTATTACAGCTAGAAACGTGAAATTTGGTATGTAAATTCCTCTGACCATATAGAAACGAAGTAAAATTGGATTTTTCGAAATTTGTACTTTTAAAGGGATAAAAAGGGATAAAAATGGTACCAACTAAAGTATTACAGCTAGAAACGTGAAATTTGGTATGTAAATTCCTCTGACCATATAGAAACGAAGTAAAATTGGATTTTTCGAAATTTGTTCTTTTAAAGGGATAAAAATGGTACCAACTAAAGTATTACAGCTAGAAACGTGAAATTTGGTATGTAAATTCCTCTGACCATATAGAAACGAAGTAAAATTGGATTTTTCGAAATTTGTACTTTTAAGGGACAAAAAGGGATAAAAATGGTACCAACTAAAGTATTACAGCTAGAAACGTGAAATTTGGTATGTAAATTCCTCTGACCATATAGAAACGAAGTAAAATTGGATTTTTCGAAATTTGTACTTTTAAAGGGATAAAAAGGGATAAAAATGGTACCAACTAAAGTATTACAGCTAGAAACGTGAAATTTGGTATGTAAATTCCTCTGACCATATAGAAACGAAGTAAAATTGGATTTTTCGAAATTTGTTCTTTTAAAGGGATAAAAATGGTACCAACTAAAGTATTACAGCTAGAAACGTGAAATTTGGTATGTAAATTCCTCTGACCATATAGAAACGAAGTAAAATTGGATTTTTCGAAATTTGTACTTTTAAGGGACAAAAAGGGATAAAAATGGTACCAACTAAAGTATTACAGCTAGAAACGTGAAATTTGGTATGTAAATTCCTCTGGCCATATAGAAACGAAGTAAAATTGGATTTTTCGAAATTTGTACTTTTAAGGGACGAGCGGGACAAAAAGGGATAAAAATGGTACCAACTAAAGTATTACAGCTAGAAACGTGAAATTTGGTATGTAAATTCCTCTGACCGTATAGAAACGAAGTAAAATTGGATTTTTCGAAATTTGTACTTTTAAGGGACGAGCGGCACAAAAAGGGATAAAAATGGTACCAACTAAGTATTACAGCTAGAAACGTGAAATTTGGTATGTAAATTCCTCTGACCATATAGAAACGAAGTAATATTGGATTTTTCGAAATTTGTACTTTTAAAGGGACAAAAATGGATAAAAATGGTACCAACTAAAGTATTACAGCTAGAAACGTGAAATTTGGTATGTAAATTCCTCTGACCATATAGAAACGAAGTAAAATTGGATTTCTCCAAATTTGTAGTTTTAAGTGGCGAGCGGGACAAAAAGGGATAAAACTTTTACCAATTTTACTATTACAGCTAGAATCGTGAAATTTAGTGTGTAAATTCCACTGATCATATAGCAGCGCAGTAGTTTGATTTTTCGAAATTTGTACTTCTAAGGGGTGCGCGGGACGAAAAGGGATAAAAATGCTGTACAATCCTGTGTTACCAAATAAAGTACATATTTTTAGGGGAGCAAAAACACATGTTACCTATAGTGATTTTTCAAAATGTGTACTTTTTGGGAAAGAGGTGCAAAAAGTTATAAACTGGCTGGCTGAATCTAGAAACATGAGATCGAGGATATAAATGGTTGTAATTTTTTGTTCAAAACTTAGTAGAAAACTATACATACGAAGTAGTTCAGCTAAAATAGTGCATATCGACAAACACATTCCTTTGACTGTGTGTGAGTGCTAGCTTATATGAGCTTACCAAATTACTATTTTAGATTTATCTATATCCACCAAAAGAAAATTAAATAAATACTATCCAAAAACAGAGACGGATAAAATTAACGAATAACTTGCCTTTTCGCGTGCGAAGCAGCGGGTACTGCTAGTTTTACATATGATAATGACAATTGTGTGGGAGCGTAAATATTTTTATACCCTCCACCTCCAAAATGGGGGTATATTCACTTTGTCATTCCGTTTGTAACACCTTAAAAATTCTAAGACGATATAGCCATGCCCGTCTGTCTGTTGAAAGCACGATAGCGGCCGAACGAAATGAGCTAGAAGGTTAATATTTTTCGTAAATGTGTCTTATGGTTGTAGATCGGTTGGGATTGAAAGTGGGCGAAATCGGCCCAGAGGGAAAAATTTTTCCCTCACAAGGACTCAAAATACCCCCAATATTTTGAGTATTTCAGCATGTTTTTTGAACATATTAGCTTGTATTTACTTGCGCATTCCCTTTATAGCATAAAAGGGCACCATAGAGTGATTTTTATTTGTAGGGGGCGAAATGGGACAAAAAGGGATAAAAATGGTACCTATCAAACGACAACAGATAGAAATACGAAATTTGGCGTGTACATACCTCTAATAGAGTTGATACATAATATAAAAGTATTTTCTTTAAATTCGTGCTTTAAATAGGTTAAATGGGGATAGAGGTATAAAAATAGTACCAACCAAACGGCTGCACCTAGAATAATGAAATTCGGTGTATATATTCCTCTGATTGCGTGACACAAAGAAACGTTTTTCCAAATTCGTACTTTCAAGGGATTCATTGGGAGCAGAGGGATAAAAATGGTACCAACTAAAAGGCAACAGCTAGAATGATGAAATTTTCGAAAGTCGGACTTTTAAGGAGTAAAATGCGAAAAAGGGGATAAAAATGGTACCAACAAAATGGCCGCAGATAGTATCATGGAATTGGGTATATACATTCCGCTGAGTGCATAGCCACGTAAAATATTTTTTTTCCAAATTCGTACTTTATTTTGTTGCTTTTACGACAAAAAATGGTAGAATAATGAAGTTGTCTTATACTGCGTACGTGAGAGATAAGGTATTTTCAAAATGTATACTTTTGAATTTAAAATAGATGGAAATACAGCCAACCAAAGGACTGCAGCTGAAAATACACTCTCTATCCCCCAATATTTAGGGTGTTTATGATTGCTTTATGAATTGAAGTATTATTTCCAGTATATATATACATAGTATAAAAATATTGGTAGCCTTGGTTTATTAATTAAATTTCTGATTTCCATACATTTAAATTTGTTGCGTACATTCCTCTTGTAGCTTGGAAGCACCACAAAGAAAATAAAAGTTTTAGCGGGCGAAATGGGACAACAAGGGATAAAATATGGTACCAATGATACGACAACAGCTAGAATCATGAAATTCGGTGTGTACATTAGAGAGTACCAGGTTACAAGTAAAAAAAAAGTTCGCCGTACACCTTCGAATATGAGGTATTATTGAAAGGTAGTTTCAAAAAATTTTTTTTTATGCCGAACGTAGGGGTCGCGCTTTTACAGTTTTCTATATAACTTCTGCATTAACGGATTTTAAAGTGTGATACATCGATGTTTTTGTCTCGACGAGGCAGATTTTTTTGTCTTTGAAGTCATTGAGCTCAAGCACCCCCTTCTGGTACTTACCCTCGTCGAGACAAAAACATCGATGTATCACACTTTAAAATCCGTTTATAAATGCAGAAGTTATATAGAAAAATGTAAAAGCGAGACCTCTACGTTCGGCATAAAAAAATAAAAAAAAATTTTTTGAAACTACCTTTCAATAATACTTCATATTCGAAGGTGTACGGCGAACTTTTTTTTGAGGTACGCCCTAGTGTACATCCCTCTAATTGCATACAGGGATTTTTCGAAATTCGTACTTTTTCGGCATATAATTGAAAAAGAGGGATAAAAATGGGACCTTCCAAACGGCTGAAGTTGACATCATGAAATTCAGTGTATATATTCGGTGGTCTGATTATGAAGACTCGAAACAAAAAGGTTTTTTTTTTTAAATTTGTACAATTGGGCGGAGAATGGGGCGAATGGGCATATCTTTAAAACTTGTACTTTTCTTATCAAAATAATGCAGTCACTTTGTCTGAAAATGCTTCTCCCTAATAGCGACAGACAATCGCCTAATATTTTCGGCATGTTCACTTTCACAATTACAGCATTATATTTATTTATAGTAGCAGATTTTAAACAGTGCGTATATAGTTTGAAATTGTAAACAAATATATTAATATCCATAAACATTTCACAATTTTCGTAATATGGTTCTGTACTTCTATGTCGACATCCTTTAATCTGCTGTTAATGCTGTGGAATGCACTCCGTGGTGGAGGGTATATAAGATTCGGCCCGGCCGAACTTAACGCCTTCTTACTTGTTTATGTTTAAAGTGATTAACATTTTTTTTTTCAAATATCAAATTGGAAATAATTATACCCTCGCTCTACAGAGTAGAAGGGTATATATCATTTGGGACAGAAAAAAAGTGCAACGCATTGAAGGAGTGACTTAAGACCCCAAATACGTTCGGACCAAATCAGTTTCACTACTTTTCAAGGTGTTTGGGCCATGTCCGTCCGTCCATCCGTCTGGCTGGTCTTGCTGGTGTACACGATAACTCTCAAAAGGAGTTAAGGAATCGATTCAAACATTGCACATATATATATATTTCCCACATTTAGTTTAAGATCGAATATGGGCGAAATGTCCACGCCCCTTCTGGTACCTCCCCCACCTATGTCAAATTAAAACTAGTGTAACTTCCATGCGGATCTCCGGAATAAGCTCTATTTTGGTATTTGATAATGTTTTTATAATCAGTCGTCCAGCCAGACAGACAGACGGACATGGCTCAAACACCTTAAAAAGTAGTGAAACGGATTTGGTCCAAACATAATGCGGTCTTAAGTCAGTCCTTCAAAGCGTTACACTTTTTTCTGTCACAAATTATATATACCCTCTTACTCTGTAGAGTGAGGGTTTAAAAACGTAAAAAAATAATTTTCTTTAAAATCAAAAATAAGAAAAGTTTGACTACTTTTCTTTCGATTTATAAAATATATCCGACTGCCCTGTTTTTAATATTAATATCTCAAAATAATCCTTGGGTCCTTATCAAATTTTGTTTTTACAGAACTCAAAAATATCAACTATTAGAACAAAAGCTATTGAATTTTCGGCGATGGATTTTGATTCTTAACCACTCTGCGGCGGCAGCTATAATTATGAAATTTGATTTTGACATTCATCAGGTGATTTTTTCTAAATTCGTACTTTTACTTGGTGCAAGTAAACAATTGTTGACAGATATTATGTGAGTAAAGGCCACTGTGGACCGGTTGCCTTGCCCTATATGTAGACATCTTAATTTTTTTAATATTATAACAATGATATATCACAATTTATTTAAAGTAGTTTGTAATAGTAAACAAATATAGCAATTTGCATATCATTATCCCCAAGTTTACTATTATAGCACTGAACTTCTACGTAGCCTCGACATCATCTAATTTGCCGGTAGTACTGGGCAATGCATGCCAAATGGAGGTTATACAATAAGATTAGCCTGAATTTAACGCCCTTTTTACTTTTTCATTTATAACAACTGAATATTTTCTGTTTGATGCAAAAAAAGAACAATAAAATGATTGATTCATATTTCAATCATTGAGATTGATGAGGCGTTGGTATACACTGCCTACGAAAAAATGGTGGTGATAATATAACTAAGTGAGGTTGTGAAACCATTATTTGCGATACAAATCAGAACAATAATATTTTTTTAGTAATTATGCTGACTCCTGTCCTCCCACCCACTTTGTGCTAATCTACCCAATTATCTTATATAACTAAGTGAGGTTGTGAAACCATTATTTGCGATACAAATCAGAACAATAATATTTTTTTAGTAATTATGCTGACTCCTGTCCTCCCACCCACTTTGTGCTAATCTACCCAATTATCTTACCCTGTGAGAACTGTATCAGCTTGCAACAGAACTCGCCGAATATGAAATGCCGCAACAGCGTGCCCACCAACGTAACCGGCATACATAGTACACCTAGCAAAATATCCGATATGGCCAGGTTCAGGAGGAACACATTCGTAATGGTGCGCATCCGACGATTCTGTGCCAGTATCGTGATAACCAACAGGTTGCCCACAATGGCGAACAACAGTATGATGCTGTAACACAATATCAACCAAATGGGCACTTCAAATGCACCCGAACGCGTTGTCGTCGGCCGCTGTGGGACGGGGGTGGTGATGCTGCTGCTGCTGGAAGACATTGTCTGCGCAGCAAGGTCATCCTGTGTTAAGTTGTTGTTGCTGCTGCCAAACAGGAAATACGTAGTGTTGCTGAAACTCGCCTCCACAGTTGTGTTGACATTTTCACCGTTGCTGAGGGGCCCGACCAGGGGATAAGCTATGATAGCGCCTGTTTGGGGCCACGACGTTAAAGTCGCAAGCTCTTTGTTTAGCGTTAAATACTCCGTGGTGGTAAATTGTAATCCAAAACTTTAGGGGTAAATATTTTAACACTTTTCTTTTTGCTTTTTAATTTTTTTAATTTTTTATTTGCTTTTTTCTTAATATTGCTTTGTTAATAATTCAATCAATTATTTTCATACATTTGTTCACTCCACTTTAATGGCACTGTACTTCAGTTTCCGTTTGCTGTAATTTTTTCTTCAAATTAACTCGCGCAACGCAACTCATTTCGTTTATCATCGATATCGTTGTGCTTAGTTTCACACTTCGTTTTGGACTGGCGTGTGTCCTTTGAGCTACATTAGCAAATATTGTTGAAAACAGAAAACTCACATCCATTCAAAGACCACGGCTTTGGTGGATTCGAATTGTGTATTCGTCGTTTTTCACCACCTGCGTGGTTGAATGGTGGGCGTACTCCGAAATGTTGTAGTAGTTGTGTATTGTATTCAGAGAGAATTCCGAATAATGTTGAGGGAAAATGTTGCTTGTGGTGAGACTCTTTTATGTCATTATCCTTGTAAGCAACAATGTATATAAACAATGTCAATAATTAATGAAAATGTAACGTGCAACATTGTATAGATGAATGATTGTATACATTGTTGTTATATCCTTGTCAATGAATTTTTTAACTCAGCTGGGTTCTTAAACAATGTTTCACAATAATGTTCTTTTTTATAAAATGTACTTAAACAATGTATCAAAAAGGGTGTACCCGATGTTATGAAAATTTTATTCGTCACCACTGAATAAGATATCATAGAAATCTTAAGAGCTAATTTTCAGTATTTAAAATTTGTTTTAATTTCCAGTTTCTTTTATTAATCAAGGTAAACCTTTCGGTTCCTAGTGCGGAACTCTAAACGTTGAGTAACTAAATTTAAAGTAAACAATATATATTTAAAATGTTCTAATACAAGTAATGTAATTAAATATAAAATTTAATATATATTTAACAAACTAATAGTACAGGGTTTTCCAACAAGAGGTGTTATTTTAGGTATTCGAAGAAAATTCTTTTTTTGAGATAAATGATCGGGTGTTTATTTCATAATAAAGAGGAAGGTATGCCGTTAATAATGAAAAACAACATCAACCAAATGACCACCACGACTACGCTTACAGGACCATATCCTTTCCATGAAATTTTCCATAACCATATCGCAAAGTGGCTGCCCTATGTCCTCGATAGCCTGACGAATTCTATATTTGAGGTCTTGAATCGACGCTGGGCTATAGACCTTATCTTTCACGTGGCCCCAAAAGAGAAGTCGCAAGGTGTTAAATCACAAGATCTCGATGGCCCATGGTGATCACTTCTTTTAGAAATAACACGATCCGTAAACTTTTCCCGTAAAAGCGCAATGGTTTCGTTGCTTGTGTGGCACGTAGCGCCGTCTTGTTGAAAGTAAACGTAGTCCAGATCAATACCATTCAACTCCGACCATAAAAAATCATTAATCATTTCTCGATAGCACAATCCATTCACCGTAACTGTTGACCTAACCTCATTTTCGAAAAAGTAAGGTCCAATGACCCCGCCGGACCATAAACCGCACCAAACAGTCACATGATTAGGATGGAGAGGCTTCTCAACAATAACTCTTGGGTTTTCCGAGCCCCATATGCGACAATTTTGCTTGTTGACGTAGCCACCGAGGTGGAAATGGGCCTCATCAGTCAATATGAGTTTTCGATGGAATTGCGGGTGATTCAAAATAACACCTCTTGTTGGTAAACACTGGACATAATGTAATTGATAATATGTAAGAAAAATAAAAAATTAAATATTTGAAATAGATTAATACATTTAAAATAAGTAAGTAATGGCAATAGTCGTGCAGGACCGACTATTTAATACCCTACACCACACCCTGCGTTTTATGGGAGCGAATTTATGTAGTTCATATAAATTATACAGTATACTATAAATTCATCTTTATTCATATATAACGAATATGGTAAATAATGTGGTAATTGATCCAATTTTCCTGCAGATATTCTGTGTAAGGTAAATATAACATGATCTTGAAAAATTGACAAAATCCAATGCAGATTATACAGGGAAAAAAAGGAGGAATCGCTGAAATACATCATGATCTGCAAAATTCGATCAAGATCCGATGTAAGATATAGGTTCTAGAGCTGTAATAAAGTAGAATGGGCGACCCATTTGTATGAGGATTATACCAAAGTACGGACACATATATTTGACTCTTGTAGTATGCATTCTTAATTGAAATATAATGAAATGCAAATTTTGATAAACTTCCCATGTAAAATGTAAGTGCTACAGGGGCAATAATGAAAATGGAGGCCATTTGCAAGGGCGCTACATTAATATGTAGGCCTATCTAGATTATTTGCAAAGTAGGAATTCTTAGTGGAGAAATAGCATGATCTGCAAAATTTTAACGAGATCTAATGTACGATGTGTGTTCTAGAGCGATAATAGTGGGGCTTCTTTTGTATGGGGGATATACCAAAATATCAAAACAGCTGTTTCTAGTCTAAATGTAGCATTATGAGGGAAATTTGATCAAGATCCGATGTAAAATGTGCACTTAGAGCATTAGTAGTGTAAATCGGAGGTACATTTGTATGGGGGCTGTATCAAAATATCGACCCATATGGTCCACTTTCCGTTATTTGTTTCTAGTTCAAATATAACACGATCCTGAAAATGTTGTTATGATGCCATGTTAAATGTGTATTCTAGGGCACTAATAGTGAAAATTATAGGGAGGCTATGTCTAAATCTGAAACGATATCCTCCAAATTCAATACCGATCGCCTTTGACCAAAACATAACTTCTGCCAAATTTCATCACAATCGGACTACAATTGCGACATGTAGAGTGTGAACAAACTTTAGATGGACAGCAGACGGACGGACAGACATCGTTAAATCAACTCAGCAGTTGATTCTAAGCCGATCGGTATAATTAAAGGTGGTCTAGCTCGATTATTTCTTGGCGTTACAACCATTTGGCGTGAAACTAACTATTCCACGACATAAAAAGTAAAAACAAAATGGTTTGAGTCAGTAAGATTATAAATTTTTACATATTCACATTCGTAAAGAGTGATTTTTTTGAGGTTAGGATTTTCATGCATTAGTATTTGACAGATCACGTGGGATTTCAGACATGGTGTCAAAGAGAAAGATGCTCAGTATGCTTTGACATTTCATCATGAATCGTCTTACAAACGAACAACGCTTGCAAATTATTGAATTTTATTATCAAAATGCGTGCTCTGTTAAGAAAGTTCATTGCGCGCTTCCATTTTATGGTCAGTTTAATCGACCCACTGAAGCGGCTATTCGGGCTATTGTGACTAAATTTCGCACCAAATTTACATTGTTGGACATTAAACCACCAACACGCTTACGTAGAGTGCGAACTGAAGAAAATATCGCAGCTGTATCGGCCAGTGTTAATGATGACCACCAATTTTCGATTCGTCGCCGTTCGCACCAATTGGGTCTCTGTTACTCAAAAACGTGGAAATGCCAAAATTGGACTAAGCGGATGGACCACCTAAGACGCAGCCGCGGTCAACATTTAAATGAAATTATCTTCAAAAAGTAAATGTCATGGACCAATCTAACGTTTCAAATAAAGAACCGATGAGATTTTGCAAATTTTATGCGTTTTTTTAAAAAAAAAAGTTATCAAGCTCTTAAAAAATCACCCTTTAGTTACATTTGTATGTGGGCTATTTAAAATTTTGGACCTTTGAGGTCAACGAAAAAATTTGTCGGAAAATTTCAGTTGGGTTTACCGAAGACATCAATGCTTAAATTTCAAATTACGGGTCCGTCATCTAACGTTTTTTTCAACTAGTGCTTATTTCGTGAATGGTAACACTTATCTCATGTCTGTTTTGACAGATAATTAGTTTTATCCTTCCGCTGAACGAATATGGTTGTGTATACGCTTGAACACCGCTGGGAAATATTGCGATATTACTTTGAAAATCATGGTAAATTGAGTACGGATTTTGGAAGAGAGAAGCACCGTCAGCTCCGCAAAATTGTCGCATTTGGGGCACAGAAAACCCACACGCATACATTGAAAAGCCGATACAACCAAAACGTGTCACTGTTTGGTGCGAATTTTGGACAGAGGCATAATTGGACCATTTTTCTTCGAAAATGAAGTTATTTTAATCGATATTTAATCGATTTTCATCAAATTTAAATGTACTCACATTAACACGCAAGGGACGAAATGACATTTATAAGCATATATGTCTCATATTGAATTTTGACAGCATCGCTGATTGAGTCATAATGCATATTTGTATACTTGTTTGTGCAAATATTTGATAAGATTCTCTCACGTATTTCTTGTGGTGTTCAAAAGAAAGATCAAAACAAACTTCACAATAATTTCGTAATTTAAATAAACAAGATCGGCGATTTATGTGAATTTTCATTTAAAATGTGAAAATGAAATTAAGAAATAAGTAAATCAAATTTAAATGTACTCACATTAACACGCATGGCACCCGAAACCATTTTTCGGGTGCCATGAGGCTCCAACAGGTAAAATACAAAATTTTACATAGCGAGTCTGGACCACCGAGCACTGGCATAAACCTTACGAATCAATATACCCTATAGGATTTCTACGGGCTTCAGAACCGGGAGAGATTGGAGGCCCGTCAAGAAGTGGAATGTTTTTTCGCGAAACCAAGTTTTAGATTCGATGCTGGTATAAATTCTTGCATTGTCTTGCGCATGATAATTAAATGGTTAACGTCTTTAGAATTGCCAAATATTGAGTTAGTCAAATTTATTTGTAATATATTTTAGAACTAGCAGCCTACCACTTTTGATATTTTGCTTTTTTTTTGCCTATAGTATATTAAGAATCCAAGTTTTCTGTAGAATTCTTAGTTTTTACCGGATAAATAAAAATTAAATAAAAGATTTTTTTTAATTTTCGTTACAAGTAGAGCGATACACACTCTTAAATACTCAGTGTGGTAGTTTCTGAGATACATATTATAACAAATGTAGAAGAATTCGAGTGTAAAAATATCAAGTAAAAAAGACGCTAAGTTCGACCTTTAGATGGACAGCAGACGGACGGACAGACATCGTTAAATCAACTCAGCAGTTGATTCTAAGCCGATCGGTATACTTAAAGGTGGTCTAGCTCCGGGCCGATCTTTATATACCCTCTACAATGGATTGCATTTCACAGATGCTGTCGATTTTCGTAGAAGTGCAGTAATATTACAGGAAAATATATGTTTTTAATACAGCCAAACCAAAACAAATATTGAAAAAGTATTTTTATAAATAAATATGTTATTTTTATTATTTTCAACCACGCTAATAAGTCAACGCTACCAATATGTTTATTTATCGAAATAATACTTCAAGTCGATTCAAAAAATAAATATTCTCATATTTATATTTTCAAAAAGCTTAAATGCCATAAATATTGGTAGATATTGGGTGCTACAGTTGGTAGCATTTCCATTCTATTTTAATTTCAAAAGTACAAATTTTGAAAATCCATTATTCGCATGAATACGAATTTTTAAAAACCTTTGTATTTTGCGTCAGAGGAATGTATACACAGAATTCCATGATTCTGGCTGCTTAGGTTGGTACCATTTTTATCCCCTTTTCCTATTTTACCCCTTAAAGTACGAATTTGGAAGAAAACTTTAGATGCTAGCGTGCATTCAACAGACGTAGCTGGCTAGATCGTCTTAGAATTTATCACAATCAAGAATATATATACTTTATAGGGTCCCAGGTCGATATTTCAAGGTGCTACAAACGGAGTGACAAAGTTAGTATACCCCCATCCTGGAGGTGAAAAGTATAAAAAGTTTCAGAGAAACTATGTGTTCAATTTACCTTTACATTTGAAATCGAAAAATTAATAACTCATTTCATAATAAATATTTATACACTCCACGAGAGTATTATGTATTTGTGCATTTGTTTGTAACATCCAAAATGGAAGAGAGATAGGCCCATTGTTAATTATACCGATCGACTTAGAATCACTTTTTGAATCGATTTAGCAATGTCCGTACGTCTGTCCATTTATTCTTGTAATCACGATACAGGTCGCAATTGTAAACAGAACCAAATGCACTTTGCACAAAGAAGTTTTTCGGGATAAGAACGAACGCTATTTAATTTGAGGAAAATCGGTTCAGATTTAGATATAGCCCCCATACGAATTTCACTCCCGATTTTCACTCTAGATACCACATATTACAACAGATTTTCTTCAAAATTGGCAAAACATCTTATAGTTCAGCTAGAAACACCTGTGGTAAAAATGGATCAGATCGGTCCAGATTTATATATAGCTCCCATACAAATTTCGCTCCCGATTTGATTTTTTCCGATCTGGAAACCACAAATTGTATCAGATTGTCTTCAGATTTGGCAAAACATCTTATTTTTCAACTAGAAACAGCTGTGATAAAAATGTATTAGATCGGTTCAGATTTATATATAGTTCCCATACAAATTTCGTTCATAATTTGACTTTTTCCGCTCTAGATACCACATATTTTAACAGATTTTCTTCAAAATTGACAAAACATCTTATATTTAGTTCAACTAGAATCAACCACAGGTAAAAATGGGTCAGATCGGTTCAGATTTATATACAGCTGCCACACAAATTTCACTTTCTCCACTCTATAAACCACATATTTTAACAGATCTTTTTCAAATCTTTCAAAATATCTTATATTTCAACTAGAAACTCCCATGATGAAAATGGGTCAGGTCGGTTCAGATTTACATATAAAGGGTGATTTTTTAAGAGCTTGATAACTTTTTTTTAAAAAAAAACGCATAAAATTTGCAAAATCTCATCGGTTCTTTATTTGAAACGTTAGATTGGTCCATGACATTTACTTTTTGAAGATAATTTCATTTAAATGTTGACCGCGGCTGCGTCTTAGGTGGTCCATCCGCTTAGTCCAATTTTGGCATTTCCACGTTTTTGAGTAACAGAGACCCAATTGGTGCGAACGGCGACGAATCGAAAATTGGTGGTCATCATTAACACTGGCCGATACAGCTGCGATATTTTCTTCAGTTCGCACTCTACGTAAGCGTGTTGGTGGTTTAATGTCCAACAATGTAAATTTGGTGCGAAATTTAGTCACAATAGCCCGAATAGCCGCTTCAGTGGGTCGATTAAACTGACCATAAAATGGAAGCGCGCAATGAACTTTCTTAACAGAGCACGCATTTTGATAAAAAAATTCAATAATTTGCAAGCGTTGTTCGTTTGTAAGACGATTCATGATGAAATGTCAAAGCATACTGAGCATCTTTCTCTTTGACACCATGTCTGAAATCCCACGTGATCTGTCAAATACTAATGCATGAAAATCCTAACCTCAAAAAAATCACTCTTTAGTTCCAATACAAATATCGCTCCCAGATAGATTTTTTCCGCCCCAGAAACCACGAATTTCACCGAATTTCTTTGAAGAGCGCATAACACTGTATATTTGAACTGGAAGAACTTATTTTGAAAGTTATGCTTTATTCCATGCTTGGATATAGCCCCGATACAAATATTCTTTTCGATTTGAGAAATTGGACCAGGTCATATTAGCCTATGATTAGGAAACATACAAAAATTCTTCCCGTTTTCACTTTTTACCGAGTTGAATTGTACTTGGATAGAAAATGGAGTGTATCATATAGTCGGCCTCGCCCGACTTTAGCCTTTCCTTACTTGTTTTCTTCATATATCATTTTAACATGAAGTCCGACTGCTCAACGAAATGTTTGCCAAAATTCGAACACCTTTTAAACTAAATGAAGTTCATTTAGTATCGTTTTTCACTAGAAATTAACAGAGAACCATAACATAGAAGAATTTGACAGCATGAATTGCGCACAATTTAGAGTTATATCGTCAACATTAATAAACCGACTATATTTATTTGTAATCAATTTAAGATAAAACATATAAGATATATTCTATAAGAAATTTAAAAATATTCCAGTAAAAGTGTCACGTCCATTACCATGGCGTTACCCGTACGCATGTGTGAAATTCTTGTAAATCTTGACACCTTTGAAGTGTGCTCTGGCAGATGGGTAATTTTCTGGAAAATTTTCTACAACCACGCACTTGTATTCCATGTCTCGTTGCAGACGACATACATACATAGTACATTAACTTGTTTCAATGACATAAAAAAATCGCGTTTCTCAGAATTATTTTTCCCATCAAATAAGCATGCACAAGCTTGGGCAACCGTAGAAGTAGCATTCACGAATACAAAGGTATGTAAACACTTTCTTTGTTCTCTTTTACAGCGAAATTGAAAAAAAGAGATATACAAAGTAAACAATCCACACTCCCTCTAAAGAGATCTCAGGAATTCGTCTTTATTTAATGGTTCAGGGAAATTTTTGCAAATGGGTCGTATCGTCATACGAAATCCAAAACAACGTAGCTAAAATGATCAGATATAGGATTTTTTTATTAATTAGGAGAGATTTGACTAAAAGTAATGAATTTTTGAAGAAAATCCAAAAATCATTATTATTCTTTAGATTCTCTAATTATTTGCAACTAGAAATATTTTCGTTTGACTGAACCACATATAATTTATTCAAAAATATATTTATACACTCCACGAGAGTATTATGTCTTTGTGCATTTGTTTGTAACACCCAAAAGGAAGGGAGATAGACCCATTGTTAATTATGACGATCGACTTAGAATCACCTTTTGAATCGATTTAACAATGTCCGTCCGTCTGTCCATCTATTCTTGTAATCAAAGTACAGGTCGCAATTGCAGCCAGAACCAAATAAAACTTTGCACAACAAAGTTTTTCGGGATAAGGACGAACGCTATTTAATTTGAAGAAAATCGGTTCAGATTTTCATATAGCCCCCATACGAATTTCACTCCCGATTTGACTGTTTCCGCTCTAGGAGCCACATATTGTATCAAATTGTCTTCAGATCGGTTTAGATTTACATACAGCTCCCATACAAATTTCGCTCTCGATTTGACTTTTTCTGGTCAAGAAACCACATATTTTTACAGATCCTCTTCAATTTTGGTAAAATATCTTATATTTCCACTAGAAACAGGCATGGTGAATATAGGTCAGATCGGTTCAGATTTATATATAGCTCCCTCACAAATTTCACTCCCGATTTCACTTTTTCGACTCTATAAACCACATATTTTTACAGATCTTCTTCAAATCTTGCAAAATATCTTATATTTCAACTAGAAACTCCCATGGTGAAAATGGGTCAGATCGGTAGAGACTTACATATAGCTGCCATACAAATTTTGCTTTCGGGTTGACTTTTTCCGCCCCAGAAAATACGTATTTTCACCAAATTTCTACAAAATGAGCATAAAACGTTTACTTGAACTGTAAGAACTTATTTTGAAAGTTAGTCACTTCATTCCATGTTTGGATATAGCCCCGATACAAATATTCCTCTCGATTTGACAGATTGGGTCAGGTCATGTTAGCCTATGATTAGGAAACATACAAAAAGCCTTCCCATTTTCACTTTTTTACCGATTGAATTGTGTTCTGATAGAAGTGTATAGTCGGCCCCGCCCGACTTTAGCCTTTCCTTACTTGTTTTTATTAGGACTATGTTAATTTTATCGTTTTTGCATCTTCTGTGAGATCAAGTGAAGGTCGTTACGTCTTTTTGCATTTCAGTTGATGTATATTAGGCTAGGTATCGGTTCATACAATTAAAACATAATTTACTCTCTCTCCACAAAAATAAAGTTTGGATTGTTTAATGAGGATTTTATTTGTTAGAAGTAATAACAAAAGTCAATATGGACTAATGTACAGTATATTACATTCCATTTACAGACACATTTGGTGCAACACTTGTTTGGCTTTAACAATGAAAGTAAAAAAGTAGGATTATCTGTAAAGCAATCACGTCTTTTCTCGAACAAGAAGTCATTGACAGATTCCAATATCAAAGTGCGTCGTCTTATTTAACATATGAAGTGGCAGATGCCACAAGTATTTGAAAATGTGAATTTTAAAGAGAACATTGGTAGATACGACAGTTTTTTTCTAAGTTTGCAATATTAAATTCGATAACACGTGATTGGAATTTGTAAGATAAAGTGGAATAGTACAAGAAAATATAATATGTAAAATAAAATATATATCGTGTATTCTATGAGACTATAAAAAATTATTTTATGGATTTTCGTATTGCTTTAATTTTTATATACTCCACGAGAGTATTATGTCTTTGTGCATTTGTTTGTAACACCCAAAAGGAAGAGAGATAGACCCATTGTTAATTATACCGATCGACTTAGAATCACTTTTTGAATCGATTTAGCAATGTCCGTCTGTCCGTCTGTCTGTCCATCTATTCTGTAATCACGAATGAAACCATTTGTAAACCAAATGAAACTTTGCACAACAAAGTTTTTCGGGACGAGGAAGAACGGTATTTATTTTGAAGATTTTGCTAACTATCTTGTGTTTCCACTAGAAACACCCATGGTGAAAATGGGTCAGATCGGTTCAGATTTGTATATAGCTCCCATTTAAATTTCGCTCACGATTTGACGTTTTCTGCTTTAGAAACCACATATTATAACAGATTGTTTTCAAATTTGCAAAATATCTTATATTTAAACTAGGAACACCTGTAGTGAAAATAGGTCAGATCGGTTCAGATTTATATATAGCTCTCATACAAATTTCGCTCCCAATTTGATTTTTTCCACTCTAGAAACCACATATTTTATCAGATTGTTTTCAAATTTGCAAAATATCTTATATTTAAACTAGGAACACCTGTATTGAAAATAGGTCAGGTCGGTGTAGATTTATATATAGCTCACATTCAAATTTCGCTCCCGATTTGACTTTTCTACTCTAGAAACTACTAATTTTAACAGATTTTTTTCAAATTTGGCATAATATCTTATTATACCCTCCACCTCCAGGATGGGGGAGGTGGAGGGTATAATAATATGTCATTCCGTTTGTAACACCTTGAAATATCGACCTGCGACCCTATAAAGTATATATATTCTTGGTCGTCATAAAATTCTAAGACGATCTAGCCATGTCCGTCTGTTGAAAGCACGCTAGCATATAAAAGAAAGGAGCTAAAACGTTAAAATTTTCCATAAATGCGGCTCATAGTCGTAGATCGGTTGGGATTGAAATGGGGCGAAATCGACCCAAAGTGAAAAATTTTTCCCCTTTTTTGAATATTTCAGTTTATATTTGCTTGATATTTGGTATGCGCATTCCCCTTATGGCACCATAAGTGATTCTTATTTGTAGGGGGTGAAATGGGACAAAAAAGGGATAAAAATGGTACATATTAAACGACAACAGCTAGAAACACGAAATTCGGTGTGTACATTACATTAATTGAGTAGATACATAGTATAAAAGTATTTTTTCCAAATTCGTACTTTTAAGGGGTAAAGTAGGAATAGAGGGATAAAAATGGTACCAACAAAACGGCTGTACATAGAATAATGAAATTCGGTGTATACATTCCTCTGATTGCATAGACACGTAAAATACACGGATAATTCAAAATTCGCACTTTTTGGGGTTAAAATGAAAAAAGGGGATAAAAATAGTACCAAATCAAATGACCGCAGCTAGAGTCATGAAATACGGAGTATACATTCCTTTGACTGTGTAGACATGGAAAATAAACTGATTTTTCGAAATTCGTACTTTTTCTTTTACGCCAAAAATTTGTACTTTTGGAATTAAAATAGAATGGAAATAAGACCATAGCTTTTTGAAAATATAAATATACGAATATTTATTTTTTGAATTGACGTATTGGCAGCCTTGCCCTATAAGCGTGGTTTGAAATAATTAAAATATATTATTTATTTATAAAACTATTTTTTCAATATTTGTATTTGTTTTGGTTTGGCTATATTAAAAAATTTATATTTTCCTGTAATATCACAGCACTTCTACGAAAATCGACATCCTCCGTGGAATGTAATCCATGGTGAAGGGTACATAAAGTTCGGCCCGGCCGAACTTAACGCACATTTTACTTGTTTTATTTGTAATGTCCATTTAAGTGGTTCAGATAATTTGTATAACATATAAAATGAAATTATTTGAAAAGTAAATAATAATTTCAATATAAAGTTTCTAGACGAACAACCTATAAATATTTATACATATATTTTTATTTTTTTTTTGTTTTCTTGCATTTTTGTTTGGTTCATTTTGGTTCCCTTAGAGGTACCAACGTTGTCGATTTTTTTATAAAAGTTCGATATAGGAGTAACATATTCCAGGAAAAAAATTTGTGCTTCGGTGGAAAAATATTTTCCAATTGACTCAAACATAAATCATTGTATATCTCAGAACAGATAAAGTGTGACTTAGGCCACTATCATGCTAACTGGCACATATATATTTCGTAGGGCCTCAGGTCAATATTTCAAGCTGCTACAAACGAAATGACAAAGTTGGTATACTCCCATCCTGGAGGTGGTGGGTATAAAAACATTTTTTAAAGTTTCTACTCAATTAGAGAATATAGCTATTGTCGTTTCAGTGGTACCATTTTTATCCTTTTTCCCCCTTTTTCACCCCTAATAGTATGGATAACTTAATGGTGCGCGTCAACGCTATAAAAGAATTGAACCTACAAAATATGAAGTAAAGACACAGCAGAAATCATTACTCCAGCTGTATCTGTTTGGTTAGTATCATTTTTATCCCATTTCGTCCCGTGTTAAAAATTTCGAAAAATACTTTATGCTTTATGCAATAATAAGTATAAACCTAATTTCATGATTTGGTTGGTTCCATTTATGCCTAAATGCTTAAAATATTAGGGTGTATTTTCAGTCATTTTTGGGAGATTTTTTTTGCTCTGCGCCAATTTTTCCCATTTATAATAACAAGCGATCTGCAACAAATATACACATATATTGGAAATTTTAACCGTATGGCGGTCATGGCTAAATCGACTTCGAATTTTACCAGGATATATAATATGTGGTCTCAGTTGAATATATCAAGGTCTAACAAACGGGACGACAAAACAAATATACGGAATAAGGGTTTAAAAAACTTGAAAGTAAAATATAGAACGAATTTTTAATATATTACAAAATTATTAATGTGTTTATGCCTTTCAGGTAGATTTGTTAATTGTGGTAGACAATACACAATATTCAGATATATACATATAGATATATATAGTTCTATTTATTTCTCACAATGTTGCTGTTACTGACCTAGGATTGACAATGAGTGAGGTAGAGGGTGTGTTATTTTCCTATTGCCTAGGAACCTAGGAATTTTTAAATATCGTCATTTAATAAATTATACTTGACACGTAAATTTTCTTGTGTTTGGCATGAATACGGTTCCTTTGTTTGGTGAGTTAAGAAAGAACCACAGAAAGTGTTTTTGTGACTTTACCAGAGAGCTGTCATGCAAGCAGACAGGTCTTAATGTACGAACGAATAGAAAAAATCTCTAGGATATACCATGTGTTTAGGTCCTTTACATTTCAACTCGTTTTGTCATGAACAAGTTTCCTTTGTGGGTTGCAATCGAACAAGTGTAACATAGAAAATGGATGAAAGCTAACGTTTCGATGTATGTGAATAGTTTTGTTTTCAAAAATTGAATTCCAAAAATGTTGGTCACATTGGCAAAAGCAAAGTGTTATTTTAAAGAATCCACCCAAAACGTGAGGGATTTAATTAAATTAAATTTATAATTCATGTTGTATTATGAGTAATAAGTAGAATTCTTAAATTGAAATCAAATGCCGCAATTTACATTTTTTATTACATCCGCCACATCCATGACAATATATTGGTTGTGTGTTAGGCTAATCAATGTTATTTACATGGTATTTATTCATTAACATATATAGATATAGTAAAATAAATTTTATAAATTTTATTATTTATAGTTCGTCAAAACAAGAGGTGTGACCATTACAAATTATTTACCATGACACAAGATTAAATCCATCATAATACCATTGTGCACAGTTTGTTTGCAATTTAATATGAAATTTCCACTTGATATCTCTGCAGCAGGTGTTGCTATAAAAACATTGACAATTTTCGATATTGGAGATTGTCGTCTTTTTTACAGGAATTCAAAAACTTATTAAAAAACAACCATAACAAATTACTTTTCAACAATTAAACGTCAACAGAGAATTTGTCCCTCTGCCTTTCTATGCTTACCAATGATCACTGCGGCCGTTGAAATCAATAAAAAGTTTTTCTGTTCGCAACTTTTTTAATTTTGTTTGGCAGTAGTTTTAATTTAAAATCAAAAGCATTGGTTAAATTAAATAAGCCATGTGCACCGAAGCGTTTATGAGGCAAACAGAGAATTATTGGGTTAGAGTAAATAGACTACCGCGGACAGTAGACTGGTCCTTTGAAATAAAAATCTGTAAATGTTTAACCTAAAGTTAGAGTTATTTCTAACCAGATTTTCTTTGCTTTTGTATGAAAATGTAAAAATCAATGTGTGTCTGCATGCCTGTGTGTCTGTATGTTCCGTATAGGACGCTAAACCGGTGGACCGATTTGGTTGAAAATTTTACTATAGCTTATTTCTGGACATGGAATGGTTCCTGGATGTACCTGGTCGTGATAGGACACAGGAACGTGGTACCGTTCACACAAACTATATTTTAAAACTATCAATTTTATCTTCAAAGGCATGCGAAGTAGGGGAATAGAGAAGAATGAACCCACGCAACGCTGGGTAAAAAAGCCATGCCACAAAAGTCTAAACACGACATTCTATATTATTCCTTATTTATTTTTATTTTCTGGATACTAGAGATTATACTCCAACTTCGATTTAACTTACATACATACAATAACCCATCCCTAAACGCATACAAACAACTGTGGGCGTCTGTCGTGTCTGAACAACGCAACAGCAATTATTATTTTATTCACAGTTTACTATCGTTTGCTGACTTTTGTGGCATAGTGTATTTCATAAAATTCACTTATTCAGACTTATTTGAATTTTTACGGATTTTGAGAATCCGTAAAAGCTAATCAAGGTCGTCTTCGCATCTGGTAGCATAATTGGAAGCCAAACACTTAAGACAATATTCAAACTTCATCCTTCTTATATTTATTTAACATCCGCTTTTTCTTTGTGAAACTTCACAAATATTCACACATGTCAAAATTTGAAACTTTTACTTGTTTTTGCAGCGCATATTCCTTATATAAACACTTCTGCACAGTAGCAACACGAAATTGGAAAAAAAATTGATATGGAAACTTTAAGCAAAATGAGCAAATATCATAGTTTCAATTGTGTTCAATGAATCCTGAGGAGCTACAAATAAATGTTTAAATGTCATGACTTTTAAGAATCTTTACATGTGTTCTACGAACACAAAATATGCAAATATGGAACAGAACGTACTTTTAGAAGAAAAAAAAACGCAAGGCAAGAACAAGTAAGTAAGTTTCAGTCGTCTAAACCGACTTATGTATAGCCTCACTCTCAGATAACATATATACGGAATTTATATGGAATAACATTTTATGTAGAGCAGGACAATTTGTTTGGAAGGGGTGTGGTAATTTCACCCATATTCCATGCGAATGTAACTACTGTAAAAAAATCTAAATATCAAATTTCACAGTATTCCGATCATTAGTATAGAAGTTATAACAGCTTTAATTTTCAGTAGTTTTGCGTGATTTGTGAGGGAGATACTGGAAGGGGCGTGGCAAAACCCGTGATCTATATATGTAAAAGAGTTGCGTGAATGAGTGACTGACTGATCACTCCCCAGACCAAACGGCTAAAGCTAGAATCGTGAAATTTGGTGTGTACATTTCTCTTACCGTGTAGAGGTGTGATAAGACGGGATTTTTCGAAATTCGAACTTTTGGGAGGTAAAATGGGGCAAAAAGGGACAAAAAAGTACCAACAATACGGCTGAAGCTAGAGTCATGATATTTGGTGTGTACATTAGGGCGTACCTCAAAAAAAAAGTTCGCCGTACACCTTCGAATATGAAGTATTATTGAAAGGTAGTTTCAAAATTTTTTTTTTATGCCGAACGTAGGGGTCGCGCTTTTACATTTTTCTATATAACTTCTGCATTTATAAACGGATTTTAAAGTGTGATACATCGATGTTTTGTCATTGAAGTCATTGAGCTCAAGCACCCCCTTCTGGTACTTACCCATCATATCTCAGTTGCTACTACCCTAATGTACCACTCTAATATCAGAAAATTAAAGCTCGCATAAAATCATGAAACTCTTCCTAAGGAAGTATGTCGATTTTCAAAAAAATCGGCCTCGTCGAGACATGGATGGAGTTGAAACCATAAAATTTGGTGTGTACTTCCCTCAAAATGTTTAGAACAGCAATATGAAGGAATTTTTCGAAATTTGTACTTTTAAAGGGAAAAGGTGATATAAAAAAGGTACCAAGAACACGGATGACGCTACAATAATGAAATTAGGTGTGTATATTCGTTTTACAGCGCAGATCACTAATAAGAAAGCATTTTTCGAAATTTGTTCTTTTAAGGGATAAAAATTGTACCACCGCCCTGACTAAACGGTTAGGCCTAGAATCTTGAAATTTGGAACGGGTATTAATTTTATAGCACGAATGCGACCAAGAAAATATTTTTCAAAATTCGTACTTTTTGTGGGTGATATCGGGTAAAAAGGGATAAAAATGGTACCAATCAAACGGATGGAGCTGGTATAATAAAATTCGGTGTGTACATACCTCAAAACCCTTAGAAACGCAAAATGACCGCATTTTTTTAAATTCGTACTTTTAATAGGTAAAAGTGGATACAATAGGTACCAACAACACGGATGACGCTTCAATAATGAAATTTGGTATGTACATTCGTTTTACAGCGCAAGCCACTGATAAGAAGGCATTTGGCGAAATTTTTAATTTTATGGGATTAAATGGAATAAAAATTGTACCACAGCCCAGACCAAACAACTGGTCCTACAATCATGAATATCGGAAAGGGCATTACATTACAGCACGAATGCGACTAAGAAAACAATTTTTCCAAATTGCGTACTTTTTGTGGGTGAAACTGGGTAGAAAGGGATACAAAATGGTAACAAACAAACAGACGGAGCTGGAATCATGAAATTCGGTGTCTGCATCCCTGAAAATGCTTACAAACGCAAATTGAAGGAATTTTTCGAAATTCGTACTTTTAACGAGTTAACGGGAAACGGGGATAAAAAAGGTACCAAGAACACGGTTGACACTACAATCATGAAATTCGGTGTGTATATTCGTTTTATAGCGCAGAGCACTGATAAGAAAGAATTTTTCGTAATTTTTACTTTCAAGGGATTAAATGGGATTAAATTTGTACCACGGCTGAAGCTAGAATTGTGAAATTCGGTGTGTATATTCCTCTGACCGTGTATACGCGAAGCATCACCTAATTTGTAAATGTATAATTTTAAGTAGAAATCGGAACAACGAGCGATTAAAATGGTACCCGCCAATGTATCATCTGACGTGCAATACAGAAGTATTACATCAAAATGTGTAAAAATCGAATAAACCAAATTGGGGAAATTGGAATAAAGATGGTACTAATCAACGTTTTTAGCTGGAATATGAAAATAATGTTAGAAATTTGGTGTGTACATTTCACCGAGTAAGTAGATGCGCAACATAAAATAATATTTCTAAATGTGTACGTTTAAGGGCGGCACAAAAAGTGATAAAAATGGCACCCACATAAAAAAGGATACAAATAGTACCTACCAAAATATTGCAGTAGAATAGAAGTATAGAAGTTATATGTAAAGTATTTAATTTGATAAAGGGCGTGGCAAAAAGTGATTATAAAAACATTTTTAAATCTAAAATGGCAACTGATTTCGACTATCCGTATGGAAGTTTTATCAGTTTTATGTTGACCAAAGGTGTGTGCAGCGATGGTGGCAAAGATTCCGATCACCCGTATAGAATTTATAAAATGTTTAATTTTACGTATGAAGTGGTAATTTGTGTGGCAAAAAGGAACACTGCAAATTCATGCATATTTCGTACACTCTAAGTGATTATAAAAACTTTATCAAATATCAAAATACAACTGGCTCCGAATATTTTACTAGGAATATGGACTATATGAGTGGGGGTACCATAACGGGTATATCAATTTCATCGATCTCCGAATTTAAAACTAAGTCTGAGAAAAATAATACTTTGTTCATAGTTTGAATAAATTACTAAACTCCCTTCGAGAATTATCGTGTACACCAGCAAGCTAGACAGACAGACGGACGTGAAAGGGATTTATTACATACTTAGGGTATTAAATCACTTTGAGTTACATTTTTTTCTATCCAAAATGCATATATATCTACTCCGTAGAGTGAGGGTATAATTATCTGCGATTTTTTAAGAAAATTGTTTCAATTTAAATTAATCACTTGACGGCGTATAAATTGATGGCACAATATAAATTATTTTTTGTTTAATTTGTACAAAGGGGACAAAAATTCGGTGTATAAATTCCTTCAGCTACGTAAGATCTGGAATCGAGAAGTTGGTGGGAATACGTAGTTGGGAAACAAAAAGCATGTTTTCAAATTTTGTGAGCATTTACAAGCGATTTACCTGAAATAAATACACTTACACCGCATACGAAGTAGCGAGTATTTGCTAGTCGATTCTAAAAACATCACAAAAATAATGGAAAACCACAAAAAAATCAATATAAACGTCCAATAATACGACCAATGAGTTATTCTAAAACAAGAATAATTTTTTTTATTTAAAGTGCTTCCAAGGGTCTATTAATTCAGAAAAAAATTTTGGAGAAAAGTGGAAAAAAAATTTACACGGGAAAAACATGATGTTTAGAGGTGTTTTCAGGAGCGTTTAGCTCACAGATGGCTTGACCCAGTGACGAAATATTTTGCAGATCATAATTAAACAATTCAATCTTCATTTCTGGGGGGTGACCACTACAATTTATTTTCGTGACCCATCCTAATATTTAGTACCCATACCAATTATAATGGGGTAGAATGTGGAGAGTATCCTATAGTCGCCCCTGCCCGACTTTAGCCTTTCCTTACTTGTTAAATTTGTATAGATTTAGTTGATGGAAATAACTCTTCAATCCAATGATAAATTCTTTCTGTTTTTAATTAAAATTTATGACTTAATTCTCCTAATTCGTAAGATCATCGCTGGACCTATCCAAATCAATCTATCAACAATACCTTGGTAAAATAGAGACAAAAACCAAATAAAGTCAAGCCAATAAAGAAATAAAGAGTGATTTTTTTGAGGTTAGGATTTTCATGCATTAGTATTTGACAGATCACGTGGGATTTCAGACATGGTGTCAAAGAGAAAGATGCTCAGTATGCTTTGACATTTCATCATGAATCGTCTTACAAACGAACAACGCTTGCAAATTATTGAATTTTATTATCAAAATGCGTGCTCTGTTAAGAAAGTTCATTGCGCGCTTCCATTTTATGGTCAGTTTAATCGACCCACTGAAGCGGCTATTCGGGCTATTGTGACTAAATTTCGCACCAAATTTACATTGTTGGACATTAAACCACCAACACGCTTACGTAGAGTGTGAACTGAAGAAAATATCGCAGCTGTATCGGCCAGTGTTAATGATGACCACCAATTTTCGATTCGTCGCCGTTCGCACCAATTGGGTCTCTGTTACTCAAAAACGTGGAAATGCCAAAATTGGACTAAGCGGATGGACCACCTAAGACGCAGCCGCGGTCAACATTTAAATGAAATTATCTTCAAAAAGTAAATGTCATGGACCAATCTAACGTTTCAAATAAAGAACCGATGGGATTTTGCAAATTTTATGCGTTTTTTAAAAAAAAAAAGTTATCAAGCTCTTAAAAAATCACCCTTTATAAAATAAGTTTTAGTTTTTTATTCTAAAGTTATAATATCGATTAATTTATTTGAATAATTCGTTGTTCAAAAATCAAGTTTTTTGATATAAATATTTGTAAAAAATGTTTCTTCTTTAGTCAATTGCATACCATTGTTATAAAAAAAGTCGAGCGGGACCGACTATATGACTCGACTCTATTTCAAGGATTTTATTTTCAAAACATATGAAAAAATGAATAAATCTAACCAACTTTCACTTTGTGTTGGATAAGAAAGAACGTGTTGTACCAAGTTTCATTAGAATTGATTAACATGTGTGTTTTTTATGTGGAAAAAGACATCTGTGTTTTTTATGTGGCTTCCGTAGGAATCGATCTACGGGAGACCTGATGACACTGCTATCCGATAAGTGGAATCGATCTATTCGCCAGCTTGGTGAGAGTAAGGTCGTTGCTCTAGATATCTCCAAGGCCTTTGATAGAGTTTGGTACGGCGCACTCATATCAAAGCTTATCGCTTTTGGCTCGATTTATACCGAGCTTCCTCAGAGATCGCACTATACGTGTTGTTGTAGATGGGTTCTCTTCCGATGAGCATAGGTTAACCGCAGGAGTACCACAGGGCTCTGTCCTTTCACCCTCCCTTTTTCTTATTTTCATCGACGACCTCTTGGATCGGACTTTGAATCCAATATACTCATTTGCGGATGACAGCAACCTCTGTCATTCATACTCATTCGATCATAGACCAAGTCGTCAAGAAATTGAGGATGAAAGGCGATTGATGGATGAGTCACTTAGCCAGGATTTACTGGCCATTTCTGAATGGGGTCAAGTGAATAGAGTAGATTTTAATGCACGTAAGACCCAGTGCTCCTTGTTGTCTCACAAGCGATTCACGGATCCAACGGTGTCGTCGTTTTTAATGAACGGTGTAGATATTGAGCAATCAGATACTCTCGATGTTCTAGGCATGATAATACAACGTGATGTTCGTTGGACAAAACATGTATTTGATGTGCCGAAAGAAGCATTTAAATGTTTAGGATTTTTAAAGCGATGTAAGAAATATTTCACACCCTCTGATCTGTTCAATATCTACACTACCTACATCAGACCAAAGATGGAATACAACTCCCACATATGGTCCGGTGATCCAGCTTCATCACTGGACCTACTTGACCATGTCCAGAGGAGGGCGATGGTGTTGATAGGTGGCGGTAGGATATCCAATTCTATTGTCTCCCTTGAACACCTTCGTAATGTTGGTTGTGTGTCATTGTTCTATCGATACTTTCATGATGTTTGTTCTTCGGAAATTCGTGATCTTATACCGCCCGTGAGAACGTTCGGTAGAGATACACGACTCTCCAGGAATGCTCACCCATTTGTTGTCGATTGGACAACCGGCCGCACTACACATTACAGAATAAATTCGTTCTTCGCCCGTACTATCCGTATGTGGAATCGACTTTTGGCAAATAACTTTCCCCCAATAACGAAATTCAGAGATTCAAAACAGATGTCAACAGACACTACTTCCTCTTTCCTCCTTCCAATACCTGATCTTCCTTCCGCCAACGCAATGCACTGCACTGTTGGTTCTGTGAAAAAAATCTGTATAAGGCATTGAGCGTTATATGAATTTATATGAATTTTTCAATTTACATCTTACGCTAACTGTCAAAACTTGTTTATGTATTTTGGTTTTCTAAACTTGAAAACGATATTAAAACACATTTTATGGATATTTTATTTATCCTTAATATATGTACTCTCATTTTAGATTTATAGGTCCGTTCACATCGTTATGTTCATTTAAGTGTAATTACGATGGTTACAAATTTTGCGAATGTATCCTTTACATTGAAACATTGTTTTAGGAACAATGCACGGCGAGGCAGATGACCAGTTTTAGTGGCAAAAAAGAATTTGAAATTTCATATATGTAGTTATGGTGCTAACCAAAGTCGTCTATAAAATTTGTGAGTTGCCACGCACACTTACAGTGGGATGGTGGCTAATTTTTTGAGACAGAATAGTCTAGGAAATTTCGCACAAATATTAATGCTTCTTACAAAAGCTGTTTAGAAAAAAATTGTGTTTCTCCATCTACTGCCACGCCCATTTACAGAGGGATAGTAGTCGTTTTTTTGAAGGAAAATACATTAGGAAATATAACAGGCCTTTAAATTCCGTACATGTACTTGTGGTGCTTACCGAAGTTGTCTAGCAAAATTTTGCCACTTTGTACCAATTTTCCATGTTTTGGAAATTTTAAAATGTTGGGTTAGTTCAAAAATTGACTTTTTGCTTCAAAAATTGGTGTTTGGCCTCATCGTGCACATGTAGGAGTATCATAATATATATTCATAAACTTTTACATATTTACATTTTTATTTAATTATTACTTTCTGAAAATAGGTTACTTCAAAAATGGACATTTTGTCTCTCAGTGTGAGAACAGATTGTTAGTTTTGCCAAAACAAATATTTTTGTTATCACGAAATAATAATAAAATAGTTAATAGTTGATATTCTAACGGCAAAACGATATGAACATGTATGGATAAATGAAGAAATTATGACACTCTTTACAGGCTCAAAAGATTTTTTATATAACGATTTGTTTTAATGTTTGTTTAAATAGCCTGAAAACCCCTTTACAAATTAGAAAATATAATATTTATGCTGCAGTTTTTCGGAAGTAGGAAACAATGCCTGTTTAAAAGAAATATTTTTTATAAATCTATAGGTAAATATAGGAGGCATTTTGTGACAAGTGATGTCTTCGTAAAATGACACACCTATATCTACAATAAGTTTCATTCGGATATAGTGCGGCTATGTAGTTACAGCGTTTTAGCATTCCAGCGACAGAATGTGAAATTAGAAAATGGAAAATGCCTATAGCTGATTGAAATATTGAAATCACTTAAAAAACTCACCCTAATGTGCACATAACGCACGAACTGCGGAAATATTTCCAAAATTTAATATGGCAAGAATGTCTTGCCACATTTCAGGTTGTGGCATTTGTGCATTTTGCAGAAAAAGTTTGACATGAGCATGTTGTGTTGTTAGCACATGTTGCTGCATCTCTTCCTATCTCACTCCAGCGTTCAGTGAAATGTGTAACAGGATTTGCAAGACAAGACGGCAGATGGGCTGAGCAGAAAGGAAAGTCAAAACTTGGCATACATTAAATTAGCACGTAGTGCACTCCAATTGAATAATAGCACAAGTTAAACAAATTTCCATGTATTAGACTGAAAAGAACAATTTAATTACTCGTAAAGCTAAAAATAAATGGTTTATATACAGCTGAAGAAAGTTGTGCTATGTATGGAAGATTTTGTTCTGCCTATGATAAAGATCAACATTTTCGATTTTGTGAAATTGTAATTAAAATTTCTGTGAGAAAAGTATATATCGACTGGACAATTTGCATATAGATTTTAAAAAGGTTGCATTTGACAAAAATATTTAATATAATACGAGGTACAGACGTACCACATTATTAGGCCTGGCGACGAAAAAAATATGCTTTCACCATCAACGATGGTTTGCAAAATACTAGTGGTTTGAGTTACAATTTTGAGACCTATTTATTCTGATTAAGATAGTGAAAGAGTGAACAAATTAAATATACATTTTTATTCTTGTCTGAGAACAATTCACTGGTCGTATTATTGGATGCTTAGGGAATATTTTGTCAATACCTTTACCTTCCCTCAATTGTAAATATTGGACGAAATATGAGGTCTTTGATGTCCTTTTTGCTGAAATTAGTTTAACAGAAAAGATGGTTATTCATAACCAAAATTTGTAAACTCTGTCTATAGATATGAGAGCTCTGCCATCAATTTTCATTCCAATGTCCATCATTTAGCCATCATTCGAAAGGTATTGACTGCAGCTATTTATTTTTAATAGAATGCTATCATCAAATACCAAAAATCTTTCACTTGCCGCTATTAAAACACAAAAAATACTATAAATTCCAATAATATGACTAATATTAGAATTATTCTAAAATAATTGTAATATTAAAAAAATCTAAAAAAATGGGAAAAAATGTTTTTAATGAGAGTTTTCAGAAGCGTCTAGTTCACTTATGACTTGATATTTTGCAAACATTTCTAATTATTTCAAATATCAATTTCTTTTTAGGAAAATGTAAAAAGGCATCTTTGTAATGAGTAGCTTTATGTGAAGCGAAATTTCCCAAATATGTACTTTTCATGACAGAAGGTAATTAAAAATAACCTTTTTGAAGTTTGAGTTATAAATACTTTTCTAATTTCAAGGAACTTTCTTCTAGTTTCAATAAAAATATTTTTTTTCTGATTTATTTTTTAAACTAAAATATATTTCTTCAATTTTGTAAAATATATATATATAGTTAGTGTTAATAATAGTAGTGTCAGTAAGACGCTCATAGGTTTCATGATGGTGTTCCTGTTATTTACTCTAAACCAATTATGAATGTGTTTGTTGTCGATATTAAAAATATTTAACAGAAATAATTAAAATAACTTACTTTAATCTAGCTACAATAATGCTGTGGATGTTCCCGACTTTTATGAATCTTTGGTTCGTTCAATGTTTTGGCCTAAAATATTTCTGAATTATCACCGTCCTCATTTAAATTCTTTTAGAATTAGTGACGGAACATCATCACTATTGATAAATTTTATTTTACAAAGATATATTTTACGTTTATAAATTAAATAAGAAAAAATTAAAAAATATTTTGTTCTTTAAACTAGACAAAAAATTGTTTGAAATTAGAAAGTAGTCAAAATTTCTTATTTTTTTTTTTTTTGAAAATTTGGAAATAGAACGTTACCTTACAGAAAAGTACACAATTGGAAAATTTCATCAAAATCAGAGATCAGAGAAGAGTCATACAATGTGCATGTGATCGCTTCATATGAAATTGCTCAATGCGACCACCTGAGAGTATGATTAACATTATTTTACAGACTTTTTTATAATACGTATACGCGATGGTGGATGTAACTGAATGAATATGACAACTATTTGAATTTCGTATCTGGGACCTAATTCACCTATCGTAATGGGTTTTTGTTTACTATGTAAATAGTATAAATTTAGTCAAAAGTGAATTGTGTCTTCGAAGACACGTCAATTGATATCGAATATTTTATATCGAAATATATACGTTTCAAACTACAAAACAAAAACTCATAACGGTGGTAGATTACGATATGTCGTATGGGTGAACATTTAAGAACATTTTAATAATTAAATTTCCTTTTTAAAAGGACTTTTTATTATTTAAAAAAAGAGGGTTAAGATCTTACACAAAAAGAAACTCACACCAGCTGGACTATAAGCTTATCTATATATATAAAAGAGTTGCGTTACTATCATTGACCAACCCACAGACCAAACCGCTGAAGCCAGGCTCATGAAATTTTCAGGGTAGTTCCCCCTGACGTCGACGTCGACTCAGAAAGGGTTTTACGAAATTTGTACTTTTAGGGGGTAAAATGGGACAAAAAGGGATAAACATTGAACCTTCGTCCTGACTAAACGGCAGTAGCTAGAAACATGAAATTCGGTGTGTTCCTTGCACTGACCATGTAGAAGAGCTACAAATAGGAATTTTTCGAAATTTGTACTTTTAAGGGAGGAAAGAGACAAAAAGGGATAAAAATTGTACAAATTTATGAATTGCAGCTAGAATCGTGAAAATCGGTATTTACTTTCCTTTGATAACGTAGACTTGCAATATAAATTGATTTTTCGAATTTTGTACTTATAATGGGCAAGAGGGACAAAAAGGGTACCAACTAATGTATTACAACTAGAATCGTGAAATTTGGTATGTAGCTTCCTCTGACCATATAGAAACGAAGTAAAATTGGATTTTTCGAAATTTGTACTTTTAAGAGGCGAGCGGGACAAAAAGGGATGAAAAATGGTACCAACTAAAGTATTACAGTTAGAAACGTGAAATTAGGTATGTAAGTTCCTCTGACAATATAGAAACGAAGTAAAATTGGATTTTTCAAAATTTGTACTTTTAAGGGACTAGCGGTACAAAAAGGTATAAAAATGGTACCAACTAAAGTATAACAACTAGAATCGTGAAATTTGGTATGTAAATTCCACTGACCATATAGAAACGAAGTAAAATTGGATTTTTCGAAATTTGTACTTATAAGGGGTGAGCGGGGCAAAAAGGGATAAAAATTGTACCAACTAAAGTATTGTAGCTAGAATCGTGAAATTTGGTATGTAAATTCCTCTGACCATATAGAAGTAAACTTGGATTTTTTGAAATTTGTATTTTTAAGGGGCGAGCGGGACAAAAAGGGATCAAAATGGTACCAATCGCTAGAATCGTGAAATATGGCATGTAAATTGCTCTGACCATATGGAAACGAAGTAAAATTGGATTTTTCGAAATTTGTACTTTTAAGGGACGAGCGGTACAAAAAGTGATAAAAATGGTACCAACTAAAGTATTACAGCTAGAATCGTGAAATTTGGTATGTAAATTCCTCCTACCATATAGAAACGAAGTAAAATTGGATTTTTCGGAATTTGTACTTTCAAGGGGCGAGCGGGACAAAAAGTGATAAAAATGGTACCAACTAATGTATTACAGCTAGAATCGTGAAATTTGGCATGTAAATTCCTCTGACCATATAGAGACGAAGTAAAATTGGATTTTTCGAAATTTGTACTTTTAAGGGACGAGCGGTACAAAAAGTGATAAAAATGGTACCAACTAAAGTATTACAGCTAGAATCGTGAAATTTGGTATGTAAATTCCTCCTACCATATAGAATCGAAGTAAAATTTGAATTTTCGAAATTTGTATTTTTAAGGGACGAGCGGTACAAAAAGGTATAAAAATAGTAGCAACTAAAGTATTACATCTAGAATCGTGAAATTTGGTATGTAAATTCCTCTGACCATACAGAAACGAAGTAAAATTGGATTTTTCGAAATTTTTACTTTTAAGGGGCGAAAGTGATAAAAATGGTACCAAATAATGTATTACAGCTAGAATCGTGCAATTTGGCATGTAAATTCCTCTGACCATATAGAAACGAAGTAAAATTTGATTTTTCGAAATTTGCACTTTTGAGGGGCAAGGGGGACAAAAAGGGATACCAATGGTACCAACATTATTATTACAGCTAGAATCGTTATATTTAGTGTGTAAATTCCATATAGAAGCGTTTGATTTTTCGAAATTCGTACTTTTAAGGGGCGTGCGGGACGAAAAGGGATAAAAATGCTGTACAATCCCTTAATTACGTAAACGCGGAACATAAATGGATATTTCAAAATTTGTGCTTAAAAGGGAGATACGGGACAAAAAGGAATAAATGTGTTATCAAATAAAGTACGTATTTTTAGTGAAAGCAAAAACACATGTTGCCTATAGTGATTTTTCCAGATGTGTACTTTTTGGGAAAGAAGTGTAAAAAGTTATAAATTGACTGCCTGAATCTAGAAACATGAGATCGAGGATTTAATGGTTGTAATTTTTTGTTCAAAACTTTGTAGAAAATTATAAAAATTATACATAGTAAAAATATACATAAAAAATTATTCATAATTATACATATACTAAAATAGGAGGTTTCCAAATTACTATTTTGGGTTTATCGATATCCACCAAAAGAAAATACTATCCAAAAACAGAGACGGACAAAATTAACAAATAACTGGCTTTTTCGCGTGCGAAGCAGCGGGTACTGCTAGTGGTACAAAAATGATCTACTCAACATGCCCTTTCAGAATTATAGGTTTTGCTACTCTGTTCCAAAAATGCTGTTGGACAATGCAATTATAGTTACTTTTTATACATAAAATGTAATGTAAATGGCAATACAATTAAATAGAATAAGAATCATATTTTCCTATACAAAATCAGATTTGAAAATGTTCTCTTAGTTTCTCTAAAATTATCTTATGATACTCTTTTGTGATAATTGTTTACGCCAAATAGCACTTAATGGACTTACCTAGTGCGTTGTACCCAAAATAGAATATTTGATAAACTTAAAAAATAATTTAAAATTTTAGCAAAAGTCGACTTCTTCAAAGTCACATTAATAATTTCACAAATAAATTGGTTGTCTATTTTTGGCTAAAAGTTTCAATCAAAAACTTTTTATTGAAATAATGAATAATTTCCACCTGACAGACAAAAGCCACAGAAAGTTTCGTTTGTTCATAAAAAGTTGTTTTCTGAAGTTCTTTCAAAACAATTATTACATCTATGTACTGAAAGCAGAGTTTCTGCCACCTTCCATGCGACAAGGTGTAAAGTGGGTTTGTGTAAAAGAACAACTTTGTTTCACACAAAACCAATGCTATGTTTATAACGAGGATGTAATATTTGTTTGCCGCAAAATATTTTAAAAAGACAATCTATGGTATAATGTCATTGGGTGACTTCCACAATAACGCAGTAGAAGCACGCATACAAAATTAAACAAGTGCAGGGGTGTTAAGTTCGGCCGGTTCGAATATTCCTCTCATCCGTGGGGAAGACTGTACTATAACCGGCAGAGTGTAAGGTAATCGATATTACATTAAATGTATAAATATATATACGCCCGCTTATGGGGGGTTTGTAATGAGTTCAATATAATCTCGCTTTAACATTTCTGTCAAACATTTAAATATATATAAGTAGCTAACAACATAATTCATGTCCACTTTTCGCCAAAATTGAATGTGCGTGGTCGTTAATATTTGCATAAATCAAAAGTCTTATCTAAAAATATAATATTATTATAATTAATTAAATTTGTGTTTATATCTATATTTTATAAGCACCATTAAATTCTAAAAAGTGTTTCATTGTGAACATTTATAGTAACGAAAGATGTCATATTTCACAATGATAACGAAATATTTAAAACAAAAGAGTGAAAATAGGTTTTTATTGTTGTCTGCACTTTGACTCCTTGAGTCAAGGGAAATTGATATCCTCTGAGAATTTACTTGAATACAGACGAAAAATATAAATAGCTGTAACTGTAGATGTTATTTTAAGTCTTTGTTGATTGTGACATGTTGACTAGCGAGGAGTTCATTGTACCAGCACCTTTCAATGCACCAGCCCGCCAGACATAAGCTGAGTAGCACAAGGCTACAAATTTATGATTGAAATAAATTTAACGGGAGATACGATTATTTTTCTTGAATTAATACGGAAACATTTATAAATGTGTGAGATTCTTTCTTATAATAGCCCACCAAAAAATATTTAATGTAGTTTTTTTTTTTCAAAATTAATAGCCATAACATCTGCCAAAAAAAGCATGTTGGCCAGTGTAATCAGTTGAAATAACAATCTTGAATTACACGTACGTCTCTACTGAGAGTCAAACAGAACAGTAAAATGATTAATGTCGTTGCGCTAATGTTATGGTGTGTATAAAACCGACACGAAGGGATGCTTTTAGAATAGCTTTTGTGTCATGGTTCAGAACACTGATCCTTGAAGGTGTGGAAGACAATCAAAAATGTTTTTTTGGGCGATATGTAACACTAACATGTTTGAAAACAAGATACCTTTCACAAGTGGCTTTAGGTGGGGAAGGTCACCCATGAGATGGTACTACCGATAATAGCATGTAAATTTAACTTGTCAAATATAAAACCTTCGTAGACTACACTAAAATTTATCGTGCATTTAGTTTTGTTTAACTAATGTTAATATAATGTTAAATACATCTCTCAGAAACCATTGAAAATCTACTCTGAAATTTACAGAACAGATTATTCTATTTGCTGAAAAAAATTAAATAAAATAAAGGGAACATTGTACAAAGAATAAATTTCAATACTCAAAAAAATAATTTCCATGCATTTTTATTTATTTACTAAATACGCACGACATAAATTTCAGGCAAACAGATAATAATGCATTTCGCAAAGCATATGAGAGAGTATGATTAATATTATTTTTCAGACTATTTAATAACACTCATACGCGTGGGTGGACATTAGAGCGTACCAGGTTACAAGTAAAAAAAAAAAAGTTCGCCGTACACCTTCGAATATGAAGTATTATTGAAAGGTAGTTTCAAAAAAATTTTTTTTATTTTTTTATGCCGAACGTAGGGGTCGCGCTTTTACATTTTTCTATATAACTTCTGCATTTATAAACGGATTTTAAAGTGTGATACATCGATGTTTTTGTCCGATTTTTTTGTCTTTGAAGTCATTGAGCTCAAACATGATTCATGATTTTATGCGAGCTTTAATTTTCGATTATTAGAGTGGTACATTAGGGTAGTAGCAACTGAGAAATGATGGGTAAGTACCAGAAGGGAGTGCTTGAGCTCAATGACTTCAAAGACAAAAAAATCGGCCTCGTCGAGACAAAAACATCGATGTATCACACTTTAAAATCCGTTTATAAATACAAGTTATATAGAAAAATGTAAAAGCGCGACCCCTACGTTCGGCATAAAAAAATAAAAATTTTTTTTTTGAAACTACCTTTCAATAATACTTCATATTCGAAGGTGTACGGCGAACTTTTTTTTTGAGGTACGCCCTAGTGGACATACGTGAATGAATTTTGGTATATTAGAATTTTTGATAATTGCGGGCATCAAATAGCACTCAATGGATTTAACCTCGTGGGTTGTACCTAGGGTATTCAACCGATTAAATTTTGTTCGATTAATCGAATAATTGTTTTCAAATATTTGTTCGAATAAAAACAAGGAAGGAAATAAAACCAAGTAAGGAAATAAAAACAAGTAAGGAAGGTTATCATATAGTCGGCTGGACGACTATATCATACCCTACACCTAGTCAGCCTAGCCTACACCCTACACCTAGACATTTGAACCTGGTATATATATACTATATATATACTATAAATTTCATACTTTTATCTGTATTTGTAAGAAAATTTGAACACAAACTTTGAACGGGAGCTATATATAAATCTGAACCGATCTAACACATTTTTAGCATAGGTTTTCTGAAATATAAGACGCTTTCTCAAATTTGATGAAAATCTGTTAAATATGCGGTTTCTAGAGCGGAAAGAATTAAATCGGGGAGTCATTTATATGGGAGCTATATATAAATCTGAACCGAAGTGATCCACTTTCTCCAAAGATGTTTGTAGTTGAAATATGAGTTGGTTTGCCAAATTTTAAGCAAATCTGTTCAAATATGCTATTTCAAGAGCAGAAATAATCAATTCATAGGCGAGATTTGTTTTGGAGATATATATATATATCTGAACCGATCTGGCCCCTTTTTATCAGAGTTGTTTCTAGTTGAAATATAAGTAGTTTTGCCGAATTTGAAGAAGATCTGTTAAAATATGTGGTTTTTAGAGCGGAAAGAGTCAAATCGGAGGAGACTTTTGTATGGGAGCTATATATAAATCTGAACCGATATAACCCAATTTCGCCACAGATGTTTGTAGTTGAAATATGAGCTGGTTTGCTAAATTTTAAGCAAATCTGTTCAAAAATGATATTTCTAGAGCGGAAATAATCAATTCAGTGGCGAAATTTGTATTGGAGCTATATATATATCTGATCCGATCTGTCCCATTTTTACCAGAGTTGTTTCTAGTTGAAATATAAGTAGTTTGGAAAAATTTGAAGAAGATCTGTTAAAATATGTGGTTTCTAGAGCGGAAAGAGTCAGATCGGAGGAGACATTTGTGTGGGAGCTACATATAAATCGGAACTGATCTGGCCTATTTTTACCAGAGCTATTTCTAGTTAAAATATATGACGTTTTGCTAAATTTAAAGAAAATCTGTTGAAATATGTGGTTTCTAGAGCGGAAAAAGTATTTGTATTTGTATCAAATTAAATAGGGTTCGTTCTTATCCCATAAAACTTCGTTGTGCAAAGTTTCACTTAGTTCTAACAACAATTGCGACCTGGACTTTGATTACAAGAATAGATGGACAGACGGACGGACGGACGGACATCGCTAAATCAACTCAAAAAGTGATTCTAAGTCGATCTGTACAAACGATGGGTCTATCTATCTATTGTCTATCAATGTCCGTCTGTCTATCTATTGTTATAATCAAATTACAGGTCGCAGTTATAGTCCGATGTTAACAAAAATAGGCACAAGTAAGTTTTGTGGATCAAGGACGAAAGCTATTTAATTTGAAGCAAATCGGTTCAGATTTAGATTTAGCCCCCCATACAAATTTTGCTCCCGATTTGACTTTTTCCTCTCTGGAAACCACATATTGTACTCGATTTTCTTTAAAATTGGCACAACATCTTATAATCCAACTATAAACACCTATGGTGAAAGTGGGTAAGATCGGTACAGATTTAGATATAAATTTATTTATATATATTTTTGTCAAACACATACATTTACAGGATACAAAAATCTTTCCCGAATTCACTTTTTTAGAATTGAATTGTAATTGGATAGGAAGTGGAGTGTATCATATAGCCGGCTCCGTCCGACATTAGCCTTTCCTTACTTGTTTTTTCTTGTTAGTTCACTCTTATTAATTATGTTTTAATGAGTTGAACAATTATTCGATTAATCGGTTAATCGAATAACTCATGAAGCCTTTATTCGATTAATTGGAAATTCTTTGCTTTCGAATAAACGATTAACCGAATATCTTAAAAGTGTGAATAATTGAAACCCTACCAAAATAGAATATTTGATAAACTTACAAAAAATAAAAAATAATTTAAAATTCTAGCAAAAGTAGACGAATTGATTTTGGTTTTTTTCGCAAAATAAGTTTTAATATTTAAATATATATATATATATAATTTCCATGTGTACTGAATGCAATATATTCGAATTCCAGCTCTTTCGATCGAGTTATCTCTTCTTACGAAGGAAGTTTCGGTTTAGTTTGTACCCACAGTCCGACAGTTCATATTTCACTTGATCCAGATGATATACATCTGAAACTATAGGTGTAGTAGAGATAAGTGGCGTTTTTAGTTTTTCATTTTCTCTTCCTGTTGCTCCTTAAAGGGACAAAGTTCCAAAGGGTACAATTATTCAAACTTTGTTTTTAGTACTTAAGACACCAGTATAAATGTCAAATCAAAGAAGAGAATATGTGCTAAAAATACTTTAAATGTAAAACTTCTACCTACATTAGTTTAGTATTAACAACCATTTAAAGTTTTGTCTCTTAAAAAGCAAGATATGAATGAACTAGAAAAACTAATGGGTAAACTTCAAATAAATGTTAATGCTGAACTAATACAGATAGAATCATGATATTTGAAATATTTGTAATAGATAAAATCATATTTAATGGGACACTAATAGCGTTATAAAATATTTTTTTTAACTTTTTATCATTTTTCCAAATGATGTCCTATGAGGGGCCAACAGGATGATGACATGAAAAACTAAAGACGTCAAGTGACCCTATTTTGACTATAATTTCAGACGTATATCATCTGATTCAAGTGCAACGACTTTTTTTAAAAATTGTTGTACGGTGTATTAAAACACCCGTGTTTATTAAAGCCCCGTATAGAATGATGTAGAGTATCACATAGTCGGTCACACACAACTTTAGCCTTTTCTTACTTGTTAGTTGATGCTATACATTAATTGTAAACACTTCTGTGAAATTTAGCGGATACGTACGGATAAACAAAGTTCTATTCCAAGAAATACAGGTAGAAATACATAAACACACGAAAAACACAACACACATTATGCTTTTTGCAATAACATTATTAGACTTTTTTAAATTTTTGATAAATTTATATGTCTGTGTTAGTATTTTCTAATTTACAAAAAATTTAGTAGCTTGTTCCGTTTCGTTTTACAACAGATGTGTTTTCATTATTACTTTAGGTTGAAATATAAAAAATGTAACAAGACAATAAGTAGTAACTTTGGAAGCTGGACTGAAAACGAGTTGCCACCTGGTTCCAAATTTTTGTATTTTACCATTTTAAAGTGTTGGCAACAACCAGCCATTATTATTTTCTTAAAATTCGTGAGTACTGTAGTTTACTCCGATTCTTTAATAGCAAATATTGTTTCATTTGGACATTGGCGCCGTGTGTGTCCATATTACTGTGGGGTCTTGAGAGAGAGAGAATGAAATTCTCCAATGTCCAGATTGTGATTGTGTTTATGTTGGGCATAAGTGTCCTTTGTTATAAAATGATTCTTTGTGGTACACTGCTGACCTAGCACAAGTGCTCGCTCGCTTCACCATAGAAACTTTAAGTTAGATATTAAGAAATCAGTCTTAAGTGTGTCTAGAATAAATGAGCAACGCTCAAAGAAATCAAATCAAATTCGTTTCCTTTATAATATAAAACATTTATATACAAATATCTTGCAAAAAACTTCATCTTCAAGGTCAAAATCGCAAAAAAGCTTTAAAAAATTCGATTTTTAATCTTTTTCCTCTGTTCAGGTCCGTAGGTAGCAAATGTACTTAAGATATCAATAAACAACTTTCTAGAACATATGAACTTCCTAGGAATGATTCTTAACAACGTTTTGGTAGGAAAAATATATCTTGCAGGGCTGTTTATGTTATCGGTCAGTCAGACTACAGTGCGTATGAGTGATGTTACCTTTAATCAACAGCACGTATACGCTACCAGCACACACTACAGCATATAAGATTTGTTCGACGACATTTGTGATTTTGACCTTGAAGATGAAGTTTTCAGAATTTTTGTTCTTTATGACATGAGCTACAACTTTGCCTTAGAGAGTAATTCAAAATTCCAAACGGTTTGCAAGATATGAGCCTGAGAAAATGGTAACTTGTTTGCAACAATGACACCGAGGACCAAAATTTTTGGTGGTCAAGTAAAACCAGTAAGGAAAGGCTAAAGTCGGGCTGGGCCGACTCTATGATACACTCCACTTTCAATCCGAATACAATTCAATTCGGTGAAAAAGTGAAAACGGGAAGGTTTTTTGTATCCTGTAAATTTATGTGTTTGACAAAAAATTTTATATCGGAAAGGACATTTGTATGAGGATATATTGAAACCTAGAACGAAATAGGTGAAATATATAATGTATAGTTTGGCCAAAATCGGTTAAACTTATAGGACCAACATTTGAATTTGGGCTATATTTAAATCTGAACCGATCTTACCCACTTTCACCATAGTTTTGTTTAGTTAGATTATAAGATGTTGTGCAAAATTTAAAGAAAGCGGCAAAAGTCAAATCGGGAGCGACATTTGTATGGGGGCTATATCTAAATCTGAACCGATCTTACCCAATTTCTGCATAGTGTTTCTAGTTGGATTATAAGATGTTGTCCCAAATTTAAAGAAAATCGGGTACAATATATGGTTTTTAGAGCGCAAAATTCAAATCGGGAGCGACATTTGTATGGGGCCTATATCTAAATCTGAACCGATCTAGCCCGCTTTAGCCACAGGTGTTTCTAGTTAGATTATAAGATGTTGTGCCAAATTTAAAGAAAATCGATTAGAATATGTGGCATTTAAAGCGGAAAAAGTCAAATCGGGAGCGACATTTATATGGGGGCTATATCTAAATCTGAACCGATCTTGCCCAATTTCTGCATAGGTGGCCAAATTTAAAGAAAATCGAGTACAATATGTGGTTTCTACAGAAGAAAATGTCAAATCGGAAACGACATTTGTATGGGGGCTATATCTAAATCTGAACCGATTTGACCTATTTTCACCATAGATGTTCTTAGTTTAAATATAAGATGTTTTGCCAAATCTGAAGACAATCTGATACAATATGTGGTTTCTAGAGCGGAAAAAGTCAAATCGGGAGCGAAATTTGTATGGGAGCTATATATAAATCTGAACCGATCTGTCCGATATTCACCATGGGAGTTTCTAGTGGGAATATAAGACAGACAGACAGACGGGCATTGCTAAATCGACTCAGAAAGTGATTCTAAGACGATCGGTATAATTAACAATGGGTCTATCTCGTTTCCTTTTGGGTGTTACAAACAAATGCACAAAGACATAATACTCTCGTGGAGTGTATACAAATTGCATGACTTTGGACCAAAATGGGAGACAAGGGTCCTTTTTTGATTTTATATCACATTTTTTAATTTTTTTTCTTTTTTTATGTTTTTCGAAATGATTACATTTACTTGCCTTTAGAGTAGTGTTCATATGTCCTTTTTAGTGACTGTGTGGAAGTGGTGAAATTATAACTTCTATTTTTTACGATTTTTATCGATTTTTTTTTTTGCAAAATCAACAAAAATTTCAGTGAAAAATCTTCAGAATGATAATTTTTTAAATAATGTTCTCCTGAAAATTAAGGAGCTTGTGTATATATTGTTGAGCAAAATTCATGTTTCATAAACAATTTTACTGTTATTGGAAACGAGTCAATCAGCGAATTTCGAATGGTATTCTATTTTTCCTAAGAACATTATATTCGTTATGAACTTAAACTAATACAGAACATTTTCATCTACTACTATTTACTATTTAAATATTATATAGTTTCTACATCCATGAAGTGGTATGAACTACTCATTTGATTACCAAAAATAAACATTCTTCCATTCTTTATAAGCTATTATTGAATCTTACCATGTGTTGCCACAATTATTGTGGAAGTTACACTAACCATTGTCATTTCATTTGGTTACATTACAAATTTTCCACCACATTTTACCATCATCTTGGTAGTCATTTCCAATTATCGTTTTCTCCATCGATGGAAGCTATCTTGATTTGTTCGAACACATATGGGTTCGTTGAGAATATATTTCGAAAATTTCCTTTCGTATCATATTATTTGCAGCACACACATATATACATAAATAGAAACAAATAAGTATTCACATTTGTTAGCAATCAATAATCACAGAACACACATGTTCCGAACTACCACAAATTATTGTGTGAAACAGTCTCCAGTGTAACTCAATTCAAGAGCTTCAATAAACATATCCGCCATTTCATTATGGTTGTATCGTAAAATGTTTATACACCAAATGAGCCACATGTACGTGATGATAGTTGTGCTGGAAGTGATGTCTTTCATATCGGGGATTGTTTCATTTAGTTTCAGCATAATGAATTCAATTATGGTTTCCATTGATGGATATATTGTGTATTAGATATGCCTTTTTGGTTACAATTTGTCAGTTCCTCAATGCTACTACTTAAATCGAAGGCGATGTGATAACTACATATTATGTATTAGGATGGGTCACGAAAATAAATTGCTGCGTTCACCCTCCAGAAATGAAGATTAGACTGTTTAATGATGATCTGCAAAATATTTCGTCGCTGGGTCAAGTAGTCTGTGAGCTAAACGCTTGTTGCATTTTTGTCATGAATTAATAGACCCTTGGAAACACTTGAAATATAAATTTTTATGCTTGTCTTAGAATAACTAATTTGTCGTATTATTGGACGTTTAGATTGATTTTTTGTGTTTTTTTCCAAGTGAACAAATGTACATCTCCTTACCGAATTTGTTCAACATTTAAAAAAGAAGATGTAGTTTATAGATTTGACCTTATTCACATTAATTGGAAATTAATACATCCTTGTTGTTTTATGATTTGGCAAAAAACCATAACATTTGTGTATTGAAGAATGATTTTGCTCAAATGTATGCAACACATACCCACTCACAAAATCATTGATCAAAATTCTATCATAAAATTGGCAGCATTCCATGAATTGTGGCCAGTAAATTCTTGTTTTTCATCCCCATCAAATATCATCTAAGTACCGACATTGACCACATGTCAGATGCTCTGATGAGATTTCTGATGATGCCACAAATATTTCAGTATTATTTGTTGGTAACAAACAAATGTTTCTCGAAACTGGTTTATGTCACAGGTTCACCAATGCAGATGACAAAGACTCGCATAGATAACTGATGAGGTGAATATCTGTTTGAAATATACAGTCAGAGAAATATTTATCGTGGAAAAATTTAACTTAATATACAAATGTTTCCATTTAAATAGGGTGTGAACTTTATGTTAAAAAATAAGAAAATAGTTTTTTCGTTTGTTTTATTTTGGTTTAATCAACATTTGATTTGAACTGGGATATTCTTTTTCACAATAAACAAGTAAGGAAGGTTAAAGTCGGACGTGGCCGACTATATGATACCCTACACCTAGTCAATATACCCTGTGGTGTAGGTTACAAGAAGGTCGTTACATTTGAACCTGGTGTATATATACTACAAATTCCATACTTCTATCTGTATTTATAAGAAAATTTGAACACAAACTATGAATGGGAGCTATATATAAATCTGAACCGATCTAACACATTTTTAGACACTTTCCCAAATTTGATGAAAATCTGTTAAATATGTGGTTTCAAGAGCGGAAAGAATTAAATCGGGGGAGTCATTTATATAGGAGCTATATATAAATCTGAACAGATTTGACCCACATTCGCCATGGATGTTTGTAGTTATAATATGAGCTGGTTTGCCAAATTTTAAGCAAATCTGTGCAAATATGCTATTTCTAGAGCGGAAATAATCAATTAAGTGGCGAAATTTGTATTGCAGTTATATATATATCTGAACTGATCTGGCCCGTTTTTAACAGAGCTATTTCTAGTTGAAATATAATTTGTTTTGCCAAATTTGAAGAAGATCTGTTATAATATGTGGTGTTTTGAGCGGAAAGAGTCAAATCTGAGGAGACATTTATATGGGGGCTATATATAAATCTGAACCGATGTGACTCACTTTCTCCAAAGATGTTTGTAGTTGAAATATGAGCTGGTTTTCCAATTTTTAAGCAAATCTGTTTAAATATGCTATTTCTAGAGCGGGAATAATCAATTCAGTGGCGAAATATGTATTGGAGCTATATATATATATCTGGGTCGATCTGGCCCATTTATACCAGAGTTGTTTCTATTTGAAATTTAAGTAGTTTTGCCAAAATTTAAGAAGAAAATCTGCTAAAATATGTGGTTTCTAGAGCGGAAAGAGTCAAATCATAGGAGACATTTGTATAGGAGCTATATATAAATATGAACCGATCTGGCCTGTTTTTACCAGAGCTATTTCAGTTTAAAATATTTGACGTTTTACGAAATTTGAAGAAAATCTGTTGAAATATGTGGTTTCTAGAGCGGAAAAAGTAAAATCTGGAGCAAAATTTGTACGGGAGCTATATCTAAATCTGAACCGATTTGCTTCAAATTAAATATCGTTCGTCCTTATCCAATAAAACTTCGTTGTGCAAAGTTTTATTAAGTTGTAACAACAATTGCGACCTGGACTTTGATTACAAGAATAGATGGACAGACGGACGGACATCGCTAAATCGACTCAAAAAGTGATCCTAAGTCGATCGGTATAATAAACGATAGGTCTATCTCGTTTCCATTTGGGTGTTACAAACAAATGCACAAATTAAAAATATTTTTTCGATTTTAATTATTTTCTTAACAGAAGTAGTCAAATGTATTTGCTTTCTACTGCAAAAACCAAATTCGTGGTTACACATATGAATCGCAAGTTATAGAAGAAACCTTAAGACTACTGTTCATGCGAACACAGAATGTTTACTAGCGTCTCTCTCCATTTCCATGGGATTGTAATATCGACTTGGCTCTTCCCTTATTTATATGGCTCATAAAATAGATGTAGTGTGTTTATAAAATTAGAAAAATTAGAAAATTATTGAAGTATACGCCCCGAACCGACTAATAGTAGTAGTACCGATCGTTAAAGAAAATAGAAAACGAGTAAGGAAAGGCTAAAGTCGGACGGGGCTGACTATATGACACACTCCTCTTTCTATCGGAATACAATTCAATTCGGTAAAAAAGTGAAAACGGGAAGAATTTTTGTATCTTTCCTAATCATAGGCTAATATTTGCCAAATCGATAAGAATATTTGTATCGGGGCTATATCCAAACATGGAATAAAGTGACTAACTTTCACAATAAGTTCTTCAAGTTCAAATATAAAGTGTTATGCTCACTTTGAAGAAATTCGGTGAAAATTCGTAGTTTCTGGGGCGAAATTTGTATGGGTGCTATATGTAAATCTGTACCGATCTGACTTTTTTCCACATGTGTGTTCCTAGTTAAAATATAAGATGTTTTGCCAAATCTGAAGACAATCTGATACAATTTGTGGTTTCTAAAGCGGAAAACGTTAAATCGCGAGCGAAATTTGTATGGGAGCTATATATAAATCTGAACCGAACTAACACATTTTTTACCACAGGTGTGTCTAGTGGAAATATAAGATGTTTTGCCAAATCAGAAGACAATCTTATACAATTTGGGGTTTATAGAGCGGAAAAAATCAAATCGGGAGCGAAATTTGTATGGGAGCTATATATAAATCTGAACCGATCTAACACATTTTTTACCACAGGTGTGTCTAGTTGAAACATAAGATGTTTTGCCAAATCTGAAGAAAATCTGATACAATTTGTGGTTTCAAGAGCGGAAAAAATCAAATCGGGGTCGAAATTTGTATTGGAGCTATATATAAATGTGAACCGATTTCCTTCAAATTAAATAGCGTTCTTCATTATCTCGAAAAACTTTGTTGTGCAAAGTTTCATTTGGTTCTGTGTACAATTGCGACCTTTATCGAGATTCAACAATAGATGGACAGGCAGACGGACATTGTTAAATTGATTCAAAAAGTGATTCTATATCGATCGGTATAATTAACAATGGGTCTATCTCCCTTCCTTTTGGGTGTTACAAACAAATGCACAAATACATAATACTCTCGTGTAGTGTATAAAAAGTTTTTCTTTTGACAATTTATCGCTAAACTAAATTTTATCACAAAAATAAAATTATATCGGAGAATGGAAAAAACATTCCACAGCTTTTCATAACTAAACGTTTTTAAAATTTTGAAATTAAAAATAATGTTATTTATTATACCCTCCACCTCCAGGATGGGGGTATATTCACTTTGTCATTCCGTTTGTAACACCTTGAAATATTCATCGGAGACCCCATAAAGTATATATATTCTGGGTCGTGGTAAAATTCTAAGACGATATAGCCATGTCCGTCTGTCCGTCTGTCTGTTGAAAGCACGATAGCGGCCGAACGAAATGAGCTAGGAGGTTCAAATTTTCCCTATATGTGTCTTATGGTTGTAGATCGGTTGGGATTGAAAGTGGACGAAATCGGCCCAGAGGGAAAAAATTTTCCCTCACAAGGACTGAAAATACCCCTAATATTTAGAGTATTTCAGCATGTTTTTTGAACATATTAGCTTGTATTTACTTGATATTTGCAATGCGCATTCCCTTTATAGCATACAAGGGCACCATAGAGTGATTTTTATTTGTAGGTGGCGAAATGGGACAAAAAGGGATAAAAATGGTACCTATCAAACGACAACAGATAGAAACACGAAATTCGGCGTGTACATTCCTCTAATAGAGTAGATACATAATATAAAAGCATTTTTTCTAAATTCGTACATTTAAGGGGTTAAATGGGGATAGAGGGATAAAAATAGTACCAACCTAATGGCTGCACCTAGAATAATGAAATTCGATATATGCATTCCTCTGATTGCGTAGACACGTAAAATAAAAGAACTTTCCAAAATTCGTACTTTTTGGGGTTCAAATGGAAAAAAGGGGATAAAAATAGTACCTACCTAATGACAGCAGCTAGAATCATGAAATTCGGAGTATACATTCCTCTGACTGCGTAGACACGAAAAATAAAACGTTTTTTCGAAATTCTTTTTGGGGTTAAAATGAAAAAAGGGGATAAAAATAGTACCAACTAAACGAATACAGCTAGAATGATGAAATTCGATGTGTACATCCCTCTAATTGTGTAGATACGTAAAATAAAGAGATTTTAGATAGTCGTACTCTTGAGGGGGCAAAATTGGAAAAAGGGGATAAAAATGGTACCAACAAAATTGCCGCTGGTAGAATCATAGAATTCGGTGTAAACATTCCTCTGACTGCATAGCCACGTAAAATATTTTGTTTTCCAAATTTGTACTTTATTTTGTTGCTTTTACGACAAAAAATGGTAGAATCATGAAGTTGTCTTATACTGCGTACGTGAGAGATAAGGTATTTTCAAAATTTATACTTTTGAAATTAAAATAGGATGGAAATACAACCAACCAAACGACTGTAGCTGAAAATACACTCTCTATCCCCCAATATTTAGGGTATTTATGATTGCTCCCTTATATTTACTTTATGAATTGAAGATTATATCCATTATATATATATATATAGTATACAAATATTGATAGCCCTGGCTTATTAATTAAATTTCTTATTTTCATACAGTTAAAATTTGTTGCGGACATTCCTCATAAAAGTTTTAGCGGGCGAAATGGGACAAAAAGGGATAAAATATGGTACCAATGATACGACAACAGCTAGAATCATGAAATTCGGTGTGTACATCCCTCTAATTGCATAGACACGTAAAATAGAGGGATTTTTCGAAATTCGTACTTTTAAGGGATATAATTAAAAAGAGGGATAAAAATGGGACCTACCAAACCGCTGAAGTTGAAATCATGAAATTCGGTGTATACATTCTAACTATGAAGACTCGAAAAAGGGTTTTTTCGAAATTTGTACATTTATCACTTTGTCTGTATCTGAAAATGCTTCTTTCTATTGGCGACTGACAATCGCCTAATATTTAGGCATGTTCACTTTCACAATTACAACATTGTATTTATTTATAGTAGTAGATTTTACACAGTGCGCATAAGTATACATTATAGTTTGAAAGAGTAAACAAGTATAGTAATGTGCATACAAATATCACAATTTTCGTAATATGGTACTGTGCTTCTAGGTAAAGTCGACATCCTTTAATCTGCCGGTAATACTGTGGAATGCCCTCCGTGGTGGAGTGTATATAAGATTCGGCCCGGCCGAACTTAACGCCTTCTTACTTGTTTTTTATTAAAATTAGAATTATTGTCATAGGTACCCTTATTAAGCCCAAACGAGGCGACTAATACCTCAAATATAAAATAATTCTTTCAAGTTTTATTCGTTTTGGTGAATGGTATGATGGTACATATAAAAATGAAATGGCCAAAGTGGTTTGCATTTTTAATATGTTACAGTTTCAAATATATTTCAATTTAAAATATCTAATATATTTTCGACGCAAAGTGATAAAGTTGATGTAAAGGGAGTTTTTTTGGATTAGAATGCCTTTCTGCGTCATTCGATGCCAAGCGGTACGATTTTAGACTTCGATTTATTATTTTTTTCTCATAAAAATATTTTATACGCATTTTTGGAAACTATTTAATTCTTTTTTTTCTCGAGTTATGACCAATTTAATAGTGGTGAAATTAAGATTTTTTCAAAAAAGTGCGTTCATTAAATCGCTTGCAACTTCTGAAATTCTTCAACGACTTTAATGTGATATAGTTTGTTTTGAAGGTAGTTTCAATTACTGAAGATGTTGAAGTAGCGCATTATCGACACCTTAGGTTTTTAATTTTTTTTTTTTGAATTTCAAAATCATTTCATTTATTGATTTTTTTTTAAATTTTTTGTGTGAGTTTGGAAGTGATGAAATGATAGGTTCTATTTTTACGTTTTTTTTTTGCAAAATCAACAACAATTTCAGTTAACAATCATCAAAATGATAATTTCTTCATCAGTTCATTAACGCAAGGTATAAAACAATAGAAACCTAAGAAAATGCAGTTAATGGAAAAATATTTATCCGCACTGAAAATGACACAAACGTCCCTGTTTTGAAAAACACCTCGTAAACAATCCTCCGAAACCATTGACACATTATTATAATCAAATAACCAAATGAATTATCCGCTTGTTTATCTTTATAATATTTCAAATATCCATCAAAAAATAAAATGCCACTTTGTGTGTATTTCAAGAATGAAATACAATTTAGGATTTTTCGTTTTGCAATATAAATACATAACGTAATGATAAATGCATCTGTTTCTTATTTTGTCTGACCTCGTGTCCTTTGACACATGACTGAAGTGGTCTTAGCAGACAAAGGAATCAACGGCGGCAGTTGTGACAGACAGCCAGTGTAACAACTAGGGCGTCCAAAACCGAAACCGCTTATCCGGTTTCTTCACCTTCAACCTTCGGCCGGCTTTTGTAAAATGACCATTATCGGTTAACCGAGAAAACCGGGTTTTTCGTATCGGTTAACCGGTTTTTGGTAAATGCGTGAACATTGCACCAATAAAAAACTTCTCCACAGAAACATTACCATTTTACGTAAATTGTGACACATATGTAAATGTGTCGTATGAGTGCAGCATTTGACACACGAAGCGCTTTTTAATTAGGTTGCACAATGAAACTATTATTATAATAGGTTTTCGTCATGCGAAATAGACGCTACACGTGCGAAAGCTCTATTGTTTCTTTCCGAAGAATCTTGTAATTTAATGTTGGACTTACACCAAACAATAAACCACATCCAAAACACCAAAATTGATCGAAAGGCGAAAGACAGGCGACTTTATATGACGATTTCGCATCCTTTGAAAAATCAAAGAAAAAAAAACTGAAAAGCTATTTTACTTATAGGATGCCTTGAAACAATAAACCACATCCAAAACCCCAAAATTGCTGGAAAGGCCAAAGACAGGCGACTTTATATGACGATTTCGCATTTTTTGACAAAAATGAAAAGCTATGTTGCTTATATGATGCCTTGACGACTGTTAGCCTTACATCAATATTTGGCCAGCGTGTTTTTGTACGACAAGCTTTATCAAAAACAAACAAAGAAATCGCTTACAAAATTATCATCATCAATTATATACTGGTATTGCGATATTATTATAAGAAGGATTCTACGTAAACTTTTTATACAAGTTCTTGTACGTAAAAATATGAATTATTTTATAGAATTGACTTTATTTTAAAATGATCTCAAACAAAAAATGCTACTGAAGTTCCTTATTTAATGTACCTTTACTAAAAATGAACTGTATTTACTTTTGTAATAAAAAATGTAATTTCAATATTTTCGTACTTTGATTTAAAAAAACCGGTTGTAACCGGTTTTGTAAAAAAGAACTATAACCGAAAATTGTTTTAAAAAAACTTGAATTTTCGCTTAAAGCGAAAACCGTCTTTCTAAAATAACCGGTTTTTTGGACACCCTAGTAACAACTGTGCCCATTTGTATTCATCGAGCCAGTAGAAAGTTCTTTGTTCTCGCCAACCATTAAGCGAGCAATCAACAGCATCACGTGTTCTACATTAAGGGCTCACGCTAACTACTTGAGAAAAATATGGCCTAATTATAGGCTTCCTAATGTGAGACCAATGACCGCGATTGTTCTTGGAAAGCTTTTGTGATATTGTTAAGGACAATGATCCCCACAGATGCGAAAATAATGGAGATGAAAATGCCTTAATTTTTAAATTACTTGAAGAAATCATGTATATTATCGTTATTAAACGGTTGATTAACTCCATGTGAAACGGAACAGAAATATTTTCTTTTGTTCTCCGTTTCTAATGAAGGTTTGCAAATTTGTACTTCGGGATATTCTGGATATTAGAGTGTGTGATGACAAAAGTCAGGGATTCGTTTTTGTCACATAACTAAATAATAAATTATGTACCTTGTTTTGTGTTATTATGTATTAAGTTATAATTGTTTAAAGGTTAGTAATATGTTTTGATTTCCATTCAGTTATTTCGGCTTTAAATATTCAGATACTATCACCGATATTATTATTTATAATCACGGTATGCATAGTTTACTTGTATTTATCAATGAACATGATTACTATCACCGGTATTATTATTTAAATATGGAACGTATAGTGATTTATAATCAAATACAACGGACAACACTGAATATCAGCTGACATACTGAATGTAGGAACAGATGGCACCACAACACAACACTGATCGTATTGATGTATGGCAACATCGCTGTTGGGTAGTTATGTGTGGGTGTGTGTGTGTAGGTAGTGGAAAAAAGGTATAAAAGGGAGAACGCGTAGGCAGATGAGGCAGTTCGCAAGTAGCCGGTCGATGGTGAGGACTACTTTTCTAATTGGATGTTTACGGTTTCACCGCTCTAATTAGAAAAGCTATCATCCAAACCATAGTGTTCTGATTTGGTGCATACGACTGTGGAAGGAGTGGTATTTGGGTCTTCGGCCTACCATCCCCTTCAGCAAATCGTTGGCAACTTGTCAGACAAGCCACAACAGTGTTCTGGTTTGAAACACACGACTGTTGAAAGAGACTGGTATTTGGGTCTTCGGCCTGCCACCTCTTTCACCAATCGTTGGTAGCTGCGGCTGAGTGGGTACGACTGTTGAAAGAGACTGGTATTTGGGTCTTCGGCCTGCCACCTCTTTCACCAATCGTTGGTAGCTGCTGCTGAGTGGGTTGAACGGTGGAGTCTGTTCGGTTTTCGCCACGGCTCTGTTTTCGATTCCACCGGTAGTCCGCCGCCGTTTCACTGAGACGCTGCCTGGACGGCCGCCGCTGGAGTAAACGCTGCCGTCAACCTGGACTACGGCCGCCGCTGGAGTAAACGCTGCCGTCAACCTGGACTACGGCCGCCGCTTGTGTAAAGCTGCCGCCTGCACAGATTACGGCCGCCGCTTGTGTAAAGCTGCCGTCAACTTGGATTACGGCCGCCGCTTGTGTAAACGTTGCCGTCAACTTGGACTACGGCCGCCACTTGAATAAACGCTGCCGTCAACTTGGACTACGGCCGCCGCTCGAATAAACGCTGCCGTCAACTTGGACTACGGCCGCCGCTTGTGTAAACGCTGCCGTCAACTTGGATTACGGCCGCCGCTCGAATAAACGCTGCCGTCAACTTGGACTACGGCCGCCGCTTGATAAAACGCTGCCGTCAACCGAGAATACGGCCGCCGCATAACTCAACGTTGCTGCCGATTACGTAAACGCTCTCGTCCACCTACACTACGATCGCCACCTGAATCTTCGCTGCCGCCTGCACAGATTGCGACCGCCGCCTAACTCAACATTGCCATCGTCTGATACTACGTTGCGTCCCTCGTTCAGCTGGTTCATCATCCTCCTGAGTCCGACCAATAAGTGTTAAGTGTTATATGTTAGTAAATAAGTGTTAAATGTGAAATCGCGTGATAATGAACTGAAGTTAGTTTTTAATAAAATATTATAACGTTATTGGAAAAAATTAACTAACGCTGTGTTCTCTCTCTTTGTCGAAAATATAAATATTTGCAACGACCTTGGACCCGGTGAGTTTACCCCAGCTTCCAGTGGAAAATCCTGTCGTTACAAGTGAAATGAAAATCTGGAACATAAATAAGCGTAACTTTTTCTGATAGGATGTAGAAATATAACGGTTTTGCGAATTTCAAGCAAGAAAGCTTCTAGTTTATTACAAAATTATCAAATTTTAGTTACACCCTACACCACTTCGTGGACTAGGGTATTATAAGTTAGTTTGTTTTGTTTATAACACCAAGAAATAATCGAGCTAGACCCATCTTTAAGTATACGGATCGGCTTAGAATCAACAGTCTGTCTATCCGTCCGTCTGTTGTCCATCTAACTTTTTTCGCACTCTACAGGTCGCAATTGTTGACCGATTATCATGGAATTTGGCAGAAGTTACTTTTTTTGGCCAAGGACGATCGGTATTGAAAATCGGTTCAGATTTAGATATAGTCCCCATACAAATGTCGCTCCCGATTTGACTTTTTCCGCCTTATAAAGCACATATAGTACCCGATTTTCTTCAAAATTGGCACAACATTTTATCATCGAACTAGAAACACCTATGCTGCAAGTGGGTAAGATCGGTTCAGATTTAGGTATAGCCCCCATACAAATGTCGCTCCCGATTTGACATTTTCTGCTCTAGAACCCACATATAGTACCCGATTTTCTTCAAAATTGGCACAACACCTTATAATCTAACTAGAAATACCGATGACGAAAGCGGGTTTGATCGGTTCAGATTTAGATATAGCACCCATACAAATGTCGCTCCCAATTTGACTTTTTGCGCTCTAGAAACCACATTCTGTACCCGATTTTCTTCAAATTGGCACAACATTTTATCATCGAACTAGAAACACCTATGCTGCAAGTGGGTAAGATCGGTTCAGATTTAGGTATAGCTCCAATACAAATGTTGCTCCCGAATGTTTAACCGATTTTGGCCAAACTTTGCATATTATATGTCACCAATAAACAGACATGGTGAAAGCGGGTCACATCGTTACAGGTATCAATATACCCCCATACAAATGTTTGGCACAGGCCTCAATTGTTGTTATAGGCCCCTTCAAATGTCCGTCCGATTCAAAGTTAGTATACCCCCATCCTGGAGGTGGAGGTTATAAAAAATAACGGTTTATATATGTTTCCATCTGTTAGAGAATTTTATATTGAATTTACCTCAATCCTCGAATATTCCCCACTTTGAATAATCTTCAATACCGATACATTTCAAAATAATCAACCGAGCATCACTGTGGCACTTAATGACACGAATGTTCTTATTGTAGACACTATGTCATGCATACTTGTTAATATTATCCGAACATGTGGACATATGTACATCTCTGTACCGAGTTGTGTTAAACATTCAAAGAGTAGATGAAGTTTTCGAATTTGGGTTTTAACACATCCATGTTGTTCCTGACAAAAATAAAAAATTTCTATACTAAAGAATGTATTTGCCGATATTTATGCAACTCATACCCACTCACAAAACCATTGATCAAAATTCTATCATAGAATGGACAACATTCCATGATTTGTGGCCAGCAGATTCTTGTTTGTCATACCAATCAAATCTATCTAAGCACTGAACTTGTCCACATGTCACATGCTCTGATGAGATTTGCATGATGTGGCATCATATACATTTCAGCATTATTTGTTGGTAACAAACAAATGTTTCTTGAAAATGGTTTATGTCACAGGTTCACCAATACAGATGACAAAGACCGGCATAGATAACTGAAGAGGTGAATTTCTGTTTGAATAGTACAGTCAGAAAAATATTTATATTAAACAAGTAAGAAAAGGCTGAAGTCGGGCAGTGCCGACTATATGATACACTCCACATTCTATCGGAATACAATTCAATTCAGTAAAAAAGTGAAAACGAAAAATTGTATGTTTGTATGTTTCCTAATCACAGGTTAATATCACCTGTTCCAATTTGTCAAATCGAGAATAATATTTGTTTCGGGGCTATATCCAAACATGGAATGAAGTGACTATCTTTCACAATAAGTTCTTCCAGTTGAAGTATAACGTGTTATGCTCAATTTTAAGAAATTCTCTGAAAATACGTGGTTTCTGGGGGAACGAAATTTGTATGAGAGCTATATGTAAATTTGAACCGATGTGACCCATTTTCACCATGGGTGTTTCTAGTTGAAATATAAGATATTTTGCAAGACTTGCAGAAGATCTGTTAAAATATGTAGTTTCTAGAGCAGAAAAAGTCAAATCGGGAGCGAAATTTGTATGGGGCTATATATAAATCTGAACCGATCTAACACATTTTTACCACAGGTGTTTCCAGTTGAAATATAAGGTTTTGTTGCGAATTTAGAAGAAAATCTGTTAAAATATGTGGATTCTAGAGCGGAAAAATTCAAATTGGGAGCGAAATGTGTATGGGAGCTATATATAAATCTGAACCGATCTAACACATTTTTACCACAGATGTTTTCAGTTGAAATATAAGGTGTTTTGTAAATTTTGAAGAAATCTGTTAAAATATGTGAATTCTAGAGAGAAAAGAGTCAAATCGGTAGTGAAATTCGTATGGGGACTAATCTAAATCTGAACCGATTTTCTTCAAATTAAATAGCGTTCGTCCTTGTCTATGTTAAATGAAAATCACTGTATCTTCCACACGAGTATTCGGAGTCTGCTATATTTTGGTATTTGATATTGTTTTTATAATAACTTTAACTTGTATGAAACGGGTCTTCCAGTACCTCCCACACAAATCACCCTAAATGAAATTTTATATTTGACAATACTTTTATAGTTATTACATTCGCATGAATATGGACGATATTGCCACACCCCTTCTGGTACCTCCCACACAAAGTAGCAAATCCTTTGTTGCAATAAAACCGATATAACATCTACACGGGTAGTCAAAATCTTTTGTAATTTGATATTTGAAAATGTTTTGTATAATCACTTTAAACATAAAAAAAATTACGCTTCAGCCACGCCCCTTCTTGTACCTCCCACACAATTGTCTCTATCCTAGGTACAATTAAATGCTTTATAATTATTAACAAATGTGGAAGCTGGGTCCGCTTGTACATCCCACAAACATACTACGCAAAATGTAAGTCCTTCCATACACATGTTCTCTGACAGTAAGGGTATATGTAAGTCGCTTTAATCGACTGACGCTTTCTTACTTGTTTTACTAAAGCTGCAATTTTTGTCGAATGTGTCTTTAACAGAAGTTATGAGCCTCTTTTGCAAATGGAATGAACTGAACAGAAGGAATGAACTAAGATTTGTATATATGCTTAACTGAATTGGAGTAAGGATTTGGCAAAAATTAAACATTATTTTTTTTCGGACAATGGCAACGTATAAAATTCACTGAAAGCTTAATAATCACACAACAAGGACATGTCTTCCAAACAATGTTGTGAGAGATAAAGAAATAACAAAGTGACAATACCGCACCTGAAGTGGACATTTAAAGGTTAATCATTTCTTCAAACTCCGGCAAAATCAGCTAAGTTCCAGCAGTTTTAGTTCTGTAACTTCTGAACTGAAATCTAGACGAAATTTCACATACTTAGAACAAAAATGTTTTGTTGCAACACTTTTGAGCATCTTTATAACAGTTCAAATGTCCATTATAATCCAAGAACAAACACAATTTAGGATTTTTTCTTTGCAATATAAAGACATAACGTAATGATAAAGGCATCTGTTTCTAATTTTGTCTGACCTCATGTCAACGGCCGCAGTTATGGCAGAAAGCCAGTGTAACAACTGTGTCCATTTGTATTCATCGAGCAGTAGAAAGTTCCTTGTCCTCACCAACCATTAAGCGAGCAATCAACAGCATCACGTTTTCTACATCAAGGGCTAACGACGCTAACTACTTGAGAACAAATGTCAAATTGATTATAATTAGGCTTCCTAATGTGAGACCAATGACCGCGTTTGTTCATGTAAAGCTTTTGCGAAGGACAGTGATCCCCAAAGATGGCAAAAGATTCTCAGAGGGATATGAAATTAATGAATTAAACCACGATTGTTAAAGGTATTATATCGTGACTAGAAACTGTTATTTTCATTTATGTTTAATGAAAATACATCAATGTGGTGCGTGCCTCAAGAATCATACAAGATGTACACTTGATAAAAATACAGGTTTTAAGTAAAACTTTTAAAATTTTTGTTGACTCATAAAGTAAATAAACCAGAAGGGTTTGCTGACACATACACACATTTTTGGCGTTTTACATAAAAGTGGCTGAAAATCGTTGATTGTATACGCATGGCATTGGGTTTATGGGAACATTGTGGTAAGATTTTGAGATTTGGATGAGAGTTTGCACTTGCCTTATAAGTACGTGGGCGTATACTTACTATTATTACATTATATTTTAATTAAGTATACGTAATGCAAACAAACCCAGAAAAAACTTGGAAGTAGTTCAAAATTAATGAAAAAAATATTCCCTGCAATAAAATGGAAGTATTTACAAATGAAAATAGCTTCTCAAATGCGAATAATTAAATTATGAAACAATCTTGTTCCTAAGATTGTAAGGTTTCATGAAAGGAAACAGCTCGAAGGTTTTATAAAATACTTTCCACTCTTTATTTAGAAGGCACCATCGCAACTATTGTTCGATGTGAATTGATTTTTCAGAGCAACTGTTCTGCTTCATGTTAAGATATAGCCCGCCTCTTTGAGGTATGAACTTATGCGTGATTCCTTTATTACTATTACCAAACGTTGTCGAGGCTTTTGTCCTGACTTCAAATGCTGGTTGATGGTTGGTTATTAAATTTGTAGGGACTGCTTCTGTACAACCTTCTACACCTACAATTGTGAGAGCATCACGTTCGATTGACGAGCATTTATATTCTGCTTTCAAACGTAGTCCATTTCTGCTTTCAATGGGGTATTCATCTGCACCCTCCCCCTGGATGTGAACTTCTCGAAGAGCATATTCACTCTCATCTGTTTGCAAAATAAATGGATCATCCTCTCCTTCTTTTAATATTGGAGTTGATTCTTCCCATTGGTCCTCAGTAGGCATAATACCATCATAATCCTCTAAAATATCCAATGCTATTCCAGCAGCAAAGGCATTGCACATAAAGCATCTTCATCCGTAATTTTCTCCACATCTTTGAATACGGTGATGGCAGTTAGGAATTCCTCTACAATGGCAGGATCTCGTTGCCCACGTAAACGGGCCGTGCATTGTGCGAAGGATCCATTTCTTCGATTTTCAACAATTGCCATTAGTATTTGTTGAAGTTGATTGACTGATAAATTATCCATATTTTCGTCTTCTTCTTCTCCAAAAATTTATCCGATATTTCGCCTTCAGAGGATGTCGATGGAGTATCCTTACTTCCTTCGAGTTCGAAGTTGGGCGCCAGTGAAACAATCTTGTTCCTAAGATTGTAAGGTTTCATGAAAGGAAACAGCTCGAAGGTTTTATAAAATACTTTTCACTTTTTATTTAGAAGGCACCGTCGTTTATAACTACAAATGCTCGATTCTATTGTTCGATGTGAATTGATTTTCCAGAGCAACTGTTCTGCCTTTTATACACAAATTTAGACAGAAATAATCTAGTAGCTTACAGTATTGAACAAGTAAAGTAAATATCAACATGTGGCATAATGAATATTAACAGGATGTATGAATGTAAATATCAACAAGTGGTTTGAAATTATACATTCATACATGTGTGTCGAATAAAATAGTAACAGAACTAATAATTTGTTTCAATTAGAATTTTCTCTTTCAATATATTAAGTTAGGTTTTTTATTCATATCTTCATTGTAGAAAATGTAAAATAATAAAATATCGAAAAGAATTAATTCTGTTGCGTAGTATGTTAAATGACTTATTGTGGTTTGTGTAATCGATTTTAATATGGGTATTATGAGTAGGATAGAAATATTTATTTGTTCAATTTCGATCTCAAATATTTTTTATTGGATAATGTTTTGGAGCGTCATAAAAATACTAATACTAATGAAGAAGGAACGATTGTTATAAATTGAGAACATTTTTAGAATATAAAATGTTGGTGACAATTTTCACAAAAAGTTTAAACATTTTAAATATTGTTAATTTTTGAAGTTTGGCCAAAACACTGAGAAGGATATAGTGACAAGTATTTTAAATTGGAGAGAGAACTTATGAATCGTTAAGAGAAACAAAATAGTCGCTGATCAGAATGTTCCAGAGAGACTTCTTTTAAAGAAAATACAACATGTATTCAAACAAGTAATTAAGCTTCAGTCGGCTAAACCGACTTATATATACCCTCACTCTCAGATAACATATGTACGGAAGTTATAAGGGCAAGATAATTTGTGTGGAAGGTACTAGGAGGTTCGTGTCACACATTTCGTCTACATTTATAAAACAAATTGTATAAACATGATCAAATATCAAGTCATAGCGGATTCCATGTACCAATATAGAAGTATAAAGGATTTAATATTACCTAAGAAAGAGTTTAGATAGTTTAAAGCGATTATAAAAACATTTTCAAATATCAAATTTCAAATGATTTTGACTACCCGTATGGATGTTATATATATATAACCAAGGATTTGCTACTTTGTGTGGGAGGTACCAGAAGGGGTGTGGCAATATCGTCCATATTCCACGCGAATATAACTTTTAATAAAGCATTGTCAAATATCAAATTTCGAAGCATTCCGATCATCGGTATAGAAATTATAATAGCTTTAATTTTGCGTAGTTTAGGGTGATTTGTGTGGGATGTACTAGAAGGGGTGTGGCAATATCTCCCATATTCCATGCGAATGTATTTTCTAGAAAAGCATCTATCATACTAGATGAAACCATGTTTAACCACTTCTTCCTCATGTTGTTTTTTGCTGGGAAGTTATATTACACTGTGTGTAATTTTTTAAGTCATGGATATATAGCCATATACGGACACCACTTCGAGATAAAAGACCAAAAAAGAGCCTTCTTTTTTTATTATGTTTGTTATAGATAGCAGAGTATCTCAATGTTGAAGTAAAAAAAATGCAATTAAAAAAATCTAGAGAAACATTTTCACTTTTGCGGCTACCTAAGCTAGAGATGGGCGCGACTCACGTGAATTGCGTGAATCACGTGATTCACGCGTGAATCACGCGTGAACGTGAGCAAAATTTATTTTACTCACGTGAGCGTGCGTGAACGTGAGGAGCGAAAAAATGTTCGTGCGTGAATGTGCGTGAGTCGAATTTCTGCGTGAGTCACGTGATTTTTGCGTGAGTTGTACATAATTTTTCATATATTTTTTTCGTTTTTACCACAATATATTTTCATTAATTTTGTTGGATATTTTCTATTAGATTGTTTTCATGTATTAGATTAGATTGTTCCATGTATACATAGGTATAGGTAGCAACTTTAAACCTGCGCAATAACAAAGTCAAACTAAATACTATTTCGCGGAATAAAATATTTGAGAATATTTATATATTTTTCATTCAATATGTAATTTACTAAATTTTTTCCTTCAAAAAAGAGACTAATACGATATAACACACGTTTTAATTTGTATACTACTTTAAAAATGTGAATTTTAGATTAAAATTGTAAAAGTAGTGTGATTTTAATAATATATTTTTCGGATTTGCGCGGCGTTTACTCATTTGGATGTAGAATTGTGGAAATTGTTTGCGTGATTTACGTGAATCACGTGATTCACGCGTGAATCACGCGTGATCGTGAGCGACGAAAAAATCTTCGTGCGTGAGCGTGCGTGATTCAAAATTTTCCCTTCGTGAGCATGCGTGAACGTGAGTCAGAAATCACTCACGCGCCCATCTCTAACCTAAGCTCTACCCAAACGGTTTTAATAATCATTTCTAGGAAGTTAATATGTTCTACAAAGTTGTTTATTGAGATCTTTGGTAAATTTTTGTTGTTGATTGGTTTGCTTCTTATGGACCTGAACAGAGGAAAAAGTTTGAAAAAAATAGACTTTATTTTTGTTCTTTATGACGAGAGCTATAACTTTGCTTCAGAGAGTAAATTCCAAACGGTTTCCAAGATATGAGCCTGAGAAACTAATCACTTTTTTTTACAAAAATGACACCGAGGACCAAAATCTTTGGGGCCCATAAAAAATTGCATGACTTTGAGCAAGACTGGGAGACACGGGACTTCTTTTTGGTCTTTTATCAAGTTAAAAAATTACACGCAGTGTTATTAATACACATGCAAAAAAATCAGCTGCATCAGTTGGATAGTTTGCGAGAAAATCACAAAACAAAAATCTCTAGCATACAAATCATTTCAGCCATATATCCGTCTGTCTGTCCATCTATTCTTGTAATCACGATAGAGGTCGCAATTGTAGCCAGAACCAAATGAAACTTTGCACAACGAAGTTTTTCGGGACATGGACGAACGCTGTTTAATTTGAAGTAAATTGATTCAGATTTAGATATAGCCTCCAGACGAATTTCACTCCCGATTTGACTTTTTTCACTCTAGAAACCACATATTATATCAGATTGTCTTAAGATTTGGCAAAACATCTTATATTTAAACTAGGAACACCTGTGGTGAAAATGTCTTAGATCGGTTCAGATTTGTATATTCATTCAAATATCGCTTTCGAGTTGACTTTTTCTGGTCTAGAAACCACATATTTTTACAGATCTTCTTCAAATTTGGCAAAATATCTTATACTTCCACAAGAAACACCCATAGTGAATATAGGTCAGATCGGTTCAGATTTATATATAGATCCCTCACAATTTTCACTCCTGATTTCACTTTTTCGACTCATATTTTAACAGATCTTCTTCAAATCTTGCAAAATATTTTATATTTCATCTAGAAACACCCATGGTGAAAATGGGCCAGATCGGTTCAGATTTACATATAGCTCCCCTTCAAATTTCGCTCCCGATTTGACTTTTTCTACTCTAGAAACCACATATTTTAACAGAGCTTCATCAAATTTGGCAAAATATCTTATCTTTCCATTAGAAACACCCATGGCGAAAATGGGTCAGATCGGTTCAGATTTATATATAGATCCCATGCAAATTTCGCTCCCAAATTTGTCCGCTCTAAAATCCACATATTATAACAGATTTCTTCAAAATTGGCAAAACACCTTATATTTCAACTGGAAACACCTGTGGTGAAAATGTGTTTGTTTGATCGGTTCAGATTTACATATAGCTCCCATGCAAATTTGGTCAGGTCATATTAGACTATGATAATGAAACATGCAAAAAGCCTTCCCGTTTTCACTTTTTTCAGAATTGAATTGTGTTCGGTTAGAAAGTGTCGGCCCCACCCGACTTTAGCCTTTCCTTACTTGTTTTTGTTTATGGTATTCTACAGAAATTCACACATTTTGTTGTCCAAAAACATGGACCCATTTTAACCCTAATAATTTTGCAATTTTAACGTGAAGAGCTTTATTTACAACATTGTTGTCTTCAGTGAACCCCACTGAAATGTTCCGACAAATTGTTTCGTAGTACATTTCAATCATTTAAAGGACTTTTTTGATTTTATCAAATAAAATCATAAAATTCCATAATATTGTTCGGACAATAAGAATACTCACAGACATTAACTGACAAGGCGTTTGCTGCTTAGCATATTGCTCCCTTCGACTAAAAATGAAAACTTTTACCCGCTATAAAAAGAAACTCAGACCAGCTGGACTACAAGATTATTCTACAAAAATGATATACTCCACAAAATGCCCTTTCAGAAATATAGGAGCGCTACATTGTTCCAAAAATGCTGTTGGACAGTGATATTATTAAATTCTAGTTATAGGTTAGTTACCTCCATATTTGTTTGCCCTTTTCTCATGTACACTACTGTGTATTGTTTCGACATATGGCAACTTATTACGATAGTTCGAATATATATGAGCCAACAGTTATCTTCACAATCAGTACTCAATATAAAGAGTCCTGCAGCTCTATTTTGGTTCAACAATTAATGACACGTTTATGGACACAATTTGCTTTGCTGCAGACAACGTCGCCTTTCTTGTGAAACTTAAATTTATTCCATTAGCTTCTGCTTATTATGCTGACAAGTGTCTGTGTTGATGATTCCTTCTGTGAAAAATACACAAGAATTACCCAGTGGGCTGTCGGATTGTCTTCATGTTGTGTATGTTACGTGTAAATAACTTCATTTGATATAAGCATAATTATCTATGTTTGTCTAATTTCAACAGTCAGAATTCATATTTCTATGTAAATAGATTATATTTTATCATTTGAGTTAACAAATTTGGTTCAAAATAATGGTCTTCTTTGCTGTCAAATATGATTGTTCATAGAATTTTAATACCGTAATTGCTTATGTTGTATTGTTGTACACTGTACAACAATTTCAAACTATTTCCAAAACTACGGGGTTCTACAATATATTCTGAAATAGGAGACTAAAAAAACATCTGAGGCATAAGGTATATTCAGCAACTTCTTAGATATGGCGAATAGTTTTGTAGAACATATTAACCCTCTAACTACCCCTCATAACGGCATTTTTTGGCTTTATTTTAACAAATTGTAAAAAACACCCCGAAAAGGGGGAAGGGCCGGGACGAAATGTTCTACAAAAATATTGGCCATAAAATTTTACAATATATGACAGAACACACCAAAACCCAAAACTTAACACAAACGCACACAAACAAAAAATCTATCAAATTCAAGATTGCCCATTGAGGGTTAATTTAGTTATTGTTCAGTAGGGGTGGGATAGTGCACGACTTTTGGATTTTGATATGATAGAACCCCTATTGTGTGAGGTTCGGAAATAAAATTCATGAGCCAAATATTGGGATGGTGGGGTGAGTGTAAGTGGGCGCTCATCGGGGTCAATTGTAAGTGGTAAAAATACAGGAAAAGTCGCAAAACTGCCTCGGAGTCGCCCCCAGAGGGGTTAAATGTAAGACCGACCCCCATTTATTATCCATCTCCAACATTTATTTCGAACACACATACTCTATCCCTACTCGTTAAGGCGCTGCCATGCAAAAAATATTTTTTTATAAAATTTGTCCCCACAGCTTTTAATGGCCACAGGAGACCGCTAGACCCTCAATATTTGTTCAGCCTCAATATTTTTTCAGAACACACCTACCCTCCATCTGCAACCCTTAAGGCGGCCACCATACATTTGTCAATTTTTTATATTTTTTTATGAAAGAAAGGCCCTCTAGGGTCTACTGCGGGGCAGCCTTAACTTTGTTGATTATTAACAGATTTTCGATTTCATTTTATCATTCGTAAATACTATTGAAAGATGTTGGCTAAAAATCCGGAACTCGTTCGATCGACAAATACATTTTACTATTATAAAAGAAGAATATAATAAACTACCATATTTCAGCTCGAAAGTTCATGTAGAAGAAGGTCTGCTAAACTTGAATTGATGCCAGAATCCAACATCACCTGGAAGATTGATCAACTCCCATTCCAAACACCATTGACGAACAATAATCAACAGAGCGCCGAATTTTACAAATAGGGAACGCAAAATACAAGTGACTCATTAACATCAGGAAGAATATTTGTATGGAGGGTACACATGTTTATAGGTGAAATATAATATGTTGGTTTCTGGAGCGAAAAAAGTCAATTCGGGAATGAAAATTATGTGAGGGCTATATAATAAACACAGAACGATGTGACCCACCTTCACCATGGAGTCTATAACAAAATTCTCTCGTCTGTGAAAACATTTGAATATTTTTCGAAAATCAATCGAATGTATTTAAAAATGATTTTTACTTCACTTCAAGAGGCGCCCTAATAACAAACAATTTTTTGCGTCGGTTACCTTAAATACATCGCACGCATAAATTTAAACTTTCGTACCAACACAATTTTACCTGCCTCACAAAAAAGTGTACTTTCCTGTTCTTTTGGTCAGTGTTTTTCTTTTGTGGGAACATCATTAGTATTCTGTTGTTGTCCGGGTAACTGTGAGCTCCGAAACCATCACTCTTGAGATGGGAAACAAAAGAAACAACTATTGTTTTTTGTGGAAAGGAAAAACAAATCACCACAAACATAGTTTCATTTGGAATTTGATTCATTATTCTTATACATCCCGTTTGTAAAATTTGCAGAATTTATAACTAACTCAACGAATACACTAATATGAGCATAAATTTCGAGGTACAAATCTCTACAGTCTAGTGTAACTGAAACAACATATAAACCGAATATAGGGCAATATATTGGGTGGTTTAACTTGAGGTTTGATATTCAATAGACCTTTTTTGACATGACTCATAAAATTGTTTTTGTGTTGATTTGTGAAATTCTGAACGCAGCGGAAATTAAAAAAATCAAAATTCCTTTCAATAAGCACAGCGACCACAGGGAGTTGCATTTTGCTTCGTCACAAAAAACATTTACACTGAACACAAGACCACATAAATTATTATAATGCCTTAGTTGCAATAAATGTTAAAGAAAACGATTACAATTTCGTATAAACATTTTTGTTTCTTCTAATATTGAATAATTTCCAGCTATGCGCCCTTTGACGCCACACTCGCAATTATAAACGAAGTACTAAAATATTCCTTTGAATAGTTAAGTGCCACGCGTGGTTCCTTGCTGCTGCAGGTATATTCGTAGGTGTATTTCATGTGACAGCTGTCACATACAGAAATATATTTAGGTTATTAAGCAGCCAACACTCTGGGGATATTACTTTTAAGTTCCTTTGCTCATTTTGTACCTTGCATACAGCGAGCCGTAATATTTATTAAAAATTATTGCTTAAGTATGCCCCGGGTCTTAGTGTTAGTGTTTCTGTGTGGCTTCGTTGTGTGCAGGTTATAATTGAATAGGAGGGCTGTGTGATAATTCGGGGTGAAGATATTCTGAAGACATTTCCATAGTCACCGAACAAGAGAACTTGGTAAAAGTACAAAATGAATATACACTCCATACTATGTTTGACGGATATAAATATTTGTTTTCTAAATGAATAATATTTTAACACTCTCGTGCCCAATGTTGCCTATATGCAACATGACGAGTTAGTCCTATACAATTTTTGAAATCACATATTTTGCAGAATTAACAAATTTTATTTTTGTGTACATATGTAACAAAGAGACCCAACAGATTCGGTAACTTGAGTCTGCGTAGGAAGACGAAAACAAAAGTGAAGTCTTAAATATCAATTATTTGAGTTTCTTGTAATTAAAATTATTCAGAATTCCTTTTTATTGTTATAGGATTTCTTCGAGTACAAGGAAAACTGTATTTGCCATACGAAGTGATGCATAATAAAGGTTTTTAAAATGAAGAAACATTTCAAAATATTGTTTATATTTAACCGATATCTGCAGTATAAGGATTTTAAGAAACATCCTGTTACTCATGTCCTATAAGAATTATAACTTCAAAAATCTATAGAAATCATATTTAAACCCATACTTCGTCAAAAATCATAGTAAATTTTATATATTTATTAAAAAGAAAATTCGGGCATGAGAGGGTTAAATCAGACACATATAAATAATTGAAAATATGTACATATATAAGGTGACCATCCATACCGCTTTTCGCGGGACAATCCCGCTTTTTGATGCCTAGTCCCGCTTTAATTTTCCATCCCGCATAATTCCGCTTTTTTACAAAAAGTCCCGCATAATCCCGCTTTTTTGCAATAAATTATTTTTGGTACATTATCAATTAAAAATTGTCACTTAAATTTGTCCAGAATTTCTAAAATATTTAATTAATTGCCCTTATTCTATATTTAGGCTCTGGTTTTAAGGGAACATTTAAGATCATTAATAGTAATTTAATCACCACTTTGATAAAATGTAATTCAATGCTGTGTTGTCTAATTGATTAATTTAAAACATATTTTAATAAGACAAGAATTATAATGTCAAACAGTTTATTAAATGAAACTATAATGATACTAGGTGGTATAAAAATCACTTTCAATAATATAGTTGTTTCTGCGACAGGGTTATAATCACCTGTACAGCGTTTTTATACACTCCACGAGAGTATTATGTCTTTGTGCATTTGTTTGTAACACCCAAAAGAAAACGAGTTAGACCCATCGTTTATTATACAGATCCGTCTGTCTGTCCGTCTGTCCATCTATTGTTGTAATCAAATTCCAGGTCGCAATTATAGTCCGATCTTAACAAAAATTGGCACAAGTAAGTTTTGTGGATCAAGGACGAACGCTATTTAATCGAACCAAATCGGTTCAGATTTAGATATAGCCCCCATACAAATGTCGCTCCCGATTTGACTTTTTCCGCTCTAGAAACCACATATTGTATCCGATTTTCTTTAAATTTGGCACAACATCTTATAACACAACTAGAGACACCTATGCATAAAGTGGGTAAGATCGGTTCAGATTTAGATATAGCCCCCATACAAATGTTGCTCGCGATTTGACAGTTTCCGCTCTAAAAACCATATATTGTACGCGATATTCTTTAAATTTGGAACAACCTCTTATAATACAACTAGAAACACCTTTGCCGAAAGTGGGTAAGATCGGTTCAGATTTAGATATAGCCCCTTACAAATGTCGCTCCCAATTTGACTTTTTCCGCTCTAGAAACCACATATTGTATCCGATTGTCTTTAAATTTGGCACAACATCTTATAATACAACTAGAGACACGTATGCATAAAGTGGGTAAGATCGGTTCAGATTTAGATATAGCCCCCATACAAATGTCGCTCGCGATTTGACATTTTCCGCTCTAAAAACCACATATTGTATCCGATTTTCTTTAAATTTGGCACAACATCTTATAATACAACTAAAAAACACATGTGGCAAAAACGGGCTAGATCGGTTCAGATTTAGATATAGCCCCCATACAAATGTCGCTCCCGATTTGATTTTTTGCGTCTAAAAACCACATATTGTACACGGTTTTCTTTTAAATTGGCCCAATATCTAATAATCTAACTAAAACATCTATGGTGAAAGTGGGTTAGACCGGTTCAGATTTAGATATACTTTTATTTATATATATACAAATGTTGCTCCCAAATGTTTAACCGATTTTGGCCAAACTTTACATATTATATTTCACCTATAAACATACAAGTGGGTCACATCGTTCCATGTTTCAATATACCCCATACATATGTTCTTTACGATTTATCATTTTTTGTCAAACACATACATTTACAGGATACAAAAATTCTTCCCGATTTCACTTTTTTACCGAATTGAATTGTAATAGGATAGAAAGTGGACCACCCGACTTTAGCCTTTCCTTACTAGTTTACTATTAATAAAATATAAACCCATGAAATTCTAGTCAGAGCTCTAAACAATCTTTTTATATACAAATTATGTGTAAATTTCTTTACATTTTAAAGACTGCATTTAACACTATGAAAATGTATAATGAGAAATACATTAAAACTAAGATACTAATCTTTTATGGAGTGAATTTCACAGTATTACCGATTCTAGGCCGCCGACTTTGCGTAGAAGTCAACCTACACGCCGACATATGTTTACTATTTTAAATAAATTGTGATGTTTCATTGGTGAAATAGTGAAAAAATTTAAATAATTTTAAAGAACACTCCCGCAGCTATCATCGAAAATGTGTCTATTTTCAGTGCTTGTTAGGGATCAATTTTAACTATTTACATTTTAACAATTACACAATCAGGGGAGCCTGAAGTTCATGATTCCGGCTCTACCGTATGATTGGTACCATCTGAATCTTTTCCCATTGTGACCCTATTTATTTTTAATTGGACGCCCGCAAAATAAACCTGTCATAAATATTCTAAACACAGCCATTATTATTTTATTACATTATATAGCTTAGTTTTTTATGTTTACGTTTTTTGGTATATTTTCACGATCCTGCCTTTTTTCTACAAAATTCCGCGAAATCCCGCTTTTTTAATTCATAAATCCCGCTTTTTGCCCAATAAGAGATGGTCACGTTATACATATATGACAACATATCCATCGTTTCTAAAACTTAACATTTGGTTCGGACTCCTTATAGGCAATTTTCCTTTTCTGGCAAAAGTAAAGCCTCACCTTTTATTGTCCTTAGCCACAAAACACACATACATATATCCACACCCACACAAGTGGCCTCAACCTTGGGTGGTGAGCATTTGTGCATAACTATTATTTTACCGTCAGCCACGGTTAACTTACAGTCGGCTGTTGAAAGTGTCGCATATCCTGCGAGAGTCTACAAAAAAGACATTAAATTAAATGTTTGGCAATTACACCTGTTGAAATTGTCGTTTTTTTGTGTTAAAATTATTTCAATTATTTACTTAATTTCCTTTATATACTGCATACATGTGTTTTAATGGCAAATATTAATAATAAGGAATTCAGTGGGAAACAATTTGAATTTGAAGGAATAATGTAAAATTTTTGTATTCAGATTCAGTGATATGGGGGAATGGTGTAAACGTAGAACAGACAGATCTGTACAAAAAACTTAATTTTTCGTTGCAAGTTTGAGAGGCGATATGTAAACTGAAGGATTGAAACCTTTTCCCCACACTACTCATAAAATACTGTGATTTTTATACCCTCACTCTGCAGAGTGAGACAGGACAGAAAAAAGTGTAACGCACTGAAGGAGTGATATAAGACCCTAAGTATGTTTGGACCAAATCCGTTTCACAACATTTTAAGATGTTTGTTTATTTGGAATCAACTTAAACTTTGTACATGGTAATATTTTTCCCAAACTTTGTTGGAAGATGGGCGAAATCGCCACGCCCCTTCTGGTACCACCGACACAAATGGAACTTCCGCACGGATAGCCTGAATTAGCTACATTTTAGTACAGGGTTTTCCAACAAGAGGTGTTATTTTGAATCTCCCTGTATTTCGGTAGCTGTCGCTTTTCAAGCTTTTATTCTTTGACATTTGACAAGTAGAAACTATGGCATTACTAACAAGTAAGTAAAGGCTAAAGTCGGGCGGAGCCGACTCTATGGGACACTCCACTTTCTATCCTATTACAATTCAATTCGGTAAAGAAGTGAAATCGGGAAGGATTCTTGTATCCTGTAAATGTATGTGTTTGACAAAAATGACAAATCGGAAACATGGAATCGGGAGTGACATTTGTATGGGGACTATATATAAATCTGAACCAATCTAGCCCGCATTTGCCACAGGAGTTTCTAGATAGATTATAAGGTGTTAAGTCAAATTTGAAGAAAATCGGATACTATATGTGCTTTATAGAGCAGAAAAAGTCAAATCGGGAGCGACATCTGTATGGGGGTATATTGAAACATGGAACGATGTGACCCACGTGTATGTTTATAGGTGAAATATAATATGTAAAGTTTGGCCAAAATCGGTTAAACATTTGGGAGCAACATTTGTATATATATAAATAAAATTATCTAATCTGAACCGGTCTAAACCACTTTCACCAGAGGCGTTTCTAGTTAGATTATAAGGTGTTAAGCCAAGTTTGAAGAAAATCGGGTACAATATGTGGTTTTTCATTTTGTCATTTCATTTATTAAGTCTATGGATATAAATCATTACAGACCAGCAATGTTTTACATTATTTATATTAAAATTAGTATAACAATAATATATTTAATTAATTATATTATTTAACAATTTTTAAACATAAGACTAGATATAGAAAAATCTACAAACTCACAAATAGTGTTATAAAGTTTCATCGATTTTTAGAGCGGAAAAAGTCAAATCGGGAGTGACATTTGTATGGGGACTATATATAAATCTGAACCGATCTAGCCCGAGTTCGCCAGAGGAGTTTCTAGTTAGATTTTAAGGTGTTAAGCCAAATTTGAAGAAATCGGGAACTATATGTGCTTTATAGAGCAGAAAAAGTCAAATCGGAAGCAACATTTGTATGGGGGTATATTGAAACATGGAACGATGTGACCCACGTGTATGTTTATAGGTGAAATATAATATGTAAAGTTTGTCCAAAATCGGTTAAACATTTGGGAGCAACATTTGTATATATATAAATAAAATTATATCTAAATCTGAACCGGTCTAAACCACTTTCACCATAGGCGTTTCTAGTTAGATTATAAGGTGTTAAGCCAAGTTTGAAGAAAATCGGGTACAATATGTGGTTTTTAGAGCGGAAAAAGTCAAATCGGATGCGACATTTGTATGGGGGCTATATCTAAATCTGAACCGATTTTCTTTAAATTAAATAGCGTTCGTCCTTGTCCCGAAAAACTTTATTGTGCAAAGTTTTATTTAGTTATGTATTGATTTCAAGAATAGATGGACAGACGGACGGACATCGCTAAATCGACTCAAAAAGTGATTCTAAGTCGATGGGTATAATAAACGATGGGTCTATCTCGGTTCCTTTTGTGTTTTACAAACAAATGCACAAAGACATTATACCCTGTGGTGTAGGATCCTATCCTAAAAATGCAAACTAACACGTACTGTCATAAGTAGGGTAAGCCTGAACGAAGAATGCTTTATTGGATAATTGGATTTAAGGGCCTTCTAGCAGGCCTGTGAAACGCATCCTATAATAAGCGAAATAAACATGTGTATAGAACCTTTTAAAAGTCATAGAGAAGACCTCTATTGTGTCATTGGCGAAGAATGCCTGTCTGTTGAAGGCCAATGTGAATGACAGCATCTAACCCAACGATTTGTAGGCTAGGCCCAAAAAGTCCCCGTTTCCCCTACTGGGTCAACATCTTACGATTGTTCTGTGCTCCTTTACATCCTCTGGATGACTATATCATCCATGAGCGTGTATGTGCCACACAATCGATGGAATTGTAGATGTGTCCATATGTCATGTAATCTTAAATTCACATGGCATGTGTGAACAGCAACGACATGGTATTGCATCATTCCTGTTGTATGTGGTTACTGAACTGTGAACATGACCTTTATTTTAGTCTAAACGTTTAGGTTGCTGGAAATCTGTCTGCCAGTAATAGTTTATTTATAGTAAATGTCTACAGCGCAATTGTGCAATAAATGAAATTGGGGCAGTAGACTAACAAATTGCCACAATTTTTAAAGACTTCCTGAAATAAACATATTTTATGAACAAAGTAGTCTACACAAAATTGCACAGTGGTTACAAATCGATTTCTTTAATTAATTAAGTAAGTTTTGAATGGAAAGAATTATATTTATTCTTAGAGCATCACTTTCCGAAATGATTTACGAATGATTTACAAAATATTGGAAAATTTTAATTCTTCCCAACTATTTGAACAAAATAAAAGTGAATTTAAGGCCCACTTCAATTCGATGTTCCCAATGTCTAATTAAATAATGTAAAGAGTGATTTTTTTGAGGTTAGGATTTTCATGCATTAGTATTTGACAGATCACGTGGGATTTCAGACATGGTGTCAAAGAGAAAGATGCTCAGTATGCTTTGACATTTCATCATGAATAGACTTACTAACGAGCAACGCTTGCAAATTATTGAATTTTATTATCAAAATGCGTGCTCTGTTAAGAAAGTTCATTGCGCGCTTCCATTTTATGGTCAGTTTAATCGACCCACTGAAGCGGCTATTCGGGCTATTGTGACTAAATTTCGCACCAAATTTACATTGTTGGACATTAAACCACCAACACGCTTACGTAGAGTGCGAACTGAAGAAAATATCGCAGCTGTATCGGCCAGTGTTAATGATGACCACCAATTTTCGATTCGTCGCCGTTCGCACCAATTGGGTCTCTGTTCCTCAAAAACGTGGAAATGCCAAAATTGGACTAAGCGGATGGACCACCTAAGACGCAGCCGCGGTCAACAGTTAAATGAAATTATCTTCAAAAAGTAAATGTCATGGACCAATCTAACGTTTCAAATAAAGAACCGATGAGATTTTGCAAATTTTATGCGTTTTTTTTTTTAAAAAAGTTATCAAGCTCTTAAAAAATCACCCTTTAAATATAAATAAATTCACATTTAATAAAATTTTAAATCATACTTTTTTTTCCTGACGCACCATGTACATAAGTTGACTAATGTAATTTAGTTACCCAATTACTACCCACGTGTAAAGCGGGTGATTATTAATTAAGCAGCAAACAATTAAGCACGTGAATTAATTATTTTCTACCCAATGTTAAAAAGAATATCTGTTGGTGAGAATGTGAAGAGCAACCCCTAAACATGATCCACAATCTCATTATGGTTTCATTTTGGGTTCAGTTAGTTGTTGAGTGGTTTTGTATATTTTTTATGTTTTTTTGCATCCCTTAACGCAGTCATTTTGCTCGAACCATTAATCACTTCATTGAATATGCTGACCGAAACCAACGCAACCAGTTCTAAAATTATCCCTCTGCTCGGGGTTGTTTATTGGTTGAAGCTCAAACATTTGTGTGGAAATGTTGTTAAATGAAACGAAAAGCCGGCAAGGTACGTTTATTCATGCACGTTAGAGTACGAATGTGATATAAATCATTATGTAACTACAAATGGTTTGAAACTATATAATAAACTCTTTAAAATTTAAAGGTGGTATGCAAAAACATCTTAAAAAAATAAGAAGTAAAAATAAGGAAACATTTTCTGAAAACTGCATCCAAAAATGTCCATTAGCGCTATGAAGACTTTAACAAGACTTTAATTTTTTAAGACTTTAACAAATTTGAAAAATTTATTGTAGACAGGCAATACATTTTACTTTATATCAACAATTAAATTAGATATTGTAATTTTCCTTATAATTTGTATTAAATATTAAAATTCGAATTTTCATTAAAAAGTCGCCAAAGGAAACACTTCATAAAATGTATGAAACATGTTTCATAAAGCACAAATCAATGAAAAGTGGCATATAATTTATGTAACATTTCTTAGAAACTTTGATTTGAACTGTGATATTGTCCTGGCTCAAGACCATTTTGCATCTATATTTAATAGAATGCAAATTTATTTACAAATGGCATGGTGACATTTATTACTTGGCTGCAGACTACCACGATCATGATTTCTACCATGTCAAAAGTCATTTCAAGTGGCTTCGCAGCGACTTTTCAACATCAAACCCGGCCTCTACAAGGAGATAATGCACACAAACGAACGAGAATCACAACTCACTTGCCGAATTTGCGTTTAAAAAATCGCACCAAGTAATAAAGTACACATGCCATCTTACAAGCATCTCATTGAGTTGCATATGTAAGTATGTGTATATGAAGGTATAGTTACCCAGCAATACTTCTGCCGTGCCAACGCTCATTTGTTTTAGTTTTTTCGTTTGTATTTTTTTTGGTCTGTAATCAATATTTGATTTGAACAGGGATATTGTCCTGGATCAAGACCATTTTGCATCTATATTCAATAGAATGCAAATTTATTTACATGCCAAGTAATAAATGTCACCATGCCATTTGTAAATAAATTTGCATTCTATTAAATATAGATGCAAAATGGTCTTGAGCCAGGACAATATCCCAGTTCAAATCAAATATTGATTACAGACCAAAAAACTACAAACGAAAAAACTAAAATTTCTTAGAAACTATGAAATGAACTTTTGTTTGTAGACTAGGGTATTATAAGTTAGTTTCACGCCAAATGTTTGTAACACCAAGAAATAATTGAGCTAGACCCACCTTTAAGTATACAGATCGGCTTAGAATCACCAGCTGAATCAATTTAACGATGTCTGTCTGTCCGTCCGTCTGCTGTCCATCTAAGCTTGTTCGCATTCTACAGGTCGCAATTGTGGTCCGATTGTCATGAAATTTGGCAGATTTTACTTTTTTTGGCCAAGGACGATTGGTACTGAATTTGGAAAAAATCGTTTCAGATTTATATATAGCTTCCATAAAAATATCCCTATAATTTACACTATTACTGCTCTAGAATACACATTTTACATGGGATCATGACAACATTTTCAGGATCGTATTATATTTGAACTAGAAATAGATAACGGGAAAGTGAAGCACATGGGTCCATGGTTTGATATAGCCCCAATACAAATGTACATTCGAATTACAATATTACTGCTCTAAAATGCACATTTTACATCGGATCTTGATCAATGTTACATTTATACTAGAAACATGTATTTTAAAAGCCAGCTATATAGGTCAATGTTTTGGAATAGCCACAAATGGGTCCTCAGTTTACACTATTATCGTTCTAGAACCCACATCTTACATTGGATCTTGATAAAATTTTGCAGATCATGTTATATTTCAATAAAGAATACCTACTTTTAAAGTGATCTGCAAATGCCCACTTTTTAATGTAGCGCCCTTACAAGTGGACCCCCATTTGAATTATTACCTCTCTAGGGCCCACATTTTACATTGGACACAATTTACATCGGAAGTTTATCAAATTTTGCATTTTGTATCACATTTCAACTAGGAAGACATATTGTGAATGTCAAATATATGGGTCCATATTTTGATATAACAAATTGGCCCCCCATTCTACGCTATTACATCTCTAGAACCCACATCGTGCATTAGATCTCGATATAATTTTGCATATCACGTCATATTTCAACTAAGAATACCTACTTTGAAAGTGATATGGAACCACTTTTTAATGTAGAGCCCTTACAAATGGCCCCATTTTAATTTTTAACCCTCAAGAACAAATTTTACATTGGATTTTTTGTTATTCATATTTTGCAGATTATATTATATTTCAACTAAGAATACAAAGTCAAATATATGTGTCCATACTTTGGAATAACCCAAATAGGCCCCCATTCTACTCTAATACAGCTCTAGAAACTAAGTCTTACATCGGATCATGATATATTTCAACTATGAATACCTAACCATGTTTTGGACCAGGCCCCAAGTTATTGTTATAGGCCTCCTTTCAAATGTCGGTCCGATTCATTCTATTACTACTGTATAATTTGTATTTGTCCGCCGGAAAATTGGATCAATTATTTAACATATTTGTTAAATATGACTAAAAATTAATTTATGGTAAACTGTGTAATTTATATGAACAACATAAAATTGCTCCCATGAAACACCTGGGTTTAGGAATAAAGGGAGTGGTGTGGGGTATTATATAGTCGGTCACGCCCGACTTTAGCCTTTCCTTACTTAATCATAATATGATTTATGAAAATCTTAATAGATATTATTAAGAAACTTCATTAATTTTATGAAAAAGTTTCATAAATATTAATAATTTATTTTGAAGTTTGTAATATAAACAAAAAGTAAAAAAAAAGTCTGACTTATTGGCTATCCAATCACAACACACCATCATTGCGAGTGTCTTTGCAGTGAGTATGTCTTTGACCAAAATCAGGGTAAATACTTATTAACAGAAGAAGACAAATGAGAAGTGCTAGCATACAACTGAATAAAGTCGACACCTAAAAACGCAGTTTTATATTATGAAACATTTTATAAAAACTATGAAATCCTTCATTATATTTATGAAGACATTTTATAACACATTTAATATTTAAGAATTGTTTCTTTATTACTATGAAATCTTTCTTTGATCTTATGAAACTAATTTTCACTAATTTAACAGTTTTGTTTTATGAAATGTATAAAACATTTCATTTTATTTGTATGAAACATTTCATTTTATTTATGAATTTTTCATACATATTAAGAAAAAATTCACTGAATTTATGAAAAACCTTGTATGAAATCCCTTCATAAATATTATGAAGGAAAGTTTTTTCAGGTAACTCACATTCGGTGTGACCAAGGGCAACACTTAAACACTCTTGATCTTTCTCCAACTTCACAGCCTGAAAAATATGAAGATAGTCTTCTCACACCTCTTGGTAATTCGTATCATTGCATTATTTAAGCATCCTTTTCGTATTCCACTCTTCGTGTCCCTGCGACCCCAGCCCCAAGGCGGACAGCGATATAAATGCTGTGGCTGAAATTGCAAATATTATATTGATTGGAATGCTGTCATTTATTGCAACTAACGATATTTCGGATAAACCATCTAATAAAAGTTGATTTAACCAGACATACAAGACAGCTGTCAGATCCAAGGACGAAGCGTTCAGGAAGTGACGTATGAATAAGAAGTTAGGTAAGGCTAAAGTCGGTCGGGGCCGACTACATAATACCCTACACCACTCCCTGCTTATATACCTTCTTTGACTACTAAACCCAGATGTTTCGTGGGAGCAATTTTATGTAGTTCATATAAATTATACAGTTACTACAAAATTCATCATTAGTCAAATTTAACGAATATGGTAAATAATATTCTGAGTGAAGTAAATATAACATGATCTGGAAAATTGATCAAGATCTAATGACAAACACAGATTATACAGCGGTAATAGAACGATCTGCAAAATTTGATTAAGATCCGATATAAGCTGTAGTTTTTCGAGCTGTAATAGAGTAGAGTGGGCTCAATTTGGGTTATATCAAAGAATGGACACATATATTTGATTTCATACTATGTATTCTTAGTCGAAATATCAGCAAATTAAAAAATTTAATTAAAAAGTTGGCCCATATAGATCACTTTCAAATTAGGTATTCTTAGTTGAAGTATAACATGATCTGCAACAATTTTTCAAGATCCAATATATGATGTGGGTTCTAGAGCAATAATAGTGTAAACTGGGGGCCCATTTTTATGGGGCTATTCCAAAACATTGACCTGTATAGATGGCTTTCAAAATACGTGTTTCTAGTATAAATGTAACAATGTGTGGAAAATTTGATCAGGATCCCATGTAAAATGTGCATTTTAGAGCAGTAATATTGTAAATCGGAGGTACATTTGTATGGGGGCTATATCAAAACAGAGACCCATGTGGTCCAATTTCCCGTGAGCAATTTCTAGTTCAAATATAACACGATCCTGACAATGGTGATGATTCTATGCCGATCCGTATACTTAATGGTGGGTCTAGCAGAATTATTTATCGGTGTTACAAACATTTGGAGGGAAACTAAATTACAATACCCTAGTCCACGAAGTGTTGTAGGGTATACAAATGTCACTACTGATCTACAACGCAAGCAGCCAAGAACCATGTGTGCCAGGGTACTTAGACGAGAAAAGTTTCTGTATGAACAACGTCTTCGTGCCAAAGTTATTTCTTCTCCTAGGGGAAGTAAAAGCCTTTTGTCAACCATTCAATAATAAATAATATATTTAAATAAAAAATGCCTGAAAGGGCTGAACTTTTTCCAGCACACAGTGCTATCTACAGTATCAAGTAGTATCAACAGCATCAAAAGGACTGGGATTTACTATGGTTCTAATGCGATTCAAAAGTAATACAACTGGACATTACTTCAATTTGAAAGATTCATTACGAGCACATTGGAAGGTTTCCCTAAATTATTTTCCACTCACATTATTCGAGTTTAGTAACAATAAAGGGCCACCATAAAGTGTACTATGCTGAGGTGGTCAGAGCAGCAACATTCTTTGTGAGCCACTCTAATGTAGGTGTACAAATTTCTTGTCTATTTTATTTAAAAAGCAATTAAGCTATACTCGTTTCATTTAGTGTTCTACATTTTGGCGCTGTGCTAAACTTCGATGTTATCTACATCAAGATAAATTGTATTTAACTTTCTCAATCCTGAACATAAAGTATACCTTACTTTGTAGGTAAGCCATAAATACTTCAAAAAGCCTGGAAGTATTCTGAGTGCGATAATGAAGACCACTAAAACCACATAGAAGTGGTAGCTATGAACTAGGACATGGCAAATATTGGGTAGGTGGATGGAGGATGAACATTAGGGAGAGTGTTGTAGATTTTTTCAATATCTGACAATGGGCTGTAACAAAAAAGAAAAACTAAAGGAAATTTCGCTATTAATCTGGATTGGTTTTTCTGAAGTCAAAAAGATCCACTTGACATTTTACTTGAAATTTTGAAAAAAGTCTTAATTTGGAAATAAAAAATGTTCATTTGATCGTAGGAAAGGTTAATATTATATAACTTCAAAGGCTCAAAATATATAATTTGCTTAGTAGGAAATACCAATTTAAAGTTATAAGTATAATTTTTAACGTACACAAATTTATTTGTTAAATATTAGGAATAAGTTGTATTAGTTTAATTAACATATATTTATATACATTTTTATTGTATAAATTTATATATTTTTAAATCGTATGATTATTGGTAATATAATTTATATGAAAATTAATTTATTTTCATAAAATAAAAGCCGATAGCTTTAATTGCTATGCTTTTTCTAGTTTATTATAATTTTAACTTGTAATAAATAAATAAAAAAAAAATCTCGATTTATCATTTACCATCGATTTACCATTTATCATTAAATGGCCAAATTTTAAATGTGCTAAACATTTAAAAATATTTTGATTGAAAATCTCTGCGAAATTGCCGATATGATGTGCAAATTTTCAATTAATGCGAGTTTAAAATTCACAAAATTTAAAACTAACGTGTTTTAAATCTGGAATTGTTGATCAGAATCAAATTTTTGTTTGTTTCGTTTTTATTTTTTTATTTTGAGAACATTATTGCTTATTATAGCACACAGTGTTACATGTGTACATACCATGCCTTTGTTTGTCACGAGATTAGTTTGCCAGCAAACGGCTTGCAGGCGTATGGAACTCATTGTATGTGTTGAAACGCATCTGAAATGGTTGCAAAACTATTCATTCGAAACTGAAATGTTTAGAATTTAGCGAACGTATGTTCGGGTGGGCCAATAAAAAAATTTTAAATTAGAATTTGCTATTAAAAAAGTACCGATTATTTTTTTCAAATTTCTGGTTTTATTGGAAAGGTTGTACTTTGCTACTTAATAACACAGTGCAACACAAAAAATATAACCATCATAAAAACCAAAAAAGACCCAGTTTTGTCCAAAGTCATGTACTTTTTGTAATGGCCCCCAATGATTTGGGGGCTCGCACTGTGGTCGAAAAGGCTCAGCTAGCGGCGCTTAATTAATAGCGCTTAGGGAAATTTTGTTTTTGTTTGTGTAATATTTTTTTTAGTTGAAAATAGATTAAGCTGCAATGGTAAAAATTTTTTTTTTAATATATTAACATTTTTTTTTTTGAAAGTTGCAACTTCTTTTCATATTTTTGACATTATTTATTTTATTCAGGAAAACGTGACAAAGTTAATATATTTAATGTTTCTGATTCTTTTGAGCTAAAAATATATTAAACTTTAATATTAAAATATTTTTTAAATAAGCTTTTAATATTTTATTTATTTTTAATTTTCAGATTAAAATGCTCTACTCAGTATCTGATAAACTATCATATGACACATTATTTTCTTCATCTGTATTAGAAAGAAGACTAATAATATCGTTATCTAATATATCATCCTTTTTTGAATAGGGCAATAAACTTTTCGATAACATGGTAATGAAAGGATCTGAAGAAACGAATAATGTATGTGCCAAGTCTTCCATTGTGTTTTTCCGTGAATTTTTTCGAGTGTGATGTAGGCGATATTTTCTGAGGTCTTTATTTCTGGCCTCGAGAGCTTCTTCTTCTCTCATTCCTATTGGAAGGGAAGCATATTTAATAATATCTGCACCATGTATTAAAATTTTATGGTCCGATGAGGGCATATAAAACCAGGGATACAAATCTACAAAAATAGTTGTTGTTTGGTATGCATACTGTTGAAAGGCGTCCGTATTGATTTCATATCCAGAAGCCATTGTGCGTAGAATAACACTGAAACGATATATTAATAAACTGCTAACACCAGTTATTTGAGCAGCCAATTCTGGTTGTTGGAAAAATCTTCTGGCTGTGTTACCATTATTAGTTGTGCCTGATCCAGGCATTGGGATATCAACCAGTATAGCCATTTCCTTTCTCAGATTTGTTTGTATTTCAGATTTTTTTTCAACAATCACCTTATCACAACTGCGAATCTGCCATTTTTCAATTGGAATTCTGTATGCGATATGCAGAATACACTCAAGGAAGCGAATCCACGCATGTAAAGTTGATAATCCACATTCGTATAATTTTTCTTTGCACGGCATATCTTTCATTATTTGAAGGTTGTTCATATTTCTGGGTGATGCATCACAAATTCCACATTTTTGGGATGATGTTTCTGCCACAACTCTAAATACCTTCCCATCTATCATGGTCATATGGAACTGATGATGAACTTCATAATTTTGAAGTTTCGTTGGCTGTATGTTTGCTATTTGAGATTTGATATTGCTCACTTCGTTATGGATTAATTCTGCTGATTCCTTTTGACAAAGTAATTTTAGTGGTCGGCAATAACGAGTTGATGAAGGTTTGGCATTTTTCCAGAGTATGGTTGATCCGAAAACTATTTGTAATGGTACCAAGCACACCGTAAACATATGTTGGTCGATCATACAAGCGTCAACATTATCAAAATTTTGTCGATAAGTTGGATGGCCACTACTTCCATCACAACCCCATTTGTAAATAGCAGTTATCTTAAGAGTGTTATTAGTCTCAGAATTGTTAAATTCTTGGGAATGCGCAGCAAATATTCTGGCCACTGTGTGATCAATCAAGCATTGTAAAGGCACCTCAAAAGAATGATCAGTAACTTGTAGCTCATCAGGATAGCACAGTTTTTTTCGCAGCCAGTAAAACATCGTAAGTGGGAAATATATTAGCATTTCTCTTTTTAGTTCCATTCTGCAAGTCCATGTAAGCCCTTTTTGTATAACCGCCATCAATATATAATGCTAAAGCTTCCTCAGCTGTGTATTTTATGATATCATTATTATTATCGGTTAAAATGACAGCTTTAATTTTGTTTGCCAAATTTTCATCGGATTTCAACACTGATACGACCATTGATGTATTCCTCTTGCCAGCCTTATATAAACTAGTACTGGCGGCAGACATGAGCTCATCGCATGGGATTTCTTTGGCGATTTTAGATACTTTTTTCTTTTTTGTTTTTTCCTGGATGTCAGTAAAACTTAATTTGGGTCGCCCAGTACTTGGGGTCGGGTCTACCAATAAAATTTCACCATCTAACCAGACCTTGTTATTTCTCTCAAAAATCATCCGAGCCTGGTGGCTTTGTCTCCATTTCATGTTTATTTTTGAGGTGAAATTTTTTAATCTGTTGGTTATTTCAATGAGTTGATCATCATTATATTTGCTTTTATCTATGACGTCATAAACATAGGATTTCACAGCAGAAAACTTTTTAGAAGCGTCATGTTCCTCATACCAAACCAAAAATAGCGCTCGCTTAGACACTGACATTGTACCTTAAAAAATTAATTTCTAAAAAAGTTGGAAAAATGTGGTTCTCATTTTGGACATTTCACATTACAAGACTCTATATTAACTAAAAAAAATAAAATTACATCGAATCCATCCGAATCACAGAAGTTTAGCTCTACAACAGGTGAATTTATTGGTAAACATTATAATTCTTACTAGCACTTTAAACAACAACAAATATAAAACACAAAACACAAACACTGGACACAAACACATTTTTTTCGTTAATACACACCTTTTTCTTTAATTAAAAAAACTAAAAACAACTTTTCTGTCACCCCGACAAATTTAATTAACAATTGTAGCTGGTTGTTAAAAAAGGCGGAAAGGTTTTCGGCTGCACCTGGTGCAACATATGTTGTGTTTGAAGCATTACAGCTGTGCGAATATTGAGAGCAAAACAAAACGAAAAATGTTAGTGATCTATCTGATTTATTATTAATCGAATACAAAACAGTTTTTCAGTTAGAATACATTTTGAAATTTGAATTAATCGGAGCTAGATTGGCCATTTCTACCACAGTGGCTCGGTGTCATTTTTGCAAAGAGTGATCATTTTCTCAGACTCATATCTTGCAAACTGTTTTGAATTTTGATTTCATCTGAGGTAAAGCTGTAGCTCTTGTCATAAAGAACAAAAAGTGTGAACATATAAAATGAAAAAAAATCATCTTCAAGGTCAAAATCGCAAAAAACTTCTTTAACAGTTTTCCTCTGATCATGTCTATAATTAAGTTCAAAATTCAAGGAAACAATCAACTACAAACTTGTACCTAAGATCTCAATAAACAACTTTCTAGAACAGATGAACTTCATACGAATGATTCTTTACGCCGTTAGGACCGGTAGGAAAAATATAGCTTGCTTGTTTCTTTTAATGGTCTGTTCGACCAGAGTGCGTATGAGTGATATTATCCTTAATCAACAGCACATATACGCTACCTACACACACTACAGCCTAGAAGATTTGTTCAACGACATTTGCGATTTTGACCTTGAAGCTGAAGTTTTTTGATTTTATATATTCTTTATGACAAGAGCTACAACTTTGCCTCAGAGAGAGTAAATCAAAATTCCAAACGGTTTAATGGACATGAGCGTGAGAAAATTATCATTTTTTTTTTTGCAAAAAGGACACCTTCAGGGACACACAAAAAAGTGTTTGACTTTGGGCAAAAGCGGGAGACACTGGTCTTTTGTGCTCTTTTATGACTTCCATGACTTAAAAAAATACACACAGAGTAATGGGCCACAATATCAGTCATATGATTACTACGATTGGTTCGGCTGTACCTCATCCGATTAACCCAAATTTTCATTACAGCCAAAAATCCACACCAAACAGTGGCTCGTTGTGGTTGTGTTGGCTTCTCAATTTTCACGTGTTGGTTTTCTGAACCCCGTATGCAGCAATTTTGCTTATTGACATAGCCACAGAGATGATATTGAGCTTCATCTGAAAATACAAAAATTTCATATTTTGCGTTAAAGACTCACCACTTTGGAAGTAAGTTTTTAATATTTTCCAATTTTGTTCAATCGTATAGCGTTCCATTTTGCAAATTTCAAACATAAATCTGAAAATAAAAACAAGTACAAACGGCCGTGCCGAACTTTATATACCCTCCAAAACGGTTTGCATTCCACAAAGGCTGCTGATCTTCGTGGAAGTGCAGTAACATTACAGGAAAATTTTATTTTTATACCCTACACCACTTCGTGGACTAGGGTATTATAAGTTAGTTTCGCGCCAAATGTTTGTAACACCAAGAAACAATTGAGCTAGACCCACCTTTAAGTATACCGATCCGATTTAACGATGTCTGTCTGTCCGTCTATCCGTCCGTCTGCTGTCCATCTAAGCTTGTTCGCACTCTACAGGTCGCAATTGTTATCCGATTGTCATGAAACTTGGCAGAAGTTATTTTTTCTGGACCACCGGTATTGAATTTGGAGGAAATCGGTTCAGATTTAGATATAGCCCCCATACAAATGATTTGACTTTTTCCACTCTAGAAACCACATATTGTACCCGATTTTCTTTAAAATTGGCACAACATTTTATAATCGAACTAGAAACTGAAAGTGGATAAGATCGGTTCAGATTTAGATATAGCTCAAATACAAATGTCGCTCCCGATTTGACTTTTTCCGCTCTATAAACCACATATTGTACCTGATTTTCTTTAAATTTGGCACAACATTTTATAATCGAACTAGAAACACCTATGCTGGAAGTGGGTAAGATCGGTTCAGATTTAGATATACCCCCATACAAATGTCCTTTTCAATTTAACATTTTTTGCCAAACACATACATTTACATGATTCAAAAATCCTCCCCGATTTCACTTTTTTATAGAATTGAATTGTAATGAGATAGAAAGTGGGGTGTATCATATAGTGGCTCCGTCCGTCTTTAGCCTTTCCTTACTTGTTTGGGAGATGCCCATATGTCCATATTTTGGGATAACACAAATGGAGCCCAATCTGCTCTATTACAGCTCTAGAAACTACATCTTGCACGGATCATGATATATTCCAACTAGGAATATCTACCGTGAATGAGAAATATATATTCCCATGTTTTGGAGCGGGCCCCAAGTGTATAATTTATATGAACTACATAAAATTGCTCCCATGGAACATATGGGTTTAGTAATAAAAGCGAGGTATATACGTAGGGTATTATATAGTCGGCCCCGCCCGACTTTAGCCTTTCCTTACTTGTTTTATTACAATCCTTTTTTAATTGCAAAAGTACAAATTTTGAAAATCAGAGGAATGTATACTCCGAATTCCATAACTCTACCTGTGGCCATTGGGATTGTGCAATTTTTATCCTCTTACCATTTTTATCCCTTTTTGGCCGATTTCACGCCCTGCAAATAAGATTCACTTTATGGTGCACTTTTTGGGTGTGCAATATGGGCAAGCAGACATATTGAAAAAACATGCTTAAATACTCTAAAATATTTGGGGTTATTATGAGTATTTTTAGTCCTTGCGAGGGAAAAATTTTTCCCTTCGGACCGATTTCGCCCACTTTCAGTCCCAACCGATCTACAACTAAAGGGTGATTTTTTAAAAGCTATAGGAAAGTTTTTCAAAAAAACACATCAAATTCAGAAAAATTCATGCAGTCTTTATTTGAATCGATAGTACGGTCCATATAATTTAATGTTTGCAGATTATTTCATGCAAATGTTGACCTTGACTGCGCCTCAAATGGTCCATCCGCTTAGTCCAATTTTGGCATTTCCTCGTTTTTGAGTAACAGAGGCCCAATTGCTGCGAACGGCGACGAATCGATAATTGATGGTCATCATTAACAGTGGCCGATACAGCTGCGATATTTTCTTCAGTTCGCACTCTACGTAAGCGTGTTGGTGGTTTAATGTCCAACAATGTAAATTTGGTGCGAAATTTAGTCACAATAGCCCGAATAGCCGCTTCAGTGGGTCGATTAAACTGACCATAAAATGGAAGCGCGCGATGAACTTTCTTAACAGAGCACGCATTTTGATAATAAAATTCAATAATTTGCAAGCGTTGTTCGTTTGTAAGACGATTCATGGTTAAATTATAGACCAAACTGAAGATGTTTGACAGTGAAACAAAACACGAAACGTGCGTCAGCTGTTTAAACCAGTGTTGCCAAAAAGATAATAGCTAAAAAATCACCCTTTATTAGACGTATTCTGTGAACATTTGTATGTCCTCGCTCCTTTCGTTCAGACGCTAGCGTGCTTTCAACAGGCGGACATGGTTAACTAGTCTTAGGATTTTATGACGATCAAGAATATATATACATTAGGGTCTAAGATCGACATTTCAAGGTGTTACAAACGGCGTATACAAAACTTAGTATACGACCATTCTGGAGTTGGAGGGTATAATGAATGTTATTCTACCTTTCAAAGTCAAAGTTATCGGTAGTTGAAATTTAAAATTTTACATGGCCCACCCTACAATACCACAAAGAAGCTCGTTATACACCTTTTGTGCTTTAGAAGAAAGTGGTAGTGATTCCATTTATTATAATATGTGGACTATAGTTATAGCCATAATTGAGTTTTCAACAAGCCATCCAGATATTCCAACAACTTGAGACATATAATTGAACTAACAGTTTGGAATACTAACTATGAACATGAGACGCAATTTTTGTCTTTGTCTTTTGCTTTGATCTTTATTCTCTTTGCTATTTTCATATTTTAAAGTTTAATTTTACCAAACACTTTCATGGAAATTATATTATTTTTCCAGGTGGCTTCTAAAGCAATTTGCTTTATAAAATATGCATATTGTCGTCTGGATGAAGTGAAAAAATTATGCAAATGCACGTGTGGCTTAAGAACCGAGACAACAATATGCATGAATGAAGTGCAGACACCCGTTCACTGGTGTATGTATGTAGTCTCCACTAACACAGTCAAGAATTTTCACAGAATTCCATATGAGTATGACTTCTAGTAGAGAAGCTTAAAATAAACTAAAATTTATTAAATTTCTCGAAAATCTATTTTAATACAGCAGCTAACTATTTGAATGATGTTGTAGGGAAAACAAATATAAAATAAATAGACCAGATACATTTTTCATATGCAATAAAATAGAGTAAGGATATGCTAAAATTAGTCTACTTCGAGTATATGATATCCTCCGCCATCCAGACTACATTGTTGAGATCAATTTTAATACTTGGCTCGCTTTATTTAGCACCTAACATTTTGTTACCTATCTAAGCAACTAGATAATTTGTCACGATTGTCAGAATTTTCAAAACTTGTTTTCATTCGCCGACAAAGGCGAACTTATTAAATAAGAAACTATTAATTTTGAAAAACTTAAATTCAATTCAATTTATTTTTTCCCAATTCGCTTTCTGATATTTCCATCATCACGTTCTTAGTTCGCACTTTTGCAAAAATTCAAATGCAATTAATTTATTTTCCCACCCATTTCCCTTCTTATATTTCCCGACTCACGCTCTTAGTTAGTAATTATTTCTAGTTCTGCTAGTTGACATATGTTCAGTTCAAATGATGATGGCGTTAACTAAGCATTCTTACAAGTAATCACCAGAAATGTTGGCACATTAATTTAATTTCGTTCAGACGAAATATTTGTATGGCGGCATTATTCAGTGCCAACAAAGCAACTTCATTTACACTACAAAGTGGTATTTACACGCAATTAGTGTTCACACAATAAATAATAGTGTTCATTAGACCGTATTGCTACAATTACCTTGTTAGCATCAGCCAAGTTGTCGTAAATAGAAAAACGCGATTTTTGAGTTTATGATGCATAATTTTTCGTTATATGAGACATTCATTGTTCGACAAATCTCAGGAAGTGTTCTTCTTGTACAAGTAAGGAAAGGCTAAAGTCGGGCGGGCCGACTCTAAGATACACTCCACTTTCTATCCGAATACAAATCGATTCGGTGAAAACGAGAAGGTTTTTTGTATCCTGTAAAAATATGTGTTTGACAAAAAAATGTTAAATAGGAAAGGACATTTGTATGAGGATATATTGAAACCTGGAACGAAATAGGTAAAATATAAAATGCATAGTTTGGCCAAAATCGGTTAAACTTTTAGAAGCAACATTTGTATTTGGGCTATATTTAAATCTGAACCGATCTTACCCACTTTCACCATAGTTTTGTTTAGTTAGATTATAAGATGTTGTGCAAAATTAAAAGAAAATCGAGCACAATATGTGGCTTTTAAAGCGGCAAAAGTCAAACCGGGAGCGACATTTGTATGGGGGCTATATCTAAATCTGCACCGATTTTCTTCAAATTAAATAGCGTTCGTTCTTGTCCCGAAAAACTTCACTGGGAAAAGTTTGTTTTAGTTATGTCTACAATTGCGACCTGTATCGTGATTACAAGAATAGATGGACAGACGGACGAACGGACATTGCTAAATCGACTCAAAAAGTGATTCTAAGTCGATCGGTATAATTAACAATGGGTCTATCTCGTTTCCTTCTGGGTGTTACAAACAAATGCACAAAGACATAATACTCTTATGGAAAAATCTTTACATTTTATTTGCAGCTTAATTTCCACGAAAGTGTCGAATCCTCCTGACAAGTATATTAGGGCGTACCTCAAAAAAAAGTTCGCCGTACACCTTCGAATATGAAGTATTATTGAAAGGTAGTTTCAAAAATTTTTTTTTTATTTTTTTATGCCGAACGTAGGTCGCGCTTTTACATTTTTCTATATAACTTCTGCATTTATAAACGGATTTTAAAGTGTGATACATCGATGTTTTTGTCTCGACGAGGCCGATTTTTTTTGTCTTTGAAGTCATTGAGCTCAAGCACCCCCTTCTGGTACTTACCCATCATATCTCAGTTGCTACTACCCAATGTACCACTCTAATATCAGAAAATTAAAGCTCGCATAAAATCATGAATCATGCTTGAGCTCAATGTCTTCAAAGACAAAAAATCAGCCTCGTCGAGACAAAAACATCGATGTATCACACTTTAAAATCCGTTTTTAAATGTAGAAGTTATATAGAAAAATGTAAAAGCGCGACCCCTACGTTCGGCATAAAAAAATAAAAAAAATTTTTTTGAAACTACCTTTCAACAATACTTCATATTCGAAGGTGTACGGCGAACTTTTTTTTTTACTTGTAACCTGGTACGCTCTAAAGTATATATCTGTGGCCTTTTGACAAAACAACCTCTTTCAAAAACTCCAATTTTACAGGAGAACGAAAAAACTGTTAAAATATCTAAAAACTTTGATTTTGAAATATGTGGTGAAAATGTGGAAGTGCAGAATTAAATTTAAATACTAAATTGAAGTGAAGATATCAATAAATCTATTCTAATGCCAACGGATTTTCAGAAAAATTAAGAATAAAAAGATAGGTTGTTTTGTCGAAATTTTTTTCAACAAAAAAATTAACTACCATTATTCAAGTTGTTTTATGAAAACGGTTTTAAACAAAAACGTGATTAATATTTTGCGCTTATCTCAAAGCAAGCTGTTTTGTTAAAATTAAATTAATAAAAAAGTCGAAATAGGTTATTTTAAAAGATTTTATTATATCTGTTACAACAAAAGTACATGAATTCAATTACTCAATATTGGTACAAAATTATGTTTATGTAGGGAAAACAAATTTCAAGTTTCCCAAAAAGTATACAAAAGGAAGGAAATAAAAACTGCAACTCTACACAATTCAATTATATTTTTAAATATCTTCGTCAAGGTCTGGGTGAACTTCAATGGGGATATCACCTTCGGCCCTAATATTCTGATAAAAACTGTGGTAATTTGTACCAATTAATGGCAGCATATCTAATAAATCTTTCTTTTTATTTTGAGACACAGGCAAAGGAGAATTGTAGCTTGTAGCCAATTGGGGAGATGGTTCTTTACGTCGTCGCGAGTTTATATCTAGCATTTGAAATGATTCCTCTGGGTGTAATGAACATTCCACTCAAACTTCTCACCTAAAAATCAGAAGATTGAAAAATAATATTATTGAAAAGAATATACATAGGTATTTAAAATTATACCTGAAATGCTATGTGACCTCCATGTATATTTGTCCTTTAGTAGTGCACGGAAATCGAAGAAATCCTCTTGTCTTAACTCATGGACCATATAATTTTTTTGGTCGCCGATATTAAGTTTGCCCAATCATGCGAATGTTCAATTGATCCAAAGAATTTTTTTCTTTTCTTTTCTATTTGCGCATGTACAGTATCACATTCAAGATGCGTATGACCCACGACAAGAAATTTATGATTAATAAGTTCAATACTTGCGTGATCTTCCAAAACTTTCCCAAACATTGCGCAAATATATGAGTTGCGGTTCTGACCAGGACAGGAATCACTATATAAAACAATATGGCGAACTGAATTTGGTAAATCCAAAAGACATTTAAATATGCAAGACCCAATATCGTTTGCACCCCGCTTTGCAATGGTTTCGTTCCATATATAGCACAAGGCTTTTTTCGTTGCTCCATCATGCATAGTTAAGTTGAAAGTCCACAATGGTCTCTTGTAAAAAACAAAGCAGCACGTAAAAAAGGCGTTGGAAGACATTGTTGCAAGTCAAATGTGAACATTTTTATATTGTCGTTATTTATTGCGAGTTCCTTATCTTTTTTCTTGCATTCATATGAAAAATCTGCATCGTCATGATGTTTTTTTGTTGCAACTTTATCGATTTTTTGTCTTAAACGTGGTTTTGCCTGCCAAATATACCACGTGTAAACTCTAAAAAAACTTCTTTTGATCAAAATATTTATTTTCAATTTCACAAAAACACTTCTTTGCAAACAATTTTTTACTTTTTATCAGTTTTTGTTTTGACATAAGAACTTCTTTTCACACAAGTCGTTTAGTCAAAATTATTATTCTCTATAAACCATTTAAAAATTTATCTTGTCTCAAACAAGTTACATATTTTGTCAATTTCAGTTTTGACACAACAACTTCTTTGAAGAGAAGTTGTTTTGTTAAAATATAATGTATTTATATATTCAAAAAATATTTAATACATTTTAGATGTTTTGTCAAAAGGATATAATAATTTAATTTCTTGTATTTTACAAAATTTTTAAACTCTTTCAGATAAGATATTTTATCAAATACTTTTTCCAAATATAATGAAAGAAGTTGATTTGTCAAGTACTGTAGAATTTTAACCAAATGGCGTAGAAATGCAAGGATTACACCAAAAGAACCGCCTTAAAAATTTATATTTAATATAAAAATCTTACAAAAATGCCTTATTTCGAGAGAAGTTGTTTTGTCAAAAGGCAACAGATATTCAATCCCTTGTAGTACGCAATTGGTTTTACAGATTGTTCTATACCTTGTTTGAATCGACTTAAATCCTGTTAAATAATTTAAGACCATTTAATTACACTGTCCAATAAATTAAGACAATTTTATAGGAAGTGAATAGCGACCCTACTATTTTGAAAGGACATATTGAGAAGACCATTTTTGTAGAATAAACTTTTAGTCCAGTCTGAGTTTCTTTCTACAGTTGGTCAAATTTTAAATTTTTTGGTCGAAGTGAGCAATAAATGCCTGAGAGAATTCTTATTGGAAGAACTGTATTGTGGAATTTTATGAGGATCATTTTTATGGAAGATCTTAATTCCTCTCTGTATGGATCAATTTAACCATTTTTTTGAATAAATCATAAAAAGTCCTTTCTAAAAGGACATTTAGAGATTAAACTGTCCTACGAAAGAATTTGCCGGCAAATTTCAGTATGAAATATCTAAAAATATATCATATAGAAAATACCAAAATATTTGTTGGCATATGATTGCTGACTAAATATGGAATATTTGTGACAGAAACAAAGAAAGATAAAGTTGAAATAAATGTAATTGCAACCTAGAATTTTTGCAACAGCTGCAGATCGCGACTGGCTACATATATAAAACAAGCGAAACTGCTTCTTAGATAGATCGCGAGAAAAATACAAAACAAACATTTTTTCATATCTCGAGCGAATGAAAATTTAGCACAAATTTTCAATTTAATTTTTTGTTTACCAACCTCTACCGAAATAACCACATTTTGTGTCGAAAACAAGTAAGGAAAGGCTAAAGTCGGGCGGGGCCAACTATATGATACACTCCACTTTCTACAGGAATACAATTCAATTCAGTAAAAAAGTGAAAACGGGAAATTTTTTTGTATGTTTCCTAATTACAGGCTAATATGACTTTCACAATAAGTTCTTCCAGTTGAAGTATAACGTGTTATGCTCAATTTTAAGAAATTCTCTGAAAAAACGCGGTTGCAGGGGGAACGAAATTTGCATGAGAGCTATATGTAAGTCTGAACCGATGTGACCCATTTTCACCTAGTTTAAATATAAGATGTTTTGCCAATTTTGAAGAAAATCTGTTAAAATATGTGGATTCTGGAGCTGAAGAATTCAAATTGGGAGCGAAATTAGTATGGTAGCTATATACAAATCTGAACCGATCTAACACATTTTTACCACATGCGTTTCTAGTTGAACTATAAGATGTTTTGCAAATTTTGAAGAAAATCTGTTGAAATATGTGGTATATAGAGTGAAAAGGGTCAAATCGGGAGTGAAATTCGTATGGGGGCTATATCTAAATCTGAACCGATTTTTTTCAAATTAAATAGCGTTCGTCCTTGTCCCGAAAAACTTCGTTGTGCAAAGTTTCGTTTGGTTCTGGCTACAATTGCGACCTGTATCGTGATTACAACAGTAGATGGACAGACGGACATACAGGCGGACATACAAACAAATGCACAAAGACATAATACTCTCGTGGAGTGTATAAATATCAAAAAAATGGACAAATTTTAACCGTAGTAATTATACACTCCACGAGAGTATTATGTCTTTGTGCATTTGTTTGTAACACCCAAAAGGAAGTGAGATAGACCCATTGTTAATTATACCGATCGACTCAGAATCACTTTCTGAGTCGATTTAGCAATGTCCATCTGTCTGTCCGTCCGTCCGTCAGTCTGTCTGTCCATCTATTGTTGTAATCCGATACAGGTCGCAATTGTAGCCAGAACCAAACGAAACTTTGCACAACGAAGTTTTTCTGGACAAGGACGAACGCTATTTAATTTGAAGAAAATCGGTTCAGATTTAGATATAGCCCCCATACGAATTTCACTCCCGATTTGACCCTTTTCACTCTAGATACCACATATTTCAACCGATTTTCTTCAAAATTGGCAAAACATATTATAGTTCAACTACAAACACCTGTGGTAAAAATGTGTTAGATCAGTTCAGATTTATATATAGCTCCCATACAAATTTCGGTCTTAATTTGAATATTTCCGCTCTAGAATCCACATATTTTAACAGATTTTCTTCAAAATTCGCAAAACACCGTATATTTCAACTGAAAACACCTTTTGTAAAAATGTGTTAGATCTGTTCAGATTTATATATAGCTCTCATACAAATTTCGTTCCCAATTTGAATTTTTCCGCTTTAGAATCCACATATTTTAACAGATTTTTCCTCTAAATTCGCAAAACACCTTATATTTCAACTGGAAACATCTGTGGTAAAAATGTTTTAGATCGGTTCAGATTTATATAGAGCTCCCATACAAATTTCGCTCCCAATTTGAATTTTTCCGCTCCAGAATCCACATATTTTAACAGATTTTCTTCAAAATTGTCAAAAAAATTAGCATAACACGTTATACTTCAACTAGAAGAACTTATTGTGAAAGTTAGTCACTTCATTCCATGTTTGGATATTTGTATCGGGGCTACAAATATTATTCTCGATTTGACAAATTGGACCAGGTCATATTAGCCTGTGATTAGGAAACATACAAAAAATTTCCCCGTTTTCACTTTTTTTACTGAATTGAATCGTATTCCGATAGAAAGTGGAGTGTATCATATAGACGGCCCCGCCCGACTTTATCCTTTCCTTACTTGTTATACCCTCCACCTCCAGGATGGGGGTATACTAACTTTGTCATTCCGTTTGTAACACCATGAAATATTGACATGAGACCCTCCGTCCGTCTGTTGAAAGCACGCTAGCATCTAAACGAAAGAAGCTAGAACGTTCAAAAAGGGGCGAAATCGGCCCAAAGGGAAAACTTTTTCCCTCACAAGGACTAAAAATACCCATAATAATCCCTAATATATTTAGGGTATTTAATAATAATATATATATAATAGGGTATTTAAGCATGTTTTTGAATATGTCTGCTTGTATTTGCTTGATATTTGGTATGCGCATTCCCCTTATAGCAAAAACGTGCACCATAAAGTGATTCTTATTTGTAGGGGGTGAAATGGGGCAAAGAAGGGATAAAAATGGTACATATTAAACGACAACAGCTAGAAACACGAAATTCGGTGTGTACATTCCTCTAATTGAGTAGATACATAATATAAAAGTATTTTTTCCAAATTCGTACTTTTAAGGGGTAAAAGAGGAATAGAGTGATAAAAATGGTACCAACCAAACGGCTGTACCTAGAATAATGAAATTCGGCGTATACATTCCTCTTATTGCATAGATAAGTAAAATACACCGATTTTTCAAAATTCGTACTTTTTGGGGTTACAATTAAAAAAGGGGATACAAATAGTACCAATCTAATGACCGCAGCTAGAGTCATGAAATTCGGAGTATACATTCCTCTGAGTGTGTAGATACGGAAAATAAACTGATTTTTCGAAATTCGTATTTTTTGGGGTTAAAATGAAAAAAATGGGATAAAAATAGTACCAATCAAATGACCGCAGCTAGAGTCATGAAATTCGGAGTATACATTCCTCTGAGTGTGTAGACACGGAAAATAAACTGATTTTTCGAAATTCGTACTTTTTGGGGTTAAACTGAAAAAGGGGATAAAAATAGTACCAATCAAATGACCGCAGCTAGAGTCATGAAATTCGGAGCATACATTCCTCTGACTGCGTAGACACGGAAAATAGATGAATTTTTCGAAATTAGTACTTTCAAGGTATACAATGGTACAGAGGGATAAAAATAGTACCAACTAAACGACCACAGCTAGAATGATAAAATTCTAATTGCGTAGAAACGTCAAGGGGGTAATAATGGTACCAACCAAATGGGCGCAGCTGGAATCATGGTATTCGGTGTATACATTCCTCTGACTGCATAGACACGCAAAATAAAAAGTTTTTTTCCAAATTCGTACTTTTTCTTTTACGGCAAAAATTGGTTGAATCATGAAGTTAGGTTATTTTGCACTATTTACGTCTGATAATGTATTTTCAAAATTTGTACTTTTGGAATTAAAATAGAATGGAAATACAACCAACTGTAGCACCCACTATCTACCAATATTTATGGCTTTGAAAATATTTTTGAAAATATAAATATAAGAATATTTATTTTTTGAATTGACGTATTTGAGCATTACCTTATAAGCGTGGTTTGAAATAATTAAAATATTATATTTATTTATAAAATTAACCTAACCGACAGCCTATGTGGAATGCAATCCATGGTGGAGGGTATATAAAGTTCGGCCCGGCCGAACTTAACGCCGTTTTTACTTGTTTTTTTTTGTATAAGTTGGCGTGTAATTTTGTTTTTTAAGCGCAAAGAGCTTTATTTACAACATTGGTGTCTCGGGTAACCCCCATTGAAATTTTCCGTCAAATTTTTTGGAAAACATTTTAGTCTTTAAATGTCCTTTTTGAGAGGACTATTTTGATTTTCTCAAAAAAAAGGATTGACACATAAAGACTGGAGCTAGAGGATTAAAATCTTCCTTAAAATTCTACAATATAGTTCTCAATAAGAATTCTCTCAGACATTAACTTACAACACTTTTCTCACTTAGTATAATGCTCCCTTCGACCAAAAAATTAAAACTTTGACATACTGTTAAAAGAAGCTCAGACCAGCAGGACTGTATGTTTGTTCTGCAAAAATAGTCTACTCAATATGTCCTTTCAGAATTATAGGTTCGCTAATAGAGTATCCACTTTTCGTATTTTTGGATTATTCGATTAATCATTTATTCCAAAATACAAAAAAAATCGAGAGCTCTTATTCGATTAATCGAATAAAATTTCCTGTATATTGTAGAAATTGACTTGGGCTATTTCCATGGCTGCCAAAAAATGGTAATCTTCTGTTGAAATTTCTACTTAGCACAGAGTTACAGAATGGTGATGGAACGTCGTACAAACGATGTAACGTCACTTTGCGGCTATCAGGATTAATAGCATTAATCACTGCGGTTGCAATACTTCAAGAAAACGAGCAATATTTAGTAGGTTTTAAGCGTGATTTCTGTAGCCGTTGTTGGTGGGTTGTTGGAGCTTGATTTTGAAAATGGATCTTCCAAAATATTTGTTTTTCCATTTAAATTTTATTTGAAAGTATGCACTCTCCTTTTCATCCTTTATCAGATTTTTATGATAGTTTAAGATTCATTTTAAACTTTTACTTGGATGTGATTACTTTAGAGGTTCAAAAAGAAAGGAAATTTTAAGATTATTGTTAGGGTATTGTAGATAAATGTTGTAAGAAGTCAGAGTAATAGTAAGCAAAACCTCAAAAGTACAAGAACGTTATTACCTAAGTGACATAAAATAGAGAGATTCGCTCTTTTAATGGGTAATAATGACAACTAGATTTCATTTTTTCTTTGTAGCGTGATGGAATTTTAAAATATAAACTGATTTTTTAAAATCGGATCAAAATTGGGAAAATGCGATAAAAATGTTGTCATCCAAACTAACCTTGAAAAATGAAGAATTTGCATTTCGGTCGCTCTTCTTTACACACGTGTTTCTAAATCATTTGATTATGTTTATACTCTTCCTTAGATTTCGTCGAAAATCTTAATTTGTATTGTACTGAGAACACCAGTACCTTGTCCTAGGTTGCGTATACGTTTCATTCGCTAAGCATGAATATAATCATACGCACAATTACTTGGAAAATTGGCTAAACAAAATAATTATAGTGAGCGCAATGTCCTGATATTTTCCATTTCCTTTAATATAGAAAGTGTGAAAGTGTGTGTGTTGTATACAATAGATAGATTCATACTTCTTTGTATTTGTTGTGAAAGTTCTGGCGAGATTGGGCAGCGCTCATCGAAACTAACTTTTACTAAACTTTTAGCTGCCACAAATAAAGTTCTCACTTTTTTGCTATTTTGGATTCTGCTGAAGACTTCGGCACAACATTTGGTCTTAACCAAAATAAATGACAACACAAATCGAGATATTTTAATTTTAACAAAATACGACAAGTTCGGTCATTTCAAAAAATATCAGTTATCATGTACTATCAGATCTATACACTCTTTTCCTAAAAATATTTTTGGAAGATAATTTCAATTACTTTTTAAATACAGAAGTGGTATATTAAATAATTACATTGATTTTTATACCCTACACCACTTCGTGGACTAGGGTATTATTAGTTAGTTTCGCGCCAAATGTTTGTAACACCACCTTTAAGTATACGGATCGGCTTAGAATCACCAGCTGAATCGATTTACCGATGTGTGTCTGTCCGTCTGCTGTCCATCTAAGCTTGTTCGCGCTCTACAAGTCGCAATTGTTGTCCGATTGTCATGAAAATTGGCAGAAGTTATTTTTTCTGGCTAAGGACCATCGGTATTGAATTTGGAGGAAATCGGTTCAGATTTAGATATAGCCTCCATACAAATATCCCTATATTTACACTATTACTGTTCTATAACACACATTTTACATGGGATCATGTTATATTTGAACTAGAAAGTGGGAAAGTGGACCACATGGGTCTATGTTTTGATATAGCCCCATACAAATGTACATCCGATTTACAATACTACTGCTCTAAAATGCACATTTTACATCGGATTTTGATCAAATTTTCCATACAATGTTACATTTATACTAGAAAGACGACTATATAGGTCAATATATAGGCCCCATACAAATGGGCCCAGTTTACACTATTTTCGCTCTAGAACCAAGATCCTAAATTGCATCTTGATACAATTTTGCAGATCATGTTATATTTCAATTAAGAATACATACTTTGAAAGAGATCTATAAAGGTCCACTTTTTAATGTATCACCCTTACAAGTGGCCCCTTGAATTACTACCTCTCTAGGACCCACATTTTACATCGGAAGTTTTTCAAATTTTGCAGATTATATTATACTCATATTTCATACTAAGAATACCTACTTTGAAAGTGATCTATATGGCCCACTTTTTAATGTAGCTCCCTTACAAATGGCCCCCATTTTTATTATTACCCCTCTAGGACAATTTACATCGGAAGTTTATCAAATTTTGCATTTTGTATTATATTTCAACTAAGAAGACATATTATGAAAGTCAAATATATGGGTCCACATTTTGGTATAACCCCCATACAAATTGGGCTCCCATTCTACTCTATTTCATCTCTAGAACCCACATCGTGCATTAGATCTCAATATAACTTTGCATATCATGTCATATTTTAACTAAGAATATCTACTTTGGAATTGATCTATATGGTACCACTTTTTAATGTAGAGCCCTTACAAATGGCCCCATTTTAATTTTTACCCCTCAAGAATGCAAATTTTACATCGGATTTTTTTTCAAATTTTGCAGATTATATTTCAACTAAGAATACATAGTGAAATATATTCGTCCATTCTTTGGAATAATCCAAATCCCATTCGGCTCCAATACAGCTGTAGAAACTACGTTTTACATCGGATCATGATATATTTACACTACCGTGAATGAGAAATATATACCCCTTGTTTTGAACCAGTGTTGTTACAGGCCTCCTTTCAAATGTCGGTCCGATTCATCCTATTACTACTGTATAATTTGTATTTGTCTGCCGGAAAATCGGATCAATTTTTTACCATATTCGTATAATTTATATGAAATACATAAAATTGCTCCCATGAAACACCTGAATCGTCAGAAATGAATGCGTTATAAAATTGTACATTGAAGTCAAAAGCACTAGTTCTAAAAACAAAATATCCTGCACAAAGGTGATAACTTTGATCGGCTTGTAACTTTGTCTTTTCTTCATGTAGCGGAAAGTTTATTTTTTCGTGAAGAAGATATGATTTAAATGCGTTTAAACCTCTTCTTGAGTCATTTGGGTCAAAATAACTCCCCAGTATATATATTCTTTCCAAAATAGATGTTGTGGAATATGTTGTTTTAAGTTCGCTTTGTTGGCAACTCCAAGAAATAAGCGTGCTAGACCCACCTTAAGTAAACCGATCAGCTTAGAACTACCAGCTGAGTAGATTTAACAATGTCTGTCTATTCATCTACAGCTTGTTTGCACATTACGGGCCGCATATGAAATTTGGCAGAAATAAAGTGAACATGGACTTCAACGGTCCATGTTTTGGTAGAGGCCCCACACAAATGGCCCCAGTTTACACTATTATCTCGCTTGAATCTACATCTTCCATCGAATCTTGAACAAATTTCCACATCATGTTATACTTCATCTAGAAACACCTACTATGAAAGTCAACTATATGGGTCCACGTTTTTGTATAGTCTCCATGTGGTCCCAGTTTACAGTATTAATACTCTAGAATCCAAATTTTATACTTAAACCAAAAATATCTACTGTTAAAGTGATCTATATGGGTCGACTTTTTAGTGCGGCCCCCAACAAATTAGCCCCTCACATTACACAATTATTATTCTAAAACCTACATCATACGTCAGAGGTAGATCAAATTTTGCACATCGCGTTTTATTTCAACTAGGAATACCGATTATGAACATCAAATATATCTTTTTTTTTTGGTGTAACCCCAATACTGGTGTTCCCATTCAGTTTACACTACTATTGATTCTGTTTTGTATGGGCACGGGGCCCATATAGGGCTAACACATTGCAAACGATTTTCATCAATGTTGTCACATTCGTTAAATTTTACTAAAGAATACATTTATGGTACATATACTGTACAATTTATATGGACTACAAAAATCGTCCAATCTAAACTAAAACATCTGGCTTTAGTAATCAAAACCAGATAAAGGCGCCTGACTTTAGTCTTTCTTTACTTGTTTTTTTTTGTCAAATTTGTGTTATATTTTCTTTTACATTTTTTATCATCCAAAGTTGATAATTAAACTTTGTAATTAAATTAAGAGTGGAGGGTTTCAAATTATTGGATTTATGTGCTTAGAAATTTAGTGTCTTATTGTTATACCAATATAACAACACCCCTTGTATTTATCAAATAATATTTAAAGAATGCATACTTTTACATATGCTTACTTTTTACAAGACTTCAACCTGATTTGTTGTAGTCTCCTTTTCATTTGAGTATGTCTTTTCGATAATGAAGGCCAGAGAATTCTGGTGATTGGTTAATTGCTCAAAGCGAATATCCTTTGAATTTATACAAACATTTCCATAGTAGTTAATTAATATGCTGATGGTTTACTTCAGTTTCTGTCAGGCACAATTAAGTGAGGGCAACAATCCAAATGGAGGTGTAGAAAGTATTGACTGGAAACTCGGCTAACCGGTTGTATAATCGGATAACCACAATAATTCAATGTTCAAGGTTTACGCATGCCAGTTGATCACTGTCTCATGATTAGACATGAAGAGTTAAGATATTTTGTTAAAAAATCGCCTTATGAAAACAGTTATCAGGAGTCGGAAATCATGATAAAGGTATTGCGCAATCACGTAATAAATGTCACCATGCCATTTGTAAATAAATTTGCACTCTATGAAATATAGATGGAATAGATCTTGCCCATGAAAAATCTAAATTAGAAATATATGTTTTTATATTTAATTTAACTTTTTAGCAATACTTCTTACAACAGTTTTCTCAAATCCTCCTTGTCGTGGTCTTACGAATTTCCTCCTCACTTTACAATTTTAGTGAATGAATTATTCGTATAATGAATTTTACTAAATGAATTATTCGCATAGTCATAGTAACCATCATTTGCTTACTTTTCCCAATTTTCCTTAAGTCTTGTTATTGTTCTACTATTCAGTACGTTATCTATAACTTTGTTCAATTAATTAACTTTCGTTAGGTACGAGTATTCACTCAAATCAAAAATACCTTTTGTGGAAGAACAAAAGGAACCCACTTGAAGACGTAATGGAAAACTGAAGATTCATTCCCAGATATTGCAAAGCATCCAACAACTTCCACGAATTGTGTACGAAATGTATTTACACAATAAAATTTACATACGTTTACAGACAAACCGTACATTAGGATGTTTTGAAAAATAGTGTTTTACAAGATTACGATTTTTATTAGAACGAATATCCGAAGAACAGACATCATTAAAGTATCGGTAGAACAGCGACGCACAGTGTATTATCAGCGGCAAAAACTACCAAATTTCATGCTCCAAAATCTCGACTGATTTCTGATTGAATTTTGCAAAAAACATTCCTATTAAGCATATTCTAAAAGATTTTGCCAATATCGCAACTAAATTTTGGCTGTGGATGCATTTAAAGTTGATAAATGCTAAAATAGTTGAAAATTTCCTCATAATAGAGGTTATTTTATTGGGATGTATCTCGGAAATGATGTATCGTATTTAAATTTCATTTAGTTTGTAGAAAATAAGACCTTCGAGGATTTATTTTTCATTTAAATAAAGTATAATTACGTTTTTGTTTTCCTTTTCAGACAGTGGGTTACCTGCAGGTTGTATTTATTTAGTATTGTTAATTTTATACAGTATAAAACTGTAGACTGTAGTAAAACTGTATTTAAACAAAACCAAGTAAGGAAAGGCTAAAGTCGGGTGCGGCCGACTATATAATACCCTACACCAATCTCTACGTTATACCTTTTTGATTACTAAACCCAGGTATTTCATGGGAGCAATTTTATGTAGTTCATATAAATTATACAGTTACTATAAATTCATATTTAGTCAAATTTAATGAGTATGGCAAATAATAAAGTAATTGTTCCAATTTTCCAGCAGATATTCCGAGTAAAGTAAATATAACATGATATAGAAAAATAGATCAAGACCAATGATAAATACAGATTATACAGCGGTAATAGGATGAATCGGACGGACATTTGAAGGGGGCCTATATCAACACTTGAGCCCTGTGCCAAAAAACATGCACCTATATATTCCTCATTCACGGGAAGTATTCCTAGTTGAAACGTACAATGATCTGTTAAATCGGAAATGACATTTGTATGGGGGTATATTGAAACCTGGAACGATGTGACCCGCCAATTGATGTTGTGCCAATTTTAAAGAAAATCGGGAACAATATGCGGTTTCTAGAGCGGAAAAAGTCAAATCGGGAGCGAAATTTGTATGGGGGCTATATCTAAATCTGAACCGAGCTTTCCCACTATCAGAATAGGTATTTTTAGTTCAATTATAAAATTTTGTGCCAACTTTAAAGAAAATCGGGAACAATATGCGGTTTCTGAAGCGGAAAAGGTGAAATCGGGAGCGACATTTGTATAGGGACGATATCTAAATCTGAACCGATCTTATCCACTTTCAGAATAGATATTTCTAGTTCAATTATAAAAAGTTGTGCCAATTTTAAAGAAAATCATGAATAATATGCGGTTTCTAAAGCGAAAAAAATGAAATCGGGAGAGACATTTGTATGGGGACTATATCTAAATCTGAACCGATATTACCGACTTTCACCACAGATGTTTTAAGTTGGATTATAAGATGTTGTGCCAATTTTAAAGAAAATCGAGAATATTATGCGGTTTCTAGAGAGGAAAAAGTCAAATCGGGAGCGACATTTGTATGGGGGCTATATCTAAATCTGAACCGATCTTACCCATTTTCAGCATAGGTGATTCTAGTTCAATTATAAAATTTGGTGCCAATTTTAAAGAAAATCGGAAATAATATGCGGTTTCTAGAGCGGAAAAAGTCAAATCGGGAGCGACATTTGTATCTGAACCGATATTACCCACTTTCACCACAGATGTTTTAAGTTGGATTATAAGATGTTGTGCCAATTTTAAAGAAAATCGGGAACAGCATGCGGTTTCTAAAGCGGAAAAAGTCAAATCGGAAGCGACATTTGTATGGGGGCTATATCTAAACCGATCTTACCCACTTTCAGAATAGGTATTTCTAGTTCAATTCTAAAATGTTGTTCCAATTTTAAAGAAAATCGGGAACAATATGCGGTTTCTAGAGCGGAAAAAGTCAAATCGGGAGCGACATTTGTATGGGGGTTATATCTAAATCCGAACCGATCTTACCCATTTTCAGCATAGGTGTTTCTAGTTCAATTATAAAATTTTGTGCCAATTTTAAAGAAAATCGGAAATAATATGCGGTTTCTAGAGCGGAAAAAGTCAAATCGGGAGCGACATTTGTATCTGAACCGATATTACACACTTTCACCACAGATGTTTTAAGTTGGATTATAAGATGTTGTGTCAATTTTAAAGAAAATCGGGAACAACATGCGGTTTCTAAAGCGGAAAAGTCAAATCGGAAGGGACATTTGTATGGGGGCTATATCTAAACCGATCTTACCCACTTTCAGAATAGGTATTTCTAGTTCAATTCTAAAATGTTGTTCCAATTTTAAAGAAAATCGGGAACAATATGCGGTTTCTAGAGCGGAAAAAGTCAAATCGGGAGCGACATTTGTATAGGGGTTATATCTAAATCCGAACTGATCTTACCCATTTTCAGCATAGGTGTTTCTAGTTCAATTATAAAATTTTGTGCCAATTTCAAAGAAAATCGTAAATAATATGCGGTTTCTAGAGCGGAAAAAGTCAAATCGGGAGCGACATTTGTATCTGAACCGATATTACACACTTTCACCACAGATGTTTTAAGTTGGATTATAAGATGTTGTGTCAATTTTAAAGAAAATCGGGAACAACATGCGGTTTCTAAAGCGGAAAAGTCAAATCGGAAGGGACATTTGTATGGGGGCTATATCTAAACCGATCTTACCCACTTTCAGAATAGGTATTTCTAGTTCAATTCTAAAATGTTGTTCCAATTTTAAAGAAAATCGGGAACAATATGCGGTTTCTAAAGCGAAAAAAGTGAAGTCGGGAGCGACATTTTTTTGGGGACTATATCTTAATCTGAACCGATATTACGCACTCTCACAATAGATGTTTTAAGTTGAACTATAAGATGTTGTGCCAATTTTAAAGAAAAATCGATCGTCCTTGGCCAAAAAAGTAACTTCTGCCAAATTTCATGATAATCGTGCAGCAATTGCGACCTGTAGAGTGCGAACAAGCTCAGATGGAAAGCAGACGGACAGACGGATGGACGGACGGACGGACAGACAGACGTCGTGAAATCGACTCAGCTGGTGATTCTAAGCCGATCCGTACACTTAAAGGTGGGTCTAGCTCGATTATTTCTTGGTGTTACAAACATTTGGCGGAAAACTAACTTATAATACCCTAGTCCACGAAGTGGTGTAGGGTATAAATAGGTTTTCATCTAATTTGACGATGTGTGCGAAATTTCAAGGTCCTAGCTCCATTTCTTCTAATTTTTGCCTCAGCTTGAATGAAAATATTCCACTGTGCGACGCACGTTTCACATTATGACGGCGATCAAGAGAGGCAATATAATTGGATATCCTTTAATCATCTATAAACTAGGGTATCCAATTATTTGGACAAAGAACTTACAATTAATCGAATAATGACGTCGAGAGTTATTCGGTTACAATTACCCACTTAAATAAAAGGTAATTATTGAGAGTTATATAGGCAAGACCCGCCAGTTTACGGGTAGTTCAACTATATATTGAACGTTTATTACGTATCTGATTTTATTTAAAAATTGTAGTTTCAAATTCGAAATTCAAAAGAAGTTGACAAAAATCTTAATTTCTTTTCAAAATAAAGAACTGACATTATTATCACGGTGTTAACCTCAATGTTGTTTTCTATTATCACTTTTCTATGAATTAACTATTCTTTAAAATTTAAATAATTTATTTTTTTTAATTTAAATAATAAATAATTTGCTATTTTTATACCCCCACTCTACAGAGTAGGAGGGTATATATCATTTGGGACAGAAAAAAGTGTAACGCATTGAAGGAATGACTTAAGACCCCAAGTATGTTGGGAACAAATCCCTTTCACGACTTTTTAAGGTGTTTGGGCCATATCCGTCCGTCCGTCTAGCAGGTATACATGATAACTCTCGAAAGGAGTTGAGGAATGAATTCAAACATAAACTTACTAAACTTACTGCCTGGCCCACGATGTCGAACGTTAACGTTCGCATGCCTCTCATGCGACAAACAGCTGATTTGGGACCCACTAACAGGCACCAGAACGACAAAGCGAACGAAAATCTATGCGAACGATAACGTAAGCATTTCAGTGCAAAATCGGGGCCCACTAACTTTTTGTTCTGTCATCTGTGCGAATGGAAATGTCAAAACTACTCACTTGTGTTTTGTCTGTCGTTACAATAAACAAATAGAGAAAAACATCAATAAATGCAATGGAAGATAAAAGGTAAGTAAATAAAATTATGAATAATTGTCCTTATTTTATTGAAAAATTTATGTTTGTTACTGACCACCTATTAATGCATCCAGTCTTTGATTGACACACCGCCAAGAGAAAATAAAGCCATAGCAGTGATCACACCAACTACATCAATATAGCCTACAATCTCATCAACAGCAAGAGCAAGACAAGACCCTAAGAGAAGAGAAACACCGGCCAACAACACCAACAGAGCAGCCAATATCAACAACAGCCCCAAAAACAGACGCCATTGAAGCAAGAATAATATAATAGAATATTTTCTTATATTAAAATCAATAAAGAAAACACAAAACAATATTCTTTTATCTTATTACAATCATATTTTTGGTCAAATTGATATTATTCTACAACATAAAACAATTATGTTTGTTTACATTTTTTTCTGTCTGTAATAGTGGTGTCTACCTGCTTTTTATATGGTGCAATTTGTACATGTTGCGTTTTTTTTCTTGGCATATTTGTGATTTTTTGTGGATTTTATGATCTGGCAACATTTTCATTCACTCACAACACGTAAGGCTATGCGAACGAAGAGTCAGAAGATAGTGGGTCGCTTTTTGATGCGAATGTGAGTGACTGGCTTTCGTTCGCATAGATTTTCTTTCGTCATCGTGGGTCTGGCAGTTAGTTTATGTTCGAAGATGGGCGAAATTGCCACTCTCCTTCTGGAACCTAAATTAAATTGAAACCACTGTAACTTCCACACGGATATTCGGAATCAGCTATATTTTGGTATTTGATAAAATCACGATAAACTACGTAAAATAAAAGCTGTTATAACTTCTATCCGGATGATCGGAATAATGTGACATTTTATATTTGGCAATGCTTTTATAGATGTTACATTCGTATGGAATATGGGTGATATTGCCACACCCCTTCTGGTACCTCCCACATAAAGTGGCATAAACTTAGGTTGCAAGAAAACCGAAATAACATTCATACGGGTAGTCGAAAACTTGTGCATTTTGATATTTGAAAATGTTTTTATAATCACTTTAAACATAACTAGAGGGCAAAGTTAAATCGAGAGCGACATTTGTATGGGGGCTATATCTAAATCTGAACCAATTTCCTACAAATTCAATACCGATCGTCCTTGGCCAAAAAATCGGTTTAGCCGACTGAAGCTTACTTACTTGTTTAAATGAAGTCGGATAAATCGTTCCCGAGTTATTTTAATATCTGTGGAACATACATTTGAAAAAATAGTGGTTAGTGGATTTTATATGTGGTCTTTCATAGTTTTTCACCCAAATTGGCTATACAAAACAGACGACGATTTCTTCAGTTTTTTAAGGCAAAACTTATAATACCGATTAATCGATTATTTGGGACAATTTATTTGAATTATTCGTTATTCGATAATCATGATTTTTTCATCATTCGAACAAATATTCGACAAAAATTATTCGATTAATCGAATAAAATTTAAATCGAGTGAATACTTTACTATCAACACCATCGTTACCCTCTGATCACTTTCAAATAGCTCCAAAGAAATTTCGGGACATCCGACCATATATTGTTGGAATTTTGTTCCATCTTAGCCTTAACCTGATGTAGGTTGTGTCGATATTGAGAAGATCAGTAGTTATTTCCGATGCGAATTGGTTTTGTTCAAACCGCCGAATTTTCGACTGTGACACTGTACTGTTTCCAAATGCATTCGATGTAAAATGATTCAAAATCCGTTCATCTATTCATGATGTAATACTAAAAATTATTGTTTTCCGTACTCCCTAATGTATGCATTAACTGTATTGTGTGAACTAATTTACCCAACAGATTCGTAGGAGTGATTGGATGTTATAGACTGTCTGGTAGTGAAAGTTGGTCTTTTCTATCACGCCTTCAAGTGTTATACTTGTTCCCTGTAAACGTCACTGTTGACTTGAGTACTCGTACTGCCCGAGTTAATTTATTACACGAAATTATAGCAAAACTTAATAGAAGAACAAAACATAGGGAAATGTATTCCAATGTGCTTTACTGAGGAAACTTACTGATACATATGATACATAAAGCAAATCATCATTTCGTTTTGATTATTTGTTTAATTGCTTGAATAAAAGCACATCTGACCAGGTGCGAATTGCTTTTGTTGGCTTCAATAGGGTGTTACATAGTCCATTCCCGTGCTTAAAGCGCAATAATTCAAAAACAAGTTTTGACAAATGTATTTTATATTCTCTTCTTCGGCCAGTTATTGCATTCGAAAAATAAAATCCATCAATTGAAATAAAATAACCGAGCGAATAACTGTAATTATCGTTGAACCAGTAAGGAAAGGCTAAAGTCGGGCGGGGCCGACTATATGATACACTCCACTTTCTATCCGAATACAATTCAATTCGGTAAAAAAGTCAAAACGGGAAGGATTTTTGTATGCTTCCTAATCATAGTCTAATATGACCTGACCCAATTTGTCAAATCGAGAAGAATATTTGTATCGGGGTATATCCAAACATGGAATGAAGTGACTCATTTCACAATAGGTTGTTCCAGTTCAAGTATAACGTGTTATGCTCAATTTGAAGTAATTCGGTGAAAATACGCGGTTTCTGAGGCGGAAAAATCAAGCCGGGAGCAAAATTTGTATAGGAGCTATATATAAATCTGAACCGATCTGACTCATTTTCACCCTGGGTGTTTCTCATGGATAAGATATTTCGCCAAATTTGAAGAAATTGGATGAAAATATGTAGTTTCTGTAGCAGAAAAACTCAAATCGGGAGTGAAATTCGTATGGGTGCTATATCTAAATCTGAACTGATCTGGCTCATTTTTACCATGAGTGTTTCTAGTTTAAATATAAGATGTTTTGCCTATTTTGAAGAAGATCTGTTAAAATATGTAGTTTCTACAGCAGAAAAAGTCAAATCGGGAACGAAATTTGAATGGGAGCTATATATAAATCTGAACCGATCTGACTTTTTTCACCATACGTGTTCCTAGATTAAATATAAGATGTTTTGCCAAATTTGAAGAAAATCTGTTAAAATATGTGGTATCAGAGTGAAAAGAGTCAAATCTAGAGTTAAATTCGTATGGGGCTATATCTAGATCTGAACCGATATGGTTCATTTTCACCGTGGGTGTTTCTAGTTAAAATATAAGATATTTTGCCAAATTTGAAGAACATCTGTTAAAATATGTGGTTTCTACAGCAGAAAATGTCAAATCGGGAGTGAAATTCGTATGGGGGCTATATCAAAATCTGAACCGCTCTGACCTATTTTTACCATGGGTGTTCTAGTTGAAATATAAGATGGTTTGCCAATTTTGAAGAAAATCTGTTCAAATATGTGGTATCTAGAGTGAAAAGAGTCAAATCGGGAGTGAAATTCGTATGGAGGCTATATCTAAATCTGAACCGATTTTCTTCAAATTAAATAGCGTTCGTCCTTATTCCGAAAAACTTTGTTGTGCAAAGTTTTGTTTGGTTCTGGCTACCTGAACTTTGATTACAAAAATAAATGAACAGACAGACGGACATTGATAAATCGATTCAAAAAGTGATTGTAAGTCGATCGGTATTATTAATAATGGGTCTATCTCGTTTCCTTTTGGGTGTTACAAACAAATGCACAAAGACATAATACTCTCGTGGAGTGTATAAAAACGTAACTCTTAACTCACTAATAATGTAATTAATTTATTTCACAATATGAGTCGTTTCATGTCAAGCGGTAAGATTTTAGGAAATAACAAGTAAAAGCGTTAAGTTCAGCCGGGCCGAACGCCATATCGATTTTCAAATGTAGTAACATTACAGGATAATGTTTATATTTAACATATCCTAAACAAAACAAATAAAAATATTGAAAAAATAATTTTATAAATAAATAAAATAAATATATTTTTAATATTGCTTATTATATTGGATTTTTTTATATTGCGTGACTATGCAGTCAGAAGAATGTATACACCAATTCCATGATTCTAGCTACGGCCATTTAATTGGTACCTTCCCACTTTACCCTTTATGACTTTCTAAAATCTTTATATTTACGTGTCGACGCAATTAGAGGAATCTAGCTGTAGCCATTTACTTGGTACCATTTGTATCACTCTCTCCCCATTAAATACCTTGAAAGTACGAATTTGGAAAAACCTGATATTTTTCGTGTCTACGCAGTCAGAGGAATGTATACTCCAAATTTCATGACTCTAGCTGCGGTCATTTGGTTGGTACAATTATTATCCCCTTTTTCCATTTTAACCCCAAAAAGTACGAATTTCGAAAATTGAAGGAATTACGCAATTGAAGGAATTGTTTCCTTAAAAAATTAAATCCTACAAAATGTAAGACAGGCCGGAAAGCTGAGTTGTTATGTTTGACCTCGTTTGAGTAACACGTGCCTATTTTTTCTGCAGGTAAAGGTTTGGTTCTTGAATATAAGAGGTCATGGTATGAACAATTGTATCGTCTCCTCATACTCGAACCAAGAAGTAGATGGGTATCAAAATGTTTCCGCTTCATATGCATTGGGCCGTGTTTATACCGTACACCCAATCAACGCAGAATGTTATTATTTGAGAATGTTATTAGCTAACGTGGGAGGACCCACTTCAGTTTTAAAATTTAAGAGCATTTTAGAGAGGCGTGTCAGAAACTGGGGGACCACCTTAATGTATGCTTCTGTCAGCTGTCATCCTCTCCAGATACGCCATCTAACCCAAAAGACCTGTGGGAAAAATTCAAAGAGGATAGGAGTGAGGATATTTTGCATCATTATGACACTGTTACGATTCTATATCATTTGCGATTATCATTTTCAACGATACGCTTAATCAACTGGGAGTGGTGGTGTCTGAACGTTCTACCATTGACATTACGGATCGAGATTTGCTAAGAGAACGGCAATTCAATGTTGAAGACTTGCGTTTGTTTGTCGCAACAAAAAACTTCTATTTTTCTCGATGCACCAGGAGGCACATTTAAAACCTTTCTCATCAGTTTGGTAGTAGCGCACATCCGCTCTCAAAATGGGATAGCTTTAGCTATTGCTTCCCACGGTATTGCTGTTACATTATTGGATGGAAGACGAACGGCACATTCAGCGTTGAAATGGCCATGGAATATGTAATTTGTCGATTCTCCAACCTGTAATATTGGCAAAAGTTCAGGCATGGTTCAGGCAAATGCTCAAAACATGCAAGCCGATTGTGTGGGATGACTGCACCATGGAACATAAGAAATCCCTACAACCACTTAATCGGACACTTCAAGATTTAAAATCAAATACACAAACATTATGTGGAACTCTTATTTTACTAGCTGGAGACTTCCGACAGACCCTTCCAGTAATTCCAAAATCAGCACCCGCATCTCAGGCGATATGTACAAAAAATTAATCTGACCACCAATATGCGTGTACATCTGCATCACGATGACTCAGCAGCTATATTTCCGAAATATCTACTGGATGTTGGTAATGGAAAAGTATCAGTTGATGCAGTGAAAAGGAGTATTACATTTTCAAAAAATGTCATTCAGGAATCAATTCAGCAATTAATCGTGGTTTTACGTCCGTGCTATTTTGGCTGCCAAAAAAAACAACGATGTTAATGCAATCAATAATTTAATTCTGGAACAAATTTCTAGGTGATTGCACACATTACAAATCGATAGACAGTATCATGAATGCGGATGATTGTGCATTTGTACTAGAATTTCTGTCAAGAGACTAATGCCCAACGTCATTGAAGCAACGATTTTAAATGGAAAATCAAAAGGAAAAGATGTCCTTATACCACACATTCCGATGATTCCCACCTATATACCATCCGATTTCAAACGACTACAGTTTCTGATTCGCCTAAACAAAGCACAGGGACAATCTCTTGAAGTGTGTGGATTGAATCTGGAAAATCCACGTTTTGCACATGGTCATTTGTTGCTTGCTCTCGAGCCCAAAAACTTTAATGTACTTGAACAAGGTGGAAAATTTTAAATATCGTGCATCCCGAAGCACTCCAATGAAATACTGACTAACTTAACTAATAGACACAAAATACATTCATAGAAATAATTACTATAATTAATTAACTCTCTAATAAATGTTTTATTTTCTTTAAAGAAACACTGAAAAAATTACTTAAATTTTCATGAAGCTTTTATATTTTAAAAACGTAACTTATGAATTTAATTAAATAAGTATTAATTTAAACTAATTTACAGAAGTAAGAATAACCAAAACAAAAATTGCGAGCATACAAAGTTACATACATAAGGAAGATGAAAACCCGTGCAACGCCGGGTACAAAAAGCTAGTAATATATATTTTTTCAGAAATTGTCTACCGTATGCTTCAAGGATATTGAATGTATACAGAATAAAATATAGCGAATATAATAAGCTAAAATACAAAAAAAAAATCAAAACAAAGCTAAGAAAACTAAACATATATTTTTCAAAGATTGAATATATTTTTAATTTCTGGAAGGACATACCACTTTTCCTTTATATTGGTAAGAAATGAAATTATTTCGGAATATACCGATATCGTTAAAATCTGATGTAACTATCCAAAGTTATGATATCAATCACCAACTTTAAATCACTGTAAAACTCAAACAAAGCGGCGCGATAAACTACGATAAACTGCGATAAACTACGATAAACGCTATATTGCCCATAATCACTAGTAGAATGTACGTTGAAATTATCCTATATATACCAAAAGAGAAATGGTTTCATATCATATAAAATGTGCAAATTGGTGCCTGTTTCGTCTATCCACTATACATAGTTTCAGTCATAATTGGTGAAATGGACCAAAATATTAGCATTTTTTTGTGCTGTACAATGTTATTACATTTCCTGCATAATCCAGTATGAGTCAGGCATGAATAATCTATAAAGCATTCGTTGCTACAACAGTTCGATCTAAATTGTTTAGAAATATTATATGCATCAACCTCATTAAGTTCTTAAAGATTTACAACAAGCCCCTCAATACAAGCTCATTGGCCCTGCAGTACTCGTAGGCGGACTGTCCAATTTAATTACAAATTTTCAAATTTGCTCTTTAAATAAGAACGTTGTCAATAGGTCGCCGACATAGATATTTATTACTCAAACTTTTGTTGGGTTGCTCCAAATGTGTCTGTTTCCTGTGGAGACGTTAGTCAACTTCCGTAATAACCGACGCGATGGTCGTTAACAAATAAATTTAATTATGCCTGATGATAGCAACAACAACATTAATATAAACAATGCTTCAAATACTTTTCATTGTGTAAAAGTTCAATGCTCCTGGCTAAGGTTAACGCTCCGAAAGATAGATAGAATTAGAGTCCTTAAAATAAACCGAACAAGGGAAATAATTAGTCCTAAGGGTGAAAAGATTTGTCAAAGCAAACTTATAGAGACGGAGTATACAAAAACTATGTATGTTCGACACACACAGCACGGACACTTTATTGTCTGTAAATAACCGTGGAGACACCATGGGACAGGGCATTTCTTTGGATATTTGTTTGTATCACCCAAAGGTAGGTTAGGTAGGAAATGTTGTCAGCAATCGCTCAACCAATTGGAATAAATTTTGCTCAAAGCTCTAGTGGAAATGGAAAATCTAAAAAAGAAAATGAAACATGTTATCCAGGAAAGTTTTATGTCATGTCTCAGTTTCAACCAACAAATTTGAATTTTATTTACAAGTGAACGCCTCTAATGAAGTGTGAAAACCTGATGACATGTCCTGGTGCCTTCTAAAGATCTTGACTTGCCTATCTTACTAGAGATTTATTTAAATGCGTCATTTGTCACTGTACGACGCTGATTGATGAAAAGATTTGGACATTTTTTAGAATAAATATATGATCATTATCATAACCGCAATGTGGACTTGCTGCGCAATATTGAACAACAATATCTGTCAGTTTTTTTGTAATATTGGTCATCACATTCCAAATACAATAATAGCAGATAATTTATGCAGACAAATTGGTGTAGCCAGTGGAATCTATAAAGGCCTTTGCACGTGTATCGCCACTTAATACAGAATTCTTCGTAGGCAGTTATGTCTTTGGTTGGAGTGACATCTGTGACAAAAATATGAAAAATGACAAATCTGATTGGTTCCATTTCTATTTTTTTCTAATATTAATAAAACATGCTATTATGAAAACAAAGTTATTGCATTCAAGAGTCAAATTGTTAACACAATTTGTTCTTAACAAACAAATGTTCCCTTTGACAACCCAGAATCAACCTTACAATCAATGAGCGTACTTTGTAGAGTTGGATTTGAACTGCTTTTTGAACCTGGAGTGGGAGAAAGTTTACATTTTAATGTTTTAGGGTCATTTCCTCATAGCCCGGTTAGAATTTATCGTAACGACATACTCCCGGATACCACAATTTCATTTTCTCAATATCTGTTTAGAGGTTATATGACCGTTAAACGCTAACCTGCACTCGTCCTAGGCGTTTATCGAATAGAAAAACTCGAACAGCTGGTGGTATTTTGCTGTTGCTGTAATTAAAAATATTTTCCATTAATTTGTACCGAACTTCAATTTGTTTGCTTCCAAGTTGATGTTTCAGACATTTTATTTCTTAACAATAACTTGTTCTCCTCATCAGCCTATGAAGTAAGTGTTTTACCACACTCAGTTTTTTCACTTCGACACCAACAACAATAAATTTAACAGCTGAATTAGCACGGCATACCTTCTCATTTCAGTTTATAATTCTTAGCGGTGTTGCCATACTCACACATTTATCTGAGAATAATTTAACCTTAAAATGAGAAAACGAAAATATTTAACCGGCATTTTATCGCTTCGATAAACGAATGTCCCGGTTAGTTAATTGGAACTTTAGTCGGAGAAAATAGCCCTTAATGTTTTAATTTCTTTATTTTTATTATATCAATTTTACAATGAAATGGAATAGAAAAATCAATAAAAAAAAGTCGGGCCGGGCCAACTATCCCAACTTAATTAAATTCGGAGAAAAAAGTCAAATCGGGAAGGATTTCTCAACGTGTTCTGTCAAATTAGTTCAAAATCTGTAAAGGAACGATTTAACTCACTTTCAAAATAGTTGCTTATAATTGAAATATAACTTTCGGAAAAGATGTCTCTACTTCAAGTATAAGGTGTTCTGCCAAATTTGAAAATCTGTTACAATGTATGGTTTGTAGAGCGGTAAAAGTCGACACGGGAGAGAAACTTGTATGACGCTATGCCAAAATCTGATACGATCTGATGCTTTTTCACCATTCCAGTTGTAATAAAGAGTGCTTTTTTGAGGTTAGGATTTTCATGCATTAGTATTTGACAGATCACGTGGGATTTCAGACATGGTGTCAAAGAGAAAGATGCTCAGTATGCTTTGACATTTCATCATGAATCGTCTTACAAACGAACAACGCTTGCAAATTATTGAATTTTATTATCAAAATGCGTGCTCTGTTAAGAAAGTTCATTGCGCGCTTCCATTTTATGGTCAGTTTAATCGACCCACTGAAGCGGCTATTCGGGCTATTGTGACTAAATTTCGCACCAAATTTACATTGTTGGACATTAAACCACCAACACGCTTACGTAGAGTGCGAACTGAAGAAAATATCGCAGCTGTATCGGCCAGTGTTAATGATGACCACCAATTTTCGATTCGTCGCCGTTCGCACCAATTGGGTCTCTGTTACTCAAAAACGTGGAAATGCCAAAATTGGACTAAGCGGATGGACCACCTAAGACGCAGCCGCGGTCAACATTTAAATGAAATTATCTTCAAAAAGTAAATGTCATGGACCAATCTAACGTTTCAAATAAAGAACCGATGAGATTTTGCAAATTTTATGCGTTTTTTAAAAAAAAAAAAGTAAAAAATCACCCTTTATAAGACGTTGTGCCAAATTTGAAGAAAATCTGTTAGCATATGTTGTTTGTAGAGCGGAAAAAGTCAACTCGGAAGCAAAATGTGATCCCTATATAAATCTGAACCGATCTAACCCATCTACTTCATAGATGTTCATAGTTGATTATATCTCATGTTTATTTATGTTGTACCAAATTTGAAAAAAATCGGTTAAATTATGTGAAAGAAATAAGTAGCAACTTTTGTATGGGGGCTATATCTAAATATGAACCGATCTGACCGATTTTCACCATAGCTGTTTCCACTTCAATTATAGGCTACTGTGCCAAATTTGAAGCAAATCAAGTGAAATATGTGGTTTCTAGAGCGGAAAAGTCGAATCGGGAGCGACTTTTGTATGGGGGCTATATCTAAATATGAACCGATCTGACCGATTTTCACCATAGTTGTTTCCACTTCAATTATAGGCTACTGTACTGTATTAAATTTGAAGCAAATCGAGTTTAATATGCGGTTTCTAGAGCGGAAAAAGTCAAATCGCGAGCGACATTTGTATGGGGACTATATCTAAATCTGAACCGATTTGCATAAAATTAAGTAGCATTCGTCCTTGACGTACAAAAAACTTACTTGTACTTTACTACTTTCTACTTGTTACAAACAAATGCACAAAGACATAATACTCTCGTGGAGTGTATAAAAATGTAGCTTTTAGAGCGAAAAAAGTAAATCAGAACTGAATTTTGTATGGGAACCATATAAAGGTTGTTTAAATTGTAAGGGCCGATGTTGAATGTGAACCACATCTAAACGTCAAGTTTTTTCTGCATTTCATTTGACATTTCTCAATTTCAGACTAACTCAATTTGAACCATGGAAGATTCACAATCGTGCAACGCGTTAAATTTATTCAAGCTTATTATGAAAATGGGCGTTCAAATCAAAATGCATGTCGTGCACTTCGTGATTTTTTCATCTTCAGTGATGAGACACATTTTTACCTCAGTGGATTCGTCAATAAGCAGAATTGGCGCATTTGGGCGAATGATAATCCAAGAGTGTTTGGTGCGGTTTATGAGCTGGCGGCATCATCGGGCCGTATTTTTTCCAAAATAAGGCCGGTGAGGCAGTTACTGTGAATGGTCTTCGCTATCGTGAGATGCTAACGAACTTTTTATGGCCCGAATTGGAAGATATGGATGTGGACGATATGTGGTTTCAACAGGACAGTGCCACTTGCCACACAGCTAACGAAACAATGGCTCTTTTGCGCGACAAATTCAGTGACCGTGGCGATGTCAATTGGCCACCAAGATCATATGATTTGACACCGTTTGACTTCTTTCTTTGGGGTTATTTGAAAGAAAAGTTGTACGTCGATAAGCCAGCAACAATTCAGGAGCTAAAGGATGAGATTATTCGGCACATTAACGGCATAGAACCTCAATTATGGCTCAGCGTCATCGAAAATTTGGACCATCGGATGGAGGTGTGCCGCCGATGTCGTGGCGGCCATTTGGCCGATATTTTGTTCCATACATAATTGAACCATACCAATATTATCATAATAAAAAGAAATGACAATAATTTCCTAAATAAGTTGTGTTTTATTCAAAATCATCGGCCCTTAAAATTTAACTACACTTTATAAATCTGAAGCGATTTCGACCCCTTTACGACTGATGTTTCTACTTGAAATGTAAGTTGCTGTGCCAAATTTTAAGTAAATCTTACGAAATATGTGGTTTCTATAGTGGAAAAAGTCAAATTGTGACCGAAATTTGTGTGGGGGATATATCTAAATCTGAACCGATTTCCTTCAAATTAATTAGCGTTTGTGCTTATCCAGAAAAACTTCGTTGTTCAAAGTGATGATTATAAGAAAATTTCGACTCAGAAAATAATTCTAAGCCGATCTGTAATATAGGGTGTTACAAATAAATGCTCAAAGACAAAATACCTAGTGGAGTGGCTGCGCATCCTCAAAATGCAATTCTGTAACTGCGCTAACTCGCCAAGAAGATTTTTCCAAATATTTATTGTAAAAATGGCAAAAAATTAATAAAACTGGGATCAAGCAAACGTGAAAGCGAAATATTAGCGGTACTCCGATGTATTGGTCTTGCAATATGTATATTTGGGTGGCTGATGAATGCTGCTGTTGAAGGAGTTTTTCTTTACAGAACTGCGCCGAAAGAGCATTAACGTTGTGTGGTTTCAACAGGATGTTTGCAACTTGTCACATTGCCAAGCTCTATTTGGGCTGTTATTCATGCACTCCGTGATTCGGCCCAGCCGAACTTAACGCCTTTTTACTTGTTTGGACTGTTTGACCTCGATAAACATAATTTTGACTTACACTGGATAATTATCCACGTTAAATCCAATTTTTTAACACAAAACTATTTTTATCAAATTTTGTTTTAACGCACACATTAATATTGCTTTCGGCGACAATTTAAAAGAAAAATAATTTTTTACATCATTTGCATAAATGTTTCGTAAGAGGAGTACCGTGTACTTATTCGCAACGTCAACGTTTTCCAATCTAGCTTTAATACTGTGGGATTCACTCCATGGTGGAGGGTATATAAGTAATATAAGATTAACGCCTTTTTACTTGTTATTATTATTAATTTATTCTTCTTTGATGCCGAATATAGTTTGGTTATAATACATCTTCTACAAAAATACATTTGTAAAAAAATAGATGCCTTTACATAAGTAAATACATATTTATAAACGTTGAACGGTTCCCTGTTTTATGTCAATCAGAATTGATTTGTCATTATCATACCAAACAAGTAAGGAATGGCTAAAGTCGGGCGGGGCCGACTATATGACACACTCCACTTTTTATCCGTATACAATTCAATTCGGTAAAAAAGTGAAAACTGGAAGGACTTTTGTATGTGTCCTAATCATAGACTGATATGACTTGGTCCAATTTGATAAATCGAAAAGAATATTTGTATCGGGGCTAAAGAGTGATTTTTTTGAGGTTAGGATTTTCATGCATTAGTATTTGACAGATCACGTGGGATTTCAGACATGGTGTCAAAGAGAAAGATGCTCAGTATGCTTTGACATTTCATCATGAATAGACTTACTAACGAGCAACGCTTGCAAATCATTGAATTTTATTACCAAAATCAGTGTTCGGTTCGAAATTTTTTATCGACAAATTTTGTTCAGCGATGAGGCTCATTTCTGGTTGAATGGCTACGTAAATAAACAAAATTGCCGCATTTGGAGTGAAGAGCAACCAGAAGCCGTTCAAGAACTGTCCATGCATCCCGAAAAATGCACTGTTTGGTGTGGTTTGTACGCTGGTGGAATCATTGGACCGTATTTTTTCAAAGATGCTGTTGGACGCAACGTTACGGTGAACGGCGATCGCTATCGTTCGATGCTAACAAACTTTTTGTTGCCAAAAATGGAAGAACTGAATTTGGTTGACATGTGGTTTCAACAAGATGGCGCTACATGCCACACAGCTCGCGATTCTATGGCCATTTTGAGGGAAAACTTCGGAGAACAATTCATCTCAAGAAATGGACCGGTAAGTTGGCCACCAAGATCATGCGATTTGACGCCTTTAGACTATTTTTTGTGGGGCTACGTCAAGTCTAAAGTCTACAGAAATAAGCCAGCAACTATTCCAGCTTTGGAAGACAACATTTCCGAAGAAATTCGGGCTATTCCGGCCGAAATGCTCGAAAAAGTTGCCCAAAATTGGACTTTCCGAATGGACCACCTAAGACGCAGCCGCGGTCAACATTTAAATGAAATTATCTTCAAAAAGTAAATGTCATGGACCAATCTAACGTTTCAAATAAAGAACCGATGAGATTTTGCAAATTTTATGCGTTTTTTTTTTAAAAAAAGTTATCAAGCTCTTAAAAAATCACCCTTTATATCCAAACATGGAATGAACTGACTAACTTTCACAATAAGTTCTTCCAGTTCAAGTATAGGGTCCGCCATCTAACGTTTTTTTTTCAACTATTCAACCGTTGGACTATTTTTTGTGGGGTGCCCGAGGCAGTCATTTGAATGACATTATTTTCCATTATTACCCGGAAGGATTGTACTTTCAAATAAAAAAAGAAATTTGAGAAAATATTCAGTAGTTTTTTTATAGCATTTTCAAAAAAAAGTCATTTGGCGGACCCTTTATAACGTGCTATTTTAAGAAATTGGTTTAAAATACATGGTTTCTGGGGCGGAAAAAGTCAATCCGGGAGCGTATAGGAGCTATATGTAAATCTGAACCGATCTAACTTATTTTCATCATATGTGTTTCTAGTTGAAGTATAAGATATTTTGCAAGATTTGATGAAGATCTGTTGAAATATGTGGTTTATAGAGCGGAGAAAGTTAAATCGGGAGCGAAATTTCAATGGGAGTTATATATAAATCTGAGCGGATTTAACACATTTTCACTGAAGGTGTTCCTAGTTTAAATATGAGGTGTTTTGCCAAATTTGAAAACAATCTGATAGGATATGTGGTTTCTAGAGCGGAAAAAGTCAACATTTGTATGGGAGCTATATACTATAAATCTGAACCGATCTAAGACATTTTCATCACAGTTGATTCTAGTTGAAATATAATATGTTTTTCCAATTTTTGCAATTTTGAAGAAAATATGTTAAAATGTGTCGTATCTAGAGAGAAAAGATTCAAATTGGGAGTGAAATTAGTATGGGGGATATATCTATATCTGAACCGATTTTCTTCAAATTAAATAGCGTTCGTTCTTGTCCCGAAAAACTTCGCTGTGCAAAGTTTCATTTGGTTCTGTCTATAATTGCGACCTGTATCGTGATTACAAGAGTAGATGGACAGACAAAAGGAAAGACAGACGGACATTGCTAAAGCGATTCAAAAAGTGATTCTAAGTCAATCGGTATAATTAACAATGGGTCTACCTACCTTACGTTTGGGTGTTACAAACAAATGCACAAAGAAATAATACCCTCGTCTAGTGTATACTAATATCTCAAAATGATCCTTGTGTCCATGCCTATATCAATTTTTTACAAAACTCAAAAATGTTTACTAAAAGTTATGTTTACTTAACCTAAAGTTATAGAAATTGTTTCCGGAACACTGCAAACAAAACCAACTAAACATATTCAATGGAAATTTCATTTTATTATTGCTGACGATATTTCTGACTAAAAAGCCTTCTAAAGTATCTTCTAAAGATTACATCAGCTAACATTCAACGTTTTCAATTTTAAACATTTTTTGAACTATGGCGGAAGTCATTTGAATGTTTCCCTTTGACAACGTTCTTTTGACTTTAATCATTTGTCCTTTTGATTTCGGATACATTAGCAACCGAAATGAGCTACTTCCGCCATTATTGTTACAATACTCTCAGTGGGATACAACAAATACCAATTAAGTAATATTACAAATGATTTATTGAATTCGTGTCGTTAATTGACATTGGAAGCGTGTATAGTAGTGTGGACCAAGATATATGGAAAAATAATTTAGTTATGATAGATAAATATTTTAAATTTCATACAAACTAACATTCATAAGTGTTGGTTAGAACTAACTTTTCTTAATGGAGATAAATGAAAATGGGTTAAGCACACTGGATTTGTTTAACGACATATAAAATTTTTGACAGTCTTAGACAATTTAAACATTTTATTATAAATTAAATTTTTTTGAATTGCATTAAATATTAGAATTTGCTTGTTATGGGCCGCTCCATAATATTGACATCAAAATCAAAGCAATTTTTGGTAACTTTGTATTTTTATTTTTGGAAAATTATTTATGTGAGCATTCTTTTGTGTCGAAAATTATCTTACGGTAGGTGCAGTAAATTGTTCATATTGGCACCAAGATCATCGAAACCTATAACAAGTAAACCCCAAATATTGTATCGTCCTTAGGTGTTACATGTAGACTACGCTACGAATTCGCTATCACAATCTGTTGTACGTTTTCGGGACACACTAGCGTATATTATCCCCAATAGGATTTCCCCATGCCATGACTCAGCACTCAGTCGCACAAACGGATATTGAACCACATAATTAGTGGTTAATGTGGAAGCAAATATAAATGTGTACATGGAGACATGAAAGCTTGAAATTTGAACAGCGAATTACATAAATATTTGTAATTTGAGATTGTCGCCGACTTCAATAGACATTTAAGGTTTGATTGTATTCGTATATCAAATGAAAAATAATTTTTCCCTTCTCCCTTCTGTCCATGACAATTGTAATGATAATGATTCTTATATTATTTGAAAACCTTTGATGTGTATAACGTATTTATGCTATGTGTAGCCTGAGCTATCCTTTGCAAAAATTTCAGGGAATTAAGAATAAGAGCAAAAAGAAAAAAAAATGGTCTAGAACCAGGAGAGTATCCCAGTTCAAATCAAATATTGATTACTTACCAAAATAAAACAAACACTAAATACAAAATTTTGGGATTTTGTAAAAAAATGTATCCAGAAATAATGGCTAACAAGCTTTTGCAAGTTTGTCCCACAAAAAGCCCAAATTCCCAAAGAGGGGAAATATGTGATACTTTAACTAAATTGATTTATTGCTAAAAAAATTTTAATTTCAATTTTTAATTTTAAAAATTGTTTTTATATAAGAGGTTACCGTGGTGGCTCCATGAAAAAAGAAACGAAATAATTACAAGCAAAATAATGTTGTCGAATTTAGAACAACGAAATTTGTACCAATCTTTTCACTAGTTTATTAAAAATTATATAAGCAGTCTAGCATTATAAATAGACCCTATGTAGACAACATTGTTAACAATATAGCCAACAAATATAACAATTTTCTTGTAAATTAAATATCTCTCATACGTGTAAGCACATTTTTATACCCTACACCACTTCGTGGACTAGGGTATTATAAGATAGTTTTCCGTCAAATGTTTGTAACACCAAGAAGTAATCGAGCTAGACCCACCTTTAAGTATACGGCTTAGAATCACCAGCTGAATCGATTTAACGATGTCTGTCTGTCCGTCCGTATGTCCGTCTGTTGTCCATCTAAGTTTGTTAGCACTCTAGAGGTCGCAATTGTAGCCCGACTATCATTTGGCAGAAGTTACTTTTTTGAGCCAAGGACGATCGGTATTGAATTTGGTTCAGGTTTAGATATAGCCCACATACAAATGTCGCTCCCGATTTGACTTTTTCCGCCCTAAAATCCACATATTGTAACCGATTTTCTTTAAAATTGGCACAACATTTTAAAGGGTGATTTTTTAAGAGCTTGATAACTTTTTTTTAAAAAAAAACGCATAAAATTTGCAAAATCTCATCGGTTCTTTATTTGAAACGTTAGATTGGTCCATGACATTTACTTTTTGAAGATAATTTCATTTAAATGTTGACCGCGGCTGCGTCTTAGGTGGTCCATCCGCTTAGTCCAATTTTGGCATTTCCACGTTTTTGAGTAACAGAGACCCAATTGGTGCGAACGGCGACGAATCGAAAATTGGTGGTCATCATTAACACTGGCCGATACAGCTGCGATATTTTCTTCAGTTCGCACTCTACGTAAGCGTGTTGGTGGTTTAATGTCCAACAATGTAAATTTGGTGCGAAATTTAGTCACAATAGCCCGAATAGCCGCTTCAGTGGGTCGATTAAACTGACCATAAAATGGAAGCGCGCAATGAACTTTCTTAACAGAGCACGCATTTTGATAATAAAATTCAATAATTTGCAAGCGTTGTTCGTTTGTAAGACGATTCATGATGAAATGTCAAAGCATACTGAGCATCTTTCTCTTTGACACCATGTCTGAAATCCCACGTGATCTGTCAAATACTAATGCATGAAAATCCTAACCTCAAAAAAATCACTCTTTATAATCGAACTAGAAACACCTATGATGAAAGTGGGTAAGATCGGTTCACAGGCCTCAAGTGTTGTTATTGGCCCCCTTCTAATGTCCTTCCGATGCATCCTATTACCGCTGTATTTATCATTCCTTCATTCAATTTTTCCAGATCATGTTATATTTCCTTTACTCGGAATATCTTCTGTCAAATAGGACCAATTACTTAATTATTTACCGTATTCGTTAAATATGACTAAATATGAATTTATAGCATACTATAGATTTTATATGAACTACATTAAATTGCTGCCATGAAATACCTGGGTTTAGTAATCAAAGCGAGGTATACACGCAGGGAGTGGTGTAGGGTATCATGTAGTCGGCCCCGTCCGACTTTAGCCTTTCCTTACTTGTTTTTATTATTTATTAATTATTATTTATTTATTTAATTATTATTTATTTATTTAAGTGAATTCCCTTCAGACGAATATCACATTTCGTATTGATGTAAATATTTGTATCCAATGCAATGCAGTGTTTTTATTTCTTCCGGTCATCTTCTTCCTAAGAATTTGTCTTTAACAGCTGCTGTGGCATCAAGAGTCTTTATATTGCAATTACAGAGTAACAGTTGAAACATCAAATCCCCTCTAAGTGATTTCAGTTTTGTTCAGTTATGTTCTGTTTCTGCGTTTCATGCAGTTCTTGTTTCAACAGATTGCTTTTTGTTTGTTAACATTTTTCGCTGTAAGCGAATGATTGCTCTTGGCTTTTGCAGTAACGTTGATGGAAAGTGTTCCTTTCTATTAGGATCATATTTCGCAGAATGACATCGCAGCATCTGTATGCAAAACTGTTGGACACTTTTAATTCTTAAATATGCTGTTAATTGCCCTAAATCAATGAGCTTACAATAGAACGAATTATCCTTCGGAAACTTGTTTTATTTAACGCGAAATATTACAGTTAATCTGGAACAATGTCTGGATTATATAGGCTATATAACATTTTCATTAACTAGGTTGTCGTTTGGGGATTGTTTTAGGGGTTTTATTTAAGCCGGGATAACATATGCGGTTTCTGGAGCGTAAAAAGTCAAATCGGGAGCGATTTTTTTTTTTTAATTCAATATTTATTTACAATATATTGTTTTACAAAAATTATTGTGCCCCGCGCCAAATAATGGCTTTTTGGAGCAAGTTGTCAACAAAATACTAAAATTTACTAATTTATATACGTATTTTTAAATTATTTATAAAAATATGGTAAAATTAAAGTATATTAATTCATTTTATATTCAATATTTTAAATTTGAGTTAATAATAAAGAGTGATTTTTTTGAGGTTAGGATTTTCATGCATTAGTATTTGACAGATCACGTGGGATTTCAGACATGGTATCAAAGAGAAAGATGCTCAGTATGCTTTGACATTTCATCATGAATCGTCTTACAAACGAACAACGCTTGCAAATTATTGAATTTTATTATCAAAATGCGTGCTCTGTTAAGAAAGTTCATTGCGCGCTTCCATTTTATGGTCAGTTTAATCGACCCACTGAAGCGGCTATTCGGGCTATTGTGACTAAATTTCGCACCAAATTTACATTGTTGGACATTAAACCACCAACACGCTTACGTAGAGTGCGAACTGAAGAAAATATCGCAGCTGTATCGGCCAGTGTTAATGATGACCACCAATTTTCGATTCGTCGCCGTTCGCACCAATTGGGTCTCTGTTACTCAAAAACGTGGAAATGCCAAAATTGGACTAAGCGGATGGACCACCTAAGACGCAGCCGCGGTCAACATTTAAATGAAATTATCTTCAAAAAGTAAATGTCATGGACCAATCTAACGTTTCAAATAAAGAACCGATGAGATTTTGCAAATTTTATGCGTTTTTTAAAAAAAAAAAGTTATCAAGCTCTTAAAAAATCACCCTTTACTATAGAAGCATTTCAATATTTACAAGGAAGAAATCTTTTATTCTTTTTTTAAAAATAGACAAGGTATTACTTTGCCTTATAAGCAAGGGTAAGTTATTAAACTCAACACTGCCTGCGTAGTCAATTCTCTGTCTAGTTGTTTCAAGCCTACATCTCGCTATTCTGAGATCCGAGGAGTTTCTCGTATTGAATACATTTGTGTTTAAATTAAAAGACATGGATCTGTGCCCAATTTGATTGATTGATTTGTAAACGTACATTAGTAATTGCTTTTTATATAAACCACGTATTGGCAAGATATTTTTCGCATAGTCTCGGTACAATGATACTGTGCCATGACGAAGATGCAAATTATAAACACATTTGAGAGCCTTATTTTGAGCAGCTTGAAGTGATTTCAACTCACTGCTCATTCTGTGGCCATATACTACCACCAAATACTCAAGATGGCTATGGCCCAATGCTTGATAAATCAAAAGTTTTGTCTTAATATCCAATGTCTTCCTTAATTTGAAGATTATTCCAATTGCAGAAGAAATTTTTGATTTTACGTATTTTATATGTTCATCCCATTTTAAATTACTTTTTAGTTTTATTCCCAAGTATTTAATTTCGTGGTCTTCCCTAATAAAATTCCCATCTACAAAAATGCCAAAGTCATTATTCATAGTTCAGGACGGTCGAAATCTTAATAATTTCGTCTTGCTAGAGTTCAAGACAAGTCTGTTCAGCCTCGCAAATTCGCACATCAGAGCAGCATCTTTTTCCATTTGAACTCTCAGCAATGAATATAACGTTACAATTTTTCCTTCTTCTTTTCAAAAGTTTCTTTTTCTCGGTAATCAAGGACCACAGATTCATATTAATCCAAGGAGCTAAATCAAATTTTATATTCCTCACTTCATTAGATATTGATGTACTATCATTCACTGCATTGTTCATAACCTGAATCAAATTCGACGTCATATCCGAAGGATTATCACCAATGTGCATTCTCGGAAGTTGCATGCTTAAATATCTTTCAACGTTGCCATAATGGCGAGACATTCTCGATTTTTTATAATTACACCGGCCTTCAACATCTGACTTAATCTTACAAAAAATTATGTTATGATCAGTCAATTTACACTCCACTGAGTCAATAGAAATTTTTCCACGAATATTGCTGAACATATTATCAATACTGGTACCACTTATTGGTCTAGTAATTAAAGTATGACAGTTATCAAAATCATAGGAGTGAAAAAGATCTGAAATATTGGATGACATATCGCTAAGCAAATCTATGTTTGAATCTCCCAATACAATTATTGGCCTATCACCAAATGTTTCCAGTCTGGCCTCCATAATACTCATAAATCTAGAAACATTACATTTTGGTGATCTATAAAAAGACAATATCTCAAGCGCTTTTCCACCCACCTTAAGATTTTGTAGTTTTAAATGAACCATGTTTACAAAATCAATGCTCTCACACTCTTGTATCGTATACTTAAAAATGCTGCTGACATAGACAGAAGTACCACCATACCCATCACTTCTACAGCTGTGCACACAGTTGTAATGTGGAATAGAGTACAACTGCGCACAATTCTCACTGAACCATGTTTCATTTACTGCTAAAATATCAGGCAATTTCGGAAGACTCGCAAGCAATGTTTTAAATTTATTAAACTTATTTATTGACGAAATGCTTCTCATATTAACGGTAATAATATTTATATATTTATAATTCACATTATTTAGAAAAGATGTATATGAGTTTAAGTTATTGAAATAACGATTTATCATTTTAAGAAAAAAAAAAAATACAAAATTAAAAATTTACAAAATTAATTATAGCAATATTTTATTGCTGTGCCCCAGACACGCTTTCCGCCAGGTTATCCTCATCAGAGCTATCTATCGCCGCATCTATAATTCGTTTTTGATTTTTCCATGATTTATGTTAACTGTCGTTGCCTCCAACAACAACTTATCAACATCATCTTCAGATCTTATGATCCTAGCACGCGACGTCTCACTTTTCTTCGCAAAAATTCTCCCATGATTTGGGAAAATAAATGCATATCCAACTGTTTTTAATGTTTTCGCATAATTTAATATATTTTTAGTCTCATTACTGAGTAAATCATTGACAAAAATTTTCTTTGTTTCTGCCTTATTCTTCAATTCTGACTTTGCTTTCATAAATATTTCCTTTGACTTCTTCTGGGCAAATTTTACTATTAAGTTTGGATTTCATTTATATCATTTTCTGTTATTGTAGCACCCATAGCCTTAGAGAGATCCAATACAGCAGCCATAGGAGTCTTGCCATCAGCATTATTGATACCAATTACAATGCAATCATTTTTAACTTTTTCATCATTCAGAATTTTAACCGACGATTTTATGTGATTAATTTCTTGTTTCAAAACACTGTTCTCTTTTTTAACAATGTCCAGCTGTTGTTTCTCATTGATTTAATCACATGATCGTATTGAGACGATAAGAAAGATATCGATTCTTTTATGTCAGTCAGCTGATTTAGCTTTTCTTTGATAAACGTCAACTCTTCTTTTATACACACACTGTCATCTCCTTTACACAAATGACAGATGTACTCCTCACTCTCATTGTCCATTAATCTCTCATATTCTCTTTTGTCCAATTTCGTAAATTGTGCGTGCATTAACTTGTTGCATTTATCGCATGCGATATTATCATCATTATCCTCATCCACTTCCAATTTGCACTGCCCACATAACTTTTTGTTGATTTTACCGCTTCTACGCTTATTCCCGGCCATACTCGACTGTTTTCAACTTCTCTATTATTCTCTCATTCACTACAAAAGCGATTCAGAGTATATACACACTTGTATCTCTGTAGAAATTTATATTTTTCGGGATAAACACGGAGCGAGTTGCAAAATCACGTCTCTTCGATAGGGTTGCCAACTTCTATATGACATTTGTATGGGGTCTATATCTAAAGGTGGTCTAGCTCGATTATTTATTGGACATTTGGCGGAAAAGTAACTTATAAAACCCTAGTCCACGAAGTGGTGTAGGGTATAAAAATTCACATTGTCGCCAACTACAATATAAATATTTGTATCCGAAAAATTTTCCAAAAAATATTTTGTGTTGACTTTTCTGGACTTAGCCTCTATAACCATAAATTTGACTTGCACTGGATAATTATCTAGACTAAGTCTAGTATTATTAATAACAAATTATTTTTTCAAAATTGGTTTTCTTAAACACATTGATATTTCTGTAGGCGACAATTTTAAGAAAGCTTTTTATATTTTGAGTGCAATTGTAACATTTTTATTTAGGTTTTTGATTTAAGTTTATCTCAGCTTAGTTACCCAGTAGGGTATCGTATAGTCAGCCCGTTCGACTTTCGTTACTTGTTTACTTTACTAATTGTCCTTCCGCGACTTGACGAACTTTTTAAGATTTTTTTCTTTGTATGGCAGTAATGTTGGCATCTGCCTCCACGTTTTTGCTATTATGAACCAATTTGATTTTCCCTTATTTCCTATTATATATTCTCTTCGTGGTGGTGGTGGTCACTGTTTCATTTATCATTTAAAGGGAAACTTTTCAAAGATTATCCTTTGTCATCAGTTCCTTTGCTTGTGTTCTTCTGCCAATGCATAATTGGTTTTGTATTGTTTGCACTCCCCAGAAGAGATCTTGTATGAATGAATTTAAGATTAACTCATCAAAAGGCACATGGCTTTTCAGATGTTTTCATCCATAATTGCGTATATTTTTCGCAGCATGACCTTGTATCCATCGCAAAATGTATTGAGTAGTATGGTTGTTCGTTGCTTTATTCTTTCTCTGTTGATAGGTTGGTAGGGATCTTATCTTTTAATGAAGAATATGTCCATCTATTGATTAAGATTCATTGTATTTTGTAATTAGCGAATCTTGCTGGGCGTTTCAGATGTCTTTTAAATAAATGAACAAACTGGAAGACATACTATTACTATTACTCTGTGTAACGCAAAAATGGCATATATCTGACGACGAATTCTGATAGAGGGGATAGACTATACGTTAGGCTGGCTCGCTGTCCATAACAAATGAAGAAACAATTTCTAGTAACCCCACGACTGTTTAATGATGATTTTCAAAATATTTCGTTCCTAGATCAAGCCGTCTGTGAGATAACGCTCCTACAAATACCCCTAAAAATCATGTTTTTCCTGTGTAATATTTTGGTGCTGCATTTTTGTCAATTTGTTTTCTGCAGTAAAAGACCCTTTAAATATAAATTTTGAATCTTGTTTTCGAGTTATTTATTAGACGTTCAAAGTTTTTTTTTGCTTTTTTTCATAGTGAAAAGTTTTTTGTACTCGGTCTTAGTATTTTATTATATAGTCGGGCGGGGCCGACTATATAATACCCTACACCACTCCCTGCATATATACCACGCTCTGATTACTAAGCCCAGGTATTTCATGGGAGCAATTTTAGTTCATATAAATTATACAGTATTATACTATAAACTCATATTTAGTAAAATTTAATGAGTATGGTAAATAATAAAGTAATTGATCCAATTTGTCAGCAGATATTGCGAGTAATGTAAATACAACATGACATAGAAAAATTGATCAAGACAAATGATAAATACAGATTAATAGAATCAATCGGACAGACATTTGAAGGGGGCCTGTAACAACACTTGAGGCATGTGCCAAAACATGCGCCTATATATTTCTCATTCACGGGAAGTATTCCTAGTTGAAACATACTATGATCTGTTAAATCAGAAATGACATTTGTATGGGGGTATATTGAAACCTGGAACGATGTGACCCGCTTTCGCCATGTATGTTTATAGGTGAAATATAATATGTAAAGTATGGCCAAAATCGGTTAAACATTTAGGAGCGACATTTGTATTGGGGCTATATCTAAATCTGAACCGATCTTACCCACATTCAGCATTTGTGTTTTTAGTTGAATTATAAGATGTAATGGCAGTTTTAAAGAAAATCGGGAACGATATGCGGTTTCTAGAGCGGAAAAATTCAAATCGGGAGCGACATTTGTATGGGGGCTATATCTAAATCGCCCTCCTCTGGACACGGTCAAGTAGCTCCAGTGATGAAGCTGGAGCACCCGACCATATATGGGAGTTGTATTCCATCTTTGGTCTGATGTATGTAGTGTAGATATTGAGAAGATCAGAGGGTGTGAAATATTTCTTACATCTTTTTAAAAAGCCTAAACATTACAGGATACAAAAATCCTTCCCGTTTTCACTTTTCCCCGAATTAAATTACATTCGGACTGAAAGTGGAGTGTATTATAGAGTCGGCCCGCCCGACTTTAGCCTTTCCTTACTTGTTTTTCAATATTTCTATTTATATGAAATTCGGTGTATACATTCCTCTGATTGCATAGACAAGTAAAATACACAGATTTTTCAAAATTCGTACCTTTTGGAGTTAAAATGAAAAATGGGATAATAAAGGGTGATTTTTTAAGAGCTTGATAACTTTTTTTTTTTAAAAAACGCATAAAATTTGCAAAATCTCATCGGTTCTTTATTTGAAACGTTAGATTGGTCCATGACATTTACTTTTTGAAGATAATTTCATTTAAATGTTGACCGCGGCTGCGTCTTAGGTGGTCCATCCGCTTAGTCCAATTTTGGCATTTCCACGTTTTTGAGTAACAGAGACCCAATTGGTGCGAACGGCGACGAATCGAAAATTGGTGGTCATCATTAACACTGGCCGATACAGCTGCGATATTTTCTTCAGTTCGCACTCTACGTAAGCGTGTTGGTGGTTTAATGTCCAACAATGTAAATTTGGTGCGAAATTTAGTCACAATAGCCCGAATAGCCGCTTCAGTGGGTCGATTAAACTGACCATAAAATGGAAGCGCGCAATGAACTTTCTTAACAGAGCACGCATTTTGATAATAAAATTCAATAATATGCAAGCGTTGTTCGTTTGTAAGACGATTCATGATGAAATGTCAAAGCATACTGAGCATCTTTCTCTTTGATACCATGTCTGAAATCCCACGTGATCTGTCAAATACTAATGCATGAAAATCCTAACCTCAAAAAAATCACTCTTTAATAGTACCAATCATATGACCGCAGCTGGAGTCATGAAATTCGGAGTATACATTCCACTGACTGTGTAGACACTGAAAATAAACTGATTTTTTCGAAATTCGTACTTTTTGAGGTCAAAATAGAAAAAGGGGATAAAAATAGCACAAACCAAATGACCCCATCTAGAGCCATGAAATTCGGAGTATGACTACGTAGACATGAAAAATAATAGGTTTTTTTTTCAAATTCGTACTTTCAAGGGATACTATGGGTACGGAGGGATAAAAATGGTACAACCAAACGGCTACACCTAGAATAATGAAATTCGGTGTATACATTCCTTTGATTGGGTAGACACTTAAAATAAACAGATTTTTCGAAATTCGTACTTTTTGGGGTTAAAATGAAAAAAGGGGATGCGAATAGTACCAATCAAATGACCGCAGCTAGAGCCATGAAATTCGGAGTATACATTACTCAGACTGCGTAGACACGGAAAATAGACGAATTTTTCGAAATTCGATACAATGGTACAGAGGGATAAAAATAGTAACAACTAAACGACTACAGATAGAATGCTGAAATTTGAATAGCGTAGAAACGTCAAGGGGGTTAAAATGGTACCAACCATTCGTGGAATTCGGTGTATACATTCCTCTGACTGCATGACACGCAAAATAAAAAGATTTTTCTAAATTCGTACTTTTTCTTTTACGGCAAAAATTGGTTGTATGTACATCTGATAATGGATTTTCAAAATTTGTACTTTTGGAATTAAAATAGAATGGAAATACAACCAACTGCAGCACCCACTATCTACCAATATTTATGGCATTTACGCTTTTTGAAAATATAAATATACGAATATTTATTTTTTGAACTTGCCTTATTAGCGTGGTTTGAAATAATTAAAATATTATATTTATTTATAAAATTATTTTTTCAATATTTGTATTTGTTTTGGTTTGGTTATATTAAAATATTTATATTTTCCTATAATATTACTGCACTTCAACGAAAACCGACAACCTCTGTGGAATGCATTCCATGGTGGAGGGTATATAAAGTTCGTCCCGGCCGAACTTAAAGCCGTTATTACTTGTTGCAATTAAAATTATAACACCGCGCGACAGTATTTTTGGACTTGAACAAAACCATATAAACATGCAACTAGTTCCGTTCAGTTCAGTTTTTCATTTGGTGAACTTTTCTCCTTTTTACAGTACTTATATATATAAATACAGGATATATTTGTATAATATTTTTTATACTTTCGAGAGTCATACACAGACGATATGGGTATCAAATGAAAGAGAAGAATGTGTGTTAAAAATACGAAATATTCGATGTCTCAAATTTTCCCACTTAAACAGTTAAAGATGAACAAACAAAAGATAAAGGGGAAACTTTAAATTGTTGTTAATACTAAACTAACACAGATATAAGCATTATTTTTAAACTATATGTATTTAGATGTGAAATACATCATGATCTACAAAACTCTATCGAGTTATATCGGTTATAGTCTAAATCAGAGGAAATTCCACATATAATTTATGGGGATTTCTTTTAATAGACAAGCTGAACAAAAACCATGCCAATATCTCGCGGCAGGCGACAGAAGTGACATGTCCAACAGTCCGATTACTTCTCTAAAAATGTCCATAACGTTACTTAAATTGAAAATTAAGATGATAACTATAAAATATCATTAATGTGGTCGCCAACTTAAATACACACACAATTGAGCACAGTTTGCATTTTATAACAAGGGAAATTATATATAATTGTTTTAAACCGCTTACGTTCTCGGCATCTGTTGTGTTGTAAGAATACAAATTACACGATTCAGACCAAATAAAACAAACGCATCAATCATTTCACTGTTGTGCTGGGATGTAATTTCGCCGGATGTAATTACGTGAAATGGTTTTAATGCTTTTTTTTCCACAAAATTAAATATAATAAACCATTTTGGACATTTCATATTACACTATGCAACAAAAAATTAATAATTGTGTGTATCAGACCTACACAATTATTTTTGGTGTGTAAATCAGTCATACTGATTTATAAAATGAACAAAAAAATCATATGGATATTATAATTTTTTTACTAAAATTCAAAGTTTCGTGGAAGATTGTACTCTCATTTTGGAAATATAGGTCCGTTCACACCCGTTTATATGTTTTGATTAAAGGTACTAAAGATAACTACAAATTTTACCGGAGAACATTCTTCAATACTTTTTTTGAAAAAAAAAAACCTTTTTTACTGACAAAAAAACATTATTATTTTTATTATGTTAACAAAACGAGAGTACAGGAGATTTATCAAATTCATTCTATTTTTTCCTTTCCATCTTAAAATAAGTGAATCTAAATCTGGTGAAAATTGGACCACGAAAAGTGGAGGTGCAGATTTACTTAAAGTGGATACTGATTTATATGTTTATTTCTTTTACACTGAACTGGTACATAATCTGAAATCTCTGTCCGATTAAGATGGACAATTTTACCCGAAATTAGCATGTAACAAAAATTCGAAGTTTAGAATATATAAACTTGTTTTCTTTTTATATTTTAAACAATTAACACTTCGCTGGTGTGGCATTAACCTCACAAGTTTTCATTAAGACATTAAAATACTTATTTTTTGTTGAAACCCGAAAACGAAGTAGTATAAAGTAGACATCGCCCGTCTGTCCGTCCGTCCGTCTGTTGAACGCACGTTAGCATCTAAATAGAATCAGCTATGATTGAAAGTGGGCAAAATCGGTCCATAGGGAAATTTTTTCCCCAATAGTCCGTCCGTAAGAATTTTTTGAAGATTTCCGCCTTGTATAGCTTGAACGCATGACAAAGTGATCCATACTTTCAGGGTACCGGCCAAAGGACTGCAGCCTGACTGTATAGACGTAAAAGATAAAGAAAAATTTCAAAAATTTTATTTTTCGGGGAAAACGTGGCACAAATCAAACGGTTCGCTTTAGCTGCGCAGACTCGAAAGATTTCTCCGTTTTTAGAGACAAAATGGGCAAAAAGGAATAAAATTGGTACCAAGCAAATGGTTGCAGCTGGAATCAAAAAATTCTTTGTATACATTCGTCGGACCGTGTAGAAGCGCAATATAAAGGATTTTTTTCGAAGTTTCTTCTTTTGGAGAAAACGGAGCGAAAAGGGAAAAACTTGACTAATCAAACGGCTGTGATCATAATCATCAAATTTCATTCAAACTAGTACCAAAAAAATGACTGTATCTAGAATCGTAAAAGATAATGGGTTATTGAAATTCGCATTTTTGGTTTAAAAATGGGATAGAAATTGAATAAATCAACCAGCTGTAGCCGGAAGGAAATTCGATTTACATGCTGTTCCGACTGTAAGGTTGGTATTGAAAATGGGCAAAATCGGTCCATGTATGCATGCATTTTGAAAAAGTCCTGAAGTATTATTTTGACAGTCCAGGACTATCACGCTATAAAAAAACTTTCCTGTAGACTCGCCCAATGAGTTTTTTAATGAATTAATTAAATATACCCTCACTCGTGTAACGCATTGAAGGAGTGACTTAAGTATGTTTGGACCAAATCCGTTTCACGACATTTTAAGATGTTTGAGCCATGTCCGTCCATCCGTCCGTATGACTGGGTAGCTGGCTGGTGTACACGATAACTCTCGAAAGGAGCTAAGGAATCAATTCAAACTTTGAACATGATCGCAGATGGACGAAATTGACGCGACCCTTCTGGCACCTCCCGTATTGCTATGTTATGACCCATGTTCCTACGTTAAATTAAAACTAATGTAGCTTCAACACGGATATTCGCAGTCAGCTATATTTTAGTATTTGGTAATGTTTTTATAATCACTGTAAGTATACTAAGTATCACGGGTTTATAGTACCTCCCACACAAATTACCCTAAACTACATACGATAAAAGCTGTTATAACTTTTATACGGATGAAATTTGATATTTATCAAAGTTTTTACAGAAGCTACATTCGCACGGAATATGGATACCTCCCACACATAGTGGCACAAACTTTGATTCCAAAAAACCGACATAACATCAAAATCAGTTGCAATTTGATATTTGCAAATGTTTCTATAATCACTTTAAACTTAAAAAATATTTACGATTTAGCCACTCCCCTTCATGTACCTCCCACACAATAGTCTCCATCCTAGGTAATATTAAATATTTCATAACTTGATATTTTATCATGTTTTTACAATTGTTTTATAACTGTGTACGCTAGGACCAAATACCATAAACCTTCTAGTAACTTCCACACAAATCATCCGGCTCTACGTACAATTTATGTTATTATAATTTCCATAGATATGTTCTCTGAGAGTGAGGGTATATATATGTCGGTTTAGCCGATTGACGTTTTCTTACTTGTTTTATTTAAAAATTATGAAACATTAGATGTTATTTAAAAAATATCGCAATTAGCAAAAACATTTCATAATTTTTCTAATACGTTACATCATTTGTATGTGAAGTTAATAGCCTCTAATCTGCCGGTAATGTACACCATGTTTCGTAAGAAAATTTTCAAGTTTTATTTATAAATATTATGTCTTTTCTCTTTGGAAGTCAATAATTCGGCGAAAATAGATTTTTTGTATTTTGATTTTGTAGAAAACCATAAGAAAAATGTAAAATATATTTTGCGAACTTAAAAGTCCAAAATACATCAGAAATTATTACACATCGACATTTTTTGCATAGTGCTATTATCAGCCAGCCATACCGAATGACATAAATGTGATTGGTGCTTCAAACTTTTATAATTATATGCAAAAATTGTTTATACATATTTTAAGATGAGGAAATATTTCAAATCTTGAAATCATTTTCTGTGGGTATCGACAGATCAGAGCCTCTTTTGGGAATCGATCCCACAACACCCACGCTGATAGCCTAGCACGCTACCAACTCGACTAACGGGCATTCTTATTGTTTCATTTCCTTGTTTAAATATCTGAAATATATTTAAAATCATAGTTGCATTTAGATGTTGTCTTGTGTAATCAAACTGAAACCTCGAATTTCCAACAAGGCGTATGTTTTATTTTCCAAGTAGCGACATTAGCTATGGATTTGTGCCAAAAAACACATACAAAAACAGTTGTACTCTGTTAACACTTGCGAATTCTTACATTGGGAACGAAACAGCCATCTTATACTAATTGTGAACTGTTGTCATATAAATGGCCGAGATAATGCTCATCTTAATAGAGATATTAGGTATACTAACATTTTACTTTAATTACAGTAATAATATCTCTTTGCTACAGTGATTCTATGGGCCAAATAAAATGTCACAAAAACGTAATATTATTAACAATTGCAAAGTTTACGTTGCGAATACAGGAGCGCAGCCACAAGTGAAGCAAGTCCACAAAAATATATTGGATGGGTGCCACCAAGACAATGTACTTGCTCACAGATGCACTATGGCAATGACCAAAATCTATTATTTAAGTTGGTATTGCTTCTCACGCACCTTTGGAATATTTTCTTCTTTTCCAAACAAAAACAAGTAAAAACGGCGTTAAGTTCGGCCGGGCCGAACTTTATATACCCTCCACCATGGATTGAACTCCACAGAGGCTGTCGATTTTCGTATTATTATTTAATATAGCCAAACCAAAACAAATATAAGGCAAGGCAACCAATACGTTTAAACTATATATATCGAAAAACAAGTAAGGAAAGGCTAAAGTCGGGCGGGGCCTACTATATAATACCCTACACCACCTACAAGGTATATACGCAACCTTGCTTTGATTACTAAACCCATGTATTTCATGAGAGCAGTTGCTTTGATTACTAAACCCATGTATTTCATGAGAGCAATTGTATGTAGTTAATATAAATTGTACAGTTACTATAAATTCATCTTTAGTCAAATTTAATGAGTATGTTAAATAATGAAGTAATTGATCCAATTTGCTAGCAGATATTCCGAGTAAAGTAAATATAACATGACCTAGCTCGATTATTTCTTGGTGTTACAATCATTTGGCGCGAAACTAACTTATAATACCCTAGTCCACGAAGTAGTGTAGGGTATAAAAAAATGTTGTGCTTCGGTGGAATTGATCAATTTTTCAATTGATTGAAACATAAACCATTGTATATCTCAGAACGGATAAAGTGTGACTTAGACTACTATCATTCTAACTGGCACAATTAATCTCATGATGCATTGCCTTAGTTGATAATTTTGTGTTATTTGATTCAAAATACTGTGCGCACAGTCCCCCTTCTTTTAAATTTTTGGAAAATCAATTACAATGACAAACGTATATCATTTCCTCGCTATTAATAATACATACTGCCGACACAGGTCATGCAATATTTTGCACATTTTACTTGAACGTCTTCAATTCTGTGAAACCCTTGAAGATACGCACACTCACTGACACATACTTTATAAAGCCCCAGTACTTGGAATAAATTTGTTCGAATTTATCAAAGTCTTCTGTTATTGTAACTCATTCGTTTAACATTGGGTTGGAGTTTAAGAAGCAATAAAATAATGACGGCTAACACGTTACTGGTAGTAGGAGGATATAGAAACAATTTTCTTTGACTTGCCTTAAACATCTTTCTTTTCACACTTAGAAATTCTTTTCTTATAAAATATTTTTATTTGATTTTCTTTAATTGGACTTCCATTACCACTCACACATCTCTCCTAAGAATTACATATTTTTGTTTTAATAGCTTGTTGATAAATTTAATAGAATTGAAAGTTAAAATTTCCTCAATGGAATTTTTTCCATAAAAAAAAATCATTTATATTCACTTAAAACCTTGGAAATATTCTTTCACATAAGTTTGAATTTAGTCAATTGTAAGAATTTTTATTAGATCCAAAGAAATGTTTTTAAGTAAATCTACTACCCTTTATATAGTAAATGAACTATTTACTATGGCTTTGACAGAAGGAAACTTTACTCATACTTAGTAAATTTTCCAATTTTTTAGGAAATTTTTACTGGAGCGTTTGGAAACCACTCATATTTTATTGCCAGGATCTTCGAGAAATATTTTGATTTTGTCCGACAGTCATTGTCGGCAAAATTGCATTTCAGTAATCCATCTATAAGTACACTCAAAGGAATATGTCAGTAAAAGAAAGCAGAAAGTCTACTGAAAGAGCAGATTTTCTGCTGTTAAAAAAGAAACAGCAGATTTGTATCTGCTGAGACGGTAAACAGCTGTTTGCTGTTTTTAGCAATATATATGATACGCATATTGTCGAGCTAAACTCGCTTATGAACGCTTATCTATTTTTATATTTTAATTAACAACAGCCAATTTTAGCAGACTGCAAACTCTTTAGCAGTGTGATATATATTTTTTTGAAGAAATATTACACAAAAAACGATCAAATTCCTCGGCGATAAACCCTTCAGTCACCACTTATACAGTCACAAACTAACGTGCGAGGCGATAGACAAATCAGAAAATTAAAAAAAAAATGGCATTAGAAAAAAATCTTTGCCAAATTTATATGACAGATGACATCCAAATCTAAGAATAGTTTGGCATTCAAAACTCATTTTCGAGAAAATGGTTCATAGCCACTTTTGAATAAAAGCCCTCGATATATATTTTGAAGAAATATTACAAAAGATCAAATTCCTCGGCGATAAACCCTTCAGTCCCTCATTTTTTTGTGATAAATGGAGAAAATTGGATATGCTTTTTGACAAAGTATGGGTCTAAATAGGATGTCTAAAGAGTTTTGGGGTTTTTACTTTATTTAGAACATCAGTAACAGGATGTTTACCCAAAATCTTTATACGCATATTCCGATTAAATAAAAAATATTTGGAAATGTTTCTTCATTTTTATAATCCTAAATATGTATAAATTCGAATAACAAATACAGTTTTTTTGTATGCGATGAAATGCAAGAAGAAACAACTAGAAATTTTAATTCCAAAAAACCAAATAATTGGTATTTTAGAGTTTCGTTTTCCTACGTAGATCCAATTTTCTGAATTTGTTGTTTCTCTTTTGAATAATACTTGTTACATATGTACAAAAAATACTAACTCTGAAAAATATTGGACATAAGTGATTAATATAACAAAAGTAGACTTTAAAATGTTATGTATTTCAAACAGGTTTCTTCGTTTACCGAAATGGATATGTATTATAATTGCAAACTCACAAAACAGTGAAAGTAACAGAAATCGTTGTCGTTGCATCTGTGATGAAAATAGGACACATCGGTTCAGATTTAGATACAGCTCCATAAAAATGTCCAATCGCAAATATTACATCTTAGCGTTCTACAAGCATAAAGCTAATTATTTGATTTTATTAAGAATATTTTAGATTTCATTATGATATCATAGTGATTCTTATCTACACTTTTTTAAAATTACTAAACGATTTCGTTATTAAATTTCCAAACTTTTATTGCAGTACAGAATTAAAAGTTCATAAAATATAGCTCTAGTCGAATGTCAAGAAGTGATATCGGTTAATAAAAATGAACATTTTCCGTGGACACCATTAGCGAAATTAGCACTACACAATTTTGAAATTGGCACAATTCGTTTAGTTTGTTTGTATTTTTCATAACATTTGTCCGAAATTCAAGAAAGTGTCCACGATTTTTTATGTAATTTTTCTATGTTCATGATTTTACTGCAAAATTACCATTTCAGACGAGTTATTCTAAAAAGACCTTAAAAATTCTGTATTTTATTGCTTCAGAGTGTCTAGAAGGTTTTAAAAAGTATATGTTCGAAACCTCTCTGGGGGGAGTTTGAACCCCAAAACCCCCCCTGCACACGGCCCTGAAATGCACTATGAAACAAAAAATAAATGTAAAATTAAATTTTTATTTTATTTATTTTTTTATTATTTATTATAGATGTATATATTAGGCTGGGTCACGAAAATAAATTGCAGCGGTCACCCCCTTGAAATGAAGATTGAATTGTTTAATGATAATCTACAATACAATATTTCGTCACTGGGTCAAGCCATCTGTGAGCTAAACGCTCCTGAAAACACCTCTAAAAAGAGCAGACATTTTCAAAAATATTTGCTTAATTAATATAAATATTAGGGAGTATTTTCAGTCCTTGTTAGGGAAAAAATGGCCAGGAATATGAACCTCATGACAAATTGAATATACCACCATCCTTCGATGGATGGTATAGAAATCCCGAATTTTCTCCAAATTTTCTGTGTTTCCTTTGATGAATGCAGTATTTCTGGAACAGCCCTCGCAAATTAATAATATATTCTTTCAATTTTTCAATTCCACTCAACTACTTTATGTCGCAGTTGACAGGATGAGCCCGCATAAAATTTTTCAATTTCCGCATATATATGCGTTGGCGTCATTTTTTCCATTTCATCCAGAGGTAGATGTAAAGGCACCAACTACATCCTCACAATTCCCTGACCACATTTTTATTATATTTTAAAACCCAAATAAAAAGAACTTTTAACGGCACGGCCTTGCATAAAGAAGGCAAATGAAATTAATGGACAGCGGACTAATAAAAACCCCAAATTAAATATTAATGACACTTTTTAAATTACGCCAGTGAGGAATGTGCATGGTCACAAGGAAACACGAAGGATGTCCATTTAATGTGAAGAGTAAAGGCACCACGATGATCTCCTTAGTAATAATAATAAACCATAAAACATATTGAAGTGACGCCACACAAGTGAAAGAAAACTCAGACTCAGGAAACGTTTACCTAGCATGGCCGTTCCAAGATTGACAAAATGTCGCTCCCAATTTGTATTATAACCAGGACCAAGTTTTGTATCCTGAATAATTTCCGGGCCATAATTTCATTTAAACTTTAGTGAATATTGTTATATTATTTTATGATACATTTTTAAATAAACCAAAAAATTAAACTTCACGGAACACAGTAAAACTTAGTCTTCTTCATTTCCTCTGTCATTTCTGTCTTTCATCACTTCCATTTAATTTGCATAGATCGGAGATGAAGCACGATGGAATATTCATGCGATATAATTAATTTCCAATACCAATTATTCCCCCAAAGGAGACTTATAAATATTTACATTCAATAATTAAAGTTCAGTGCTGCAGTGTCATTTCATTTACCACCGAAGCACGTTCGTCGTATTGGCCAGCAGCACAAAAAGCCAACAAATTATTTCTGGATGTGCGCAGTCACTTGTTACAAAATCGAAAACCACATCCCACTGCATTTGGGTGAACTTTGTTGTTGCACAAACAATGTCTCTCCTCAAACTAACCACAATTTATTGAATTCAATAATGGTGTGCTCTGCAGACATATATCGACATTTTATTGCAAGAGAAATATTGTTCACATGGAAATTTCATTTCTGAGAGGGTCATGTGTGAACATAAAATGGTGTGAGATAAAAAACGATAACAACTACTTAACTTACATAGTTTTTTGGTTTCGGATGTTGCAATGAAGCTGAGGATAGTAAACAAAGTTTGCAATTTTATCTTGTTTACTTTGTGTGCAGTAACATTTTACCAAAGTACGTGTTCGTCTGTAGTTTTATAGCTACACATAGTACATGACGCTAACATAATATAGACCAGCATTCCCATATCAGTAGCTAGAAATGATCAACAAAGCGAATTGTCATTTTTAGCGAAAATATATTAAACAAAAAAAATGAGTTAAGTTCCACAATATTTTTTATTTTTCTCGTCTAAAGCCGTTTTGTTGATACAAAAAGTAATAATTTCTAAAAAAATTTCTATTTTACGAATTTACGCAGTCTCTCACTCTACCGAGTAGGAGGGTATATATCATTTGGGACGGAAAAAAGTGTAAAGCATTGAAGGAGTGTCTTAAGATCCTAAGTATGTTTGGACCAAATCCGCTTCACGACTTTTTAAGGTGTTTGAGCCATTTCCGTCAGTCTGTCTGACTGGCTGGTGTACACGATAACTCTCGAAAGGAGTTCAGGATCCGATTCAAACTTTGCATATATTTTTCCCAAACTTAGTTTAAGTTCGAAGATATTTGCCCAACTTCCATATTTCAATAAAACTTTCACTTGGATATTCGGAATCAGCCATATTTATACACTCCACGAGAGTATTATGTCTTTGTAAATTGGCACAAGTAAATTTGAACGCTATTTAATTTGAGGCATATCGGTTCAGATTTAGATATAGCCCCCATACAAAAGTCGCTCCCGATTTGACATTTTCCGCTCTAGAAACCACACATTTAGCCCGATATTCCTTAAATTTGGCAAAACATCTTATAATCCAACTACAAACACCTATGCAGAAGTTGGGTAAGATCGGTTCAGTTTTAGATATAGCCCCCATACAAAAGTCGCTACCGATTTGACAGTTTCCGCTCTAGAAACCACACATTTAGTCCGATATTCCTTAAATTTGGCAAAACATCTTATAATCCAACTGCAAACACATATGCAGAAAGTGGGTAAGATCGGTTCAGATTTAGATATAGCCCTCATGCAAATGTCGCTCCCGATTTGACAATTTCCGCTCTAGAAACCACATATTGAGCCCGATATTCCTTAAATTTTGCAAAACATCTTATAATCTAACTATAAACACCTATGCAGAAATTGGGTAAGAACGGTTCAGATTTAGATATAGCCCCATACAAAAGTCACTCCCAAATGTTTAACCGATTTTGGCCAAACTATACATATTATATTTCACCTATTTCGCTCCTGGTTTCAATATACCCCCATACAAATGTCCTTTCCGATTTAAATTGTTTTGTCAAGCACAGACATTTACAGGATACAAAAATCCTTCCCGTTTTCACTTTACTACCGAATTGAATTGTATTCTGATAGACAGTGGAGTGTATCATATAGTCGGCCCCGCCCGATTTTAGCTTTCATTACTTGTTCGGTATTTGATAATGTTTATACACTCCACGAGAGTATTATTTCTTTGTGCATTTGTCTGTAACACACAAAAGGAAACGAGTTAGACCCATTGTTAATTATACCGAACGACTTAGAATCACTTTTTGAATCGATTTAGCAATGTCCGTCTTTCTGTCCATCTATTGTTGTAATCAAAGTTCAGGTCGCAATTATAACAACCAAACGAAGATTTGTACAAAGCAGTTTTTCGGGGTAAGGACGAACGTTATTTAATCTGAAGGATATCGGTTCAGAAACCACATAGTTTAACAGATGTTCTTCAAAATTGGCAAAACATCTTATATTTCAACTAGAAACACCCATGGCAAAAATAGTTTAAATCGGTTCAGATTTATATATAGATCACATACAAATTTCACTCTCAATTATTTCGATTCGGTCAAATCGGTTTAGATTTATATATAGCTCCCATACAAATGTCACTCTCATTATTTTCGTATTTTGCTTTTTCCTGTGCTTATTCTCCTTGACGGTTGAGAGGACCATGAATTGGTGTGCGGGGGGTTTCCAATAGGAACCGGTGAGCGTGCTCTGATTGATCAGCTGCGGACGTCCAAAGCTATAATGGAGAATCTGCAGGCCTGCGACGTCATAAATTAACTTTAACCGATTACACTCGAAGATAGTGGACTGTACTTCTCCGTTATGAGCTACTAGAAAAGGGGGTTGAGTAAATCTGGTATATCATTTAGTTTCTCAGTGAAATGAGAAACGATGATGATATATATTTTTTTGTAGGTAAGTAAAAGGTGAAGCAAACCAAGTTAAAGATTAGTTTCAAATCGGATATTTTATTTAGAGTTGAGAATGTGCTCACCAGTTCGGTTGTGTCGAGTAAGTGGCAGATTTGTTAAAATTTATTTAAGAAGAAAATTTGACATTTTGTTAGATCGAATCTTATACGCGATTAACAATTCACAACAGTTTAGTAAATTTATTTACAATTCAAAATAGATTAATGTAACGTATTTTACATTACATTTTACATTACATATAAATACGGTTAATAGAAATTAAGAACAAGTTTGTTTGTTTTAAATAATATGGTTATTTACAATATTCGTTAAATTTGACTAAAGATGAATTTGTAGTATACTGTATAATTTATATGAACTACATAAAATTGTTTCCATGAAACAGCTGGGTTTAGTAATCAAAGCGATGTATATACGCAGGGAGTGGTGTAGGGTATTATATAGTCGGCTTCGCCAAACTTTAGCCTTTCCTTACTTTATTCTAATTTGGGTGATTTTCCATTTATTTTTGGGAGTAATTTCATTTTCCGTTTTCACACAAACAATCCGGTGCTATGTAAAATTTAAGTTCACAAGTTCTCTGAAAGTGAGTATATATATTAGACTGGGTCGCTGCCCATACAAATGGAAAGACAAGTTCCAGTCACCCCACGAAAATAAAGTTTGGATTGTTTAATGATTATTTTCAAAATACTTCGTTCCTACATCAAGCCATCTGTGAGATAAACGCTCCTGAAAATAATCCTAAAAATTATGTTTTTCGGTGTAATTTTATTATTCTCAAATTTTTTATGAAATAATAGACCCTTGAAAGCACTTTAAATATAAATTTTGTTTTTTTTTTCTTAGAGTAACTTATTGGTCGAATTATTGTAATTTTTTGTGAATTTGCACAGTGACTTCCGAATACTTTTTCGTATTTGGTAAAAAATAAATAGCTGTCAATACCGAATGATGCCTCTATGATGAGTATCGAAACGAAGTTGACGCGCACATTTTTATAAAAAGTGTTTGAAAATTTTGGCTGTGAAAACCATTGCCTGCATTAAATTATTTCACAAAAATGGATTCAGTGACGTCATTTTCGTCCGTCATTCATCATTTATGCATCATTTGAAGGGTATTGAGTCCTAATATTTATTTTCCATTACACCTCTTACAAAATGTTTCCATTAAATATGAGTTTTTAGCTGTCACCTTGAAAACAAACAAAAAATCAATATAAACGGCCAATAATTCTACAATGAGTTATTCTAAGGCAAGAATACAAATTTGTACTTAAAGTGCTTCTATGGGTCTATTAATTCAGAAAAAAATTTTGGGCAAAAATGCAACATAAAACAAGTAAGGAAAGGCAAAAGTAGGGCGGGGCCGACTCTATGATACGCTCCACTTTCAATCCGAATACAATTTAATTCGGTGATAAAGTGAAAACGGGAAGGATTTTTGTATCCTGTAAATGTATGTGTATGACAAAAATATGTTAAATCGGAAAGGACATTTGTAGGGGGGGAATATTGAAATCTGGAACGAAATAAGTGAAATATAATATGAATAGTTTGGCCAAAATCGGTTAAACATTTGGGAGCAACATTTGTATTTGCGCTATATCTAAATCTGAACCGATCTTAGCAACTTTCACCATAGATTTTTTACTTGGATTATAAGCTGTTGTACCAAATTTAAAGAAAATCGAGTACTATATGTGGTTTCTAAAGCGGCAAAAGTCAAATCGGGAGCCACATTTGTTTGGGGGCTATATCTAAATCTGAACCGATCTTACCTAATTTTTGCATAGGTGTTTCTAGTTGGATTATAAGATGTTGTGCCAAATTTAAAGAATATCGGTTTCAATATGTGGTTTTTAGAACGGAAAATGTCAAATCGGGAGCGACTTTTGTATGGGGGCTATATCTAAATCTGAACCGATCTTACCCAATTTTTGCATAGGTGTTTCTAATTGGATTATAAGATGTTGTGCCAAATTTAAAGAATATCGGGTTCAATATGTGGTTTTTAGAGAGGAAAATGTCAAATCGGGAGCGACTTTTGTATGGGGGCTATATCTAAATCTGAACCGATATGCCTCAAATTCAATAGTGTTCGTCCTTGATCGACAAAACATACTTGTGCGAATTTTTGTTAAGATCGGACTATAATTGCGACCTGTAATTTGATTACAACAATAGATGGACAGACGGACAGACAGACGGACATTGCTAAATCGATACAAAAAGTGATTCTAAGTTGATCGGTATAATTAACAATGGGTCTATCTCGCTTCCTTTTGGGTGTTACAAACAAATGCACAAAGACATAATACTCTCGTGGAGTGTATACAAATTACACAGGAAAAACATGGTTTTTAGAAGTGTTTTCAGGAGCGTTTAGCTCACAGATGGCTTGACCAAGTGACGAAATATTTTGTAGACCATCAGTAAACAATCCAATATTCATTTCTGAGGGGTGAGCACTGCAATTTATTTTCGTGATCCATTCTAATATATATGAGTCGGTTTAACCCACAAAAACTCACTTACTTGTTTTGTGTTCTATAGTTTATTTATGGGGAAGAGCATCAAAACACTATGCTTCCCAGAAGGTAGAAAGCGATGCTAATCTAGTTTAAGACATTAAACACCATAGTTTAACACTTGTACCGGGAGGCTAATATTTTTTGAGAATTTTTATGAGATTTTGTTTTGGTTTGCGTGGCCGTTCTCACGGGAGCGTGGAGTAGTGTCTCAAAGCTAGTATATCTTTATTGCAACCTTTCATGATTTGAGCGTACAGATGGCCAGATTTGCGATTCAGTTCAATTGCTCAGTGACATCAATATGCATTTGGTTGAGCTTCATCCATTTGAGCCAAAACGTCTATGAATAATCAAAAAAAATTATCAAAATATTTTACTAGGCTACAAATGTGTTGCCACATTACGATGAATCATCGACTTATGACACCCATTCATTTTTCGGTTATAAACAATTGTTGCTTTCATACGTCTCTTTTTTCCAAGTGTTTTTGCCTAATGTTGTCACGCATAAAAACGAAGACGCACGACATTCTTATTTGATGCGGTAAATCTAAAGTGTTTGACAAGAATGTGAACAATTGTGTTATTGTCTGCAATGTAATTGTATTCTTGGAAAAAGATAAAGGTAAATCTTTATTTTATTTAAGGACTGTCCTGGAAAAAATACATGTTAGCCTAAGTCGAAATATTGGTAGTCAGGTATTAAAATTTTTTATCCGATATGTGAGTTAACTCGAGGTTGTATTGAAAATTATTCATTATACCCTCCACCACCAGGATGGGGGTATACTAACCTTGTCATTCCGTTTGTAGCACCTTGAAATATCGATCTGAGACCGTATGAAGTATATATATTCTTGATCGCCATAAAATTCTAAGACGATCTAGCCATGTCCGTCCGTCCGTCTGTTGAAAGCACTCTAGCATCATGAAATTCGGACTATACATTCCGTTGAATACATAGGCATCAAAAATAAAACTTTTTTCAAATTCGTACTTTCAAGGGATACAATGGGTACGGAGAGATAAAAATGGAACCAACCAAACGGCTACACCTAGAATAATTAAATTCGGTGTATACATTCCTCTGATTGCGTAGACACGGAAAATAAACAGATTGGGGTTAAAATGAAAAAAGGGGATAAAAATAGTACCAATCAAATGACCGCAGCTAGAGTCATGCAATTCGGAGTATACATTCCTCTGACTGCGTAGACACGGAAAATAAACGGATTTTTCAAAATTTGTACTTTTTCTTTTACGCCAAAAATTGGTTGAATCATGAAGTAAGGTTATTTTGCACTATCTACGTCTGATAATGGATTTTCAATGGAATGGAAATACAACCAACTATAGCACCCACTATCTACCAATATTTATGGCATTTAAGCTTTTTGAAAATATAAATATTTATTTTTTGAATTGACGTATTGGCAGTCTTGCCTTATAAGCGTGAGTTGAAATAATTAAAATATTATATTTATTTATAAAATTATTTTTTCAATATTTGTATTTGTTTTAGTTTGGCTATATTAAACAAGTAAGGAAAGGCTAAAGTCGGGCGAGGCCGACTATATAATACCCTACACCACTCCCTGCGTATGTACCTCGCTTTGATTACTAAACCCAGGTATTTCATGGGAGCAATTTTATGTAGTTCATATAAATTATACAGTTACTATAAATTCATCTTTAGTCAAATTTAATGAGTATGGTAAATAATATGGTAATTGATCCAATTATCCGACAGACAAATACAAATTATACAGTAGTAATACGATGAATCGGACCGACATTTCAAAAGGGGGCCTATAACAACATTTTGGGCCTGGTCCAAAACATGAGCCTATATATTTCTCATTCACGGTAGGTATTCGTAGTTGAAACATATAATGATCTGCAAAATTTGATGAATATCCGATGTAGTTTCTGGAGCTTTAATATATCAGAATTGGGCCCCATTTGGGTTATACCAAAGTATGGACATATGGGCATTTTCCAAACAAGTAAGGAAATGCTACAGACGGACGGACTTTCTATCTCATTACAATTCAATTCGGTAAAAAGTGAAATCGGGAAGGATTTTTGCATCTAGTAAATGTATGTGTTTGACAAAAAATGTTAAATCGGAATGGACTTTTGTATGGGGGTATATTGAAACCTGTAATGATGTGCCCCCTTTCACCATGTATGTTTATTGGTGAAATATAATATGTAAAGTTTGGCCAAATTCAGTTAAACATTCGGGAGCAACATTTGTATGAGGACGATATCTAAATCTGAACCGATCTTAATCACTTTCACCATAGGTTGGATTATAAGATGTTGTGCCAATACGGGTGCAATATGTGGATTTTAGAGCGGAAAAAGTCAAATCGGGAGCGACATTTGTATGTGGGCTATATCTAAATCTGTACCGATCATACCCATTTTCAGCATAGGTGTTTCTAGTTAGATTATAAGATGTTATGCCAAATTTAAAGAAAATCGGGTGGAAGATGTGGTTTCTGGAGCGGAGGGAGTGACATTTGTGTGGGGGCTATATCTAAATCTGAACCTATATTACCCAGTTTCAGCATAGGTGTTTCTAGTTCGATTATAAAATGTTGTGCCAAATTTAAAGAAAATCGGGTACAATATGTCGTTTCTAGAGCGGAAAATGTCAAATTGGGAGCGACATTTGTATGGGGGCTATATCTAAATCTGAACCGATCTTACCCAATTTTTGCATACGTGTTTCTAGTTCGATTATAAGATCTTCTGCCAAATTTAAAGAAAATCGAGTACAATATGTCGTTTTAAGAGCGGAAAATGTCAAATCGGGAGCGACATTTGTATGGGGGCTATATCTAAATCTGAACCGATCTTACCCAATTTTTGCATAGGCGTTTCTAGTTGGATTATACGATGTTGTGCCAATTTTAAAGATAATCGGGTACAATATGTGGTTTCTAAAGCGGGAAAAGTGAAATAGGGAGCGACATTTGTATGGCGGCTATATCTAAATCTGAACCGATCATACCCAATTTCTACATAGGTGTTTCTAGTTGGATTATAAGATGCTGTGCCAAATTTAAAGAAAATCGAGTACAAGATGTGGTTTCTAGAGCGGAAAATGTCAAATCGGGAGTGACATTTGTATGGGGGCTATATCTAAATCTGAACCGATCATACCCAATTTTTGCATACGTGTTTCTAGTTGGATTATTAGATGTTCTGTCAAATTTAAAGAACATCGGGTACAATATGTGGTTTCTAAAGCGGAAAAAGTGAAATAGGGAGCGACATTTGTATGGGGGCTATATCTAAATCTCAACCGATCTTACCGAATTTTTGCATACGTGTTTCGAGTTGAATTATAAGATGTTCTGCCAAATTTAAATAAAAACGGGTACAATATGTGGTTTCTAAAGTGGAAAATGTCAAATCGGGAGCGACATTTGTATGGGAGCTATATCTAAATCTGAACCGATTTCCTCCAAATTCAATACCGATGGTCCTTGGTCAGAAAAAATAACTTCTGCCAAGTTTCATGATAATCGGACAGCGATTGCGACCTGTAGAGTGCGAACAAGCTTAGATGGACAGCAGACGGACAGACAGAAATCGGTAAATCGACTCAGCTGGTGATTCTAAGCCGATCGGTATACTTAAAGGAGGGTCTAGCTCGATTATTTCTTGGTGTTACAAACATTTGGCGCGAAACTAACTTATAATACCCTAGACCACGAAGTGGTGTAGGGTATAAAAATTAAATTTTCCTGTAATATTACAGCACTTATACGAAAATCGATGGTGGAGGGTATATAAAGTTCGGCCCGGCCGAACTTAACGCCATTCATAAAACGTCAATCAAAAGTGGGAACATTTTCACTTTTCTTGAAAATATTTTCACATTTTCACTGCCTACAAGGTGATGGCAACAGAAAAATATTTGCTAGGAAAATCTTTGTTTCAGTTGGCGTTTTAATAGCCAGTGTACCACACACAAAACCGTTTATTTTAAATAAACGAAATCGGCCGAGAAAGAAAATTATCTCCCTAACAGGGACAGCAAATACCCAGAAAATATCGAAAATTTCAGTCATGCATTTACATTAAATTTATTCTCTGTAGAGTGGAAGGTTGGGATTGCAAATGAGAGAAATCGATCCAGAAGGAAACTTTTTTCCTTGATAAAGATTGCAAATATCCCCAATGGGTTTTATATTCAGAATTCATCCTTATATTACCTTTTTAAATACACTTTAAGCGTTAGAGCGAGACACAAATACAAAAATGCTTCTTCTATTTATTTTTGCCTTAAACCAAGCATTATTCACAAATCGCATTTTTACAGTATTTTGCTAAAGGGTGATTTTTTAAGAGCTTGATAACTTTTTTTTAAAAAAAACGCATAAAATTTGCAAAATCTCATCGGTTCTTTATTTGAAACGTTAGATTGGTCCATGACATTTACTTTTTGAAGATAATTTCATTTAAATGTTGACCGCGGCTGCGTCTTAGGTGGTCCATCCGCTTAGTCCAATTTTGGCATTTCCACGTTTTTGAGTAACAGAGACCCAATTGGTGCGAACGGCGACGAATCGAAAATTGGTGGTCATCATTAACACTGACCGATACAGCTGCGATATTTTCTTCAGTTCGCACTCTACGTAAGCGTGTTGGTGGTTTAATGTCCAACAATGTAAATTTGGTGCGAAATTTAGTCACAATAGCCCGAATAGCCGCTTCAGTGGGTCGATTAAACTGACCATAAAATGGAAGCGCGCAATGAACTTTCTTAACAGAGCACGCATTTTGATAATAAAATTCAATAATTTGCAAGCGTTGTTCGTTTGTAAGACGATTCATGATGAAATGTCAAAGCATACTGAGCATCTTTCTCTTTGACACCATGTCTGAAATCCCACGTGATCTGTCAAATACTAATGCATGAAAATCCTAACCTCAAAAAAATCACTCTTTACATTAAGAAACTCAAATAATTTTTTTTCAGTGTATGGAATTCATTTTTCTTTTATTCATGTTAAAGCTCATTCAATTTTATTAAATATAGCTTAATTAGTTTTAAAAATAATGGAATTTAAATGCTCCCCCTGCTCGATGATGCATATGCGGCATCTTACCAAAAAGTTGTTCATTACTGCTTGGAGAGTTGAGACAGGAATAGCCGCAATTGTTTCTCGAATGGATTGCCTTAGTTCATTCAAATTTGTTGGTTTTGCTTTGTAGACTTCCTGTTTGCAATAACCCCACAAGAAAATGTCAGGTGCAGTAAGGTCAGGCGACCTGGGTGGCCAACGGAATGTGGAGTTTCTGGATATCAGCTTATTGGAAAATTTTCGTCGCAATTCTGTCATAACAGGGCCCGAAAATGCAGCGTGATGAAACTGCACACCACACTGTGACACGAAGAGGATGCAATTCCGTCTCATGGAGTATCTGTGGGTTGGAAGCACTCCATATTCGACAATTTTGTTTGTTTATGTTGCCGTTTAAATCGAAATGGGCCTCGTCAGACATGAAAAGACAGTTCAACATGTTTCCATCCTCTTCCACCATTTGAAGCATCTTCTGGAAAAATTCCAAGCGAATCGGCAAGTCTGCAGCGTTCAGTTTGTTGGCCATTTGAATTTTATATGGGAATAACTCCAAATCTTTGTGCATAATTGACTGTAATGACTGTCTGCTTATACCCATTTGAGCAGATAAGCTTCTTGTCGAAACACGTGGATTGTTTTGTATGGCAGCAGCTACAGCAGCGATTGTTTCCTCCGTTCGAACTGAAGGGTTTCGATGGTAAGGTCTTCTGTTGACTGTCCCATGCTCGGCAAAATTGTTTACAAGTCTCATTATGGTCCATCTGCTCGGAGGATTGCCGCCAAACGTGCGCCTATACTCTCTTTGAACCGAAACTAAGGACTCCAGTGCGTGATAGCGGTGGACAATCCAAATTCTTGTTTCAGTGTCCCAGTTATCCATTTTTGTTAAATGTAAAAGTCAATCCGCAAAATAAAAAAAAAATTAACCAGATTCATTAAATAGAAAAAAAGTTATTCAATTTTTTTATTTAAATGAGAGAATAGGACAATTGTTATTAAATGTACATGTACATGACACAACGTGATGATATAAGGTGGGCAAAAATTGCAGCAGTTTTGTTAAATTTTGTTAATTACATCACCCTGACGGTTTTTGTGTATCAATTATGGAAGTGATGGTTGCGGACATCCTCCATTAGGCCCCAAAAATCCCCCAACAAAATTGTCTCTTCAAGAATGCTATGGATATCGTGTTCTTTATATTTTTGTTAAAATTTAAGCGGTTTGAAAAAAATCACGAATTTGTTGAGGGAAATAAAGGGTGATTTTTTAAAAGCTATAGGAAAGTTTTTCAAAAAGAAAAGACATAAAATTCAGAAAAATGCATAAAATCTTTACTTGAATCGATAGTACGGTCCATATAAATTAATGTTTGAAGATTATTTCATGCAAATGTTGATCTTGACTTCGCCTCAAATGGACCATCCGCTTAGTCCAATTTTGGCATTTCCACGTTTTTGAGTAACAGAGGCCCAATTGCTGCGAACGGCGACGAATCGATAATTGATGGTCATCATTAACACTGGCCGATACAGCTGCGATATTTTCTTCAGTTCGTACTCTACGTAAGCGTGTTGGTGGTTTAATGTCCAACCTTGTAAATTTGGTGCGAAATTTAGTCACAATAGCCCGAATAGCCGCTTCAGTGGGTCGATTAAACTGACCATAAAATGGAAGCGCGCGATGAACTTTCTTAACAGAGCACGCATTATGATAATAAAACAACAACAGTGAAACAAAACACGAAACGTGCGTCAGCTGTTTAAACCAGTGTTGCCGAAAAGATAATAGCTAAAAAATCACCCTTTATAACAACATTTGAACAGGATCGTAAGTCAAAGAAAAGTCGGGCGGGACCGACTATATAATACCCTACACCACTCTCTGCGTATATACGTCGCTTTTATTACTAAACGCAGCTGTTTCATGGGATCAATTTTATGTAGTTCATATAAAGTATACAGTATACTATAAATTATTCCTTAGTCATATTTAATGAATATGGTAAATAATATGATAATTGATCCAATTTTCCGGCAGACAAATAAAAATTTTACAGTAGTAATAGGATGAATCGGGTCGACATTTGAAAGGAGGTCCATTTGAAATTTTCCGCTCTAGAAACCACATATGTATTTTAATCGATTTGATTAAAATTTTGCACAATAACTTAATTCAACTAGAAATAACTACTGCGAAAGTAAGTAAAATCGGTTCTGATTTTGATTTAGCTCCCGTAATAATTTCGCTCTCAATTTGAATTTTTCCGATCTATAGATCACATATATAGTACCCATACAAAAATCGTGGGAAATGATAATTTTTCCCCCGAATTCAATTGTAATGATGTAGAAAGTGGCGGGTATCATATAGCCGGCCATTACAGGTCGCAATTATACTCCGATCTTAACAAAAATTGGGACAAATAAGTTTTGTGGATCAAGGACGAACGCTATTTAATTTGAGGCATATCGGTTCAGATTTAGATATATCCTCCATACAAATCTCGCTACCGATTTGACATTTTCTGCTCTAGAAACCACATATTGTACCCGATTTTCTTTAAATTTGGCACAACAGCTTATAATCTAACTAGAAACACCTGTTGCTAAAGCGAGTTAGATCGGTTCAGATTTAGATATAGCCCAGATACAAATGTTGCTTCCAAATGATTAACCGATTTTGGCCAAACTCTACCTAGTTCGCTCCATGTTTCAATATAGCCCCATAAAATATCCTTTCTGATTTAACATTTTTTTTCAAACACATACATTTACAGGATACAAAAATCTTTCCCGCTTTCACTTTTTTACCGAATTGAATTTTATTCGGATAGAAAGTGGAGTGTATAATAGAGTCGGCTCCGCCCGACTTTAGCCTTTCCTTACTTGTTTATTTTTGGTGCAGATAGCTAAATATATATATATGTTCCTTTTATTCCTCTGGGTAGCATATGGCAGCAAAATAGTTTAAAACATATTTACCTTTTTTAATAATAAGTGAACCAAAAGATAATACATTTTTTATCATGTTTATTTTGTTTAAAATTTGAAGGGGAACTGCTAAATGGACCATGTGGGAAAAGAAAGAAACTACGAATTGTTAGTATTTATACAATTTAGTATCCGAACCGAATATTATATTCCCTCCACCACGATATGAATTCTATAATATTACCGGCAGTTAAGACTTTGTCGGTGCTGAGAAAAAATGTGTTCAGACCTTTTTGGGGAATATTTTTCATTTGGTCCTCCTTCCCATTTTCACTATAAGCCGATATGCAGCTGTAAGACGCATGTGCGGAAAATGTAAACCCTCTTGCGAGCTACCGTGGTTTCACCAGCCAGACGGTATTTCTAAGATTCTCCCATGAATATTTGGTGTCTCCGATGAATATTTTAAGCTGTTGCAAACCGAATGACAGAATAAATATATATTCTATCCTATGGTGGAGGTTAGAAATATAAATTAGAGAAATCCCTAATCCATTGATGTCCATGATTTGATTTTAGTGCAGCGTTGAATATATTATTTTCCCCTATTCATTCTTCCTTTACTAATATTAATTTCTTTGTCGATACACCTATGGTGGAGTGTATAAATAAATATATATATATATATATATATATATATATATATATATATATATATATGTATAAATATAAAATAAAAAAGAAGTCTCTTATCCATCCTTTGAATCTACATTCTTTTGTTCCTCTATCCATTCTTCCTTTTCATGATATGGATTAATTTGCGGATACACCTTAACTTTCACCCAACACGAATTTATTATTGAAGATTCCACATGTGTTTTGAGTGGTATTGTGGATGGACTTTAAAACCTTACCTAATCGAAATAAAATACTTTATTTCTTTTTGCATTTGTTTCCATGGGAAAACAGATGTTATCTGTAAATTTTACAATATTTCTGCCTTTTTATTAAAAACTATATTAAGTCATATTCTTTAATAAGTGGGACACAATGTCTTACACAGACAGATGATGTGACATCTGTTTCGGATGGATATTGTAGTTGAAATATAACCAGTTTAGATGTACATTTATGTGTGATGTAAAATGATTTTTGCCAACAAAATTTACATATGATTCACCATGTGCGACGAACGATGTCTCATAATGCTCGCAATGCAGTTAGTGATGTTTTGAAACAAAACACGAGCAAATTGATACAAAATGTATCTAAATTGGGGTACTTTATCCAAATGAATGGAACATATTTCAAGTTAGTCAGCAAAAGTATAAATAAAATAAACGATTTCATATTCTAAATGCTCAAATCGGAAAATTATATTATTGAAATCATTCTACGTCTGCGATGTTTGACAAACTAGAATCAAACTAGAAAACAAAGTATATATGTATTAGGATGGGATTACAGCGGTCATCCCCCAGAAATGAAGATTGGATTGTTTAATGATGATCTACAAAATATTTCGTCACACAGAAATGAAGATTGGATTGTTTAATTCGTCACTGGGTCAAGTTATCTGTGAGCTAAACGAAACTCTCTGAAAACAACTCTAAAAATCAGGTTTTTCCCGTGTAGTTTTTTATATGCGATTTTTTGTACAGATTTTTTCTGAATTAGTAGACCCTTGGAAGCACTTTAAATAAAAATGTTGATACTTGTCTTAGAATAAGTAAGTATCAATTTATTGTAAGTATCGTATTATTGGACGTTTATATTGATTTTTTGTGGTTTTTCAAGGTGACAGCTAAAAACTAATATTTCTTGGGAACATTTTGTAAAGGTTGTTATGAAAAATGAATAAAATGAATCAATACCTGTCGAATGATGAATATCAAACGAAATGAGATCACTGACTCGATATTTGTGAAATAATTTAATACAGTAAATACAGTACAATAAATAATTTAATCAGAGCCAAAATGTTCAAACTCTTTTTACTAAAATGAGCGCTGTGACATCAATTTCCTTCCGATGTTCATCATATAGGCATCATTCGAAATGTATTGACTGCAGCTATTTATTTTTTATAAAATAACGACACCAAATATGAAAAAGTTTTCAGTTGTCACCATGAAAAAATGAAAAAATTGCTAGAATCGTCCAATAATTCGATCAATAAGTTACTCTAAAACACGTATCAAAATTTATATTTATAGTGCTTCTATTAATTCAGAAAAAAAATTGTACACAAATGCAACGTAAAACATGTAAGGAAAGGCTAAAGTCGGCCGGGGCCGACTATATAATACATTCCACTTTCTATCCGAATAAACTTCAATTCGGTAATAAAGTGAAAACAGATGGATTTTTGTATCCTTAAATGTATGTATTGGACAAAAAATGTTAAATCGGAAAGGACATTTGTATGGAGGTAAACTGAAACCTGGAACGAAATAGGTGAAATATAATATGTATAGTTTGGCCAAAATCGGTTAAACATTTGGTAGCAACATTTGTATTGGGCTGAACAGACATTACCCACTTTTTGCATATGTGTTTCTAGCTGGATTATAAGATGTTGTGCTAAATTTAAAGAAAATCGGGTACACTATGTTGTTTCTAGAGCGGTAAATTTCAGACGTTTGTATCTAAATCTGAAACGATCTTACCCACTTTCTGAATAGGTGCTTACAGTTCGATTATAACATGTTTTGCCAAATGGAAACAATATCGGATTCAATATGTGGTTTCTAGAGCGGAAAATGCCAAATCGGGACCGACATTTGTATGGGGGCTATACCCAAATCGGAACCGATAATAGCCACTTCCTGCATAGGTGTTTATAGTTGGATTATAAGACGTTTTACCATATTTAAAAAATATCGGGTTCAATATGTGGTTTCTAGAGCGGAAAATGTCAAATCGGGAGCGACTTTTGTATGGGGCTATATCTAAATCTGAACCGAACTTACCAACTTTCTGCATATGTGTTTCTAGTTGGATTATAAGTTGTTGTGCCAGATTTAAAGAAAAAAATTGAAGCAAATCGAGTAAAATATGTGGTTTCTAGAGCGGAAAAAGTCTCGACTCGTTTCCTTTTGGGTGTTACAAACAAATGCACAAAAATTTGTATGAGAGCTATATATGAATCTGAACCCATCTGACTCATTTTCACCCTGAATATTTCTAGTGAAAATATAAGATATTTTGAAAAATTTGAAGAAAATCTGTTAAAATACGTGGTATCTGGAGTGAAAAGAGTCAAATCGGGAGTGAAATTCGTATCGGGACTATATCTAAATCTGAACCGATCTAACTCATTTTCACCATGAGTGTTTCTAGTTGAAATATAAGATATTTTGAAATATAAGATTTGGAAAAAATCTGTTAAAATATGTGGTTTCTAGAGCAGAAAAAGTCAAATCGGGAGCGAAATTTGAATGGGAGCTATATATAAATCTGAACCGATCTGAACTATTTTCACTATAGGTGTATAAATATAAGATGTTTTGTCAAATCAGAAGACAATCTGATACAATATGTTGTTTCTAGAGCGGAAAAAGTCAAATCGGGATCGAAATTTGTATGACAGCTATATATATATCTGAACCGATGTGACCCATTCTTACCATGGGTGTTTCTAGTTTAAATATAAGATGTTTTGCCAAATTTTAAGACAATCTGATAAAATATGTTGTTTCTAGAGCAGAAAAAGTCAAAACGGGAGCGAAATTTTAATGGGAGCTATATATAAATCTGAACCGATCTGACCTATTTTCACCATAGGTGTTCCTAGTATAAATATAAGATGTTTTGCCAAATGTGAAGACAATCTGATACAATGTGTGATTTCTAGAGCGGAAAAATTCAAATCGGGATCAAAATTTGTATGGGAACTATATATAAATCTGAACCGAGCTAACACATTTTTTCCATAGGTGTTTCTAGTTATAATATAAGATGTTTTGCCAATTTAGAAGAATATATGTTGTAATATGTATCTAGAGTGAAAAGAGAATATTTAATCTGAAACGATTTTCTTCAAATTAAATACCGTTCGTCCTCGTCCCAATAAACTTTCATTTAGTTCTATCTACAATTGCGACCTGAATCGTGATTACAATAATAGATGGACAGACAGACTGAGACGGACGTGATGTGGTCATAGGATAGGACACGCTGCATTTTACGATTCTAGTTTCGATACTTTGTTTGGTACCATTTTTATCCTTTTTCCCAAAAAAGTTATTTTTTCGGAAAAACATGAGTTTTAGAGCTTGTAAAATCGCAACGAAAACATATATATTGGAGAATTTTTGCGGAAAACAACATACCCAGTGGATTTAGAATTAAATAAACCATTAATTTACAATCTCATCAGAAGTTCACTTATCAGAATGGTCGGTGGCATTCGGCGACTATATTTTCTTATCAATGAAGGTGGTGTTATTAAAAAACAATTCGTTGTTCATCATTTATCGTAGCCATATTTTATCCCTGTAGAAACTAATCTCTTTGACATAAATATATCCACTCGAGACACAATGCAATATATAGCACACATTCATGTCTATGAATGTGTGTTCAATTGAGACCCTTAGCGAAAGTGCAAGCATCGGCACAAACTGTAACACCGTCTTCTTCGCCAGCAGATGCTATTGCGATTCTTTGGAGGTGGAGAAATTCGAGCACTAAATTTAGGTTATTCACGATGCGATGTATTTGTTCTAGAGGAACTCAATGTTAAATCAACGAGAAATTTTCGGAGGTCCGATATCTATTGGGAAGAGTTTCTGGTATTGCAAACATAAAGATGGACGTAATTATTATTCAAAAATTTTAATTACAACTGATGTTGAAGTCATCACATACAATTCTGTTTAAAGTTCAACATTTCCGAAAAAAGTAGAACAGAATTTGTTTTCAATCATCTTATACAGGGGGTTGCTAAAGTATCTCCACATCTTTTACAATTATCCGATTTCAAGGAAACGTATTAAACTTCAATACCCCTATTGTATTTTTGTTTCTAATGAAATTGCCTTCTTCTGGATTCAATTTCACTCACTTCAGATTGAATGTCAATCACAGCTTTAAGCTATCTCTCACATTTTGCTGTGGCAGCATATAGTAGCTGTACGTAGCCAAATAGCTTATGTTTCTGATGAATTCTATCAAGTTATTTGATCAACTTTCCACATTCCGATGAATCCAATTAAGTTCAGTACATATTGTGAAATTGAGACCAAACTATTATGAACATATAAACGATTTTGTTATTTTCCTAAAATAAATCTATTTTTATATGTTTGTACTTGAGATACGAATATTGAACAGCGATGTATTGTAATTGCGAAACTACTATACAAAACTGACAGCCATCCGAGGGATGAAGTCTCTACTACGCTGTGATAAATGATTAACAGCGAGATTCAATTTGGAACAGTACATTAGTGTGGCCCAAAATCTCAAACTACGCATATTTTAAATACATGCAAGCGAATTCACAATAAATTTTAAATATAATGTCAGAGACAAATGGCTTTGATTGCAGAAAAAAGCTAACGAAATACACAGAAACAATTAATGTTGTTAGGTTGATGATGACGGGAACTTCCCCAGATGCAAATTTGCAAACCTATTTCGAATGTATCCGACATTAAACGTTCACTGACAATATAAAATATTTAGGATTGATAACAAAACCATTATTATGAGATAGTAAAAAAATGTTCATAGTATTACCGACAGATTAGAGGCTGTCGACATTACATAAAAGTACGGTATCATATTAGGAAAATTTTGATATTTTTTAAGCACATTACGATATTTTTTTAATATTTCAAACTATTGTGCTATATATGAATATGAAACTTCAATCTCAAAAATCTTCTATATTTCTACATTTTTATTATACCCTACACCACTTCGTGGACTAGGGTATTATAAGTTAGTTTCGCGCCAAATGTTTGTAACACCAAAAAATAATGGAGCTGGACCCACCTTTAGGTATACGGATCGGCTTAGAATCAACAGCTGAATCGATTTAACGATGTCTGTCCGTCCGTCTGCTGTCCATCTAAGCTTGTTCGCACTCTACAGGTCGCAATTGTGTTCCGAATATCATGAAATTCGACAGAAGTTATTATTTTTGTCCAATGACGACCGGTACTGAATTTGGAGGAAATCGGTGCAGATTTAGATATAGCCCTCATACAAATGTCGCTCCCGATTTAACCATTTCCGCTCTAGAAACCGCATATTGTACCCGATTTTCTTTAAAATTGGTACAACATCTTATAATCCAACTAAAACCAGTAAGGAAAGGCTAAAGTCGGGCGGGGCCGACTCTATGATACACTCCACTTTCAATCCGAATACAATTCAATTCGGTGAAAAAGTGAAAACGGGAAGGTTTTTTGTATCCTGTAAATGTATGTGTTTGACAAAAAATTTAATATCGGAAAGAACATTTGTATGAGGATATATTGAAACCTGGAACGAAATAAGTGAAATATGAAATGTATAGTTTGGCCAAAATCGGTTAAACTTATGGGAGCAACATTGAAATTGGGCTATATTTAAATCTGAACCGATCTTACCCACTTTCACCATAGTTTTGTTTAGTTAGATTATAAGATGTTGTGCGAAATTTAAATAAAATCGAGCACAATATGTGTCTTTTAAAGCGGCAAAAGTCAAATCGGGAGCGACATTTGTATGAGGGCTATATCTAAATCTGAACCGATCTTACCCAATTTCTGCATAGTGTTTCTAGTTGGATTATAAGATGTTGTCCCAAATTTAAAGAAAATCGATTAGAATATGTGGCATTTAAAGCGGAAAAAGTCAAATCGGGAGCGACATTTATATGGGGGCTATATCTAAATCTGAACCGATCTTACGCAATTTTGCATAGGTGTTTCTAGTAAGATTATAAGATGTTGTGCCAAATTTAAAGAAAATCGAGTACAGTATGTGGTTTCTACAGAGGAAAATGTCAAATAGGGAACGACATTTGTATGGGGGCTATATCTAAATCTGAACCGATTTGACCTATTTTCACCATAGATGTTCTTAGTTTAAATATAAGATGCTTTGCCAAATCTGAAGACAATCTGATACAATATGTGGTTTCTAGAGCGGAAAAAGTCAAATCGGGAGCGAAATTTGTATGGGAGCTATATATAAATCTGAACCGATCTGTCCGATATTCACCATGGGAGTTTCTAGTGGGAATATAAGATGTTTTACCAAATCTGAAGACAATCTGATACAATATGTGGTTTCTAGAGCGGAAAAAGTCAAATCGGGAGCGAAATTTGTATGGGAGCTATATATAAATCTGAACCGATCTGACCGATATTCACCATGGGAGTTTCTAGTGGGAATATAAGATGTGTTACCAAATCTGAAGACAATCTGATACAATATGTGGTTTCTAGAGCGGAAAAAGTCAAATCGGGAGCGAAATTTGTATGGAAGCTATATATAAATCTGAACCGATCTGACCGATATTCATCATGGGTGTTTCTAGTGGAAATATAAGATGTTTTACCAAATCTGAAGACAATCTGATACATTATGTGGTTTCTAGAGCGGAAAAAGTCAAATCGGGAGCGAAATTTGTATGTTTGTATAAATCTGAACCGATATTCACCATGGGTGTTTCTAGTGGAAATATAAGATGTTTTACAAAATCTGAAGACAATCTGATAAATTATGTTGTCTCTAGAGCGGAAAAAGTCAAATCGGGAGAGAAATTTGTATGGGAGCTATATATAAATCTGAACCGATCTAACACATTTTTACCACAGGTGTTTCTACTTACAATATAAGATGTTTTGCCAATTTTAAAGAAAATCTGTGGTATCTAGAGTGAAAAGAGTCAAATCGGGAGTGAAATTCGTATGGGGGCTATATCTAAATCCGAACCGATTTTCTTCAAATTAAATAGCGTTCGTCCTTATCCCGAAAAACGTCGTTGTGCAAAGTTTCATTTAGTTCTGTCTACAATTGCGACCTGTATCGTGATTACAAGAATAGATGGACGAACGGACGGACGGACGGACAGACAGACAGACAGACAGACATTGCTAAATCGACTCAGAAAGTGATTCTAAGACGATCGGTATAATTAACAATGGGTCTATCTCGTTTCCTTTTGGGTGTTACAAACAAATGCACAAAGACATAATACTCTCGTGGAGTGTATAAATACCTGTGGTGAAAGTGGGTAAGATCGGTTAAGATTTAGATATAGCCCCCATACAAATGTCGCTCCCGATTTGACTTTTTCAGTTCTAGAAACCGCATATTGTTCACGATTTTCTGTAAAATTGGCACAACATCTAATAATCCAACTAAACATACCTGTGGTGAAAGTGGGTAAGATCGGTTAAGATTTAGATATAGCCCCCATACAAATGTCGCTCCCGATTTAACCTTTTCCGCTCTAGAAACCGCATATTGTTCCTGATTTTCTTTAAAATTGGTACAACATCTTATAATCCAACTAAAAACACCTGTGGCTAAAGCAGGCTAGATCAGTTCAGATCTAGATATAGCCCCCAGACAAATGTCACTCCCGATTTGACTTTTGCGCTATAGAAATCACATATTGTACCCGATTTTCTTTAAAATTGCCACAACATATTATTGTCCAACTAAACAAACCTATGGTAAAGGTGGGTAAGATCAGTTCATATTTAAATATAGCCCAAATACAAATGTTGCTCCCAAAAGTTTAACCGATTTTGGCCAAATTATACACTTTATGTTTCACCTATTTCGTTCCAGGTGTCAATATATCCTCATACAAATGTCCTTTCTGATTTAACATTTTTTGTCAAACACATACATTTACAGGATACAAAAAACCTTCCCGTTTTCACTTTTTCACCGAATTTAATTGTATTGAGTCGGCCCCGTCCGACTTTAGCCTTTCCTTACTTGTTAAAATGTAAGTCCTTTGCTACAACAATATTCCAAATATGAAAGCTTTTCCTCCTCTACAACACATCTACAAATATGTACCAATGCCATTAACAAATTTTATCGCCTGAGGTTGAAAAAAATCAATTTCAATATTGTCAGTCATGCATTGTCTAGATAAACAATATGCCAATTTGTAAATTTCACTCCTTGTGTTGTATTAGTCTTGTTATGAATGAGCCTAATGACTATTTTTCTGGGTCACAAAGGTGGTCAAGCCTAAATAACATGCCCATTTCAAGTAGAGTCGTTTTCTGAAAGCATTCTGTACATTTGCTGCAGTTGTCTGTCGAAAATGACTTCAAGCAATTTTCTGTTGTTTGTATGCCAAACAATTTGTCGATAAGTAACAAATGCCCCAATGTTCAGATGTAAGTATTGAGCAGCTATCGATGCGCTGCATACACTTTTTAATTAAGCTCTTTTGGGAAAAATTTTCCAGATGAGAGAGCACGGTGCGGGGTTAATGTTTTAAGGGGCCCAAGAAAAACAGAAATCGAGACTTGAAAAGAGAACCAAAATAAAATTCTCTAATCCGTTACAAGTTTTTACTTATAGCAAACGACAGAACTATGAGTTCACCAACAAGACGATATGTTTTGCTATTACGACTTAGGTATCTATTTACATTGGTTATTTATCATTATATTATAGAAATATTATGTAACTAAAATTCATGTTAATTATTAAAAGTTTTAAATTTATAGAATGACAAATAGTTACATTTGCAACTCTATAAATTCTAAATATCGCTGAATGGAAACAACTACTATCTTTGGCAAGATTTTTTGTAAAAGTACTCTCTCTCTCTGTTACCGATTGTAAAAACTTTGTTCAGAATCTTCGTTATTGCGAAGATTGCTCATCTACTTACAATCAATTTCATAGCCCCATAAAATACGTGGCCCTCAGTAATCCTTTCATGGCTCTTAGACAATCTATTTTAGATTTGGTTTAGCACTGCAATGGTTAACCATTTTCTGTCCCAAATCAAAATGAATTCAAATGCATTGAAATTCATCTACAATTTCCAATTATAAAATGGGTATGGGGCCCATAAGGAAAAATGATTATAGTAGTTAGCAGATATTTTGAGCGTCCAATTTATTCTTTCATACTTGGCAAAGTAAATACATGAAATCCAAGGCGGCACACAGAGGGATTTGTTCATACAAGGTTTGGCAAAAAATATAAGGAGTGCTCGTCGAATGTTGAAATTTGGCTCTGAGCCTTTGTATAACTCAATTAAGAAAAATATTAAGTTTCATCAAAATTGGCAACGCCCAGTACCCACCGCCCATAGAACCCAAAATTTATTTTATCCCAAACTTTCTGAAATTTGTCACAGAGCCTTTTATTACATCAATTAAGAATAAAATAAAGTTTCATCAAAATTGGATACGCCCACTTCAAGTTCCAGAACCTGATTACGGGGTTGACAACTAATGCTACTAATAAAAGGATCTGACTATACTAGAAGTTAATGAAAAACATCTGTATTTGTTGCAACTCTATCACACTTTCTGGGGAACTTTAATCTATAATTTCTATAATCTTTTATCTTTATACACTCCACGAGATTATTATGGCCTTGTGCATTTGTTTGTAACACCCAAAAGGAAGCGAGATAGACCCATTGTTAAGTATACCGATCGACTTAGAATCACTTTCTGAGTCGATTTAGCAATGCCCGTCTGTCCCTCTGTCAGTCTGTCCATTTATTGTTATAATCAAATTACAGGTCGCAGTTATAGTGCCATCTTAACAAAAGTTGGCTCAAGTAAGTTTTGTGGCTCAAGGACGAACGCTATTTAATTTGAGGCAAAAAAAATCGGTTCAGATTTAGATATAGCCCCCCTACAAATGTCGCTCACGATTTGACATATTCCGTTCTAAAACCCCTTATAGTACTCGATTATCTTTAAATTTGGCACACCATCTTATAATCCAACTAGAAACACCTATGCAGATAGTGGGTAATATCGGTTCAGATTTAGATATAGCCCCCATACAAATGTCGCTCCCGATTTAACTTTTGTCGCTCTAGAAAGCACATATTGTACCCGATTTTCTTCAAATTTCGCTTAACACCTTATAATCTAACTAGAAACACCTGTGGCGAAAGCGGGCTAGATCGGTTCAGATTTAGATATACAAATGTCGCTCCTGATTTGACTTTTCCGCCCTAGAAACCAAAATTGTAAACGATTTTCTTTACATTTGGCACAACATCTATATAATCTAACTAGAAACACCTATGGTGAAAGTGGGTAAGATCGGTTCAGATTTAGATATAGCCCAAATACAAATGTTGCTCCCAAATGTTTAACCGAGTTTGGCCAAACTATACATATTATATTTCACCTACTTCGTTCCAGGTTTCAATATACCCCATACAAATGTCCTTTCCGATTTAACATTTTTTTTTTTTTCAAACACATACATTTACAGGAGACGAAGACCTTTCCGTTTCACTTTTTTGCCGAATTGAATTGTATTCGGATAGAAAGTGGAGTGGAGTCGGCCCCGCCCGACTTTAGCCTTTCCTTACTTGTTTCATTTTACCACCCTAAATTACGAATTTCGTAAAATCCCTTTATTTTACGTGTCGACTCAATCAGAAGAACTTCTACAACGAATTTCTTAAAACTATTAGGGGAATGAGCATACCAAATATCAAACAGATATAAGCAGACATATAAAAACGTAATTAAATGCTCTAAATATTAGTGGCATTTTCAATCAATGTGTGAGAAATTTTTTCCCTGTGGATCGATTTTGCCCATTTACAATCCCAACCGATCTACAACTATAAGCGTTCATACAACATTTGGACGTCCTAGCTCCTTTCGTTAAGATGCTATCGTGCTTTCAACACACGGACGGAAAGACCGACTTGGCTAGACGTCTTAGAATTTACGACGATCAATAATATAGGGTGGACCAAATTTTTAATTTGATCTACCGATTACTTTGACTTTGAAAGGAATAACATTCATTTTTAGTTTTATATCTTAAAAATTTAATTCCAAAGTAGTGAGTCTATAATACAAACTGTAAGAAATTTTTCGTGGAAAATTGCCGTCTATGGGGTTCAGAGAACCCACACGTGAATATTGAGAAGCCAATGCATACACAACGAGTCACTATTTGGTGTGGATTTTGGGCTGTACTGAAAAATTGGGTTGATCGGATGAGATACTGCCAAGCCAGTCATGGTAGTCTTATTACTGATATTGTGCTGATATATATTGTGTGATAATTGACAAAATTCAACCTTTTAATTAAAACCCTAGGGTGGTTTGTCAACGTATTCTGTAACTACTACCTAACCTAATAGTATATGCCTCCAAGGCCGTTCAGGAGTCTAATAAGTATAGATATTTATAATAACAAAATTGTTTCTTTATAAATTACATATATTTATTTATGGATATTAATTGATAAATTTGTCTCATTCTATTTTTTTAAATAATCATGTTAGTGGTTTTTAGAATCATCATTGATAGGAAACTCCTTCGTATTCCAGTAAAAAATATGTTGTTGTATTCTAAAAATATTTAGTTTCCCCCTAAATATCTTCAGCAAGCCACAGTGACAAGATTCATTTCTAATTCATTATTCCATCATATTTAATGAAGGACTGAAATACACACAGGTCCATTTCGTATTTGCATTTAAATCATCTTATTATTCTAAGAGTCAACACTCCAGAGGTCTGTACATTGAATTCTACCGACCAGGAAACATTTCAATGCGTACTTTCTGCTGTGTTGTATACGCTCTTCCTCATGGAGACACATATTTGCATAACCAGTGGCATTTACATGTTAGAAAATTGCTATTTGTTTGCGGTGATGTGATAATGTTTGTCATATTAATTTAAGGTTTATTGACTTTTGGAAGGGACTTTGCTTGGGCCTATTTAAATTCAGTTCAGCAGCTATATGGGGCATTCTATGTATAACTGGCTTTTATTTACAATTATTTTAAGTTGCAACTAGCCAAAATCGTACAGCTTAAAAACGTACCTTACCTTATTAAAATAATTGTTATCGTTACAAAAGTATTTTCCACGAAAGACGGATAGATTTTGTTAGTTCATAACGGCCAATTGTTCATGGTTACTGCGGAACTTCCCATATATATTAATATATTTGTATACATCTACATACAACAATATGGTGCTAAATTCATATTTAAATTTAGCATAAAAATACAACACAAGGACATACATATTTAAGATATAAATTATAAGTTTGAGTGAAATTGACAGATAGGAAAAAATGCAAAATAAGCATTTTACAATTTTTGGGAGGAATTTCGAAGGAACATGGTGATGGCCTTTTGTTCATTTATTTTTAGCAATGTCTGCTTTTGATAAGAAGTTATGGGACGCAATGTCATTAAACTAGACAAAGAAAAATATTTGGGAAAGAACATTGACAATTGTTGATTTGTCAATGTTTTGAAAGATGTAGAAATTGCAACGTTGTACAAAAAAAAAACAAAGTTTGTTATTTAGGCCAGGAGGAATATATTATTTTACGCGTAGAGGAAATTTTTTAGTAAAAGCGAGGCAAAAATCAGTGGCTTTTGTTGGTGTTCAAATATTTCAGCGCTCTTTTATTTGATAGATATTATTAGACTTTAGCTATTATACTAAACATAGAGTAATACGCCGCTCTGTTTTTAAAAAGCTGTCCGAATTGATTAAGTTATTGAAGTTTTCGCTAAACAAAATCTTGAAAAAATACAAGGTTTGGACATTCCAGTTCAAATCTTTCATTAATTTTCGAATTGAAATTCAATAAAAATAATTAAATTTCGACAAGAAGATAAAAACGGTAAAAAATATAAAATAATCGACGACCACTTAAACAAATGCAAACTAAGCCAAAGAGATAAAGCAATACTGGACACAGTGCGAGAAACGAGAAAATATTTGAAGGACAATGATGACATACTAATATTAAGTGCGGACAAAGGCGGAAAAACTGTAGCTATGGACAAGGAAGATTACAAACAGAAAATGGGCATAATTCTATGGGACATGATTACATATAAACGAATAAAAAGAGACCCAACGTCAAGACTACAAATTAAAAACAACTGTTTAGTGGAAAAATTATTTAACAAAAATCTTATTGGCTTAATAGAAAAGAATAAATTGACAAATAAAATCGCCACAGCCCCTAGAATCTACGGATTACCCAAAATACACAAGGAGGGAACGCCATTACGGCCCATCTGCTCATCAATAAATGCACCTGCGTATGGACTCTGCAAATATCTACTTGACATTTTGAAAAACTTGACGGCTAGATCCAAGTACAATGTCAAAGACGCTAGAGACTTCAAAGCCAGGAAAAGCAACATGACGATAAATAATGACGATATATTGATTTCATTTGACGTGGTTTCTTTGTTCCCAAGTATTCCCATAAACTTAGCCATAATGACAATAGATAAGAAATGGAATCAAATTGAACAACATACAAGAATACCTAGGGACCTCTTCATAGAATTATTGACCTTCTGCATTAAAGAGACACGCTATTTCAAGTACGAAGACAAGGTGTATGAACAGAAAAAGGGGATGCCAATGCCAATACAGCCTCACCTGTAATTGCTGACATCATTATGGAAGAACTGCTGGACGACACGATGGAAAAGATAAAAGAAAAACCAAGAATACTGACCAAATATGTAGACGACTTATTCGCAATTGTAAAGCGTATTGAAGTAGAAGCCATACTTAACGCATTAAACTCTTTCAACCGACAAATAGAATTTACGATGGAAAAAGAATTGGGCAATAAACCACCATATTTGGATTCGGTGATAATTAGACAAGGGAATCTGCTGAAAGTTGACTGGTACCAAAAGCAAACGGCTTCCGGACGTCTAATTAATTTTTATTCTAAGCACCCAAGACGAACAATAATAAACACCGCGAAGAATTTTATAAACAGGGTCCTACAAACCAGTGATAAGGAATTTCACGAAACAAACAAATCCAAAATTAGAAATATACTGCGTATGAACGACTTTCCCGAAAAATTAATAAATAATCTAATCAAGCGAACGACGGAAGAAAAACTTAACAAAAATGACGGAAGACCAAACAAAATTTATAAATCCACAACATACATTCCAGGACTATCCGAAAGACTCAAACATTCTAATATTTACGACAAAGAAAAATTTGAGTTGGCATATAAAACACACAGGACCGTCAACCAACTATTTAGTAGGACAAAATCAAAAATCAAGAAAGAGGAGAAACCAAACGACGTGTACAAGATAAAATGCAATGGTGACAAGTCCGACATATGCCAGAAGGTATATGTCGGTACTACGAAAAATAAATTGAAAACCAGACTTTCACCACATAAAACCGAACACAAATCTCTTGACAAACCCATTGAGCAAAAAACTGCCCTTGCATCCCACTGTACCTTGACGGGACATAAACCAAACTTTAATGACGTCGAAATATTAGCGGAAGAGAATAATTATACAAGGAGATACACATTGGAAATGCTAAATATAATTGACGTCTCCCCTGGGAAAAGGCTTAATATAAGAGAGACATAGACGGTTGTGCTCAAATATATAGGAACACGGTGGAAAAACATAGACGACAAATTAGACAGTAGTTGACAAAAGCTTGCAGAGAGTGGCAGGAGAATTTTCCTATTGTGAAAAACTTTTTTAAAAATGTAAATATAAATATTGTGATATTTTTTGATTGTTAATGCTTGTAACTTGTAATTGAATAATTTGTGTTTTTTGTAATAGACCCTTGAAGATGACCAACGGAGTTGGTCGAAATTTTGGGAAATAAAAAACAAGAAAATAATAAAATAGTCATTTTTGTTTTATTATTTGAAAAAACTGACCTCAAGCCGAACAAAATACAAAACGAAATACCAGATTTAATTTTTTTCCAAAAAATACCCAAATTGGGGAATAACCTCAACCTCCAGGATGGGGTATACTAACTTTGTCATTCCGTTTGTAACACCGTCAAATATCGACCTGAGACCCTATACAGTATATATATTCTTGATCATCATAAAATTCTAAGACGATCGAGCCAAGTCCATCTGTTGAAAGCACGCTAGCAGCTAACGCTAGGACGTCCAAATTTTTAATAAATGCGTCTTATAGTCGTAGATCGGTTGGGATTGAAAATGAGCCAAATCGGCCCAAAGGAAAAAAATTTCCCTCACAAGGACTAAAAATACCCATAAAGAATATGTTTTCAATACGACTGCTTGCAATTACTTGATATTGGGTATGCGCATTCCCCCTATAACCAACAAAGGTGCACCATAAAGTGATTCTAATTCGTAGGGGGTGAAATAGGACAAAAAGGGATAAAATGGTACAAATCAAACAACAACAGCTAGAAGCACGAAATTCGGTGTGTTCATTCTTCTAATTTAGTAGATAAATAATATAAAAGTATTTTTTCCAAATTCGTACTTTAGGGGTAAATTGGGAGTAGAGGGATAAAAATGGTACCCGCCAAACGGCTGCACCTAGAATAATGAAATTAGGTGTATACATTCATCTGATTGCGTAGACACGTAAAATAAACGGATCTTTCGAAATCCGTACTTTTTGGACATCAAATGGAAAAAGGGGATAAAAATAGTACCAACCAAATGACCGCATCTTGAGTCATGAAATTCGGAATATACATTCCTCTGACTGCGTAGGCACGAAAAATAAAAGGTTATTTCCAAATTCGAACCTTTAAGGGATGCAATGTGTACAGAGGGATAAAAATATTACCAACTAAAGGACAACAGCTAGACACGTAAAATAAAGAGATTTTTGAAAGTCGTACTCTTAAGGGGGTAAAATAGGAAAAAAAGGGAATAAAAATTGTACCAACGAAATGGCACCTCTGACACGCAACATAAAAAGATTTTTCCAAATTCGTACTTTTTTACTTTTACGACAAAAATTGGTTGAGTCATGAAGTTAGGTTATTTTGCACTATGAACGTGAGAAAATGGATTTTCGAAATTTCTTCTTTTGGAATTAAAATAGAATGGAAATACAACCAACTGTAGCACCCACAATCTATCAATATTTATGGTATTTAAGCTTTTATGAACATTTAAGAATATTTATTTTTTGAATTGACTTGAGGTATTATTGGTAGCCTTGTAATTTAAGCGTATTTTGAAATAATAAAACTATTACATTTGCTTAGAAAATGATTTTTTCAATATTTGCATTTGTTTTAGTTTGGCTATATTAAAAATATATTTTCCTGTAATATTACTATACTTCTACGAAAATCGACAGCCTCTGTGGAATGCAATCCATGGTGGAGGGTAAATAAAGTTCGGCTCGGCCGAACTTAACGCCATTTTTACTTGTTTTTTTTTTTTTAAATGGTGGTTATGCATTTTTTGCCACTTTTATCTGCTTTGATGAATTTTAAATATTTTTATTGAAATTAAATTCATAAAATTATGAGAAATTTGATCTGGAATGACCAAAACGTGTATTTTTTTGTAACAATTTTGTTTTAGCGAAACCTTAAATAACTCAATTAATTATTGAAGGATTTTTAAAAACAAAGATGAGTTTTACTCCACAATAAATATGTTATTTAAATGAATTTAAAAGTGGTTACCAAACAAAATAATGTGCAAAAATATTGTCACGGTAGAAAACTGACTAAAATTGTTTAAAAAATTGATTAGGAAAGTTTTCTTAAATAAGCTATATGTAGATCAAAAGCTCCAGGTTTCTTCTTTTCAAATCCGACGTGAAAGCGAAATTCGGTTCATAACCAACTAAGTTACAGGCATATAAGTGTGCAACCCGGTTTTTTAACAGTATCTCAAGATTTTGATGGAGTTCGGCAAATGTCAAATAAAGATTCTTGTGCTACTCGACAATACCTAGAAGAAGAAAAATAATATCACTTCCCAGAGTTTTTGGGCTGTCGCACAGTGTTATATTTACTTTGATTTTCTGTCGAACAAATATATACGAGGAAAAGAATGAGGCTACCGGATATATTTTAACTATCCCCAAGCAGTCTAAAAAATCCACAACTTAAATTTCTTGATTTAAAAAAAAAATGAAAATTCACTAAAAATATTTTTTAAATAAGAGACCTCATCCCATTCCTCAACTGGGGCATGACAATTGTCGTATATTATTCTTATTGATACCATTAGCATTATATTGTTGATACCACATATTTATATTTATTTACTTTGTTCACTCAGCCATGTACAAAAGGCATAAACATATTGATAAAACAAAGGCATGTCGCTTTATCGCTTATTTATGATAATTTGTTTATTGAACTTGAATTTTGTTACAGACTGACACGAAAAGTGCAGCAATAACACTAAAAATATATATTGATATGAAATAAATACTTGAATATTATTATCCTTGCTGGAGCTTTGCCAATATTACATCAAAATTCGACGACGCTGAAGAAGTCTTTGTGCGTTTAAAAAAAATTTGGGTTGAAGGTCATATCTAAGTACTGTTTGGGCAACGGAATATAATAGAAGCTACCAAGTGTCATTGTAATGTTAAAGCTTTCAGTTGGTTTTTATTTGATCGAAAACTTTTGCAGTTTGACATTTTCTAGTGGAGCATCATAGATGCAAATTAAATTATAAATATTTGATTATAACGTCAATTTTATATTCAATAATGATACCAAAATAAAATAAAACAAAATGTGTTTAAACAGGCTAAATGTAACGAAATTCAGTTCGAAATTTAAATTGATATCTGTGATTTTTGTGCCCGGGACCAAACAGTTTATTTTTTGTTAGCATTGAGGTAAACTTTTCCCTAAAATTTAAATTAAATATAAATTTTCAGTATTTTCTAAGAATAACAAAATTGGCCGAATTATTGGACGTTTAAAAAAATTATGGGAGCATTTTGTGAAAAATAAAAATGTAGCTACATTTCTAATGATATACTGATCGGCTTAGAATCACCCGCTGAGTCGAGGATGGGGGGCAATGACGTCAACCAAATCAGTGGAGGTGGAGTGGACTGTATTTGTGGTTTGCGGATGATAATGAGAGAAACTCCTGAGACTATAGCTTACATTCAATTGATATGCATATTTTCTCAGTACATGAGAAATTATATGCAAGTTTGCAATTGAACATATGTAATTGAGAATAAATTGAGGAAAAATAATAAGACCAGAATTATTTCAAATTCAATGAGTTTTTTTTGTGTTGATGATAAGGAAAAGAGAACGAGTTTTTCTTTGACAACGTTAAAGGAAAATTCGCTTTTCATATTTCATTTTCGTATCTTTCTTTGACAACTCACAATAACAAAGAAATCGGTAATTTCGCAATTTTAGTTAACACCTATAGTGAAAGCGGGTAAAATCGGTTAAGATTTAGATATTGCCCCCACACAAATGCTGCTCCCAAATGGTTATCTGTTTATATTTTACTTTGAAACATACATTATGAGAGTTGGTCACAATGGTCCGTGATTAGGGCCCATACTAAAATCCTTCCCGATTTCACATTTTTACCGAATTGAATTGCAATGGGATAGAAAGCGGAGAGTATCATATTCTTATTTTTCAACTAGGAAAATCTATGGTGAAAGTAGGCCAAATCGGTTCAGATGTAGATATAACTGATTTGTAGATAGGTATAAAAATGTCGCTCTCGATTTAACATTTTCCACACTTGAAATCACAATATGTTAAAATCTATTTTTATACCTTCCACCTCCAGGATGGGGGTATACTAACTTTGTCATTCCGTTTGTAATACCTTGAAATATCGACCTGAGACCATATAAAGTATATATATTCTTTATCGTCATAAAATTCTAAGACGATGTCCGTCTGTTCTTCTGTCTATTGAAAGCACGCTAGCATCTAAACGAAAGGAGCTAGGAGGCCCAAATTGAGCTCGTCTTATAGCCGTAGATCGGTTGGGATTGAAACTGGGCCAAATCTGTCTAAAGGGAAAAATGTTTCCCTCACAAGGACTGAAAAACCCCATTTTAGAGTATTTAAGCATATTTATATTAGGGATACAATGGGAACAGTGGATAATTGCGTAGACACGTAAAATAAAGAGATAGTAAAAAGGGGATAAAAATGGTACCAACCAAATGGGCGTAGCTAGAATCATGAAACTGCAAAGACACGCAAAATAAAAAGATTTTTCCAAATTCGTACTTTTAAGGCAAAACTTGGGTGAATCATGAAGATAAATTATTTTACACTATGTACATGAGATAACAGATTTTTAAAATTTGTACTAAAATAGAATGGAAATACAACCAACGGTGGCAACCACTACCTACCAATATTTATGATATTTAAAAATATATAAATAAAAATATAAATAAATAACATGTATATATAGTGTAAACGTACTAGTAGCCTTCCAAATTAGTATTTTTTATACACTCCACGAGAGTATTATGTCTGTGTGCATCTGTTTGTAACACCCAAAAGAAAGGGAGATAGTCCCATTGTTAATTATACCGATCGACTTAGAATCACTTTTTTAATCGAGTTAGCAATGTCCGTCTGTCTGTCATTCTGTCAGTCCATCTATTTTTTTAATCACGATACAGGTCGCAATTGTAGACGGAACCAAATGAAACTTTGCACAACGAAGTTTTTCGGTACCAGGACGTACGCTATTTAATTTGAAGGAAATCGGATCAGATTTAGATATAGCCCCATACGAATATCACTCCCGATTTGACTCTTTTCACTCTAGATACCACATACTACAACAGATTTTCCTCTAAATAGGCAAAATATCCTATATTTCAACTAAAAACACCTGTGGTAAAAATGTCTTGGATCGGTTCAGATTTATATATAGCTCCCATATAAATTTCCCGATTCAACTTTTGCCGCTCTAGAAACCACATATTATATTAGATTGTCTTCAGATTTGGCAAAACATCTAATATTTAAACTAGAAACACCTATGGTGAAAATAGATCAGATCGGTTCTTATTTATATATAGCTCCCATTAAAATTTGATTTTTTTCGCTCTAGAAACCACATATTTTATCAGATTGTCTTCAAAATTTGCAAAACAACTTGTATTTCAACTAGAAACACCTGTGGAGAAAATAGGGCAGATCGGTTCAGATTTATATATAGCTCCCACAGAAATTTCACTCCCAATTCGTCTTTTTCCGCTCTAGAAGCCACATATTATAACACATCTTCTTCAAATTTTGCAAAATATCTTATGTTTCTACTAGAAACACCCGCGGTGAAAATAGGGCAGATCGGTTCAGATTTATATATAGCTCCCACACAAATTTCACTCCCGATTTCACTTTTTCCACTCTAAAAACCACGTATTTTAATAGATCTTCTTCAAATCTATCAAAATATCTTATATTTCAACTAGAAACACCCGTGGTGAAAATAGGGCAGATCGGTTCAGAATTAAAAACCCCTACCATACAAATTTCGCTCACGGTTAGAATTTTTTCGCCCCAGAATTATATCGTTATATTTGAACTGGAAGAACTTATTGTGAAAGTTAATCACTTTATTCCATGTTTGGATATATCCACGATACAAATATTCTTTTTGATTTGACAAATTGGACAAGGTCATATTAGCCTATGATTATGAAACATACAAAAATTCTTCCCGTATTCACTTTTTAACGAGTTGAATTTTATTCGGATATAGTCGGCCCCGCCCGACTTAAGCCTTTCCTTACTTGTTATTTTTATTTTTCATGAAGTTAGTTTATCTTGCACTTGAGAGATGGATTTTTTTGGAGATTGATGTCTTATATTTATTTACTTTTTGAATTGATTTGAAGTATTATTTCGATATATATATTATAAACGTATTGGTATTGGCCTTGACTTATAAGCGTGGCTTGATATAATAAAAATATTATATTTATTTATAAAATTATTTTTTTAATATTTGTATTTGTTTTGGTTGGGCTATATTTAAAAAAATATATATTTTCTAGTAATTTTACTGCACTTCAACGAAAATCGACAGCCTCTGTGGAATGCAATCCATGGTGGAGGGTATGTAAAGTTCGGCCCGACCGAACTTAACGCCGTTTTTACTTGTTTTATTTTATTTCTAATTAGAAACACCTTTAGGGAAAGTGTCTTTTCTTATTTGTTATTTAAATATAGATATTCAATAATTCTTTAACTATAAGCTGAAACATGTTTCCCTAATAAAGACGAGATTTGTTTGTGTGACCACTTGTATGTAATTTATTCGATTTGTTAAACTAAGTATCATATACTTTGATCTGGTGTGCAGGATAGAGTATCGGCAGTTAGACGCACCGGGCCACGGCAATCTCTTACTGGTAGTAAGGGAATAAAACAACAAATGTAAACGTCTATGTGTATAGCAGCCTTTATGTACCGCAATTTCAGTGCTATTTTTAGTGGTTACCGACGAAAAATAAACTTTGATTTAGGGCTCCCCAACGGAAAACTTTATTGCATACACCAGTAAAAAATGTGTTCGATAGTCTAGCGCAGTGGGACTATTTGTAAAACAGGACCTTGAAATGAAATGTTTAAGAAGGGCATTTATGTTTCTTGGTTTAATATTTAAATACACAAAAGGCGTTATTCTTAAAGATTTTAAAAAAGATTTAATTTAAATGAAAATGTTCACCATTTCGCTGAGAGTGTATTAAATGTTTCGTTATAAGAGTATGAGCAAAACCAATAAACCATATCAGCTATTTGAAAAGTTCATCGCATTACCTCCAACTTTACGATTCCAGTTAACCTTTTGGCTTTCGTTTAGTTTACCTAACAATTATGCCGGTATTAAACATTAATGGCAGAGTTCAGTCTTTAGCATTTAGTGTTACTTTGCTAACGTTTGTTTTTGTTCTTTCCCTTTAGGATTGGCTTTAAACTTTCTACCAACTGGATACATAAACCATTTGTGTGAGTTCAGGGTAAGCCATAAATACCTTTAGTTTTCACAAGCTACACAGCAGTGAAATAAAAACAGAAAGACACGCCACATAACCGTATAAAAGGCGAAGGATCCTGTGAAAGTTTTAACAAAATGTTGGCTACAGTTATACGAACGAAGGATGTTGTGAAAGTGATTTCATAAAACGATGCATATGGTTTCTAACGAATCGCAATACAATTACATAATTTAATTACTAAATATGGAAGGAAGTGCAAATATAATGCACTACTGTGCCAAATCGTAGAGGACATGGGACCATACCAAAACATTGACAGATATACTTTCATAATAGTAAAAGTAATAGGAAAAAGTTTCTGTTGATTTCCCTAAACCCAGCCTTTACTCATTGACTCCACGGATAGCAAATCTATGAATTATTTAAAACATCTTGTGCAACAGTCGCTATTGCGTCCTTCTCGGCACTTTTTATCCTCGGCGAATGAATGAGCGACATCAATTTTCATTACATTCAATGATCCAGTTTAAACAAAAAATATTACATCCAACACGTGCTGTCACTCACTCAATTGACATGACAAGGTCATGTTCATATTCATAGTTCAGTGACCACATTCAACAGGAGACGCAGATCCAACAATTGGTGAGTGAATGTTCGCACACGTCGAACGTGTATGAAAGTCACATTACATTTACACTTGGCCACAGTCTGCCTCTTGTTGGGCAAAAAAAACCTCAAAGAGGTTATTCATGTAAGTCCTACTATGAAAGGTGATATAAGTGCATTTCAGGCATAACATGTGCAGACAGGATTCTCATGAGACACTTGTCATGTGCCCTGGATATGTATACGTTGATGCCTTGATACAATGACAATGTTAATGTTACAGGTGAAACTATGCATTTCATTTCATTGATGTAAAAAAAACATTTATTGTTTCAATGAGAATTATGCAGAGACAAACTTTTTATGTTATGCAAATTATGGTATTTTCATGCAAATTTAAATAAACGTAAAGGCCAATCCAGCTTGCAGGGATAATATATCAAAATGTTTAGAAAGCGTGATATCCCTGTATACCAACATAATACTTCATCGGGTACAATATGTGGTTTCTAGAGGGGAAAAAGTCAAATCGGGAGCGACATTTGTATGGGGGCTATATCTAAATCTGAACCGATCTTACCGACTTTCTGCATAGTTGTTTCTAGTTCAATTATAAAATGTTGTGCAAATTTTAAAGAAATTCGGGTATCTAAATCTGAACCAATCTTACCCACTTTCAGCATAGGAGTTTCTAGTGCAATTATAAAATGTTTTGCCAATTTTAAAGAAAATCGGGTTCAGTATGTGGATTTTAGAGCGGAAAAAGTCAAATCGGGAGCGACATTTGTATCGGGGCTATATCTAAATCTGAACCGATCTTACCCACTTTCAGTGTAGGTTTTTCTAGTTTGATTATAAAATGTTGTGCCAATTTTAAGAAAATCGGGTACAATATGTGGATTTTAGAGTGGAAAAAGTCAAATCTGGGCGACATTTGTATGGGGGCTATATCTAAATCTGAACCGATCTTACCCACATTCACCAGAGGTGTTTCTAGTTCGATTGTAAAATGTTGTGCCAATTTTAAAGAAAATCGGGTACAATATGTGGGTACAATAGCGGAAAAAGTCAAATCGGGAGCGACATTTGTATGGGGGCTATATCTAAATCTGAACCGATCATACCCACTTTCAGCATAGGTGTTTCTAGTTCGATTATAAAATGTTGTGCCAATTTTAAGAAAATAGGGTACAATATGTGGATTTTAGAGTGGAAAAAGTAAAATCTGGGCGACATTTGTATGGGGGCTATATCTAAATCTGAACCGATCTTACCCACATTCACCAGCGGTGTTTCTAGTTCGACTGTAAAATGTTGTGCCAATTTTAAAGAAAATCGGGTACAATATGTGGTTTCTAAAGCGGAAAAAGTGAAATAGGGAGCGACATTTGTATAGGCGCTATATCTAAATCTGAACCGATCTTACCCACTTTCAGTATAGCTGTTTCTAGTTTGATTATAAGGAGTTAATCCAAATTTGAAGAAAATGTGCTTTGTAGGGCGGAAAATGTCAAATCGGGGGCTATATCTAAATCTGAACCGTTTTCATCCAAAATCAATACCGATGGTCCTTGGCCAGAAAAAATAACTTCTGCCAAGTTTCATCGGACAACAATTGCGACCTGTAGAGTGCGAACAAGCTTAGATGGACAGCAGACGGACGGACAGACAGACATCGTTTAATTGACTCAGCTGGTGATTCTTAGCCGATCGGTATACTTAACGGTGGGTCTAGCTCGATTATTTCTTGGTGTTACAAATCATTTGGCGCGAAACCTACTTATAAAGCCCTAGTCCACGAAGTGGTGTAGGGTATAGCAAGTAAGGAAAGACAAAAGTCGGCCCACCCGACTATATGATACACTTCACTTTCTATCCGAATACAATTCAATTCAGTAAAAAAGTGAAAACGGGAATGATTTTTAAATGTTTCCTAATCTTAGGCTAATATGACCTGATCCAATTTGTCAAATCGAGAAGAATATTTGTATCAAGGCTATATCCAAACAAATGCAATGAAGTGACCCACTTTC